>CM042964.1:28126398-28783898 GCA_023678885.1 Pogostemon cablin | reverse complement strand
AATCCTCAGAAATCTAATCTCATTACCTCGGGAGTCTCGACTCGAACCCGACGTCGTATTGCTCAGATTCTTCCTTATAATACAGGTACCATTCCTTTCAAATACTTGGGCATCCCAATTTGTAGCAAGAGAATAGGAGTGGAGGATTTTACACCCCTTCTGAATGACATTAACAACATGATACATACTTGGTCTTCTAAACTCTTGTCATTCACGGGTCGTTTGGAATTGATCACTTCTGGGATATATGGAATTCTATCTTTTTGGTGTGGCATTGTTAAAATCCCAGCTGTAGTGGTCAGAAAGGTGGAGACGGTTATCCGCAGGTTCTTGTGGGGAACGAAGGTGAGCCCGGTGAGTTGGAATGACATCCTACATCCTAAGACAGCAGGGGGGCTAGGCTTGAAGGACATCACCACTTGGAATAAGGCGCTCTTGGCTTCAGCACTGTGGGATGTACACAGTGAAGCTTCATCCCTTTGGGTGAAATGGATTCATTGTGTCTATCTCTCATCTTCCTCATGGACAGTGACCTCTCCTGGTAATAATTCTACATACTTATGGAGAGTGCTCATTGCCATTAGGAATACCATCGAGAATGAATCAGAAGGTAGTGAAGGAGTAATTGATATCATGGAGAAGTGTTGTGACAGTGGAGTATTCAAAGCTAGTTGCATGTATGATTATCTGAGGAATAGATACACAGCGGACTCTAGTTTTGTCTACAAACAGATCTGGCACAAATGGATTGTGAGGAAATATAGTTTCAGGCTTTGGCTGGTGCATAGAGACAGAGTAGCTACAAAGGATAGGGTGTGGTGCACGGGAGACGACAAACGATGTGGTTTCTGCTTCGATCAGGAGACCACATCCCACATCTTCTTCCATTGCCCTTACACCACATATATTTGGGATCAAGTCAAAGTTTGGATTGGATGGAGAAGACAAAGGCTAGTATCAGTCACAGATGCCTTCAGGAAGATCTTTCAGGATACGAGGACCAACAAAAAGGCAAGAAGACTCCTTTTCATCACCTTGGCTACAACGATCTATCACATATGGATGGAAAGGAATGCCCTTCAGCATGGAACACGGATGCTATCTCCGAATCACATTGCAGATAGAATCAAACTTCAGATAGCATCTTTGTATATGAATTCTTGATGTACTTTATTATTCACCTTAAGCACTTTGCTTAAGTAGGTTGGATAGGGTGGCTAGACTTTGTATTCGCATCGTACGTAAGTACTCGATGTAACCGTTTCCAGTGAAATAACATTTACCAATTTCACTAACCCTAAACCCTAAACCCTAAACCCTAAACCCTAAACCCTAAAACCCTAAACCCTAAACCCTAAACCCTAAACCCTAAACCCTAAACCCTAAAACCCTAAACCCTAAACCCTAAACCAAAAAAAAAAAAAAAAACACCCCAAACCAACTCTCTCTCTCTAAGCTTGTGCTCTGACCTCTCTCTAGCCCTTCCATTTCCGGTCACCTTCCTCACAGGTTTGATGGAGATCAGTGAGCTGACTACGAGTGCGTAGTCTCCGTCAATCCGTGTGAAGGGTTTTATCTTCATTCTTCATGAAGACAAGAAGAACTAAATCCTCCCCTCTCATTTCTTACAACTCAAAAAACAACAAGAGATGTAGCAGGAAGAAGCATCCAGTCAAGATACAAGGAGCTCCAGCATCGTCTATGGTTGGTTCTCATAAATGTTCAACTAATACACATGTATCCATACTAGAGCTTTCACCTGATTCTACGGCAGAGGATTATTTAAGTGATGATATGTTTGAACCACAAAGAGGAACTTTGAAAGAAAAAATGCTAGAAGTTGAAAAAGATCAAGAACAGCTGAAACGGCACTGCGCGATGGATGCTATCAACCAGAACCGGCAGCGAACGCACGATTCTGGCCAACAGGTGAACTCTCCGGTGGCACTACAACAAACTCCGGCTCTGTCAGCTGATGTTCAGGCCACTGTTCAATCATCGGGACATGTTGTAGAATGTACTAAGTTGAACACTGAAGTCCAGCACCTTAACCGGGATCGACAGGAGGTTGCTCCGGGACAAGAGGTGAGGAAGGCTGACCGGAGCACAATTCCGGTGTCTGCAACCGTTAACTGCACAATCAGTGCTGCCTCCGGTGGAGGAGCAGGCGTGCTATCCAACAATAATGGAAATTCATTGTCCAATTTGAATTTTGGTACTCTCTCCTCCTTGGAAAGTGTGGGTGTAGGTGGAAAAGTTGATACACCTTTGGACAAAAATCCACAAGGTGGTCCAAAGATGATTTTGGAGTCAAAAAAGTGTCCTTCTTCCATCAATAAGTCAAACTTGCTTTCCCATTCTAATTCTTTTTTCCCTGCCACAAGCAAAAGTGTTCCCCTACAGTGTTCCTATATTGACAAGCTCTTGACTAGTCAATCATCTCCCTTGTCCCATCCTTGCCATCCCTCAGCATCGAGCCCTGTGCTTATTCCACCATCCCTCCCGGTACCTACTCAACCGGCAACTTCTCTCCCGACGGCGAAGACACAGTTTCCCAACCGGCTTCCTCCCTCCAAGTTTAACCAGGTAGCAAACCCCCAATCAGCTTCCTCATCCCCCTCATCTTCCTCTCCCTCATCTGTCTCTCCCTCCATCTCTCCTCCCCCCTGCCACAATCTGAACAGCTCCATGCAAACAACTGTTCCTGTCACCGCTTCTCCAATCCTTAAACCCCAGTATCCCTCCTCCACTTCACCTCTACTCCTTCATCACTCCATCCCGCTTCCCCCTTCTTCGTCGTCGGCTCTTCTGCCCAATCCTAATCCCTCCCATCCTCTCAATCCGACAGAATTGCACACTTCTTTCAACAATATTCCTTCTGTCCATAACCGAACACCTAACCCTTCCCACTCTCTTAGATTTGTTCCCCAGAGAGAACAAGGTAAAGCATTCATCCCAGATGATGTTCTAGACAGTGAGGATGACGAATGGAACTATACCTTAATTGGTTGCTTTGCGGGACGTTACCCGGGATTCCAAGCTGTGAAGGACATCGTTAGCAAGTGGAAAGTTGAAGTCAAAATCTACAGTCATGACACTGGTTGGCTGATATTTAAATTGTTCAATGAAGAAGATGTACAAAAGGTTATTTTAAATGGTCCATATGAAGGCAACTTCAAGTATCTAATGCTACGAAGGATGCCGGATAACTTTCAATTTGATGAATCGGGACTAGCAGTTGTACCAGTTTGGATTCGCCTCCCTTCACTGCCTCTAAAATATTGGACTTCCGATCGATTGAGTATCATCGCTTCCGCCATTGGAGAGCCAGTTATGATGGACTATTACACCACGAATAGGGATCGTGTTTCATATGCTCGTGTGTTGATTCATGTTAATGCCACCATGGTTCTTCCGGAAGAAATTTGGATAGAAAGTAGAATTGGAGGCTTTCATCAACGGATAGAATATGAGTTCTATCCAAAATACTGTTCCGTCTGTAAAACCCTGGGGCATCACGCCATCGACTGTCGTCAATCTCCGAACAGCCAGCCAGCAGCAACAGCTGATTTTGAAGATGATGGGCCGTTTCTCCCGAGTAAGAGAAGAAGAAATAGGAAAAAATTGAACAGGCCCAACCCATCCTTCCCCAATAATTTTAAATACAACAGGCCCAACATTAACCCAACCACTACTCCTAATCCAACACCTGCTCAATACAGGCCCAAATCCCTCCCTCCTCCTCCTCCTCCATACAACCGGCCCAAATCCCCCCCTCCTCCTCCAAACATCCAGCCCAATTCCCCCCCGCCCCAATTATCCGATTTCTCCCCTATACAGACTCCCACTTCACGCAATATTGCCACTACCTCTAAACCTTCGTCCAATAACCCGGTTTCCCCTCATTCATCCCCTCTGATCACTCAACCAAAAACCCTAACCCTGCCTATTACTCATAATTCCTTTGCTCCCCTTACTCTTTTGGAGCCCAATACCCCTGTCGACCCCCCCTTTTCACATGGTACTGCTTATGATCGAACAGTTAAATCCATACAATACAACCATGGTAAGGAATCTACCAACATCATTAAAAAGGCGTGGGTCCCCGTCTACAGTGGAGAGTCGTCTTCTTCCACCGGAAAAAACTTCAAACATAGAAGAGCTACTTCTTTGGATTATAGTGGAAAGGAGAACGTCGTTGATTATGACTATTGGACTAGCAGGAAAATTACAGAGGATGGCCTCACCTCTTCTGAATATTCCTCATGAGTCTCATGATTTGGAATGTGCGTGGGATGGGACGCACGCCAACCCACAATGCACTTAAAAAACTTGTGCGTGAGCATGATGTGGCAGTAGCAGGACTAGTGGAAACTAAACTCTCTCTTCAGTCTGTTGATGAAGTGGTTAATAAACTGTTTCCGAATTGGAATCATATTCACAACTTTGACCTTTGTATTGGAGGAAGGATAGTGGTAGCTTGGAATCCAATTCGTCTAGATATGGAGAATTTTGTTTTGAGTGATCAATCCATCACGATGAATGCTCGTTGTCTTACTACTCGTAGAGAGTTTACCATGTCAATCATCTATGCTTATAACCGATATGTTGATAGAAGAAGTTTGTGGCAACACCTAGTTTCTTTATTCCATTCCAACCCGTTACCATGGATACTCGGAGGGGATTTCAACTGTGTTAGGTTCGAAGGGGAAAGAAATAGCTCCACTCTGAATTCGGGAACTAGAGAAATGCATGATACTTGCTCTATTCTGGGAGTGGAAGATACTGACTCGATTGGTTGTTTCTATACTTGGTCGAATGGAGCCTATTGTTCAAAAATAGACAGAGTTATGACATGCAAGATTTGGAGAAGTATGGGTTGGAATCTACAAACTAATTTTCTTCCTCAGGGCACTCACTCTGATCATTGCCCCTCCATCACTTCCTTTCAAAATCCTAGCCCCCACTATATTAGACCCTTCAGATTTTGCAACTTTTGGACTAACCATGAAAATTTTATTGCTCTTGTTTCTTCTTATTGGCAGGTACAAGTAGAAGGGACAAAACAATACATCCTTTGCAAAAAGTTGAAAGCGCTAAAAACACCTCTGAAGGAGCTACACAAAAAGAACTATTCTCACATTTCTGAAAGAGTGAATAGAGGGAAAGAGTACTTGCTTTTTCTCCAAACGCTGTTTATGTCGAGTTTGAATAATTCTAACCTTCAACAGGAGATAGCAGAGGTGATCAAAAAGCAGAAACATATGGAAGACTGTGAGACTAACTTCCTTTTGCAGGTTCTCAAACATAAGCACATTAAGAACCAGGATCGAGCTACCAAGTATTTCTACTCTCTCATTCGTAGTAATGGAGCAAGGAATGGTATTCACTCTATTTACACTGATAGTGGCCCCACTACTTCATACCAAGAATTGATTGATATTTTCCTCTCTTATTATCAATCAATTCTTGGAGAGGATAGTTTGACCTCTATTTCAGTTGAACAGGAGGTGTTGGATAAAGGCCCCAAACTCTCTGCTATGGAAGCTAGCACACTGGAAGCACCGGTTGAAGAGATAGAGATCAAGGATGCTTTGTGGTCAATCAACAAGAACAAATCACCTGGTCCTGATGGCTATACTTCGGCCTTCTTTCAGAGTGCGTGGAATGTAGTTGGTAGTGATGTAATGGCAGCAGTTAAGGAATTCTTTCGAAAAGGCAAGTTGCTCAAGCAGATGAACTCCACATTTGTTTCTTTGGTTCCTAAAAAGAAACATGAGCCGACAGTCCAAGATTTTAGACCCATCTCTTGTTGCAACACTGTGTACAAAATTATTTCTAAAATCATAGCTGCTCGACTCAGGCTGTGCCTTCCTACCTTAATAAATCAATCCCAATTTGGATTTATTAAAGGAAGGAAAATGAGAGATTGTGTGATGCTGGCAGAGGAGATCTTCAGGGGTTATGGAAGGAGAGCAGGGAATATCTCCCCTAGGATGGCAGTCAAAGTGGACATTTCCAAAGCTTATGACTCTGTTAGTTGGAAGTATCTCTTTGAATTGCTTACGGGCCTAGGTTTTCCCTCTAAGTTTCGTACCTGGATTGAGCAGTGTGTTACTACCACTTCATACTCCTTACTCATCAATGGCAAACCTGAGGGTTTCTTCAAAGGCAAAAGGGGTCTTCGACAAGGTGATCCAATTTCTTCGCTCCTCTTTGTTATTTGCATGGAATACTTTAGTAGACTGATGAGTAGAGCAGTAAATCTACATGAATATAGATTCCATTCTAGAATTTGTAAACGTGTAGATGTTTCTCACTTGATCTTTGCGGATGATCTCTTGGTTGTGGGTTATGGCGATGTGGCTACAGCTAGGTGTATAGACAGGGTTTTGAAAGGGTTCTCTGAAGTTTCTGGGCTTAATGCCAATCCTCAGAAATCTAATCTCATTACCTCGGGAGTCTCGACTCGAGCCCGACGTCGTATTGCTCAGATTCTTCCTTATAATACAGGTACCATCCCTTTCAAATACTTGGGCATCCCCATTTGTAGCAAGAGAATAGGAGTGGAGGATTTTACACCCCTTCTGAATGACATTAACAACATGATACATACTTGGTCTTCTAAACTCTTGTCATTCACGGGTCGTTTGGAATTGATCACTTCTGGGATATATGGAATTCTATCTTTTTGGTGTGGTATTGTTAAAATCCCAGCTGTAGTGGTCAGAAAGGTGGAGACAGTTATTCGCAGATTCTTGTGGGGAACGAAGGTGAGCCCGGTGAGTTGGAACGACATCCTACAACCTAAGACAGCAGGAGGGCTGGGGTTGAAGGACATCACTACTTGGAATAAGGCGCTCTTGGCTTCAGCACTGTGGGATGTACATAATGAAGCTTCATCCCTTTGGGTGAAATGGATTCATTGTGTCTATCTCTCATCTTCCTCATGGACAGTGACCTCTCCTGGTAATAATTCTACATACTTATGGAGAGTGCTCATTGCCATTAGGAATACCATTGAGAATGAATCAGAAGGTAGTGAAGGAGTACTTGATATCATGGAGAATTGTTGTGACAGTGGAATATTCAAAGCTAGTCGCATGTATGATTATTTGAGGAATAGATACACAGCAGACTCTAGTTTTGTCTACAAACAGATATGGCACAAATGGATTGTGAGGAAATACAGTTTCAGACTTTGGCTGGTGCATAGAGACAGAGTAGCCACAAAGGATAGGGTGTGGTGCACGGGAGAAAACAAACGATGTGCTTTCTGCTTCGATCAGGAAACCACATCGCACATCTTCTTCCACTGCCCTTACACCACTTATATTTGGGATCAAGTCAAAGTTTGGATTGGATGGAGAAGACGAAGGCTAGTATCAGTCACAGATGCCTTCAGGAAGATTTTTCAGGATACGAGGACCAACAAAAAGGCAAGAAGACTCCTTTTCATCACCTTGGCTACAACGATCTATCACATATGGATGGAAAGGAATGCCCTTCAGCATGGCACACGGATGCTATCTCCGAACCACATTGCAGATAGAATCAAAATTCAGATAGCATCTTTGTATATGAATTCTTGATGTACTTTATTATTCACCTTAAGCACTTTGCTTGAGTAGGTTGGATAGGGTGGCTAGACTTTGTATTCGCATCGTACGTAAGTACTCGATGTAACCGTTTCCAGTGAAATAACATTTACCAATTTCACTAAACCCTAAACCCTAAACCCTAAACCCTAAACCCTAAACCCTAAACCCTAAACCCTAAACCCTAAACCCTAAACCCTAAAACCCTAAAACCCTAAACCCTAAAACCCTAAAACCCTAAACCCTAAACCCTAAAACCCTAAACCCTAAAACCCTAAACCCTAAACCCTAAAAACCCTAAAACCTAAAACCCTAAACCCTAAAACCCTAAACACTAAACCCTAAAACCCTAAACCCTAAACCCTAAAACCCTAAAACCCTAAAACCCTAAACCCTAAACCCTAAAACCCTAAACCCTAAAACCCTAAACCCTAAAACCCTAAACCCTAAACCCTAAAACCCTAAAACCCTAAAACCCTAAAACCCTAAAACCCTAAACCCTAAACCCTAAAACCCTAAACCCTAAACCCTAAAACCCTAAACCCTAAACCCTAAAACCCTAAAACCCTAAAACCCTAAAACCCAAAACCCTAAACCCTAAAACCCTAAACCCTAAAACCCTAAACCCTAAACCCTAAACCCTAAACCCTAAACCCTAAACCCTAAGCCCTAAACCCTAAAACCCTAAACCCTAAACCCTAAACCCTAAACCCTAAACCCTAAACCCTAAACCCTAACCCTAAACCCTAAACCCTAACCCTAAACCCTAAACCCTAAACCCTAAACCCTAAACCCTAAACCCTAAACCCTAAAACCCTAAACCCTAAACCCTAAACCCTAAACCCTAAACCCTAAACCCTAAACCCTAAACCCTAAACCCTAAAACCCTAAACCCTAAACCCTAAACCCTAAAACCCTAAACCCTAAAACCCTAAAACCCTAAAACCCTAAAACCCTAAACCCTAAAACCCTAAACCCTAAACCCTAAAACCCTAAACCCTAAAACCCTAAAACCCTAAACCCTAAACCCTAAAACCCTAAACCCTAAAACCCTAAACCCTAAAACCCTAAAACCCTAAAACCCTAAAACCCTAAAACCCTAAACCCTAAACCCTAAACCCTAAAACCCTAAACCCTAAACCCTAAACCCTAAAACCCTAAACCCTAAACCACATGGTGGACCTATTGTGAACCTGCAGTCCGACACGTGTCCCTCCTATTACAATAATTCAAACTTGTTTTCCCCTTCTATCCCTTTTGTCCCTGCAACATCCAAAAGTTCTTCACCTACTTGTACCTTTAAGGATAAACTTTTGACTAAACAATCACCTACTATGTCCCATCTCTGCACTTCCTCATCCTTGAGCCCAACACAACCGAAAGCAACCTTATTGGCCGCCGAATTGGATCAGTTCCGGCAACCCCCAAACCATTCGCAATTTACTGCTCTTTCTTCCCTCTCTCCTCCTACCCTCTCTCATTCTCCCTCTATACGGCCACCCCTTTCTCCCATAAAACTTGTTATCTCCTCCCACCCACGTACTCCTCCATGCAGCTCCAATTCAATCCTTCCTTCTCCCTCTGACCCCTCCACAGCTTCCTATTCTCCCTCTGCCTCTCTGCCTCTTCTCCTTCACCACTCTAAACCTACTCCCTCTACCCTATTATTGACACAACCCCCACCTTCCTTCTCCCCTCCCAATCACCCTCCATCAGTCCCGCATGCCTCTCACCAACACAAACCAATTATTCATAACCGAGCCCCTAATCCTACCCACACCCTTAAGTTTGTCCCCCAGAAGGAACAAGGAGTGGCAATCATCCCTGATGAACTTCTAGACAACGAGGATGATCAATGGAATTATACTCTAATTGTCGCTACCCGGGATTCCAAGCCGTGAAAGACATTGTTAGCAAATGGAAAGTTGAAGTTAAAATATTCAACCATGACAGCGGTTGGCTTATATTTAAACTGAACAGTGAAGAAGATGCTCAATCGGTCATTCAGAATGGTCCTTATGAAGGCAAATTCAAGTATCTAATGCTTAGGAGGATGCCAGAAAATTTCCAATTCGATGAATCGGGCTTATCAGTTGTCCCGGTATGGATCTGTCTCCCTTCATTCCTCTAAAGTACTGGGATGCTGACCGATTGAGTATAATTGCTTCCGCAATTGGAGAACCTGTCATGATGGATTACTACACCACGAATAAGGAACGAGTCTCCTATGCCCGCGTGTTGATTCATGTGAATGCTGCCATGGTTCTTCCAGATAATATTTGGGTGAAAAGCAGAGTTGGAGGGTTTCGGCAACGGATAGAATATGAGTTCTACTCTAAATTTTGCTCTAATTGTAAAGCCCTGGGACACCACGGCCATGAATGTCGCCATGCTGAGAATGAACAACGAGCTGCAAAAGGAAAGGAAGAAGATGCGCCATTCCTACCTGGTAAGAGGAGACGAAGCAGAAATAAGGTAATTGGGCCCAAACTTTCTCACCCCAATACTCTCCATAATTATAAGCCCAATAACAATCCAGCCCATA
Organism: Pogostemon cablin; assembly: GCA_023678885.1. Classification (NCBI taxonomy): domain Eukaryota; kingdom Viridiplantae; phylum Streptophyta; class Magnoliopsida; order Lamiales; family Lamiaceae; genus Pogostemon; species Pogostemon cablin. The sequence goes on along the minus strand of CM042964.1, from coordinate 28,773,755 downwards.
AGCCAATCCACACTGGCCCAAGTACCTCAAATAACCGACCCACTTCCACCCCTCCCATCCTTGAACACCCCAACAAACAAATATCTTCATTTCTTAATACAGCATCCCCCGCAAATCACAGGCCCATTAAATCCAACCCTCCCAACTCTTTTCCCCAGCCCCCTCTATCTGATAACTTACCCAAGCCCAATACATTTAATAAATTTGAAGCACTTACCCTGAAGGAGCCCACTATCACCCCCGTAGATCCTTCCTCCCACCATCGTAATGCTAATAACCGAACAGTGGAGTCACCGCTGGACAGTCAAGGTAAACAAGTTGATGGCATCCTTAAAAGGACATGGGTTCCTGTCTACAGCGGTGAATAGTCTTCTTCCACAAGCAAAAATTTCAAGCATAGAAGAACATCTTCCTTGGATAGTAAGGAACTGACGGATGAGAATCAAAAGGATTATCTGGTAGAATCTGTACATGGGACTAGCAGGAAAATTACAGAGGAGGGCCTTACCTCGTCTGAATATTCCTTATGAGTCTCATGATTTGGAATGTGCGTGGGATGGGGCGCACACCAACCCACAATGCACTTAAAAAACTGGTGCGTGAGCATGATGTGGCAATAGCAGGATTAGTGGAAACTAAACTCTCTCTTCAGTCTGTTGATGAAGTGGTTAATAAACTGTTTCCGGGTTGGAACCATATTCACAACTTTGATCTTTGTAATGGAGGAAGGATTGTAGTAGCTTGGAATCCAATTCGTCTTGAAATGGAGAATTTTGTATTGAGTGATCAATCCATCACAATGAATGCTCGTTGTCTTACTACTCGCAGGGAATTTATCATGTCAATCATTTATGCATATAATCGATTTGCTGATAGAAGAAGTTTGTGGCAGCACCTAATCTCATTATTCCACTCTAACCCTTTGCCTTGGATTCTTGGAGGGGACTTCAATTGTGTTAGATTTGAAGGGGAAAGGAATAATCCTGCACAGAATACGGGCACTAGAGAAATGCATGAGACGTGCTCTATTTTGGGAGTGGAAGATACTGATTCGACGGGCTGCTTCTATACTTGGTCAAATGGAGCCTATTGTTCTAAAATAGACAGAGTTATAACCTGCAAGCTTTGGAGAAGTATGAGTTGGAACCTGCAAACCACCTTTCTTCCTCAGGGCACTCATTCTGATCATTGCCCCTCCATCACATCCTTTCAAACTCTGAGCCCCCACTTTATAAGACCCTTCAGATTTTGCAACTTTTGGACTAACCATGATAATTTTATGGCTGTATTGAAGGAAGTTACTGCTTCAAATGGACAAACCATATTGTTTATTGATGAATTCCACACAGTAGTTGGTGCAGGTTCTGAATTATGTGCTATTGGATCTCTCTTTAAAGTTCATATTAAATAATTATTGAAGATATTATATCAAATGTTAAAATGATACTTCACTTTAATATCTTTGGTCTTTAGATTAGGCGGACATTCAACATTGTATGAAAAACAAGCAAAGTGAAAGGTTCTTTGTTTGAATCTCATTATCTCCTATTTATTAAAAACCTCCAGGCTTTGATCAAAATAACTCACCAGAGCATAAGAGGGTGCATTAAAGATATTAATCCAATGCTGTCAAACAGCTTAAGCTTTAAATGAAGTTGCAATTTAGCAGCCATCATATAATCTAATTTCATGAATTTTTTATTTGTTATATGCTTAATGTGACATGTTTGGAAGTTAAATGAATGAAGCTTGTTTGCACCTTATCTCATCTTGCAGTCTAATCATGCAACTTTTCTTTAAAACATATTCTACGATGTGCAAAATTGCATATTTTATTTCAATTCATATACTGAAGTCTATCTTTTTTAAGACCTATGTTTAGGCTAGCTAATCCCAAAGGATGTAGTTGCCTCGCAGATTAAGGAATAAGGATGCATGTTTTTTGTTCTATTTATAGGCATGGAAAATAAATATGCATTTGTTTGTGCATCATAATCATCTGATTAATCCATAACAAGTTGACTTCTCCATGATCAGGGGCTACTGGAGGCGCAATGGATGCTGGAAATTTGCTGAAACCCATGCTTGGCCGAGGGAAACTCAGATGCATAGGGGCCACCACGCTGAATGAGTACCGGAAGTACATTGAGAAGGACCCTGCTTTGGAACGTAGATTCCAACAAGTTTTTTGTGGACAGCCATCTGTGGAAGACACAATATCTATTTTACGCGGATTGCGAGAACGTTATGAACTTCATCATGGGGTAAAAATATCAGACAATGCTCTGGAGACCGCAGCAATTCTATCTGATAGATACATCACAGAGCGTTTTCTGCCGGACAAAGGTACACCTTTGATTTTGTTCTCAACACAAAATCTTAGTCGGATTGTATATATGTTGTTTCTTATTGTCTATTTTTACTGAATTTCATTATTTCATATTCTTGTGGAGAACTTTTCGATTGTTCTTTTTCGAATATGATGATCTTTACACTCCAATGATTATATGTTTTGTTTGAACAATGCTTTGATTTATAGAATACTCTCTGTAAATATGGATGGAGATATATATACATGAACTCTTCATTATGACTTGACAAACATGGATAGACAAGTGCATGGAGAACTAATAATGCCGTGATTGCTATGGAGTTATGAATTAACAGTGAATTGCATCGCCAGATTTATTCATCATCCCTGTTGAAATTATAAATAAAAATTATGTTTCCTTTAAAAAAATCATACAATTAGTTGGTGGGACTTTGAAACTTTTAGAACTCTTACGATAACCCACGTTAATTCCACTTGGAAGTGTGGATGGGAATTTCAGTGGGCGTCAACCCTTAACATTTGACCATGATTTTGGGTTAAGTTAGGGTTCCCTAGCCTAGATACCTAACTATTTGGTTCGGCTAGCCGATTCCAGATGGGCTGCAAGAAGGGGCTATCCAATGGTGGGTTGCCATCCGGGAGTGGGCCTTGATGTGTGGGTTGCTACCTAGTGTGTGCTGTTTGTGAGTAGGGGTCAGGTCAATCCTTCATCTTTGACCTTGATTTTTAGCAAATTGGTCCAACTTGAGTGTTGGGAGCATAGAAAATGCTTTGCTAGTACTATTTTTTCAGTCTATTTCATGATTTAACAAATTTTATCCCTAACTTAACAATTCCATCCGCACCTGTATTTGTCCACTGCTCAATCCTTATTATATTTGTTTATTCTAACAAAAATAGGTATTGATTGGAATAGCATTCAAGAAATTTACATTCTTTTTAAGTTGGGAATCATGTAGACTAGTATGCTGTTAACTTATAAATTTTTTGACTGCTTGCTTTCTTTTAACTAAGTGGGGTGAAATAAAAAATATAGATTTTTGCTTGTATACTAATTTTAATAAGAGAGCAGGACAACCATACTTTAACAATCTTGATGTAAATTTATCGTTCAGTTCTTCAGAAATTAGTGCCACTAATGTAGTCAGTCTAAAGACTACATCCTGGATCAAGTATATAAAGATTTATTTGTGTATTAATCAATAATTATAAACAGGAAGTGTAAGGAGCTCGTTATCTGTTAACCTCATAGTAATTTCATAGAATTTGCTAGCTAGTTTTTGGTCTTATTATGGGGGGGTTTAGGGAGACAAGTGAAGAAAGTTCTTGGATCCAGAATAAGAACTCCAAATTCTAAATTCATGTTCGTATGGTATGATCTTTGCTTTGCCAGCCATTGACCTTGTTGATGAAGCTGCTGCTAAACTGAAAATGGAGATCACATCAAAGCCTACCGAGTTGGATGAGATAGACAGAGCAGTGCTTAAGTTGGAGATGGAAAAGCTGTCGCTGAAAAATGATACCTCCCCAGCTTCTAAAGAGAGGTTAACCAAACTGGAACATGATTTAGGTGCCCTTAAACAGAAGCAAAGGGAACTGAATGAGCAGTGGGAAAATGAGAAAATTCTCATGAACCGAGTTCGCTCAATTAAAGAAGAGGTAAGAGAGAACTTAAAATTTCCATGACAATTTACCTATACAGTTCTCAGTATAATATACTGTCGTAATTATTTGATCAGATTGACAGAGTTAACCTAGAGATGGAAGCTGCTGAGCGTGAGTACAACCTTAATCGTGCTGCCGAACTCAAATATGGCACATCAATGACTCTACAGCGCCAGCTTGATGAAGCTGAGAAGAGCCTTGCTGATTATCGGATATCTGGAAAATCATTACTAAGGGAGGAGGTCACTGATCTTGATATTGCTGAAATTGTAAGCAAATGGACTGGCATACCACTGTCAAATCTCCAGCAGACTGAGAGAAAAAAGCTGGTCTTGTTAGAGGACCTTCTCCACAGAAGGGTTGTTGGCCAAGACATGGCAGTAAAATCTGTAGCTGATGCAATACGTCGTTCTAGGGCAGGTCTTTCTGACCCAAATCGGCCTATTGCAAGCTTAATGTTCATGGGGCCAACAGGAGTTGGTAAAACTGAGCTTGCGAAAGCTCTTGCTGGGTACCTTTTCAACACTGAAAATGCACTAGTGCGAATTGATATGAGTGAGTACATGGAAAAGCATGCAGTTTCACGATTGGTTGGTGCACCACCAGGGTATGTTGGATATGAAGAGGGTGGACAGTTGACTGAAGTAGTGCGGCGAAGGCCATATTCTGTTGTTTTGTTTGATGAAATTGAGAAGGCGCATCATGATGTTTTCAACATCCTTTTGCAGCTTTTGGATGATGGACGAATAACTGATTCTCAAGGACGGACCGTCAGTTTTACTAATACAGTTCTGATTATGACATCTAATATAGGATCTCATTATATCCTTGAGACACTTAGAAATACACAGGATAGCATGTATGCTGTTTACGATGTGATGAAAAGGCAGGTGATCGAGTTAGCAAGACAAACTTTCCGACCAGAGTTCATGAACCGGATTGATGAATACATTGTTTTTCAGCCTCTTGACTCCAGCCAAATCAATAAAATAGTTGAAATTCAGGTAAAAAAGAAAAAAATTAATCTTTATCAAAATTACGTTTCATGCTTCATTTTTTGAATGTTTCCAGTCAAGATCTCATGAATTATTTTGAACCTCTGGTCTACTGCTTGGCGGTTGTTCTTGATTGACTCTGGTGCACTTCCTTTATAATGGATAATGTGTCTTATCATATTATTTTAGCACTCTGTTGCCCTGCATCTCAAATGTTTTTTTTTTTTATTACGTTCAGGTCAATAAACAACATTATGCAAGTTAAGAGTGCATCTAATGTTCCATTAATTTTCTGATATATGCTGACAACTGTTTCTATTATGCAGCTGAATCGCGTTAAAGACAGACTTAAACAGAAGAATATCTTTTAAAATCTTCAACATCGTTTTTTTCAACCAAAAATGATTTTGAACCGGAATATATTCAGTTTCGTATGCATTTTGACCGGTAAAAACTTTAGGTAATAGTGTATATAATTAATTTTTTTAATCAAATATTTATATACATGACATAAATAATATTCTTATATTAATTAAAAATGAAGTATACTTTAGAATAAAATGCATTACTGATTAAAGCATTTTATTTAGGTTCACAAATTTAAGAATTGACATGCTTAGCAGCAAACGACAACTGATGATTAAATAAGAGGCATGAGCATCTAAGAAATTAAGATTGAAGGATTAGAATTATTATTATTTGTCTGGTTTATTTTATTAACAGTAGTGTATAAGAAGATCACTCATAGTCTCCATCTCCAAATCCCATGCCAAAGTTATGGTCACAAAGTACTTAACGTAACTACCTAAGTATGTGCAAATGATAAATTGATAATAAGCGCTCCCTGAATAAAGTCCTTGACTCATAGAATAGAAGGATTCATTAATAAGTGAAGTATTTTTCTCTCTCCCTGAGATGTTTTGTGTGCTCTTTTCTCTCTCTTTCTATGCCTTTGGTCTTTAGTTGGCTCTGCGATCTGCTGAAGTTAGCTCAAATCCCCTCCCTCTCCGCACATTCTCCCTTCCCTACATTTATACCTATTTTAACCATCAAGAGATTTTCTCTCTCTGGAGCACTACAATTGCCGATCGACGGTAGCTGTAGTTCCTGTCCAACCACATCCACATCCAAAGCAACATACTGATTTTTCAATTTTCTGACCCACAAAGCAAAAGGGCTCCTTCCATGTTCTTGTCATTGTGCGGTAAGCTATATGTAGGCAAGCATGCCTCGGGGAACAATGAGCAAGTGTGAAGGCGGCGGATCGGTGGTTTTGGAACGCCCTTTGAAGCTCTGGTCTTTAATAATTGACAGCGTGAGATGCGGCGGAGGTATCCAGAGGTCTTGCCGGAAGAAATCGGAGGCTAAGAAGCACCAACCCGGATCCGACAAGTTGTCGGAGCTTTTGAAGCAACCAGAGTGGTGGGAAAACGATGAGGAAGTGAGGAAGAAAGAGCAGGTGCTCCAAGGACTGAAAAATGTAGCGAAAAAACTGCAGCAGGAGGATGAAGGGGAATCAATGGAAGTGATGCTGGAGGGGGCGGCGGAGGTCAGGAGGTTGACCAAGGACGACCCTCATGCCAGGACCACTCTAGCCCTCCTCGGCGTCATTCCACCTCTCGTTGCTTTGCTCCACGCCCAAGATCTGAGCTTTCGCTCTCAGATCGCTGCTCTTTATGCTCTGCTCAATCTCGCCATTGCCAACGATGTGTCAGTTCACTCCTCTCTCTCTCTCTCTCTCTCTCTCTCTCCATTTTTTTTTATTGCAAATGCAAAAAGTACTTGGTGTAGCTAGGGAAATATGAGCTTCTTAGGTATTTTCTTTTCTTTACTTCAGTATATATTTTCCTTAGCCTCAACTTATGCTCAGATAGCCTATATATTCTGTTTTCTATTGAGTAGTGTGTGTATTTGTGAAATCTCTTGAGTCCCAATTCTCGGGTTGTTTTCGTAGATCTTGAACCACCCAAATCTTGTTTCTTCCTCCTTAGGAACAAAGCAGCGATTGTGAAAGCTGGTGCCGTTCATAAAATGCTAAAGCTAATACGTGATGGATCTCCAAATGAGGCGGTGGCGGAAGCAGTTGTGGCCAATTTTCTTGGGTTGAGTGCTCTGGACTCTAACAAATCAATTATTGGTTCTTCTGGCGCAATCCCCTTCTTGGTGGAAACTCTAGTCAGAGATAGCAGCCCTCAGGCTAAGCAGGACTCGTTGCGAGCACTGTACAATCTTTCGATCTTCCCTCCCAATGTTCTTGCCATGCTGGAGACCGATCTTATTCCTCATCTATTTGCCAAGCTTGGAGATATGGATATGAGTGAGAGAATCCTTTCTATTCTAGGCAATGTAGTGGCGGTGGGGGAGGGAAGGAAGAGAATTAGCGGAGTGGCGGATGCTTTCCCGATTCTCATCGACATTTTCAACTGGACGGATGCACCTGGGTGCCAAGAGAAGTCATCTTATATTTTAATGGTGATGGCTCACAAGTCATACAGAGATAGGCAAGCCATGATTGAGGCTGGAATCGTTTCCTCCTTGCTGGAATTGACTCTATTGGGCAGCACCTTGGCACAAAAAAGGGCTTCTAGGATGTTGGAGTGTTTGAGGGTGGAGAAGGGGAAACAAGTTTCAGAAAATTGTGGCTCCGCAGCGACAATGTCTGCTCCGCTTTCATCGTCTTCTATGGATCCTGCCAAGGAGTCGGTGGTGGAGGAGACCGGGGAAGAGGGGGATGACGAGGAGATGATGAGCCAAGAGAAGAAGGCAGTGAAACAATTAGTCCAACAGAGTTTGCAGAACAACATGAGGAGGATGGTGAAAAGAGCTAACTTACCCCATGATTTTGTCCCTTCGGATCATTTTAAGTCCCTCACGTTGATTTCCACATCCAAGAGCTTGCCATTTTGAGTTTATTATCCTTCTTCCTGGATTTTCTTTTCCCGTGCTTTGGTACTAGTGTAGTGCAGTGTAGTGTAGCGTGGGTAGTTAGTGACGGTGTTGAGGAATGGAATATTAAGTATCAACTTAGGAAGGTGTGCCTCCAGTCCTTTGTCTCTGTCTGTAAGATCCCATTCCACTTCTGTTGTTTCCGGGTTTGTATTCATAACTTTTCATACCCGATTGTTCTGTTACATGAACGACAAGACGATCATGTAGGAGCTATAGAAGAATATCCATGTTTCCACGCATTTTTAACTTCGTGTGAACCTGAGTAGAAGACGGGATACGAGGCATAATTCTTTGATTCGTGTCTGTGTCCATTCAAACATGAAGAACTAAAGTGAGGAATCATTTTTGCCATGCACATTTGGTTACAAAATGAGTGCATTTGGGGGTTTTCATACATGGTCAACTAGGTCTATCATGGGCAGTTTTTGGCTTAAACCCAAACTTTGTTAGCACGTAACATTAATTGAAATGTAAACGCAAGAAGAAAGCGACAAATTGTAGTGGTTCAACTATTAAGGTCTACATCTTGTATTGATGAATCGTTTACAAGAGAAAGCATCGCTCAGAAATGACTTGAATACATCAAATCCAATCTAAGAGTGAAAACTGAGTAATTTTAAAAGTATAATTAATTCCCTCTTGTTGAAGAATGATGTGTAAATCCTGATCCATCATGTGAGTTTGGAGTGTTGCTGTGAAGCTAAGGGTCTGAAGTACTTAATGGATGTGGTGCATGAGTTATACACGTGATGTTGAGTCGAATAGATCAGCTACAAGACAATGCACCAGCTTGTGATCACATGTGGAGCATGCTTCAGTTTGTTAGGTTGTTGAGGCGGTTACTTGGTTAGTTGTGAGCATGTGATCCTTTTCAGTTGGATAGTCAAGAAGCACTGAGTTGTGATCATCCATTGGTGCACATGGCAGTCAGTTATGAGAAGGGAATCGATATATAAAGCTCACACACTACACCTGGAAAAGTGATCATCTTCATCAGTTTACATTTCTTCTTCTTCATCTGTTTTGCAATTGTTGTAAAGCTGATTCTGTAGTTTTTCGAATCAGTTGTTCATCTTGTATTACATCTATCAATAAGAAGATTATCTTCCCTCACAGTGGACGTAGATCAAGAAGATCGAACCACTATAATTCTCTTGTGTATACTTCCACTTTCATTTTGGGGTTTTTTGCTGGTTTCTTATTGTGTGTGTGTGTGTTGATCAACACTTCGACGTGCAACCATCAAGTGTGATCATCGTGAGTGATCAATTATCTTGTGAAGAATCAAGATAATCTGTTAGCATCACAACAAGTGGCGCCGTCTGTGGGAAACGAACCATCAAACAGCAGCTGATCACAAGAAGATGAACACCACACGGTTTGATATTGAGAAGCTCTCTGAAAAAATGGATTTTAGTCTCTGGAAACTCAAGATGAAGGCGATCTTGACACAGCAAGGGCTCATTGATGCATTGAAGCCACCTCCACCTATCAAGACAGAGATCATCAAAGATCCATCAGCAGCTGGACCTCCAAGAGTACAAGTAGATGATGAGGTACTTCGTAAAGCTCATTCTACAATCATTCTATGTTTGGGGGATAAGGCACTACGGGAAGTAGCTAGGGAGACTACTGCAATTGGAGTCTGGGAAAGGTTAGAATCTATGTTTATGGTCAAGACTTTGGCAAATTGACTTCACATTAGGCAGAAACTGAATGCATATAAAATGACTGATGAAAAGCATATTTTGGATCAAGTTGATAAGTTTGTCAAAATCATGGATGATTTTGATACTGTTGATTCAAAAATATCAGAGGAAGAGAAGGTTCTCATGTTGATGACAACTCTTCCAAGATCTTTTCAAAGCTTCAAAGATACCTTGTTATATGGTAATCAGAGCTCCATCAAGTTTGATAATGTTTTACTAGCACTCAAGTCTAGAGAATTACAATTAGTAACTGATAATACTCAGAGTTCTGGAGGAGAAGGTTTGGTTGTCAAGAAGAACAATCAAGCTAAAAGAAATAACAAGAAGAAAAGGGGTTCAGAAGGAAATAAACAAGACAGAAAAGAAGGAGAGCATGCTAAAGAAGGTGAAGTAAGGAATGATATCACTGTAACCAACTTGGCCATATGAGAAGAAATTGCTACAAGTAGAAAGCTAGCAAAGGTAAAGGCATTGAAAAGGGGAAAGAAACTGATCAACAAAACCAAGTAAATCAAATTGCTCCTGCACAAGAAGATACTACAAAATTTGTTGAAGTATTGACAGTCACTGCATCTGAAGTCTCCTCTGAATGGGTGATTGATTCTGGCTATAGTTTCCATATGACACCTGTCAAGCATTGGTTGATAGGATTTAAACATCAGAATGAAGGCTCTGTACTTCTTGGAAATAATCAAACATGTAAGATCATGGGAAGAGGATCTGTCAAGCTTCAAATGTCTGATGGTACAGTAAGAATGCTTCATGATGTAAGGTATGTCCCTGATCTAAGAAGAAATCTTATTTTACTTGGTAATCTTGATTCCATGGGATATAGTTTCCAGTCAACAGATGGTTGTTTGACTGTCACAAAGGGAAATGATGTGTTTTTGAAAGGTATAAGGAAACATGATCTATATTTCTTGTGTGGAAATACTGTCACTGTTCAAGCTTGTAGTACTAGTAAAATATACAATTCTATCCTATGGCATGGAAGGTTAGGTCATATAAGTGAGAGGGGTCTGCAAGAATTAGCTAAACAGAAGGTATTATGTGGCCACACTTCCATTACTTTGAATCAGTGTGAGCGTTGTGTGATGGGGAAGGCAAAGAGGTTGAAATTTGGAATTGGAGAACATAATTCCTCATCTGTTTTGGATTATGTTCATTCTGACCTGTGGGGACCTGCCAAGAACATCACAAAGGGGGGTGGAAAATATTTCATCTCCTTCATAGATGACTACTCAAGAAAAGTATGGATTCATATATTGAAATCCAAGGATGAAGCCTTCACTAAGTTCAAAGAGTGGTTGGTTGAGGTTGAAAACCAAACTGATAAGAGATTGAAGTGTTTAAGGACTGACAATGGCTTGGAATATTTATCAGATGAATTTAATCAGTTTTGTAATGATAGAGGAATTAAAAGACATAAGACTGTTCCATTAACTCCACAACAAAATGGAACAGCAGAAAGGATGAATCAGACCATTTTGGAAAGAGTTAGGTGTATGATGAGTAGTGGAGGATTTCCAAAGAGTTTTTGGGGGGAATTAGCTACTACAGCAGCATTTCTTATAAATAGATGTCCATCATCACCACTAAACCTCAAAACTCCAGAGGAAGTGTGGAGTGGTAAACCTGCAGATTACAGTAGTCTGAAGGTAATAGGATGTCTTGTTTATGCTCATATAAAGCAAGGAAAGCTGGAACCAAGAGCTTTGAAATGTGTACTAGTTGGTTATCCATTTGGAGTAAAGGGTTATAAATTGTGGTGTCCAGAACAACAGAAGATTCTAATTAGCAGGGATGTTTCCTTTGATGAAGGAAAAATGCCACAACTTGAAAAGGTCAAAACTACAGCAAGTTCTGATCAAGATGTTGTGTCTCAGGTGGAGTCTTTCAAGTCAGTTAGTGGTGGTGACAGCATTTTGGAAGATCAAAACACCTATCATCTTGCCAGAGATAGACAAAGAAGAGAAATTATACCACCTGCAAGATACATCCAAGCTGATCTTGTCTCCTATGCTTTGTATACTGCGTCTGAAGTTGAATCACTTGAACCTAGGAATTACAAGGAAGCTATAACTAGTGTTGATAGTGATCAGTGGATAATGGCTACACAAGAAGAGCTCTTATCTTTGGATAAAAATCATACATGGGATATAGTGGAGAAGCCAAAACAGCAGAAGTTAGTAAGTTGTAAATGGATTTTCAGAAAGAAACCATCTACAGTTGAAGGAGGAAAACCTAGATTCAAGGCATGATTAGTAGCAATAGGATTTTCACAGAAGGAAAGTATTGACTACAATGAGATATTCTCACCTGTAGTTAAACATTGTTCTATAAGGATCATTCTCTTATTAGTCACTCAATGGAATCTTGAGCTTCATCAATTGGATGTTACTACAACTTTCTACATGGAGAGTTAGAAGAGCAGATATACATGACCATACCAGAAGGTATTGAACTTCAGAGCTCAAGTTCCAAAGCTTGTTTGCTTAAAAGATCACTCTATGGTCTTAGGCAAAGTCCAAGACAATAGTACTTGACATTTAATGAATATATAGTCAAGATGTGGATTCCAGAGAAGTCTACATGACAGCTATGTATACTATATGGAGGAAAGTGGTCTATTTACATATCTTTTATTGTATGTTGATGATATGCTGTTGGCTAGTCATACAATGGATGGTATTCTGAAAATGAAAAGAATGTTGGAAGCTGAATTTGACATGAAGGATCTTGGAGAAGCCAAGATGATCCTAGGAATGTCAATTGATAGAAATAGGATCAGTGGAACTTTAGTGCTGAACCAGAAGGCTTATATGTTAAAGGTCATTAAAAGGTATAATATGGATGAGTGTAAGACAGTCACTACCCCATTTAAGCAAGGTGTAAAGTTGACTCTATAGCAGGGACCAAAGTCTACAACAGAAGTTATGGATATGGACAAGACTCTCTATGCTAGTGCAGTAGGAAGTCTAATGTATTGTATGGTCTGCTGTAGGCTAGACATGGCTTTTACACTCAGTGTCTTAAGTAGATTCATGGGATCTCCTGGTAAACCACATTGGGAAGCAGCAAAGTGGGCTATGAAGTATATAAAAGGTACTGTCAGTAGGGGATTGAAGTTTCAGAAAATCAATCAAGACAGTGAAGTTTTGTGTGGATAAGTTGATGCAGATTTTGCTGCAAATATGTATACTAGAAAGTCTTTAACAGGTTATATCTTCACTCTTTATGGAACTGTTATAAGTTGGAAGGCTAGTCATCAATCCATAGTAGCTTTGTCCACAACTGAAGCTGAATTTGTGGCATTGACTGAAGCTATTAAGGAAGGTATATGGATTAGTGGTATGCTTGAAGAGCTTGGTGAAGCAAGAAACAGTAAAAGTGTTCTGTGACAATCAGAGTGCTATTCATTTAGCAAAACATCAAGACTATCATGAAAGAACAAGTACATTGATGTCAAGATGTATTTTGTGAGGGATCTTGTTGAAAGTGGAACTGTTAAGGTGTGTAAGATTGACACCTCTGTCAATCCTGCTGATTGTCTAACTAAGGTCTTGCTTAGTTCTAAATTTGAACTAAGCTTAGGCTTAGTTGGTATGTGTAATGAAGTCTGAAGTACTGCTCAATAAGAGCAGTAAAAGGAGGGAAGGTAGCAATCTTAGTTGAAGATGGATACTTGATTTAAGGTGGAGTATGTTGAAGAATGGTGTGTAAATCCTGATCTATCATATGAGTTTGGAGTGTTGCTGTGAAGCCAAGGGTCTGAAGTACTTAATGGACTTGGTGCATGAGTTATACACGTGATGTTGAGTCGAATAGATCAGCTACAAGACAATGCACCAGCTTGTGATCACATGTGGAGCATGCTTCAGTTTGTTAGGTTGTTGAGGCGGTTACTTGGTTAGTTGTGAGCATGTGATCCTTTTCAGTTGGATAGCCAAGAAGCACGTGAGTTGTGATCATCCATTGGTGCACATGGCAGTCAGTTATGAGAAGGGAATCGATATATAAAGCTCACACACTACACCTGCAGACGTGATCATCTTCATCAGTTTACATTTCTTCTTCTTCATCTGTTTTGCAGTTGTTGTAAAACTGATTCTGTAGTTTTTCGAATCATCTTGTATTACATCTATCAATAAGAAGGTTATCTTTCCCTCACAGTGGACGTAGATCAAGAAGATCGAACCACTATAATTCTCTTGTGTATACTTACACTTTCATTTTGGGGTTTTTTTGCTGGTTTCTTATTGTGTGTGTGTGTGTTGATCAACACTTCGACGTGCAACCATCAAGTGTGATCATCGTGAGTGATCAATTATCTTGTGGAGAATCAAGATAATCTGTTAGCATCACAACACCTCTAATTTGAGCTGCTTTTGAACCTTTTAGCAATTTCCAAAATATTTAGTATACTAATGGAAAGTCTGGAATTCTAAGCTAAATATTTGAACTGATGATTGAATATAATAACTCATCCATTACAACCGCAAAAAATTATGCGCAACGGACCTAGTTTACTACTTATCATGTTCTAGTAAAACTGAATGAGCTGATTTTGTAACCGAATGTTTATCTAATCGTTTTGCACTCTTTTAATCCATGTCTTACTATCAAAATACTCCCAGCACACATAGCTAGCTTATCCAAAATCTGCATGTACTTTTTAGTCCGTAAATTAAGGAATATAATATTTAATAGATTATCAGTAAGTTTTGGATGTTCGTCCTTTTACTGTCTTGCCCCCATCTTTTAATTTAAAAGGATAAAATGTTATGTAATTTTTTTTTTACTTTTTGGAGCTTTTTATATTTAATTTAAAAGGATAAAATGTTATGTAATTTTTTTTACTTTTTGGAGCTTTTTTATTAAATTTGGGACTTGTATTTATTAAATAGAAAATTGATAGTTTGTACTTTGTAGTGGGGCGAACCAAAAATTTAAAAAAAATGAAATGTTAGACTATAAGGATCAGAGATGCATAATAGACATGAAATGAGTTTAATAGAGATTAAGTAGGAAAAAAAGGGCCGAAAAGGAAAAAAAATTAATTAATAAAAGATTAACTAGACAAAAAAAAAGTCAAATAGAGATACATAATATTCTCTTCGATATAAATTAAAAATTCAAAAATATAGATCGAATAGATTAAAAAATGATTAATTACATATAAAATCACAAACTTTTCTCGTATTACAAATTAATACTGAATTTTATGAAATAACAAAAACGGATCTGATGTTTAAAGTTTGTGCAATTCATACCAAATGTGTAACTAAAGGTTACCCATTAAGTGCATTGCAACAATGCTTAAAGTTGGGGTTTTTTTTTCAATTTCTCAAAGGTTTGGATTAATTTGCAATCAAGTAAAGTCCGTGATTTTTTTTCAATTAAAGTCCGTGGTTTTTATTACACAATCAGCCCTTATTTTAATTAATTTCTAGTGTTTTTCTTTTCAAAATATTATTCCCTCCATCCTACATTAAGTTGCATATTTACTGTAGATACGGATTTTAAGAAGAAAATTTTTTTTTATCAACTTTATTAATTTTTATTTTTTTTTGGGGAGGTAATATATTATTTTTAAGTAATAAATAAATTATAAAATATGTTAAGAGAGAGATAAGTTTGTAATTAAAATATACTTTTAAGGTTGATGATTGATAAGATTCATTCTTTTTTGGATGGTGAAGTTTAATGTTTGATTATTTATTTAAGGTAAGAGTTGATCTATTGTGCATTCAGATGTACAGGGTGTTAAAGGTTATAATATTTTGTTCTAAAGGTACGCTTTTCGATTAATAAGAGTTGTTTTTTCAATGAAAAAGCCGTTGAAATATGAAGAGTATTAAAATTTGACTAAAAAATTACATTTTTTTCTAAAAAAGAATAAATTTTTATACTAAAATGTATAACATTCAATATTGATGGGTATAAAATTGGATTTGGTCTCATGGAACTAGCTTCATATGTCCGATGCATGCAAGATATTGCCTTAAGATAAATGGCAAATATGCTATCATATCTTAATGAGTTAATTGTAAGAAAAATCACAAACTTTACTCGATTGCAAATTAATCTCCACATCTGAGAAATTGCAAAAAAGACCCCAACTTTAAACATTATTGCAAAACACACTCAATAGGCAGCCTTCAGTTGCTCGTGGGTGCGAATTGCACAAACCTTTAAGGTCAGGTCCTTTTTTGCCATTTCACAAAAGTTATGATTAATTTGTAACATGAGAAAAGTTTGTGATTTTACTTACAGTTAACCCATTAAAAAATATGGGCCAAATAAGCCAAATATAAGTCGAATAAACAAAAATATGGGCTAAATAGAGATACATAGTTTTCTCGTCGACATAAATTTGAATCACAAAAAATATTGATCGAATAAAGTAAAGTAATTTGGGCTGAATAAACAAAAAAATAGGTCGAATAGGCAAAAAAAAGAGCTAATTGGAAAACAAAATTGGACAAACATATATACATAATCTTCTCATTGACGGTAACTAAAAGGGATATTTATCCCTTAACTATGTTCTACATATTAATATTACTAAGAGATACCAGGGATATGTAATTGTTCACATTTTTCTTTGTACTAAAAATGTATCATCAAGTGTAAGGAATCAATTGTAGCCCAGCGTGTGACCAAACCAAATATTGAACCCAAAGAATAGTAACTAAATAACTAACAAATCATATTTATGACTCATTTTATCTAAGACAAATTCGAGAGTGTGAAAATTAATTATGTACTAAAATAAATTAATAAATATTAAAAATAATAAAATATTCAAGTAAAAAATAACACGAGTGTTCCAAGAAAGAAGACAAGATAGCTCTAGAAATTATAGTTTAAATCAGTCAAATTAATTTACTAGACAATCAGCTATAATTCCTGCAGACTTTATGAAAGCAATCACTTAAATATTCTAAATCTCTTTTTCAAGTAAACTTAACACATAAATCTGATTCAAACCCTCAGATGCAGAAAAATAATTTTCACTCCCTTTTTAGGTACTAAAGAAATAAACTTCAATTTCCATTTAACAATCTAATAAATCAAATCCTATAAATCGGTAATTAATAGATTTATCAAATGTTCAATATTGAATAAAAGTTATATGGTTAAATCTCCTCTACTCATAACAAATAGACGAGTATGATCCCCTCGTGACACAAGCAACAATCATAAACATGCATAAAATAATAACATATATATGAATGAGGACATATCACATAAGAAGAAAAATATTAGTTTGAATCAAAACATTAATAAAGGAATAAACATTCTGCAGAAATCCATAATTAGTCTAGATCATCAATCCAACCAAATCAAACCTTCAAAACTCCTAAAACTATCCAAAAAATAATAGCTCATGGTGTTACAAACAACAACCATGTCTATGTATGAAAACTTACTCATATGTCTATAATTCAAAAATATGAAAGATAGAAAAAGAAAAATTATAGATATGACGTGATTCTCTGTTTTCTCCTCCAATGTTTTCACTCTTCTCTATTCTCCTTCTCAACTAAGCAAACACTGATGAACTCTCCAAGTGCGGGATGGGTGGATGGGATAAAGGATCTTGATTTCGAAATTGTGGCAGGTGATGAGTGTGAAGAGTTATGTCTAAAATTCTCCAAGTGTTCTTTTATAGTTTAAGGCTCATAAAACTTGGATTCCACCTCAGGAGAGGGCTTTTTCACATCAAAATACGCGTCGGGAGCAAAATTAGGCTGCTAGAAAGTGGCATGGGTCGTGTCGGTCCTGTTGTGACGCAAGGAGTTGCAACTCGTGCCACCCGTTGGCAGCTTGCGCGACTTCACAGTTTTGACAAAGTCTGGTACTCTCCCTGCGTTATCAACATCCATGTTGAACTTTATTTTTTTAATTATACATTGATTAGCCATTTTCCCTGCGTGACATCTCACATTTCTTGTAATTTTATAGAGACGAATCATCAATGGATTGATAGTTCAAACAAGTGAATAAAATCAATCAAAACAAGCAATTATCAAACAATAAAATAGATAGACGAAGAGTGGTTTTCCAAGTTAAGTAAAAGTGAGATTAACAACACTATGGAAGTGGTAATTCTAGGATCAATGCATCAAACTCATATGTGTCATGAGTTAAAGACTAAGGGTCAACACTAATTCCACCTAAACTCCCTCTCGAGATGGATAGAATGTAGATCCTTCATAAGGTCCCAAAATGGCTCTAAGTGTTGGTTCTCAATTAAACAATTTCAACTAGGTACTAAGTTCAATTGGAGAGTCCCCTCAACCGATCAATCGACCTCTCCATCTAACAAATCACATGTTCTATCAAAGGGTTCTAAATCTTAAAGGATATCTCTATCTCTTTACAATTTATAATGCACATGGGGTGTATGATAATCCTAAATACATAATTGACTTCGCAATCTAATCACATGTTTAAAACAACAAAACACACAAATCATCATAAACACCAATGATAGAAAATCAATAAACCCAATCAACATATGAATTTAAATACATAAATCCCAAAATTATCCAACAATTTTCATGTTGCTAATCTCACAAGGGAGATTAGCCTACCATATTTATAAGAAAATCAACATAGAAATTTAAATTCTTATAAACCATGATAAACAATAAGGTTTAATACAAAGTTTGGATGAAAACTCCATTGGATGGTTCCAATGGTGATCTCCTTCATCTCCTTGCAATTCTCCTCTCTTTCTTACTTCTTTTTCTCACTTGGATGGTGATTTTGATGGTTGGATGAAGGTAGATGATATGGATGAAGAATGGATGAAGATGATGGTGTAAATTGGAAGAAATTGTGTGTAATGTGTGTGAACAGTGGAAAACCTATGAATTATATCCTCAAATGTTGAAATTGGGGGTATTTATACCCCTTGGGAGCTTCTGGAAGGTTGCTGATATTTTTCTGATTTTGGCACGGACACAGCTCGTGTGCATGCACACAACTCATATACCGCACACGACCATGCCATGGCCGTGTAGGCATTTCATATGTTGGCTCACGGCCTGACTTACAGGGCCGTGCTCCGCACACTGGTCACGCTCACGCTGCATGACACGACCCATGTGCATGCACACGGCTCGTGTTTAAACTATCCCTGTTCTTCTTCTTTCGTTTCAGCTCTCAACTCTATTTTTACTCCGTATTCAGCTATTTTTCATACGTTTAAGTTCATTCTCACACATTTCAATAAAAACACAAGACACAATCAAATAGTACATAAATATGGATAAAATAATATGAAAATAGATATAAAAAGAAACTAAAATTTAGGTGAAAATAACGACAATCATACATGCTGATTGACAATTGATTCCTTCATAGTTGAGATACATTTTTAGTGGACAAAATCAGTGAACAAGGTTTTGGCATCGTGCACTAAAAGTGTATCCCCAAATATGAAGAAGTCAATTGTAGATCAGCGTGTGGCCAAGTCAAATATTGAACTCAAAGGTAGAAGGTTACTAATTTTTACTACTACTAAACTAATCAAGACAAGTAATCAATCCTAATTTTTTAAGATTTATTTGTTAGACTAATGTTTGAAAAAAAATAAATAATAAAAGAAATAAAATTACAAGTGGAAAAATATCACAAGTGTTTCAAGAGAGAAGACAATATAGCTCTAGGAAATTCAGTTTAAATCATTCAAATTAACTCACTAGACAATCAGTTATAATTCCTGCAGAAATTATAATAGCAATAACTTAAATATGCTACAACAAGCGAAATCAATACACTTAACACGTAAATCAGGTTCAAAACTTTAGATACAGAAGAATAATTTTCACTCCCTTTCTAAGTACTTACGATGTTTATATTTTCCCAACACAAGTACTTATATCTTAACATGCACTCCCTTTATAGGTACTTAAGAATTACACTTCAATTATCCATCTAACCATCTAAGAAACCTAATCATATAGACTGGTAATTCATGGATGCATCAGATGTCCAATATTAATTATTCTAATGAATAAAGGTTGTAGAGTTAAATTTTCTCTACTCATAACAAATTGACAAGTATGATCCTCCCGTGACATAAGCAACAATCATGAACATGCATAAGACAATGATATATATATATATGACTGAGAACAGATTAATAGAAGAAGAAATATATAAGTCTAAAAATCAAAACATTAATAAAGGAATAAACATTTTGCAGAAATCCATAACCTAGTCTAGATCATTAATTCAACATAATTCAAACCTTCAAAACTCCTAAAATTATCCAGAAAAGTACTAGCACATTATGTTATAAGTAACACCCATGTCTACAGATGAAAACTTACCTATAGGTCTATAATTTAGAATTAAGAAAGATAGAAAAAGAAAAACCCTAGACATGGCGTGATTCTTCATTTTCTCCTCTGTGGTTCTAAATCTTCTCTATTCTCCTTCTCCAGTAAACAAACATTGATGAACTCTCCAAGTGTGGGATGGGTGGATGGGGTTATGGATCTTAATTTTGGAATTGTGGCAGGTGATGAGAGTGAAGAGTTCTGTTTAAAATTTCCGAAGTGTTCCTTTTGTAGTTGACGACTGATAAAACTCGGACCGTCTCAAAAGTGGGCTTTTCAAGTCAAAACACGAACAATTTGAGAAAACAAAGAAAATTGGGCCTGGAGAGAACACTGCTAATCATTATTTTCTTTATGTTATTTATAGAGCAAGTGTACTCTATCGTAGTAGCCACGAGCAACCAAGTTTAATTATCAATTCATAAGAAATCAAGCAATTTAGAGTTTAAGCGATCTCAAGTTCATTATCATTTTATAAGGACTAACACAAGATTGAGGGATATACTAGCATATAAAATGCAAAGACGCAAAAGAAATAAGCAATATAAAAAATAAAGGAAAAGATAGGATGGATGAATGCATATGAATGTGAGATGGATTCCAAATGATGCAAGGATGATATTAGCATAATTATAGCAAGGAAAATATAGAGCTCATCCAATCAATTCTAACATGTCATACGCAATGGAATAAGGGCAATCAATGCATACCTAATTAATCCCTTTGGCAAAGGTGAAAAGGATATGAACTCATGATAAGTTCTAAAAAGGCTCCTAAGATTGATTTTTATTTTCAATTCCCTTCAAGGTACTATGATCATAAGATTGAGTTTCCCTCACTAGGTAAATTATCGAGCATGAGAAACTCACCTAATGTCCTATCTTAAATGTTCTAAACATATGAAGGTACTACCATACTCTTCCTATGGTAATATACATAATCTCTACAATGAAATGATTCAATCAATTACATTAAACACATAATTGGATTGGTCATCCTAACCACATGCTAATGAAATTAATCACACATATCATAATAGAAATTAAGTAATAGAGAAATTAAGATAGAAATTACACATGCAAAGCCCATTCAATATTAGAATTAATGGCATAGAATCCAAATCAACCAACACTAATCATAATTGCTAATCTCACAAAGGAAATTAGCCAAACATGGTTTCAAGTATCACAAAAGTGTAGGAAATAAATCCATAAACCTTAACCCTATTATGATAAACTGGATTTAAACTATAACATGGAATCGTACCTTAATCCATAGAGTCCTCTAGGCAGAACACGAACTCGGGAGCAGTGGTTTTATGGTCTTCCTCAACTAAACCTCTTTATTCCTTATGGGACTGTAGTAATCCCTCCTGATGGGGAGAAGGAAAGACCATGTTCGGTTTAGTGTATTGGAGACCATAACCTGGTAGCCTTTATATACTATACAACTGGCACACCCATAATCACTCAGTCATGTAGTATTGAGTATTTACTCAATTGGCCCATATCAATATTATTATAGCCCATGAACTTTTACACCTTAATTGGATCACTTAATTAAGTCCATAAAATAATTGAATAGCTAATATAATTGCATAATAATATATTGCCCACAATTAGATTATAATAAAAATTAAAATTTTCCAACAATCTCCCACTTGGGCTATATATTGTTCCAAAAGCAATTATATCAAGAGTTCTTATTTGTGCAACTTTATGTTATTCCTCTTCAGGCTATACTTTACAATCTGGTTCATCTTATATATTAATATGGAATCATCGCGGCATTCACCATATTATAAATCGTGGTTAAACCCCGACAATCACCAATATCAATATACTCAATGACATAGATCAAATATGGTGAGTAGCATGGAAATTACATGCAATGTAATCAAAACATGTCTATTTCCAACTGGTCCAACTTTAAACTTTAATGAGATCAATCCATAATGTAAAATATTACAAAATGGAAAATTTATTTTAGTGAATTCACAATAAATTCAAAACCATCAACTTTATTCTGCAGAAAATCGAATTATTCAAAACAAAGTGTCTTGAAAACTTTAAAGAACAATAAATTTAGACTCCCACTGAACCAATGTATTCTAAAACCATATAACACCCACATGAGTAGCTAGCTCATAAAATTACAGGGTGTTGAATACATAATTGGCGGATCCGTATTTAGAGTCTATCATAATATGCTCTACCAAAATTTATCTATAAGAACACTTTCTTTAACAACCAAGAATTCTATGTCAATATGTTTGACTTATAAGTACTCTTGTCGTTAATACTTTATTGCGAACTAACTGTCACAATCAACTTTATGTGACAAATTTTCACAACCTTTATTTCATGATTGGATGCCCCTTAGTGTGCTACTATTTCCGTTGTCATGGTTAATGAGTTACAAGTGTTTGTTTGGCACTGCATCATAATGTAACTCTCCTGACCAACAGAAAATGTAGTCTAAAGTGGATCTTATACCGTATTGACATCCAACAAACTCAGAATCAGAATTCTTTATGATCTCTAACAAATCTAATCCTTGATGTGCAAGCATGTTATCCTTAGTTCTCTGTAAATACTTTATAAAGATACATACTAGATTTACTTAAATGTCTACTTAATATACCGACAACATAAGCCAAATTAGGTCTTGTAGAGACCTTATCATACAACAACTTTCAATAGCCAAAACATATAGAATATTTCTACATTTCTTAAATCTTTAGTTTAACTTTAGGGCACTTGATTGAGACTGCACTTGTCTCTCTTGGTTTAACTTAAACCTTCTCCCACTGAATCACATAATCATCTATACTTGTCTCAAATCCAAATGAGTCAATTACTTCATTATGATGATTGTGATTCCTTTATGAACAAATTTGCTTGAATGCATAGATGGATTTCCTAGTAATTCTTAAACTTTTAAGATTGTTTCATCAATATTACTATCAAGAAAATTTATCTTTACATCCATCTAATATGATTCAAGATCAAAATGTGCTATTAATGTCACAATTATCCTAAAAGATACTTTCTTTGACCGGAACAATGCCTTTTTTTAAGTACAATCCTTCATCAAGATGCCATCATGATCATCTCATATTGATTTAAACTCATAAATTATAGCATTGACCAACTTTCTAGTATTTGGACCTTGTATGGCTTGATGAACATTATTGGAATGTTCTACCATTAATTCCGTAGTGTCAATTTTATTTAGGAGAAAACTATACAATCATCCAAATTGTGATTTCCTTAGTGACTTTATTTCTTGAGATTGTTGAGTTTGTATTCCTTAAATATTATTGACGATGTCCTAGGAATGTACTGTATTTACACATTCTTAAAAGTATAAGTAGGGGTCAAATCGACTCCCCCCTAGGGACAATGTCTATAATATCATTCTTCCCCCCAAACTCAACATCCTCAAAGAATACCTTATTACTCGTCTCAAATATCATCCGATTAATTGGATCAAAAACTTTTGTCTTTATTCATAACCAATAAAGTAGCTTGTATTTATTTGATTCTAATTTTCTTTAGTAGATCCCAACGATCAAGCCTTAGTTGGACATCACCATATGTGAAACTCAAAGAGTTCCCACAACTACTTTAGTTGAAACTTTATTGAGACCGTAGGCTGCAATCTTTAGTATTTCTCTCATTAGTAACCATATTTTGTGGAGTACTATTTTGTCTTTTGACTACACCATACACACCGAATAATCTTAATGTAGTGTATTATAAGACAATTCCACAAGCCTTTAGGAGAAAACAAAATGTTATACTTTAGTTGTCTTTAGCAATTTTCTTAATGGATTTTCTTGTATTGCCCTTATACTTTATTGAGACCAAATTTTCTTGAAACCTACTAGTCTTATCCTTATTGTTGAAGTTAACATCATGTATGATTTTGTTGTTAATATAGGTTAAACTTAATTAATATACTTCTTTATTATACAGAGAATTAATCCAAAATGATTATTATGCTTGCATTAAACTTTATAATCTTTCAAAATTTAAATAAATTAGAATCATCTTGAGGATTCAAGCACAACATTAGTATTAAGTCTTTGGACAACAATACTAATTTAAATGATGCTCTCACGCAGTGGTCAAATACTGACAATAAAAACTGTCAAGCAATAGCCTTCTTTTGGGCCGACTTATTACTCACATGTCAAACTAAATTATTATCACGTATTTACCACCACATGTGCTTATGTATTTTGGGCCAGATATTAATTCCTTTGGGCCGATCAATACCCGCATGAAGATACACTCGCAATATTATTAATTGGGGACCCATCACAAGACACCTTGTGCAACATTAACCTCGTCTATGGACAAAAATTAACTGCATGGGTAATCTTGGTGTAATAATCAAGTACTGATATGTCTATCTATGGACCGACTGATGTTCACATGAATAATTTATAATAATTATCACACACTTATTATTACATGTGTGTTATTATTTTGTCAAATTGTGCCTACTTATGGGCCGAACACAGAACATATAAATAATTCCACACTCATCTATATAATTTCAATAAAGTCGCACTCCACACACAGAGGCTGCTATGACAACATGAGGCTTTGATTGACTAGATTGAAAAATTACTAGACCAATTAAATAAATATTTAAAAAAAATATATTTAAATTTAATTGAACGACATTAAATAATGTCTCCCAATTTTAATTTAATTAAACAAACTAAATGAGAATTTTAGATGATTCATACTATAATGAAAGATTTCTTAAATTAATTAAGAATTCCAAATTCTAATTTAGAATAAACTAAATTAGACAAATATCCTTTATGAATAACTATAATTAAATTATCATTCAAAATGCCTCAAATAATAAGCACTTTTGTAAATGGAACAATACGTCTTTCATGCAAAAATAAAATGGAATCAAATCCAAATATTTCATAAGTCAGAATATTGGCCAAATATGTCGAAATCAATATTTGATTTGCAAAATTAATTTAAAATACCAAAGTGTACACGTGTATATGCATATTCAATTTTATCCTAAGTCACCATATGTGAATCCCAATTATCATTATCAATTGCCATAATTCATTTGAGGAAAACCTTTGTCAGAGTTTGGCCCTCTGTAACATTAATATCATAATAGATACTAAGATAATGGATCACAAATATCAAGTTACTCATATATATTCCGAATTCAAAAGTATTCATGTGTAAATATTTTCATAAATTTGGGCAAAAAAGAACACTAACAAATGACATGTAGTGCGTTCAATCTGGTTGATTAGAATAAGAATTTGTCATGACAATAAGAATAATTATTCTGTCAACCAAAAATACACAACTGAAATCCCTGCTCATTATTAGACTTTCATGGCTATTAACCATCAATATGACGAGAATAAATCCAAATTTATGTGATTAAACATAATTGTCATTCCATATAATTACTCTTTCACTAATCATTGATACACTAGTGCATGATATTTGACACTCATAACTCAATTCAATTCGTATATTTCTAATTCATCATGAGCAACACCCATAATTTAAATTAATAAATTAATTTAAATGAATTAAATCGAATATGGGATACTGAAAAGTTCACATGCAATCATTTAAGAAAATAATTAATGGTATAGAGATAATTATCTCTAATGCTCAAATAAAATATCACATCACGATTTAATCAATATTAAATCCAAGATAGTAAGCATCACTTGCAATTCAATTAATGTGATACTAAATTAATAATTACAATCACTTAAAATCAAAATATTTTGATTTACACAATTAATGTAAAGATACCAACGTATCGATTCATATATATCAATTCATATGATAATCAGAATAACTTAAAAGTCACATTTTAAAAACAATGAATTGCCAACAATTCTAAAATACTCAATTATAGAATCTATCCCACACATAATGAATTAATCTTAATGACATTTCTCATAATTAAACGGATGCAATAGTATGACAACTCAAGCAATCGTTCTCCAACCAATTAATGAAGACAGACTTCACAATTTCTCAACCAAGTGTCACTTGCAATCCTTTGAATTCATTAATAAGTACATAATAAAGTGGCAGCCCATATTATTAAAAAAATTAATTAAAATGAATTACAATATGTATTAAATATATGGTATAGTATATTAATATACAAAATTCATGTATTTCATAAAGGAATAACCACTTCTGAATAGGGCAAAGCCGCATAACTTTCTCAAACGCTCGATTAGTCAGTTTGATTCAATAACCCAAGCCATTACTCATGATAATCATGTACAGAAATATTAATTCTTTTCGTAATCTATCAATGCAATTGTCACTTGGGGAACCACACAAAATCAATTAAGATAAATTATGCATAACACTAACTACATAAGAATTTTAACATAAAAGTTTAACCTAAAATTAATAATGGGACGTGCACCCACTTAATACCTAATTTATTAACCAAATAAAAGTGATCATACTTCAACCTCATTTTGATGGAATAACCAATTCAAGAGTTAACTGCACACTAATGGTCGAATAGTATAAGTATAATGAATGTCATTAGTATTGAACTGAAGTAATGATAATTAGATTTGAAAAGTCGAAGCAGTTAAATTTAATTTTCAAATCTAAATTTCTGAATACACATAATGATCAATCACAAAAACTTGAATCAAAACATAATTCTTTCAAATTTCAGAAAATCATAAATAGGGTGACTCTGATACCACTTGTAGGAAATAAACCCATAAACCTTAACCCTATTATGATAAACTGGATCTAAACTATAACACGGAATCGTACCTTAATCCATAGAGTCCTCTAGGCAGAACACGAACTCGGGAGCAGTGGTTTTATGGTCTTCCTCAACTAAACCTCTTTATTCCTTATGGGACCGTAGTAATCCCTCCCGATGGGGAGAAGAGAAGACTATGTTCAGCTTAGTATATTGGGGACCATAACCTGGTAGCCTTTATATACTATACAACTGGGCCACCCATAATCACCCAGTCATGTAGTATTGGGTATCTACTCAATTGGCCCATATCAATATTATTATAGCCCATGGACCTTTACACCTTAATTGGATCACTTAATTAAGTCCATAAAATAATTGAATAGCTAATATAATTGCATAATAATATATTGCCCACAATTAGATTATAATGGAAATTAAAATTTTCCAACAAAAAGACATTGTTCTACAAAATTTCATGAATGAACAAAACAGAATTACAAAATAAGAATAGCTTCCCTTGAAATTCTTCACTTGAAACTAATTCTTCTTTTGCAATCTCAAACACTCCAATGCTTCCTTGATCAATATATTGGAATGGGTGATGGAGAAATTTATTGGATATGATGGAAGATTATGAGTGGAATGGATTGAGAGATTGATTGGAGAAGAACATGTGTGAAAATGGTGGTGTGGAAGTGTGTGAGGTCGAATGGGGAATGATAAACTCCTCTCTTAATCAGATTGTAGGAGTTAAATAGCCAAATGGAAAAAAAACTGATTTTCTTGACAGGTGGCGGTTTTACAAGAAAATTTGATCGAATTTTCGTGAAAATATCTCATTTTTGCCAGTCGCAGTACATAAAAATTCGATCGAATTTTTGTGCATAAGGTCGAAGTTTTTTGACAGGCAACTCATCTCCGCGGTCTTCATTTCCCCTGTTTTTATACATGAAAATTTGATTGAATTTTCCTGCATGGTCAAATTTTCATGACAACTTTACCCTGCTTTATTGTTTTTGACTTGTTCTCCCTCGTTTTAACTCCGAATTGAGATATATTTTTTCCTACATCTTTTTCTTCACTTCTAGAATTCATTTTTTCCTAAAAATCACACAAATTCACCAAAGTATCAATTCTCCAAATATTTATAAATATCAAGCAATCTAGGGTAGTTAAACACTCAAACCAAGAATAATTGTATGAAATTATGCTATAAAAGGACCATAAATTCACAAGATTTCTACACTCATCAACTGCCACATACGACATGAGTCATGCCGGCCACGAGCTTGCGAAGTCTCTCATCACGGATGACAGCACGGGTGTGGATTGGTCTCGGTAGCTCTCTGCACGGATCGACAATGTTAGGTGAATGTGCCGAATATTCTCGGCAGCCCTGGCGCTTGTGCCTTACAAGTGTGCAGCACGAGCGCCCCGTTTGTGAGGCACGATAAGGACCCTCTGGCCCGCACAAGTCATGCCGACATTACTTCTTCTCGGTTCTGATCCCTACTTTCGATTTTGCTCTTTTTATCTCCATTTTCATCTAAAAACACGAAAAAACACCTCACATACATCTTTAACTCAAATACACGCAATGTGATCAAATGATGCTCAAATACGAACATAAATTCCACACAACGGTGCTAAATTGAATCCTAAAATATGTATATTTTCACACTCATCAATGATTATTAGGTAGAGTATACACATTAGTAGTTAAAGTATGTTTATTATGAATCACATTATAATACCCTAAAACTATATTTTAATAGATTATTTATCATACTTTAACTACTAATAAGCAATGTACCGACTCGTTTTACATAAATATCATTTCACAAAAAACTTTTTTATTAAAAAATATAAATAATTAAATAAAATATGCTAACCAATAAAATTATTACTTTATAATTTTTTAAAATATAAATATTATAAAAATCTTTGTGACAGTATTTCTATTTTATATGAGAATTTAAGTATTTTATTTTATTAAAATAAATCTTTACAAACTAGACATTTATGAAAATGGTTGTCTAATAATTTACATTAAACTAAGTTTATTAATTATTAGAATTTTCGAGATTTTAATAAAAAATAAATTAAATAATAATTTATTTTTTAAAAAAAATTATTCATAGATATTAAATCGAAGATTTTAAAAAATGAATAATTTAATATAAAATTGATTTAAAATAAAAGGTTGTAAACATTTAAAATTTTCGATAAATTTTTTATGAATATATATATTTTTAATTGGATATTAAATTACTATTCACTTTATTTTCTAGGTAATACTTCCACCGTTCTCTGTTAAAGGTGTCTCTATTTTGTTATTTTAGTCGTTTACTTTAAAGGATTACATTTTTCCTTTCTAATAAGACGGATCCTTATATGGTTCACCACTTACCATTAGCAGAACTCTTAATTTTATATAAAATAACAACATTTCTTAATCTACGTAAAAAAACACAAAATGGTTACTTATGGAGGGAGTACATTAGGGGAGTATATTACACACACAAGTAGTAATTTAACATTTGTATTATTTTATTTTGGAATAATTACTATCTAATACACATTTAGTATCATAATTATTACACAAGATACATCCTTTAAAAAAAATTACTTAATAGATGCAAAAAGATAAAATCAATTACCCAATATAAACTCAACTTAATTTGAGCTAACCATTTTTATGTTCCACATAATATTTTTTTATTGCACATAATACTTATGATTTTTTTGTTACACATAATTTTTTTGCTGCACATAACGTTTACAAGTTTTTTGCTGCACATAAATTTTTTTACATAACATTTACTGCACATAAATTTTTTGCTGCACATAATATAAATGATTGCGTGTAGCGTAACTGTTTGTGTGCAGCACATTATAAATGCAAAGTTGAAATATCACTATATATTTATGTAGTTAGTAGTAATATATTTTTAAGTTTGTATCTTATAGTAATTAAGGAGTGTAAGCACCTGAATTTTATTGCATATTAAAGGAAAATATGTGGCAAATTAATGCAATAATTATCAATTAATTATTTATTTATTAAGAAATTTAAATAAATAAATTCCTAAAATAGATTAATAAATAATTGATTATTAATTTAAAACCCAATAAATTGAAGGGAGTTTAAATTAAATAAGGCAAGTCCAAGACAAATAAGTCTGACTTGAGGCCTAAGCAAATGGAAGGCCCAAACCCATAGGATTAGGTCAAATTTGGACAATCAGATTGCGAGTTATTTATGGGGCATCCTCTGCCTTCACCTATATAAGGAACACTCCTCCATTCATTACAAACACACACTAAAAGACCTGAAGACACAAACGCTCTGAAAAGATCAAGAACACGAGCAGTGCTCCCTTGAGATCTTCAAGCATCTTCAAGTCAAGAACGACAAACGATTCGGGATTAAGGTGCGGAGCCCCCCAAATCAAGCGTTCTTCATACACTAAGTTCTTCGGTGTTCTTCGCGCCAAGAACAGCATACGGCCTGGGATTAAGGTGCTAAGCCCCCCAGATCGAGTGTTCTTCGGATCAAGCACGTTTAATCCAAACAAAGGCTCGACGTTTCTGGATTAACGTTATAAGGTCCCAAATTCGAGTCCGGATAAGTTTCAACTGAAGATCCGACTCAACACACACAGTCAACGCGGTCAACACACCAAGTCAAGTCAAAGTCCAAATTGGTTCGAGAGAAGAATCAGAGGATAGATAGAGATTGTTTCCTAAATTATAAAGTTTAATCCATCTGGATTATTATTGTAATTCTTTTGTGTTTATTTTATTATAAATACAAAATTTGTTGTTACAAGGAGATTCCAAAAATTTAAATTTATTTTACTATTTATAAAAACTTCTTGACCATGTTGTTATTACATATACTCTCTCCGTTCCAAAGATATTGACACACTTTTCTTTTTGTGTTGTCCCACAGAAATTGACATATTTCTTTTTAAGAACATGAGATCCACACAAAAATAATTTATTTAGTTACATGAGCCACACACATATCACACTCACCACTAATATAACTACCCACTACACATTAATTATTATTACTCTTACTTCACTTTACATTAAATTATGGCTAATTATACTGTGCATCCTAAGATAGGGTGCACCCACTTTTAAAAACGTATACAAATATAAACAAAAATATATACAATTATGAACAAAAATGTATAAAATTTAATTGTTAGTTTTTAATGAAAAATTAATTGTAAAAAAATATAAAATTATTAAAAAACATGTATACACTATTGAATAAAAAGTTATACACATATGGATGATAGTTTTTTAATGGAAAAATTAGTGTGAAAAAATATAAAATTATTAAGAAACACGTATTTAAAATAGAATAACATGTATACAAAATAAAATAAAAAATTATACATATATGAGTGCACCGGGTGTACCTAATTTTAACTCTTAAATTATTATACTCATTAATATCCGTGCTAAAAAAAGTCAATATCTCCGAACGAACGGAGTACTCCATAGTCCATATATAGATGTAAACAAAAAAGAGGATAAAAACATATTTTCCGAGAAAAAAAAAAGGCTTTCTTTTTAAAGTGACACCGTCACATATTTTCACTAGTATTAAAGACTACTAGTATCAATCTCGCAATGATTGGAAATATTTGCTTAGAAAATTATTGCAAACGCAAATAATTGTGAAATCGTTTTCTATCCTTATGGAGTAGTGTTACTTTTTTATATAATAACTAATGTTTACTTTTTCATACTAAAAGTAATACACTCTTGTGTACGTTAAATTATACTAGGAACATGACTTAGTTTCGTGCTAGCATTCCTCATGCAAGTTTTTGTGTCACATTTTTATTTCTTGCACTTTTTCATAGTTGCCAATTAATTTTCTTGCGATAGAAAACTAAGGTATTTGGGAGATTAGTTGGAAGAGAAAATGAAAGAGACTGAGTGAGAGAGAAAGTGGATTATGATTTTAACCTAATCATCCCTATTCCCCTTTTTGTTTAAATTCTTCCCTAGTGTGTCAATGAAGCCCGTTTTTGTCATCCAACGGCAGAACTGGAGTGTCTGAAGCATTTTGCAGTGTGTAAATAGTGTTCCAACCAGATCTAAATTCTGAAAAAAAAAAAGAAATAAAAATTGATCGTGGAATTGTACCTCTAAGACGCATATCTGTAGGAGGTAAATTATTTTTGGTCGTAGGCTAAGATATTGCTTTGGATTCGCATTCTGCGTTTTCTGCTCTGTTGTATCTTATCATTTATGGCTTCCCTATCCCTGCTATTTTAGGGTTTACAAGTATCTCCGCTCCTGATAATCAACGAAAACCTAAAAGTAATATATTCTCCCCGTCTACCTCATCCTAGGGTTTCGTTGGTGATACCTAGGGCGTCGATGCTGCCGAACTGAGTATCTCTTTTCTGTTTGTTGTTTGTGTAGAAAGATCTGATAGAAGAAGAGTGAGTCTAGAAAACGATGCCTCAATTCTCCGAGAAAGAACTGGAAGAACAGATTACCGCAGCTGGGAAAAGTCTTGTTGAGCCCCCTCCCTCCGTCGATGAACTACTGCCTCTTCTCGATGTAAGTCCTTATCCCAACCCCCTCCCAAAAATAAAAAATAAAAAAATTAGAGGAAAGATAAAGAAAGAAAATAGATTCAACCACGTTTACGTCTTGCAGTTCTTTGAGCGTTCCATTTTCTGCTACGGTTACGAAGCAATGGTCTTTTCCAGTAATCATTGATTTCATTTTGCCTGTTTGGATTTTGTTTTTCTTTCCTTTCACACATTTTGGATTGTTAATTGTCGCAATTGCCAAATTTGCAGTCTTTTTTCTTTTTTTTTTTTTTTCATTTTTTCAGTAAGTAAAGGTATAGTTTAGAGTCAGTTAACTCCAAAGTTAATGATAATGATATACTTTGATGGCTGCCCTGACCTGTAAAAAACGAGAGTAGGTTCATTCTGGGCTTGATTTGTTTTGAGGGCAGGCTTGATATGATCTGTATTAAGTTACCATATATTAACAAATCTTAATACTATTACGTGCCAAAATTTCTATGCCTTCGGGAATAGATTGCCATGATCACGCTTTTCATTTCTGACAGTGACAATTGCGATGACGTGGCTTGCAGTGTGTTTTATCCATGTATTTTTGTATGCTTTGTTATGGCCATAGCATGATCCAGAAACATGAAAAGTGAATTTGTAATTAATTTTTTGCCGTTTTTTCGGAAAAAGTATCAGTCTCTAGTATTCTGACATTTAATTATTACATTTAGTTTTTGTCGCCCTCGTGTTTCTAAAAGGGAAATTAGAGAGCATGCGCGGACAAAAAAGCTGATCATCTTGTCCACTTTCCAAACATATGATCCTCAGTCATCACTCATCATAATAATTTATGCAATCTGATAATGGCAGCAAACATTCATTTCTATTATAAGAATGCATGTGTACATATATGTGCATATTTGTTGTAATCAATGTTATAAAAGATGCTAGGCACAATATTGCTACTCGCTTCTTAGAGTATGATCTATTTTTTTTATTTATCCAATTCTAGCAAATTGAGGCCCTTTTATCAAAAGTGGAGCAGTCACCTGCAAAATCCATGCAAGCTGCTCTTACTCCACTAATGAAGGCACTGGTCATGGAAGATCTCTTGAAGCATTCTGATGTTGATGTAAAAGTAGGTGTAGCTTCTTGCATTAGTGAAATAACCAGAATTACAGCTCCAGATGCTCCATATGATGATGACAAGATGAAGGTGATACGTTCAATCTTTCTTTGCTCTCTCTCTCTCTCTCTCTCTCTCTCTATATATATATATATATATATATATATATATATATATATATATATATATATATATATGTATATATATATGTGTGTGCGCTCACACACATAGATGTGTCGTTCTTTGTTCTTCCCTTCGTGGTATAAATTATGAAACTAAATGCGGTTTCAGGATGTCTTCCAATTGATTGTGTCATCCTTTGAGAACATGTCAGACATATCCAGCCGATCCTATGAGAAACAAGCAACCATACTAGAAACTGTGGCCAAAGTAAGGTCCTGTGTTATCATGTTGGACTTAGAATGTGATCAGATGATCATTGAGATGTTTCAACACTTTCTCAAAGCTATCAGGTAATATTTTAATTATATGCTGATCAACTTTTGCCATCTGCTTATAATGTTCTTGGGAAAAAAATGACATTAAGTTTGTTATTTGTTTTTAGGTCAAATATCTTTTCCCTTGCTATATAGAACAACAATTTTTTCCGAAAGAGAAGCCATTACTTGTGATTCTGTCTTTCCCCTTCTATAAGCATCTGCATATTTCTCTTTAAGTCTTATGTTTAAGCTCACAGATAATTGAGTTTTGTAATTTGACCTTTCGATGTGAAAACTTACTAAGATAGTCAGCTATCCTAAATCTGAATCTGCGCACTATCATTTAGGAGTAGAAAATTATCAGATTGGTTTCTGTTTACATGGTATTGGTGTGAGTGAGTATGAGGAATAATATTGTTAAAAATTGAATCTAGATCTATCACCGAGTTTGCTCCAAATGCATATTTCTCTTTAAGTCTTATGTTTAAGCTTTTACATGATTGCTGTGCATTATATTTCGAGACAGAGAAAATTGATTTTATGTAATTTGACCTGTTGATGTGAAATCTGACTCAGCGTACTATCATTTAGGAGCAGAAAATTATCAGATCGGTTTCTGTTTACATTGTATTGGTGTGTATTTGATTCAGGGTATGAGGAATATTTTTGTTAAAAATTGAATCTTGAGTGTTATCACAGTGAGTTTGCTCCAACTGCATAGAATTCTTGCGCAATTTCTGCTCACAATGGGCATCTGCATTTTTTATGAGGAAAAAAATACGACGATTCAAGTCTTGTATGATTTTATATTGTAAAATGAAATAAGGATGATTGCTTGAATTTAGTTTAATATAGGACTATTAGTTTGTATAACTATGATGCACTTAAGATAGGCATAATACCATCTGAAATCTCAATTGCTCTTGCCTTATATTTTACTTATTTCAGGGCTCATCACTCTGAAATAATCTTTACATCTATGGAGACAATTATGACTCTTGTTTTAGAAGAAAGTGAAGATATCTCGCCGGAGCTACTCGCACCAATTTTGGCTACCTTAAAAAGGAATGACGAGGTCATTTTTATGGGCATTCTTTTATCAACTTTTTCTCTCATATTTTACATCCTACTAACAGAAATACATTGACAGGTTTCTATGCCAATTACGAAGAAATTGGCTGAGCGAGTTATTCAAAATTCAGCGGAGAAGCTTAAACCTTATTTAAGACAAGCAGTAAAATCTTTAGATACATCATTGGATGACTATAGTGACATTGTATCCATTGTGTGCCAAGAAAATACTGATATGGTTGGGCATAGTAATGATAGCATCTTGAATGATCAACTGGTAGGATAACATTTACTTACAATTGATTTGACTGGCTTTTGTGACAATTTATTGGATAATTCATCATTACTAAAACGTTCTTGCTGCCATGTTCTCCTATAGTCGTGAATTATTCAATCAACTGCTTTATTTGTTGGCGAATTTATTTATTTTTTCGTTATACTGGTATCCGAATTGTAGACCGACTATTCCACAGAGGCTAGAACCCACCATCCATTAGCGAGTGCCCCATTTCAAGCTAGAGCTTTGCGCTTTGTACGGACTGGCCCAAGTTGTTGATTTCACCTGATGGTTTTTGAACCTGGATCTTTGTGGGTTGCTTTCTAAGGCATCCCAAGTCCTCACCACTAGGCTAGCCCCTGGGGGTTTTGTCAGTGAATTTATTGATTCTTTCTTATTTGTGAGAGTACGATGTCTGTTTCCGTCTTTTTGTTAGTCATTCTCTTTTGTTTTGGTCTCATAGTTGTGCATGTGATCAATTTTTTTAATGTGATTCTGGTCACCTTTTACTTCATGACTTGGATATACTCGAAGCAAGATATGCCATGAGTTTGTTTAATTGGATTTGATTAAAAAAAAAAAAAACTGGGCACAGTGCTTTATGATCATCATTTTTAGCTCTAGGCTCAATTAAATTCAATATGATGTTCTGCCAGATTCAGAATTTGGTTTTCAAATATTTATTTCATGTTTTTGTCTTTTAGGTTGAGGGAAAGTGCACCAGTGCTTCTCCAGCTCGGGATCCTGTTACTCAGGCATGTTGCTATAGCTCTTTATTCTTTAAATATTTTCATGTGCATGTTGCTATAGCTCTTTATTCTTTAAATATTTTCATGTTTGATACATGTTTTACCTTGGTTTGATATCTTTTTATATATTACACCCTCCCTCCGACGAAATTGTTCACACCTCAAAAATTAACCGAAGAAAGAATCCATCAATACACCTTATTTTCATAAATATCATCCATGGAAAGTAACCCACATAATATATTTTTCACCTAAAAATACGATATAACCCTCAAAAAGTCAAAAGACACTTCAATAAAATTGAGTATAAAAATGACGTGGAATAGTGCCTGTGAACAATTTCACGGGATGGATGGAGACTGGAGTACTAAAAACATTGCTGTATCCAAGGTTATTCTCTTGTTTGATTTCTAAATAGAACTGAGACCAGTTGTATATCTTTTATACTTGATATTTAAGATCCATTGTTATCTGAGCAGGTAGGTAAGGATGGTAGTGAAGAGACAACCATTCAAGATGAAGATCCAACAGCCACTAGATCACCAAAGTCTGCTGTGAGTAATGGTAGCAATGAAACCGGGAATAAGGATATGTTGACCGACACAAATTCTCCAAAGAGGGTTGATTCTAACAGCCAATTAGATGCAAAGCCAATGCCTAAAATTGAGTCCGGTGATTGTGCTACTGAAAAACTAGTGGACTCTGAGGATGAACCTGAGGTTACTGAATCTCAGCAGGTAATAGATAACCGTGAAATCCCTAGTCAAGATGTGCATCAGTCTTCCTCTGAGGACAAACCTGTCGAAGCATCCAAATCTGAAGACAAAGTAGAAGGTAGTGCGGTTGAGCGTCCACCATCAAAAGAGCCTGACAGTGAAACTGTAACTGTTGCACCTCCAATTCATATTGGCGGTAAGCATGATGAGTGCGGATCTGAATCTGATGATTTGGAGAAGGGGAAGGGAAACTTATTTAGCAAAGAGATAGCATCTGATACTGCTTCCAAGAAAGCATCTGAAGGAGAATCCATCTCAGAAGCTAAGAAACAGCGGCGCTCCAGGAAAAAGCCAACTGAAGAGACATCTGACAAGGATAAAACACTGGCTGAAGAAGTTGTATCGAAGAATGAAGATGGCTTTGGAAGTGATTCAGAAGCAGGATCTTTGGATCAGACAGAAAAGATGGAAGTTGCTAGCAATAAAGCAGAATATGCTTCCAAGAAAGCATCTGAAGGAGAATCCATATCAGAAGCTAAGAAACAGCGACGCTTCAGGAAAAGGCCAACTGAAGAGACACCTGACAAGGATAATACACTGGCTGAAGAAGTTGTACCGAAGAATGAAGATGGCTGTGGAAGTGATTCAGAAGCAGGATCTTTGGATCAGACAGAAAAGATGGAAGATGCTAGCAATAAAGCAGAATATGCTTCCAAGAAAGCATCTGAAGGAGAATCCATCTCAGAAGCTAAGAAACAGCGACGCTCCAGGAAAAAGCCAACTGAAGAGACATCTGACAAGGATAAAACACTGGCTGAAGAAGTTGTATCGAAGAATGATGATGGCTGTGGAAGTGATTCAGAAGCAGGATCTTTGGATCAGACAGAAAAGATGGAAGATGCTAGTAATATAGCAGAATATGGATCCTCATTGAGAAGGGAAGATGGAAAAAAGAGTGGACGTGCCAAGCCTATATCTAAAAAAGATGTCCGTAGATCTTCCGTAAGAGAAGATCATGGCAAAGTAATTCAGCTTCTCTTTGGAAGCGTTGTTAGTCTCAATGTCTTGTCCTGATCACTTTATTCTCGTTCATATTATGTTTATTTTGGTGGTTTTTAATGTAGGACATGGTTGCTTTGCGGAAATCGCCGTTAAAATTAGCAAAGAATGAAGGCATCCAGGAAGAAACCCCAAAAATGAGTAACAAGAGACAAAGAACTCCTGGCAAAGAGATGGTATGTACTCCAATTATATTTCTTGTAGCGTTATTCATTTTCCAGTGAATTTGGAATTCCTTTGCATCAGCATCACTGAAATATAATACGAATGTAGAAATGGACTCGATCTTTAATCGTGAATCTAAACTCGTAATTGGTGAGAGAGGTTGCCGATGGTTTTACCTAGTTGTAGATGGAATTCTGTTCTCCTGAATGCATACAAGGATTATGGCAAATATGTAAAGACATTTTTGTTATCTGTTCTTATCCCAATCTTCTTTTCTTGGCTTTTATTTTCAAAAATACAGGTGGTATGTTTTTTAAATCTCAATTTTCTAATAAAAATGAATACTGTGTGACCTTCCCCTGTTTGCTTTCCAGTTGACCCAAAAAAAAAAAAAAAACTATTCATCTAGAAACAAATTCTTGGAGCATATGGAAGCTGACCTACATTTGTATTCTCAAATTATGCTCTACATTATTTCGAACTAATTGGTTGCTTGCTTAGGCATCTGATACTCCAGAATACGATGAGAATTTGGTTGGTTCAAAGGTCAAAGTCTGGTGGCCAAAAGATCGGATGTAAGTGATTCTTCATGTTTCTGAGAGGTGAATTATTAGAAAGATGGAACTGTTTTGATTCTATATGATCGCTATTGCTAGGTTCTATGAGGGTGTAATTTCATCTTTTGATTCTGCCAAGAAGAAGCATAGGGTAAGTGCAAAATATAGCTATTTATGCTATTTATTTTTCCTTGTGAAGCTCCCAATTTTGACTGTGGTTCTTTCTCAAATAGGTCTCATATGCTGATGGTGATGAAGAAGTACTAAATCTCAAAAAAGAACGGTGGGAATTTATTAAAGATGACATGGTTTCAGATCGAGTAAGAAATTGTTGATTATCATTATGGTTTCTTTTTCCAATTTCTGTAACATACATCATTGCTCACAATATTTGTGACAGGTTCAAGAGGTTGAACATTCAAGTCATGATGCTTCCTCAGACATGTAAGTTTTTTCCCATTATTTGTTTCTCACTGTTTTTCTTTTCTCTCTTTCTGTTAGCATTTACACAATCATATTTGGAAGTTCAATTGCTATACACATTAGGGTCACATTAGACAATTCCAAATCTATAGGTCTTTACTGTGGTTATTTATGTGTAGTCTTATGTACTGAAGGATAGAGATTTGAGAGCTAAACTATTGTAATCTGTTTCTTGCTCATAATTCGTGCTCACACTTCCATTTTGTAGTTTAATAGTTTTACGGTCTCTTCCTTTGCATTGGCAACGGCTTCTAGCAATGGGAGAAGATAAAGATTATTCTTAGATGAAAAATGCTGAATCTTACTGTCCTTTTGCTGCTTATACATTTCAAATATGTTTTTGGGTGGGTGGGGAGGGAGTAGTCTATTAATAACACTAAGTTTTTGCATTCCTTGAACCAGGAAAAGGAAGAAGAAAGGGAATTCAATTTCGGAATTATCAAGCGGGCATCAAAAGGTGGAGGATTCACTAAAAGGGTTTGTTTTCTCAATCTCTATATTCACATTACATTCGTTTACAAGGATGATGGCTGTGTTAAAATAATAGTTGTGAGTTTTATTCTTTCAGTAAGCTAAAAGACAGTCTGCCAAAATCTGGTGGCAAAGTAAAGGATGAAAGCAAAGGAGAGTCTGATTCTAAAGACACCCAATCAAAGCCCAGTAAAAAATCTGGAGATGATGGAATTAAATCTAAAGATCAACCTCAGAAACTTGGGAGCAGAGGTCAACTTGATTCAGGAAAAGCATCAGTTAGATCCAAAGATGATGTCGCCAAAGTCTCCAGTCACACTAAACAGGACAGCCAAAGGTCTTCCAAATCTAAAGGAAAAACCTCAGCTAGTGGCAAAACCCCCCAGAGTGGTGGGAAAACTCCCCAGAGTTCCAGTGGTACCAAACTGACAAAATCTAGCTCAACTAAGGTGAAAAAGCTTGATCTGGTGAAGGAAAAAACAGGTGACTCTACAAAGTCATCAGAAACGGCCAAAGGGAAGTCCACAGAGGCTACAAGATCACTGGAAAGTGAGATCAAGGGTGGGAAGAAGCGAAGAAGATGAAGTCTATACGTGCACCAATCCTCTCTTGGGCTGCTTTATTATTTCTATTTACTGTAGACTTTCTTGCAGTTTTATTTAGGATTGGAGGTTAAATTAGGTGCGGGCACTGTAGCTATCCTACCTTTTACATTTATCATATGCTAGGTCCTGATGAGTATGGGATGGTTGTAGGTTTTAGTTTATCTTGTGTCTCATATTTGAATGTATGGAGTTTTGGCGCAAGAAATACTGTGTTTTATTTTAAACTTATGCAGTCATCCAGACTTGTGAAGAATCCATATAAAAGAAAAGAAAAGGATACAAAGGATAAGACTCAGAATTGTCAGCCCAGCTGGTAACATTTGTGTCGAATGTTAAGAATGAGACACTAGATCTTGATATAGATTGTGCACTCTTCTCTTATTGACTATTGAGCTGTGTTTGTGCATTTGTAGATGTATTGTAGCGGTCATGACGCAATTTGAATTTCATCACAACCACAAACCATGGCGTATAGCCTGCACTGGTTTTTCTTTTTTTCGCATTTGCTTCACCTTTTTTTTTCCATTGCTGTGGCCTTGAAAAAAAGATTATATTTTCCTTGCAATTAGGATTTTATAATGATACGTAAGTTTTCATTCATAGTGGGATAAATATTGGATGTGTTTTTATCCCTTAGTTATGAACATAAGAGAAAGAGCAAGGCAGTACCACACCATGTTGATAATGCACTAAAGCATTCCCAAATGCTTATTGAAAGCCGATTTAAGAAAAACTCTCA
Organism: Pogostemon cablin; assembly: GCA_023678885.1. Taxonomy (NCBI): domain Eukaryota; kingdom Viridiplantae; phylum Streptophyta; class Magnoliopsida; order Lamiales; family Lamiaceae; genus Pogostemon; species Pogostemon cablin. Next base: position 28,732,966 of record CM042964.1, on the reverse strand, counting down.
CGGGCTAATCTGTAGCCTAACAGTACCTACTGATTTTTTTTTAAGCTGACATTATGGTATGAATCGATAATAGCATCAGCAAGGTATTCGCACTTGGCAGCAGACAATCCAGCTAAGGATATTCTTCCATCTTTGGTCATGTAAATGTGCCATTTGTTGCTCATGTTTTCACTCTGTACAGACAAAGAATAGACGAAATATCACAACATATTTAAATTACATCGCTATTGTCAAGACTAAAAAAAACACATTGCTGTACCTGAGTTTTGTTCAAGCCAGTAAATGAGAACATGCCAATTTGTTGAAGTACAAAAGACCAGTCCTTCCCGCTCTTATCCTTCTTACTTAGGCTGTCATATAATGTCTTCCTGACACTCTTTATCCTTCCAGCCATCAATTCCATTTCCTCTTTCCATTCACTGAAGAGATCTGAATTCCCCACAACATTGGCAACAATCCTAGCTCCATGTACGGGAGGATTTGAGTACATTGGTCGTGCAAGCCTTTTCAATTGGCTTTTTACCCTGCAGTTACCAAGTCGCTTGATCAATATATGAAGCATAGGTGAAACTTGGAAAAATAACAAATAACTCTTGAGACAAATCCTACAAGAGGAAGGAGAGGCCAGCACTCAAGATCTGTGCTCAATCTGAGTGCAAGATTCTATGCAACAAAGTGGTGCATGGGACTAATAACTAAAGCATGCACCTGTCAAGAACTTTCTGTTTGCTTCTGCTCTTTAAGAAGATACAAACCAGGAAGCCCATAGTGCGAGTCATTTTAGTGGAAAGAAAAAACTAACACTCTTCAGAAAGTCCAACAAGATGCCACTGAGTTGAAGTTTGCAGAGAAAATTTTATCATTCGCGTGAATAGTATCATATAACAGTTAGGCATCACAAATGTGTTGGACATGCCCAGCTTTTGGTTACACCCTTCTTCAGAACTTTCTGCCTCCTTCAGTGCAAATGTGATTTTATCTATTTGTTGCCAACAGCTATCTCAGTAAACATGAGAACTGCTGAGAGCTATTATATGTGGCCCTAAAACTCAACTTACTTTCACTTCACCATATTGAGCACAGACATTGTTATATTCTAACTACTAAAAACTTGAAAGATACAGCGACCAACAAAAATAGAAAGCACCAAAATTTCATTCCTTTCTTAAATGTTACGACACAAATATTCATCACTGTAGTAAGCAACGACTTTCTTCTCTAGAGGCATAATAAAACGCAGTTACATTATGCTGTGAGCCATTAGTTGCAACTCATATGTTTGATTTCATAGTTGATTGCCAGCTTTGAATATCAACCTCGGTGTTGCTCTTACATACAATTACACTGCACTTCTAGACCAAGAAAGGCAATAATTGATAGTATCAGGATAATCCATGAAAGACACTGCTCATATCAGTTCTATAACAATTCACACATCTCAGCCTGAAAGAGGTAGAACCAGTTGAGCTGGTCAACTACTGTTGGAACTCTGCAGGTCAATCAATTCTTAGATAGTCTCAAGTAACCACTCACCCCAGCACACTTTCTCTTTTATGTATGTAGTCTGTCTTCTGTTGATAGAGCATGCCAATCACTAACCAGCATGGATTCTTTACCAAGGTAAAATTTTTCCTAGCAGTTATGATTCAAGACACTAGTCATTCAGGCTCTGTCCCTTGCAGCATCCATTTCTAAATATGGCAGTTACATTCGATAATGAAAAGCCATGCCTAAATTTAGATCTTCAAAACCAAAGGATTTAAAATTTTAATCTAGCTTCAATCTTTAATAGGAATTTATTGCCCTGAATGACTTGTCTGGTACTGCCTATACCTTATCAATACCCTTTCTAGATACTTAATCCTGTTCTAGCCTTCTAGGTAAATCAGTTGTCATTTTGTGCAACTTATAAGATGATTATCTGCATTTGACATTTTAGAATTCCCTTCTTCACTCCAGCCTGATCACCAGATCAAATAAATCAACTCAAAGCATTAGGAACTGCTCTCTCAGTCAGTCAGTACAGAGAGAGAAACTATAGAGATTTTGGTCCTTTAGCAACAGTTAATTCAAAATCAGAAATAGGGCTCAAGATGGCACAAATTCTCTTGAAAGAGAGGGGGCGGCCTTCAGGATTGCAGAACAGGTGGAATTCTGGAAATATGTGAACTGGATAAAGGGAATTAAGGTTTTACTCGAAGGGCAAGAGAAGTCATTTCATGGAATGTGCCCCCAAATGTAACCCAGTGAACACAAAGTCATTGGATCAGGAAGATGCCTTAATTTGCATGCTATAAGAACTTCAGAGAAACCAAGTTGTATAAGTGGTAAATGTTATGACCTGCATAGGCTCGTGCGAATATGTACAAATGTCTAATCACAATCACTTGAAAGATACCTGACAGGATCCGTATATAACTTCTGCAACCATTTTGTTTACTTTCATTAAATTTAGGTATTTATGGATTACCACGGAGTATGTTTATAATGAAAGTAAGTAGACATATATATTAAGATTGGCTGCCACCATGCAAGAAGACCCCCCAGAAAACAGCAACATATATTAAGATTGGCTGCCACCATGCAAGAAGACCCCCAGAAAACAGCAACCAAACCTCTTGTTAGATGAGAGGATCAACTTAATGATTTGTTTATCAATGATTTAGAGGGTATGTGGCTTCAAATACATATGCAACAGACCAGACAGCTAATTCTAGTATGATGCTGCTTGGAATGAAGGGTGGACGATGCGTTCTAATTTCTATATAATATTTAGGGTCATACTAGCTTAATTAATCTTCTTAATCAGGCATTCTATCTCATCTTTACAAGGAGACAAATAGTCAATGTAAATACCACATTTGTGATATGAATATGGATGAATGGATAGGGACTCTTCCTTTTGATGATGCGTCAACTCAACAGAAACAAGATACCGGATAAGAATTATCATTTTTTACCTTTGAGCAACATCTGATGAGGAACAGACAACATTAATTGCTCCAATCCTTTCTGCATAGAGACCCAAATTTTTACTATAAGACTGGGCAATCAGAAATTCCATTCCACGAGCAGCAAACAATCTCACGGATGATGCATCTTTGTCAAGGCTCCCGCTTGCAAAACCCTGCATTCAGATTGAGAAGCCTATCAAAAAGTTTAAATGATGCTCCCTCCGTCCCACAAAAGTTTGCATGCCTCTTTCGGCACGGAGATTAAGAAAAGTGATAACTTTTAGGGGTATTATGATATTTTTGGTAATAAATAAATGATAAAAGTATTTAGGTGTGTTAGATAATGGTGGTTTTTTTGTAAATAAAATGTATGGGGAAGGGTAATTGTGTTTGACTTTTTACTTTTTCAGGAATGTGCAAACTTTTGTGGGACAACCCAAAATGGAAAGTGTGCCATCTGAAATGGGATGGAGGGAGTATTTTTTTTTTTTTTTAATAAATAAATAAACAAACGTAAATTCAACTGATTTTAGATTTCCTTCAAAGTTTCATTTTAAAATATAGTCCACAGATTTAAGAACGAAACTAATCAGCAATGACATCAACAAACGAATCACAACTAACTAGCTAACAAAACCATGAATTATCTAAGAGTACCTGGTATGCAACATCAAAGAACGGGATATGGGTTTTTTCCTGAATGACATCAGCTATTATTTTCCACTGTTCTGGCGTGGGATCAATACCAGTTGGGTTGTGCGCACAGCCATGCAATAACACAAAGGAACCTTCTGGAGCTGCCTGAATAAAGTGATTGCATACAAAATGATAAGAATGTATGAATGCTTGGATATGAAAGTTTATCTCATTTTTTTCTTTTTCTATAAAGATCTTTTATGCAAATGAGTGAATGCTATGGTAAAGTTCCTCCCCAGAGTATAAAAATAAAAATAAAAATAAAAATACTCCATGAAATTGTGAATTTCGAATTAAGCATTATATCTTTACTGAAGGAAGTTGCTTTACAAAAGTTTGAAGGTGCAGATAAAAGAAGAAAGAAAAGGTATATCATAATCAATATATTAGGGTTAAATTAACTAGTAAGGGGAAAGCTTCTAAAATGCTTAAATTGAGAGAACACCAATTAATAGAGCGTAATCAAACAACCTTTATATCAGATATCATTCCATCAAAATCCAGACCAACAGTTTTGGGATCATAATAGCTATACTCAGACCATGGAACTCGAGCATCATTGAAAATGTTCTTGTGGTTTCCTGCACGCATATTATTAGGTAGACTAACAAAAAAGCATCTCAACCAGGCACATTTTAGAGCAGTTCAGGAAATACCCCAGGTGGGAGATGATATCAGAACTTTGGAACCAGGAAAATATCTTTCTATGAGAGCAGCAGCAAGTCGCAGAGATCCAGTTCCTGAAAGACCCTGGACAGTGGCAACCTGCGTCAAGAAAAGAGGATCCTCGATGAATTATTTTTCTTAAGCTGATTACTAAACCAAAGCATGTATTTGTACTGTTAATTGCAATAACTGGACTGCGCATCTCTTACTCTTTGTTGCTGAATAACATCACTGTCTGCTCCAAATAATAACTCTGCCGTGGCCTTGTTAAATGCAGCCAAACCTTCGATTGGTAGATACTACACATTGTGATGTTCTTTAATAAGCGCAAGTGATTCGAGCCTAGAAATATCACTATTTCAGCCTTTGGATAAAATATATCAAATACCTCTTTGTTTTCTCCTCTTTCAAGCATAAGTTTTTCAGCCTACAATATTATTTCATTTTAAATAAAAAGTGGAGTTAGAAATGTTGTTTCTCTCAGCAAATTCTCAAAAATCTAACTGAGCTCACCTTTTTCACAACATTGAGCACATAGGGCTGCAGATCTTCTGTCCGATAGGCACCAACACCAAGGTTGAGCTTCATTTCATGTGTATCTGCTTTAAATGCTTCAGAAACACCAAGAATGGGATCTGGAGGAGCCATATTTACTTCGTTGAATCTGGAAACCTCAACAAATAGATTCATGCTTGTCCTCATGAAAGGCTTCTAGAAAGACGACAAAAGTAATTTGTGAGGACAACAATCATACAATTGATTACTCTAGATAAATGTGGGGAGTCTATAGTTAAAATTATTTGTGGGTCTCCCACATCCAGAAGTTTAGGATTTGATTCAAATAAAGATAGAAACAGGAACTGTATCTTGAGCTTAAATATTTTCATCACTGCAAGGACGACTTATTCCTTTGTACTTTATATTATTTGTTAATATTCTTGTTCTTCATGAAAATGGAGAAGTTCTCTTTACACAGACCACCAAGGTGTTAGCTCCAAGGTTATTCAATTTAATGGAGGCTGCTTTCTATATGCTGTACATGAACATCACAGTCCAGGCAATGAAACTTAAGGACCTTATTTTCAAGAAAGTCATTTTAGAAATGAAAAGGCTAGATCAATTCCGAATTAGACATCCACTATGGACCTGTTTTAGAATCCCTGACAAAGATGCCCATCAACCAAAAAGAAAAAGAAAAAGGAAGAAGAACAACAAATACACACACACAACCATAATGAAACATGATTGGAACTTGGAAGAAAAAATAACCAACACCATCCTCGACAGGTATATCATATATAGCCTTTCTAAATGTAAACAAATATTTTTGACCTTTGACCACTCCTTTTTTTTAATCTATTTTCATAATTATATTAAAAAAACAACATGAAGGTGCAGGTTTGCACTTTTCTTTTTTTTTCTTTCAGAGAAAACAACGGGATTTCTCCATCTCTCAAAAATTTTTCTCTGCATCTGCGTTTTTCCTCCGTTTCTTCAATATTAAGGTTTTTTTCCACTTATATCTTGGTTCCTATCTTTTTGAACAAGTTGGTCACGTTAAAAGATCCAAGTTATATCAAGTGCTTAAAGTGTAAGCAACCAAGTTGTTTTGTATTTTAAACAACTGAGTAGTAAACATCCAAAAGAAACGAGTTGTTTCAGTTATTTAAACAACTGAGTTGTTCACGGTGCATAAATCAGGTAGTTAAGTTGTTTGAAAAATTTTGTCTTTGATTATTTGCAATTAGCATACAATTTATGCAGGGTAATGTATTAAATATGGACTCAAACTTTTAGACGAGATGGTCTTTTAACTTGATATTAAAGTCGTGGCTAAGTGAAGGTCATGGTTCAGACCACACCGTCACTAATTTATCAAAATAACTCCACGTGCAAGCCTTTGGTACAAATTAACCTGCCTGCATCAAATTGATTCCACGTGCAAGGCTTTGTTACAACTTAACTTGCCTGCACATGAGCGGGCATAATGAAATATTAAACGATAAACTTCTCTACTAGCATAAGCTTTTAGATGAGGAGATCATTTAACACTTGTTGCCTTCGACCAGTTTTCTCTCTTTTAAATTTCTATCTTCCCCTTCTCTCCTAAAAAAAATGGGAAAACTTTCTTTTTTTCAATTTTTCCTTTTTCCCTTATTTCTTCTAATTGAAATGTCCAAACACATCTTTTCCCTCTTATTTTTCTTCCAAAAAAAATAATTAAAAAAAATGAAGAAGAAGAAGCTGACGCACACAAATTCAATCAATTTATATAGATATATTTTCTTCAAATTATTTTCTACATCTCTCAAAAAGTCTTCACATTCAAATTACAACTCCTCCGTCCCATTACACACTTCACACTTCCCTCGTTAGTTTACCTCATATTCTAATCACACTCTTCACACAAAAAATAAAATGCAAAAATTTTAAAACAAATAAACTCTCAATACATTATATTTTTCCACCTAACACATAAAACTTACTTTATCATTTATTTATTGCTAAAAAGACCACATTACCCTAAAAAATAAATGCAGTTAGTAAAAAAGCAGCATTTCTCAAGAGTCAACATTTCTTAATTACAATGTGAAGAGCCCAATGGGAGTAATATTTATTTGATTTATATATTTTTGGTATAAATAGATTGGGTTTAACAAAGAAATAGTTTAGTTGTTACATGTACACAATCAAGTTTTTTTGTATTTAAAAAAAAAAAACCGAGTTGCTTTCATTGAGTAAAGTAAACAACCAAACACCGGAATTATTTAGTTGTGTAGGTTAGCCAAAATAATTAAGTCGTTTAAGTTGTGTAAAGACTAATATATTTTTAATGATAGAAGCCCATTGGACCAGGACATTTATGAAAAAAATCCTATAATGATAGAAGCTCATTTTACTAGGTCATTTGAAAGATAATCCCCCATGGCCATATTACACAGCAGAAACAGAAAAATGACAGTCATCAATTGTTTCAAAAGCCACTGAATCGCAAATTCAAATAATCAGAGAATAGTGTTGGGACTGAAACAAGCATTACACACCTTTGCATAGATATAATATTTCCCCAAAAATGCTGTTTGATTGGAAACTCCAAGGTTCGGATTAGCCTAAACCACAAAAATAAGATAAGAGGCATCGGCCAAAGGAAACAAAAGAAATAAAGATTCCCGCTGTTCTCTTAGAATTAAAGGTGATGGCTAGAGATTAGGAAGTCTGAACGTTTACCTTGAGAGAATCGAGCAACGGGCGGCGAGAAGAGAAGGGAGGAGGAGAGGTAAACGAGAGAATTGCTGAAGCCATCTGGAGATTTCTGCAAGAATCATGTAAAATGGATAAAATCCTAACCAGCCAAAGAGCTAAGAATATAATCAAATCAAATGAACCAATCTTCTTCTTCGTTACTGTATATATCAGAGATATAATTCAGAAATAACTGAAATTAGAAAGGAAAGAAAGAAATAGCAGTAGCAGAATACCTTTAATGTTAATCTAGGAGATCAGGTTGTTTAACTATTCAATTCAACTGTGGCGAGGAAAGTAGACGAGATAGAGATAGTAGAGGAAACGAGGGCGATACAGGCGAGACCGCTCCACAGAATGTATGAAACTGGAAACATATACATTTGTCTCACTCCACAGAATGTACGAAACTGGAAACATATACATTTGTCTCACTCCGCGGATGGCACATTACACATCTCACGCTAATTTTTTTTTATTTTTTTCATTGCCTTTTCAAATATTCATGCCTATTTATTTATTTTAATAGTAATTATAGTGTGTATCGGGTTTATAAGTAGTATAAATTAACTTTTAAATATTTTAAAATTTAAAATAAACATTAAACCTAGATTATTAGTATAAAACATAAGGGGCAGATTAGTGCCTATAATTAATTAAGGAGAGTATAAAAGCTCTAAAAAGCAAAAATAATTCATGCGTACAAAAGAGGAGAGTATTCGGGGTTGATAGCCGGCGTCAAAGAAAAGATAAACCCTTTTTGAGTTGGTTCAACAATCAACGAGTGTAATGATGAAAGCAAGAGCTATTGTTAATGGCTACCGCAGATCAATGCTTTCTTACTGCAGGAGCAACTTCTTCACCAATTCCGTTTCGTCGTCGTCTTCTTCTTCTATTTTATGCCGTCTCATCCACGACTCTTCAAATGCCACTCGAATCCAGAGTGATCCATCAGCATCTTCTTCTTCGTCTCCCTTCGTATTCAGATTACGAAGGATTCTGCGGAATGAAATTCAATATCAATCTGATTATGCTCCTCCTCTGCAGGTTCTATTTTTCCTCTTCTCCTCTTCCTGCTGCTGTACCTATTTTATGTGCCCAAAACCAATGACTCCAAAATTGACTTTGATTCCCGTACTCTCTTCTTTGGCTCCATATTTAATTAGTTAAATCTTGATCGTATTTGCTTTCCATTGGTATGTGGATATATTAATTATAGCCAGGGCCTCAGATACACAGTCCTGCCTTATAAATTCAGCGTAGAATACCTCTGTAAGTGTTAGGTACTATTCGCTGGAATAACATGAATGCTAGGGTCGTCCGTCATTGTCTTGAAATGTAAGTGAAAGTAGAAATTGATGGTGTTATCATCGGGTGATGGGTGTCCTGCCCCTTGAAAGGTGGACAGTGCACGCCTGCAAGTTTGAAAAAGTTGGCCACAACAAAACCATATACTTAGATGTTCTCCAGAGCTTCGGAATTGTAAAACTTAAAGCAATTTTCCTTGATAGGGTGTCTCTGATTTTCTGATGTAAAAAGAAAGTAATACAGTTTAGCTCTTCTTTTCTGTTACTTTTTTTTTCTTTTTTTAATCCTTACAGTTTGTAATACTCTACTGATGGATTATCTGTGACCAGACTAAGTTGCTAATGTTCACACCATTTTGAAACAATCTCAGCTTTGAATATATCTGACACTAAACATATTTTTATTTCAAGGAAAGGCTTAGTAATATAATTTGGTTCTTTATTTCCATAGTAGTTTGGTTATTACCTTTGTGCACTTTTACAGCCAACCACAGAATTTGATAAATTTATGATTGAAGATCGACATGGTGAGATGTGGATTTCATTAAGGGGCAAATCAGCTGAAGATGAAAGTATTAAGATTGAAGCAACTATGTTTGATGGTTCTATCCTTGATTCAAATTCTGGTGAAGATGAGAGTGAAGAAACCTTTCGACTCCACATTAGCATGCTGGTTGATATATGGAAAGAAGGAGAATCTGACTTAATGGAGTTTGTTTGCTCAGCCTGGCCAGATTCCTTGGAAATTCATAAGGTTTATATGTACCGGCGTGATTATTTAGCTAAACCTTACATGGGTCCAGATATTAAGTATGATCTTTGCTCTTTCTTACTGCATTTTCATTTCCATGTATCTTCTCTTCTTCTGAGTATCTCAAGTGATTTTGTGCTCTTATTACTGAATAATAGGTTTTCTATGGATTTGATTCATATCTATCTGGATATATATGTGTATAGTAGAATAGAATGTTACAGAAAAATTGTGCACGTATATAAAGGGTAATGCTGTGCTATGTGCATATAAAATTGTCCCAAATATGCACTTTGGCATCGACAATATATGGTTATAACTTATATTGTCACATTATCAGGAGAGGTATACATCAGTGAATGATGACTTAATTCTTTAGTTCGGGGTATCAGATTGAGGAAATAGCAAATGTCTCACTAGTCCATCTGCTACTTTGCAGGAATTTGGGCAATAAGCTCCAGACCGAATTTTACCAGTTCCTGAATGCAAGAGGGGTGAATGACGACCTTTCTAAATTCTTGCATCAATATATGATGAATAAAGACAGGATTGAGTTCATAGAGTGGCTGGGGAAACTCCAATCTTATTTTGAAGGATAGGTTGATTCAGCATTTATTTATGATTATATGTTTGTGATCTGAAATATAAAGATGTCATTGGTTTCTTTTGTGTTTGGGGCCGCAGCTTCTCTCTTTTTCTTTCCAAACAAGGTTGAACTAAATTTTATTTTTTTCTTTTGATAATTAGAAAGTTTTTGCTGGTACATTTCAAGCCACACACTGCTCTCATGTGCAGGTGAAAGCATTGAATTGCACTTCTTAAAGCCTGCTTTTCTATCTTTTAGGATTACTGTTATTTTACCGTGTAACTTCATGTAACATTGGAATTGATGGCAACAATACGTTGCATCTCTTGATCAAGACCTTTTATTATAATTAGTGCAACCAAATCTCCCTGACCAATTATGTAGCCCGTATCACTACGAACTTGCATGGACATAAGGTCTTAGGTAATGACTAATGAGGTTTTAATCAATTTCATTAGTTAATGCATCACAACATGATGGGCTGCTTCAAAAGAGAATAAAGAATGTATGGTTCTCATAATGCTTCCTCTGCCTGACATACAAAAAATATGATATGGTGCAATTAATTTCAAGTTCATTCATATCTCCAATACAGTCAATAATCATTTCATTCTACCCTCTGCTCCAAATCGCAATCAACAATCTCAAACATGATGAAAATGTGTTGGTGCCAATAGAAAGCACAGGAAAGGATCTTCATTTACTAAGTGAGGTACTATCAAATCAATAGCATGCTTGGCCCATTGACCCCATCTGGGAATGTTACCAACAGATAATCTGAGACAGTACTATATGTACTCCTTGAACGTCAAATTTTGGTTTTCTAAATTTCAACCTGGCAATAAATCTCATGTGAATTCTTGAACCATTTTTGGAGGATACAATTCATCTGCCTTCAGCTAAAAAAGCAAGCAAACAATAAATCTAGAGCAAGCTGAGAAGGTATGTACATACAATATACCCGGTTCTTATGATAACCATGAATGGTTCCAAGATAGTGTGGAAATATCACCTACTTGGTCCACCAGTAAATTAGAATTAAAAATGTGCAGACAGATGCAACTAAGGAGAGTATGATGGCGTCCATGGATTTTTTCTTCTTTATGGCTGAGAGTATGTGATTGACCTGTGGAAATTCAAATGCCATACAGCCAACAATTTCATTATCAACACTAGGTTCAGATATCTGATTCATTTTTTGTGATCTATTTTGTTCAAATCAATTCCTTACCGTTGGAAGGCGGCTGCTCACATTACTAAGCTTTGAATTGATGCCTCCAAATGTAGATCGTTGGAACACAAGGGTCTTTAAGGTCTCTTGTGCTTGTGATATCACGGAGTCCATCTACAGTAAAATAAGTAAGTTAAAAATAGCAAGTGAAAAAGGATTAACCGTGAGTAGACTATGTCTCCAAGCCAACCGTTACTTTACTTTCATAAACAACTTATACCAATAATGCAATATTTGTCATAGGCTCGCCTCCAAGTATACTATGCTATCTGCACCTCTTTCACGGGGTGTCAGACACTGAATCAGCAACTGACATGAGACTCTTACACAGCCAGCCAAGTTGCCTTCAAAACGTGTTTTATTTAGGTTTACAGGTTATGCTTTCTTCATTCAACAAAACATTTTATTTCTCCCCACAGCCCTTTCTATGAGTTCTACCAAGGGTTTCTATTTTCTCCTTACACCTGAAGAAAAAGTAGAGAATGACCTATTCTTCCACAGAAGAGAATATCTTTCAAATAAAAAGGATAATCAGCGATCATGACTATTATTAATTAGCGAATAAATTTCTAGAAGCCAATTTAAAACTAGATGCACTTTGTGTCAATCTTGAAGATTTGAAGTTGAACTTCGTTTATAAATTCTAATTAGTATTTACATTATGTATGTATTCATGTTCAATGTGGTATTAATGAGCTATTAAGTGTTTTTCAAATTTATTTCATTAGGCAATCTTGAACCAAATGAGGTAAAATCAGGTATATATTGTTTGTAAAAAAATGTTATGTGACTTGTGTTCTCAATGTACAAGAGGCGTGCCAGGATCCTTTTGCATGTCTTGCCCCTAACATCTAGTAGGAACAATGCACAATACGCATAGCAAGGGCATTCCAAAAACTCTTATTGACCATCACTGCATCACAAGGTGTATTACCCTATCCATGTAAAGAACACATACAAATCCATGTACATATGCATGTATTTACACACAAATTATTTGAGTATGATATGGTCACCAATTTGGTACCAAAACTAATGTTTCAATTTATTAGAGATAATGCTAGGAATTGATAAGGCAAAAGATAACCTATGTCCTTCAGAATTTAAATTATGTTCCTGAATGTCTCTTGTTAGGACTTTGCATGGCGCAGTCCAAAAGTTATCCACACCCAGATTCCTGTTGGTTGATTTTCTTTGACGCAACTCCTACATCCAACTGCTCCAGTTGGGAAACTTTAGCACTTTTTGAACCCAGCAAAGCCCAGCATATTTGGTGATTATGACCGAATGAGCTCCTACTTGTGGCAATTTTCAACCAAAAGCAACCATTATGGAATGATAAGCACCATGGTGACTCTAGTTCTTGATACCTTTGTAATTGCTACCTTAGTAAGCTTTGTGGCACTAAAGCAAATAAGTGACCTCTACACCTATAGCCATCTGGCTAAGAATTAGCAACCCATAATAATGGCTGTCCTTTTGCAATGCATACGATACATGATGACATATCATTTTCTCACAAAAAAAATAAGTACTTCTATACACTCCAAATTCATGTCCTTTGAGCAGCTGTTCAAAATGCTTACAAAGGCAAGCTGAAAATCAACCTTATTTCATAGTTGCTAGAGTCGAGAGGCGCAAGGACCCTGACACAGGCCTGAGGCGAGCGACTCTTGTACATACCGACCTAATATGATTCTACAACATATATACATTAATATATCCTACTTACAGCATAACTACCTTACTAAATAAAAGTAATCACATAATGATACATAATAACTCATATATAGCATGATAACACATAGCACATCCACATCCAAACTTCAAAGTTAAAATCTTCCGTACAAATAAATAGTAAGTCAATTAAACAAAGTCTTCAAGTTTAAGAAAGTTATTCAAATGATTAGCTACTAGCAAACTAATTAATTATCCTCCTCTTGTATTATATTAACGAAAAACTGTTAAAGACAAGGGATTGGAACCGCAAGCTTGCGCAAAAAATTCAACAAGAACCCCATGGAGATAATACTCCGCCCAAATCCCAAATTCAATATCCAAAAAACTGCCTTTTAACCAAGAAGTAAGAACTATAAATACTGAATTAAACCTAAGCCCATAAAAACAAAGTCCACAACCCATATGTAATACTATAATCTCATCTAATCTAAATCCAATCTACTCTAATCTTAATAATTAAAAGAAACTAACTGAAATAATAAGATATGCGAATCGTGAAGTACATTTTCCCTTATCACGCCCTTTGTTAACACCCGTATCAAAAACCCAATTCCTAATTGGCTAATTCATAGTAGATATATAAATATAAGTCAAATCCCCCCAATGAAGAAGCAATAATTGCTGTTTAGTGATTGAAAATGTTTAACGACTTAATAAAATACTTTTAAAAAAGGTATAACTGGGAAATGCATAGGAGGCACGCCTCTTAAGGTGGAAAAAGGCGCATGGAAGCATAAGGGCCCGAGCCGCACCTCTAACAACTATGCCTTATGTCGTAGTTTCTTAGTCATGACTCATGAATAAATAAACCCCCGTCCCATAATAAACCTCACGCATTATGTTTTAGTTCGTCCCACAATAAACTTCACCACAAAATAATATAAACATCACATCAGTTGTATAACCTCAAATTACATCTTAATTTCAAAATTACCACTCTCACCTAACACAGATAACAAACTTTATAATTTATTTATCACCTAGAAAGACTACATTTCCCCCCCCCCCCCCCCCAACCCCAAAAGTTAATACAGTTGATCAAAAAACAACTTTTTTTTACAATGTCGGTGCAATTTAATATGGAGGGAGCATCATTTTAACTTAAAAGACTAAATAAGGAAATTCACCAATTACCTGGCCAGAACTTCTATGGACTTGAGACACACATGAACCAAGCAATTATCATTACACCTTAAAAGTCTTAATTAAAGAAAATTACATTACCTGGCCAGAGCTTCTATGGACAGACGCACACTCCTTGAGGAGGGCGTGTTCATAGGAACTCCCACCATCTTCGAGGTCTAATCTTGTACGATCAAACTCCCTAAAATCCTCAAGAAGTGATGCATGCTCTTTCTTAGCTCTGTGGCTGAAATGGAGGCGATTGAACTCCTAATACACCAAGAAACTATGATTAATTAAGCAGCATACAACAATCAATGCGAGCAAGATTATGTTAAAAAAAAATTCATAAAATATCTTCACAGCTGTTTAGTATGAATGGACATAGATCAGGAGCACTAGGTAAATGAAGCCTCACATTTCAATGACATACACATATTAAAATCAATGTGCAATAATCCAAACATGATACCCCACCACCCCCCCACCCCCCCCAAACCAACCCGCGGCCCCAAACAATTCAGAGACACATGGAATAGCATCTAAACCCAAGTTCTTAATATTGTGAAGTAAATAAGATATAGTTACTTGAGTAAGATCCTGAAGGATTTCTTGATGTCGAGTCAATGTATGAGAAAAAATTTCTGATCCTCCAGATGAAACCCAAGCTTGCATTTGCATATTTACTTGTTGAAGCTGTTTCAAAAGTTGATCGATCCCAGTCTCCAAATCATTGTCATTTGCATTATCAACTTTTGTTGATACTAATTTACGATACAAATGCATCTGATCATCCAGTTGGGTTTCAAGTTTCCTTGCCTAGACGTATGTAGGCAAACATGGGCAGAGAAACTGTTAGACCTCAAACAAAGACAAGAAAGGTACATGTAATCTTGAATAAGTTTTATTAAAACTAAAATGTGGTTGTAGAAATCAACAAGAAGAAGGAAACTTTTTAGTGATTAACACCGAAAAACAAATAAAAATAGTTCAACACAAGGATCTTTACCAATAGATTATGAAGCTTAGATGTCCCTGAAGGGACAATGAAGAAGCTAAAGTAGCAATCGAAGCATGACTCACGATCAAATGCTTATCAGGAAGTAGTATAAGGTAAATGCAGGATTAGATCCAGGGCCAGTTTGAAAGAGTACTGTTGATAATGCATATAAGAAGGGTAGAATATTAAGCACGAGCAAGGTACCATTATTCACCAAAAATGGTTGAGGATAATTTTTGGAAAAGCAGTTCTATATGAGCTGATCTCAACGCGAATGAAATTGCTCGAGGAATAAAACAGACGCTAGGATCTTCATATACATAATCATAAATCTGATCTTATAAATGAAACCCTAAGAATTAAAGCCGGATGGATCGCAAGCAACTGGCACTACCGTGACGAAAAAATAAAATTCATCGACAAATAAGAAAAACATACCTGTTTACGCAAGGAATCCCATGATGTAGGAGGATCCATTCCTGTTCGCTTACCGATTTCCACAATTTAATTCGAAATTTGGTGGCTGGAATCGTGAACTTGGGTGCCTCGCCCCCACTCAGAAAGAAAAAGAAAAGTTTAGAAGGAGATGAGATGCAAGGGAGGAGAGTCGTGGAAATTAAGGAAATGTTTGTTTGGTGAAAACACCGAATTGTCAACTTCTTCTTCTTCTACTGTTGCTGCCACTGCATCTCGTCGCACATCCAATTACTTATTTTCCCTTTTCTTTGCCTATCTACAAAATGTTTATTTTATAATAAATGTGCTCATTTCTCATTCTTAATCTCTCATATTTGGTACTTCCAAACTAATTTTTTCAATAAATACTTTATAAAGAATATCGTTGACAATGCTTTCTTGAAATGGATAATAATAATGTGATAATATTTTAAAATATAAAATGATATTTAGATTATTAAAGCTGATAATGATATAATAAATTATTTAATGAACTATTGTATAAATAAATAAATAAAAATAAGATACTCTCTTGTGAGACGAGTTATTTGTGAGACGGGTCGATCCATCACTAAAATATGTTTATTATATGGATAAAATATGCTTATTTGTAGTTAAACTATGTTAAATCATACTTTAATGCATAATCCAGCATACTTCACAAAACATACTTTAACAACCGTTAAACATATTTTATCTAAATAATGAACATACTTTAGTGATGGGTTTACCTGTCTCACAAAAAACTATTCTCACAAGAACTTTGTCAAAAAAATAGTAAAATATTTTTTAGCAAAAAATAATAATATTTTTAAAAAACCATTAATAAATATTTAAAAAGTGCAAATTTTCCATTTCTACAATCACACACAGAACTGAATTGAAAATGTACGGCCTGATTTAATCTAAAATCTATTTAATTGAAAAGGCTAAAGGAAAAATCTTGAATGTACAGATTTAATATGTGCGTCAAGATTCGACCCAAACTGAAATGCAATACCACCCATTAAACAATGGATGAAAGATAATGAGTGATGCTCATGTGCCCAGCACACCATGTGCCTTTAAAATTTAGTATTATGAGGTATATTGTTTTGTTCTAAAGGATATACACTTTAATTAATAAGGGTACATTATTTTATTGTAAAAGGTATACACTTTTTATTAATATTTTTTATTTTTTTTAGAAAACAAAGGATATACATTTTTATACTAAAGAGTATACAATTTAACACTAAATTCTAAAGGCACACGGAGTGTGATCCGTGCACTCGGATGCACACAAGTTTTTGCCAAAGATAATAGCTCAAAAAATGAGATTAATAAAACTCATAAAAAGGAAAAAAAATTTGTGAGGTCGTCTTACCGATCCTCTTATATGAGACGTATAATATCTTAGTTCAACTAGATTTTTTTTTAGAAAGCCCAAAACCTATTTATTTATTTTATGGCCCAAAAGGCCAGCCCTATCTTAGCCCAACTAGATTTTGTTAGAAAGCCCAAAACCTAATTATTTATTTTTATGGCCCAAAAGGCCAGCCCAATTAAGCCCAATTAGAATTTTTTTAGAAAGCCCAAACTTATTTATTTATTTATTTTGTGGCCCAAAGTTTCAGCCCACTTAAATGACCTGATATATAATTAGTAAGACTAAAGTTAAAAAAAAAAGAGAGAGAAGAACGGGAGAAGAAAAGCAAAAGAGGGGAAAGAAGAGAGGAAGAGGAGAAACCCTTGTTGACCAAATTCTCCCTTACAACCCTCATCCTAGGTGGTTTTTAAGTTGTTTTGAGGTAAGTGGTGTGTGAATTAAGCTTCCTTCTTCCATAATTTTGTAATTTTGTGGAGTTTTTCTTTTTGGTATGTGGGTAATTTGCAGACTGTTCGAACTGATTTTGAGATAGCTATTGCCCTCAAAACTTTGCAAACTTAATTTCTGTACGTAGCTGAACTCGTTAGCTTTCCGTAGCCACTTGAAACACCTCAATCCGATTATTCTACAATTAGTTATGATTTTTCTCGTAAACTGCCGCTAGCAGGAAAATTTCAGAATTTTTATGTCGAATTCAAACTTATTTTCTATCGTTTCGTCTAGTTAATGTATTGAAACGGTTATATGGGATTGGGAACTGATGTTAAAGAGTTACATGCCATTTTTATTTAATATCGACTCGTTCGAACTCGATTAGGATTTGTTTTTAGCAATGAAAGGGATGTTAACGCTAATAGTTAGTTATATTTAATTTGTCTTTAATTGTTCATCTCCTTTCTAGGTAAAGAACCATCGACGAAGGGCAAGGGACCGACTTCAGATTCCGGAGAGAGTTAATCACTTCCTTGTGAGTTGATAATTCGGGAACGCCTTCTCTTGTGGGAAGTGTGGACCCTCGTTAAATGTGCATTTATTTTAGTTTTAGTTAATTGATAAGAAAATTATTTGGTATTATGTTATGTGGTAAAGAGCCTGATTGGCTCGATTGCTCTGGTTAGAGTCATGTTAGCCATTTTATGAGTATTATTGATTTCTGGTTATTCTTGTGTGCCAATTAAGACTCTAACTTGAGTCGTTATTCATCTTATGATGCACATGCATATGTATGCCTGGTACCAAGGTTAAGTAGCCCGAATTGGTCACGCTTCGGGTGAGTTGGAGCGACATTGATTAAGTAGCCCGAATTGTCGCGGTTCGGGTGAGTTAGAGTGACAACCAAGTTGCCCGTGATTGGCAAACCCGCGTGAGTTAGATCTAACGAGGCACCTGTCCATTTACCAAATACTGATACTCTGGAGGGTGATCGTTAGATGGATCAGTCTATTATAGGCTCAGTCAACGTCACCGGTGTGGGACATGCATGTCATATATGTTTATATGTTTGATCATTTCAAGTATTCAGTCGATATTGAATTGTGAACTTTAGCACTTGGCATATTGAGAAAGAATATTAATGTGCATTTTATCTAGAGTAACGGTGACGGGCTTGGACTGTCTCTCGACGGAGAGCTCAGTTCGAGGAGGATATTGACTACCCACGCGTCTTTTATGTGATAACATGTTGTTTGAACTAATTGTGTTATTCATAAATGTTCACTAAGGTTTTTATTTTCATTAATATGTACACTGAGTGAGAATAATTATTGTGGGACGAATTGTGGGATTTTATGTTATGAACCGCGAGTGGGAGTACATGCTTCGTATAAGGGTCGGGGTGACCGGCTTATCACCTCACTGAGCTAGTGGTTTTGCTCACCCCCATCATTCTTTCCTTTTCAGGCTGTTGATATCATTTTGGTTGGAGGTTTGTCTATCATTTGCTCATCATCCAATCCGTGTTTTGGGTACTTTCTCTTTTATGTAAATTGACGGATTCATTGGCGAGATTGTATAGTATATTTGGTGACCCCCTTGATGTTCTTTTTGTACCTTCGCGATGTTATATCGTTCATGTATATTTTCTTTAAACTAAGTTACACCGTTGAATTTTGTACCTTTGTAAATCCTTGTTGATACTTTATGAGATGATGTCCTCGGGTTGTACCCGTTGTTATCAGTTGTTCAGTTCTACAGGTACTTGATAGCAAGCCTTACGTTTTCTATAAACTTTGTGGAGTGGAGTGCACCCATTCTGCAAAATTTATGGTTAACGTGGCGGTTGTCGCGTTCTGTCTGGGGTCGGGGCGTGACAACTTTCTTGGTATCAGAGCCTGGTTTTATGATTCTCATTCTTTTTGTGTCAAGCCAATGAGTCCAACTTTGTTTCTATGTCATCCTAAGGTATCGTATTGCCTTGACGTTGACCTTGCATTTTCTTTCCTTTCTTCCTTTCAGTCATTATGGCACCTCCAGTTCGTCGTCGAGGTCGAGGTCGAGGTCGAGGTCGAGGACACGCTCCTCGTGATCCTCCGAGTCCTCTACTCTCTTCTGTTCCTCGTGGACCTCGAGGACATGTTTCTTCTGATCATGTCATTCCTCCGACGGTTATGGACCCTATCAATTCTGATCATAGGGTGCCAGTTTCCCAGGTAGAGCAACCACGGGCCCAGTTGCGGGTTGAGCACATGATGACACCCGAGCAGTACCAATTGTATTATCATCACATTCGAATACATGGTGTTCCACCACCTACAACGGCTCATACAACTACGACAGTCACTGAAGAGGTTCTTCGTGCTAATGAATCGATTCGACCTACATCTAATGTACCAGTTTTTACTCCAGAAATGGCTTTAGGAGGTTCTGCTTCTCGAGGTGCACTTTTTATACCTGATTTGGTGAAAGCAGTTGAAAACATGGGGACTTCGAAATTTGACGGTGCAAGAGATGCTTCTAAAGCGGGGGGCATGGTTAAAGGAGATTACAGAGACCTTTGACACCTTGATGATTGAAGAATGTTATCGTGTGGTCATTGCGACCAAGCTGTTAGGCCCAGATGCACGACGATGGTGGCAGAATCTAAAAGAGACATCTTTGGTTACTATTACGTGGGCTATCTTTGTGGAACGATTCAAAGATCGATACTTCTCTCAGTACATCAAGGATCAAAAGAGAAAGGAGTTCTTCAACCTATTTCAAGGCATTATGTCGGTCGTTGAGTACGAAAGCAAATTTCTGGAATTGCGAGAATTCGCTCCTGAGTCATATACGACGAGAGACTTATGCAAGAGATTTGAAGATGGTCTTAATTTAAATATTCGAGATCGCATCAAATCCGGGGACAAGTACGAGAGTCTTGACGATCTCGTAGAAGAAGCCCTGAGGGTAGAAGGTTTAGTTCAGGCGAGACATAAGCTTGCAGAACGATCTCAAAAGAAAAGGCAAGGGAGCGCATTTCCAGGAAATGCATCGAAGGTGTATAGGGGTGTGGGATCTTCGCGTGGCGCACCAAGTTCGGCATCTATTAGTTTTTCTCAACCTCGGGAGCAGTTTGGTAGAGGCGGGAGCAATGTCTCGGGATCGGTTGGTGAAAATCGCAAGTGCCAGAATTGCCTAAAATATCATGACGGCCCCTGTAAGGCTCCTCAAGTATGTTTTCAGTGTCGACAGCCGGGGCATATGCGAAGTTCTTGTCCTCAGCTTATGGGAACGAGCAGTCAGGGTTCTGGTCAGTTTCGTGGTAAACTAACATATTCTACACCCAGAAATACTCGATCTGCAGTTACCAGAGTGCCCGATGCCTCAAGCGGCCCTAGTACTCAATCACCTATGCAAGGAAGGAAGCAAACTAGAGTATTTCATATTTCCCAAGAAGAGGCTCGCTCAGATCCGAAGGTTGTGACAGGTAATTTATAATTTGAGTATTTTCACAAGCTAAATCTAACCCCGCCTTGTTATGCCACTTGATTACGAATAAAACATTCGTAAGAAATTCTATCTTTTCAAATTTTTTAAATCACAATCTCACCTAATATTGCTTCTTTAGGCCATGTGTTTGTGGGAGACCATCAGGTCTACGCTTTATTTGACCCAGGTTCTGATAGGTCTTATATCCGAGATGATCTTACTGCGATCTTAGATTATCCTATCTCTCATTTGTCACCTGGAATCATCGTTCATACCCCTCTTGGAGAGCGTCTAATTCGTGATTCGGTATTCCTTGGTTGTCCATTGAAGATCAAAGATGTCATTTTAGAGGCTGAATTGATACCATTGCCTTTGATTGATCTTGATGTTATTCTTGGCATGGATTGGCTTTCTTCTCATCATGCAATTCTCGATTGCCACGAGAAGCTTGTTATTTTTCGTAGACCAGGATTCTCAGAACTTGTTTTTGAGGGTAAACTTCAAATGAGATCCCTCTCTTTTATTTCAATGTTGACTGCGCATAAATTAATGCGTAAGGGTTGTGAGGCATTCTTGGCATTTGTCATCGATACTTCTCTTTCTGAAACTAAACTAGATGACATCCCAATCGTGAATGAATTTCCTGATGTCTTTCCCGAAGACTTACCAGGACAACCTCCGAATCGAGAGATTGATTTTTCCATTGACGTACTTCCTGGAATCACACCTATATCGATTACTCCATATCGAATGTCGCCTGCTGAGCTTAAGGAACTCCAGACACAACTTGGGGAATTATTGGAGAAGGGTTTCATACGACCTAGCACATCTCCATGGGGTGCTCCAGTTCTTTTTGTCAAGAAGAAAGATGGATCACTTCGTCTATGTGTCGACTACCGTCAATTGAACAAGGTGACTATCAAGAACAAATATCCTCTTCCAAGAATTGATGATCTGTTTGATCAATTGCAAGGAGCAATTGTGTTCTCAAAAATTGATTTGCAATCCGGTTATCACCAACTCAAGATTAGGGAATCTGATATCCCTAAGTCTGCTTTTCGAACCAGATACGGTCATTTTGAATTCTGTGTTATGCCTTTTGGACTCACAAATGCTCCTGCAGCTTTTATGGATCTTATGAATCGGGTCTTTCGGCCGTACTTAGATAAGTTTGTCATCATCTTCATTGATGACATTCTTATTTATTCTAAATCGGACGACGAGCATTCTCAGCATCTAAGAATTGCTCTGAACATTCTCAGAGAAAATCAGCTTTATGCTAAATTCTCGAAGTGTGAATTTTGGCTTCGCGAGGTAAGCTTTTTGGGTCATCACATTTCTAAAGAAGGAATCTACGTCGATCCAGTGAAGATTCAAGCTATACTAGATTGGGAGCGTCCAAAGAACGTGACAGAGATTCGTAGTTTTCTGGGATTAGCTGGATATTATCGACGGTTTGTCAAAGACTTTTCGTTATTGGCTTCATCTTTGACTAAATTGACTCGGAAAGGGGTAAAATTTGAATGGAATGAAAAATGCGACGAAGCATTTCAAGAATTGAAAAGACGACTCGTTTCAGCTCCTATTCTTGCTTTGCCAGACCCAGCGATTGGAGAATTTACCATTTATAGCGACGCCTCGAGACAAGGATTAGGATGCGTTCTCATGCAAGAAGGAAAGGTTATTGCCTACGCTTCAAGGCAATTGAAGAAGAACGAAGAAAATTATCCTACACATGATTTAGAGTTGGCTGCAATCGTCTTTGCATTGAAGATATGGAGGCACTATCTGTATGGTGCAACTTGTCGGGTTTTCACTGATCACAAGAGCTTAAAGTATATCACCACGCAAAAGGAGCTCAACCTCAGGCAAAGGCGATGGATGGAGTTGATTAGTGACTATGACTTAGTCATCGATTATCATCCTGGCAAGGCGAACGTTGTTGCAGATGCTCTGAGTAGAAAGTCTTCTACCTCACTTGCTTCAATTCAATCTTTTTATCTTCCTATGTTGGAGCAATTTAAATCTTTACACATTTCGCTCGATTGTGAAAAGTCTAATGATTCTGCCTTAATCGCCAAATTCGAGGTTAGACCTACCTTGTTCGAGCAAATTCGAGAAAGACAATCACACGATGTTTATTTACAACAGAAGATTGTAAAGCTAAATCAAAAAAAAGAAACCGAATTTCGAATTCGGGATGATGGACTTCTTACTTTTAAAAATCGTGTTTGTGTTCCATCAGAACTTGATGTTCGTAGAGCTATTCTTGAGGAAGCCCATTCTTCAGCCTATGCTATGCATCCTGGTAGTACCAAAATGTACAGAACACTTCGGGAGCATTATTGGTGGCCAGGTATGAAACGGGACATTACTGAATTTGTATCAAAGTGCTTATCATGCCAACAGATTAAAGCGGAACACCAAAAACCAGCCGGTATGCTTCAACCACTACCTATTCCTGAGTGGAAATGGGAAAACGTCACAATGGATTTTGTTTCTGGTTTACCTCGAACCCAAAAGGGTTTTGACTCAATTTGGGTCATTGTCGATCGTCTGACGAAATCGGCACATTTCCTTCCAGTGCATACTAACGAATCTTTAGAGAAACTTGCCAAGTTATATGTCGATGAGATCGTGAGATTGCACGGAGTACCAGTGTCAATCATATCTGACCGTGATCCAAGATTCACTTCCCGTTTTTGGCCTAGTCTGCAGAAAGCGCTAGGTACAAAATTACTATTCAGTACCTCGTTTCATCCACAGACTGATGGACAGTCAGAGAGAACTATACAGACACTAGAAGACATGCTACGTGCAGTGGTGTTGAATTTGGGAGGTAGCTGGGATAAGTACGTGACTTTGGTGGAGTTCGCTTATAACAACAGTTATCATTCAAGCATTGGAATGCCCCCGTACGAAGCTCTGTATGGCCGAAAGTGTCGAACACCACTCTTTTGGGATGAGGTTGGCGAGAGACAAATCGAACAAGTAGAGCTTATCGAAGATGCGAAGGCAAAAATACAACTTATTCGAGACAGACTTAAGGCAGCGCAAGATCGACAGAAAAGTTACGCAGATAATAGGAGGCGCGATTTGGAGTTTAATGAAGGAGACAAAGTTTTTCTGAAAGTTTCTCCATGGAAGGGCGTGTTGCGATTCCGCCGTCGAGGAAAGTTGAGTCCAAGGTATATTGGCCCGTTTACGATCGTACAAAGGATTGGTCGTGTCGCGTATCGACTTGACCTACCATCGGAATTGTCGAAGATTCACGATGTCTTCCATGTCTCTATGCTTAGAAAATATGAACCAGATCCCTCGCACGTGCTCAAAGATCCCCCAGTTGTATTAAAGGAAAATCTATCGTACGAAGTACAACCTGTTCAAATTGTAGATCGCCGAGAGAAAATGCTTCGTAACAAATCCATTCCTATGGTGAGAATTCTATGGAGAAGTGATCAAATTGAAGAAGAAACATGGGAACCAGAGTCAGTCATGCGTCAACACCATCCAAATCTCTTTTCATCTCTAGGTACGTTTATGTTTCGAGGACGAAACTTTTTGGAGGAGGGGATACTTTATAATATCTTAGTTCAACTAGATTTTTTTTTAGAAAGCCCAAAACCTATTTATTTATTTTATGGCCCAAAAGGCCAGCCCTATCTTAGCCCAACTAGATTTTGTTAGAAAGCCCAAAACCTAATTATTTATTTTTATGGCCCAAAAGGCCAGCCCAATTAAGCCCAATTAGAATTTTTTTAGAAAGCCCAAACTTATTTATTTATTTATTTTGTGGCCCAAAGTTTCAGCCCACTTAAATGGCCTGATATATAATTAGTAAGACTAAAGTTAAAAAAAAAAGAGAGAGAAGAACGGGAGAAGAAAAGCAAAAGAGGGGAAAGAAGAGAGGAAGAGGAGAAACCCTTGTTGACCAAATTCTCCCTTACAACCCTCATCCTAGGTGGTTTTTAAGTTGTTTTGAGGTAAGTGGTGTGTGAATTAAGCTTCCTTCTTCCATAATTTTGTAATTTTGTGGAGTTTTTCTTTTTGGTATGTGGGTAATTTGCAGACTGTTCGAACTGATTTTGAGATAGCTATTGCCCTCAAAACTTTGCAAACTTAATTTCTGTACGTAGCTGAACTCGTTAGCTTTCCGTAGCCACTTGAAACACCTCAATCCGATTATTCTACAATTAGTTATGATTTTTCTCGTAAACTGCCGCTAGCAGGAAAATTTCAGAATTTTTATGTCGAATTCAAACTTATTTTCTATCGTTTCGTCTAGTTAATGTATTGAAACGGTTATATGGGATTGGGAACTGATGTTAAAGAGTTACATGCCATTTTTATTTAATATCGACTCGTTCGAACTCGATTAGGATTTGTTTTTAGCAATGAAAGGGATGTTAACGCTAATAGTTAGTTATATTTAATTTGTCTTTAATTGCTCATCTCCTTTCTAGGTAAAGAACCATCGACGAAGGGCAAGGGACCGACTTCAGATTCCGGAGAGAGTTAATCACTTCCTTGTGAGTTGATAATTCGGGAACGCCTTCTCTTGTGGGAAGTGTGGACCCTCGTTAAATGTGCATTTATTTTAGTTTTAGTTAATTGATAAGAAAATTATTTGGTATTATGTTATGTGGTAAAGAGCCTGATTGGCTCGATTGCTCTGGTTAGAGTCATGTTAGCCATTTTATGAGTATTATTGATTTCTGGTTATTCTTGTGTGCCAATTAAGACTCTAACTTGAGTCGTTATTCATCTTATGATGCACATGCATATGTATGCCTGGTACCAAGGTTAAGTAGCCCGAATTGGTCACGCTTCGGGTGAGTTGGAGCGACATTGATTAAGTAGCCCGAATTGTCGCGGTTCGGGTGAGTTAGAGTGACAACCAAGTTGCCCGTGATTGGCAAACCCGCGTGAGTTAGATCTAACGAGGCACCTGTCCATTTACCAAATACTGATACTCTGGAGGGTGATCGTTAGATGGATCAGTCTATTATAGGCTCAGTCAACGTCACCGGTGTGGGACATGCATGTCATATATGTTT
Organism: Pogostemon cablin; assembly: GCA_023678885.1. Classification (NCBI taxonomy): domain Eukaryota; kingdom Viridiplantae; phylum Streptophyta; class Magnoliopsida; order Lamiales; family Lamiaceae; genus Pogostemon; species Pogostemon cablin. The sequence continues at coordinate 28,706,882 of CM042964.1, read as the reverse complement.
ATATGTTTGATCATTTCAAGTATTCAGTCGATATTGAATTGTGAACTTTAGCACTTGGCATATTGAGAAAGAATATTAATGTGCATTTTATCTAGAGTAACGGTGACGGGCTTGGACTGTCTCTCGACGGAGAGCTCAGTTCGAGGAGGATATTGACTACCCACGCGTCTTTTATGTGATAACATGTTGTTTGAACTAATTGTGTTATTCATAAATGTTCACTAAGGTTTTTATTTTCATTAATATGTACACTGAGTGAGAATAATTATTGTGGGACGAATTGTGGGATTTTATGTTATGAACCGCGAGTGGGAGTACATGCTTCGTATAAGGGTCGGGGTGACCGGCTTATCACCTCACTGAGCTAGTGGTTTTGCTCACCCCCATCATTCTTTCCTTTTCAGGCTGTTGATATCATTTTGGTTGGAGGTTTGTCTATCATTTGCTCATCATCCAATCCGTGTTTTGGGTACTTTCTCTTTTATGTAAATTGACGGATTCATTGGCGAGATTGTATAGTATATTTGGTGACCCCCTTGATGTTCTTTTTGTACCTTCGCGATGTTATATCGTTCATGTATATTTTCTTTAAACTAAGTTACACCGTTGAATTTTGTACCTTTGTAAATCCTTGTTGATACTTTATGAGATGATGTCCTCGGGTTGTACCCGTTGTTATCAGTTGTTCAGTTCTACAGGTACTTGATAGCAAGCCTTACGTTTTCTATAAACTTTGTGGAGTGGAGTGCACCCATTCTGCAAAATTTATGGTTAACGTGGCGGTTGTCGCGTTCTGTCTGGGGTCGGGGCGTGACAAGACGAATCATTCATTAACCCATTAATTATATTTTAAAAGGCTCTATTTGGTTGTAGTGAAATTAAAAAATTAAAAATTTATTTATAAAAATAAATTGATTAGGTCTTTCAATATACTATATTTTTATATATAATTTTTTTAAGACAAAGATCGGATTCTATTAAATAAAATGGGCATTCGAATAGAAATAGGTCAAAGGGTGAGAATGGGTGAAGTAAGTTGCCCCTGAATAATGAGGAAATCACATTTTCCGGCACGACAAGCCGCCGTTGGTCCACTCTCTCAAGGTCGTCAAGCCGAGCTTGCGTGCTCCTTAGGCCATCGCAAATCGAGGAAAATAACATCTCAATTGGCGATCCGACGTGATTCCACCGCTTGTGAAATTACACCCAATCGATACATATTTCCACCCTCACCCGCTTGTTGAGCCATGTCGCAGGAATATTCCTTTCCCGACGTGCCGTCAGTGTCTCTGGAATCTTAGATCTCACCCATGCACAGCTGCATCAACTTGTCGAACGCGCCGCCGCCAGCATTAAGTCTGGCAATGACGTTGCGTTTACGCTCCCCAATTCCGTTGAGTTATCATTTGTTGATTTTTTTATTTTAGCAGGAGTATTTGATTGCTAATTGATGCTTTCGAAATTTTATTTCGTTTCTTCCTAAATTGAATCAATTAATTGTCTTCTTCTATAGTTATTCGTCGAAAGAAGCAATAAATATGTCTAGGTCTTCACGCTCTATTTTTATGATTAAGTTCGCTTTCAATTCTGTGTTCTTCCATAACTGTTGTTTGGTGGATGCGATCGTCCTCGTTGTTGGAGCTACGCCGGGACTCCACCGAAGGTGGCTACGGGGGTGCTCAGAATCCTAGGTTTTGGCTCACTTAGAGCCCATGAAACACAATGGAACAAACCCACCAAGGAACCCACTAACACCCTCTCTCCTCACTCATCGTTTTGCCCACCCAGCCTCCATCCTCCGAACGTATCGAAGGGAAAATGGCACGGCACTAACAGAGTGAAAGAAGGAAGTAAAGTGTCTGTTCTTCTTGTTCCATTGATGTACTGCATCTGTGCAACAACTAAATTGGGGGAAAAAAGTATAGGTCTAGCCCACCACTTTGGAGAAGAGAAGACCAACAATTGGGCCAACAAGCGCAAAGGGCCCAACAAATCTCAACCTTGGCCCAATTCTCCCATTGTGTTCATTAAAAAATATAGGATATCATCATCGCACCTTTCCGGATACCTGCAAAACGAAAAACACAAAGTTAGATGCAAGATCCAGAAATTGACAATCACAAAGTGAGTCAAACAAAATTGAAACAAAGTCACAAAAGTTCACACATTATCACTAAAGATAAAAGAACAAAGCACAAAGCTCTCAAGAAAATACAAAGTTCACAAAGTCATATAATTACATAGATTAGAACTCACAGTTCTCATGACATACGAACATTTTACCCAGAAACAAAACTGAGCACAAAGCTAACATGCATACACAATTCATAACATTTATCACACAGAATAGAATACACAATTCTAAAGACACATAGTCTAGTCACATAGACACACAAGTTATAACATTTACAAGTCACATAGACATACAAGCTATAGCATTTAAAAGTCACATAGACACTTCACATAGAAGCACACACAGTAATCAACAATCAAATGTTACACCACATTCGAATGCACACAACATGTTCCACCTCACTAAGAGAAACAAATAAGCATGTAGACTAGGCACAAAAATATAAAGATAATACATATGCAAATACTCCACCTCACTAGGAGCAGCCTAAAACCAAGCAAGTTTAACACATAAATAAGCACACAACATAGAAAACAAATTTATAACAAGTTTCTCACACAAAGAAAACACAAATTCACAAAGAAGCACATAGATTCAAAGTGAAACAAGATAAGAAAAACAAATTTCCTAATCACATGCAGAATTAACTAGCCAATTAAAAACACACACAAGATTTTAAAAGGCACAAATAATTCACAAAAAATTATCTCTTATTCATAAGAATCATTCACAGCTTTGAACACCCTCTCATACTTTATCTTTTGTTTCCAGATATTGAAGTCTCCTTGCCCAAATGCATTAGGAGAAGCCATATGTGCTTAAAGTTGAGTGAATCGACTCACACAGATTCAAGAAACAACACAATCACACTCACAGGTGACAATCACACACACAGGTGAGATAGGGCTATCTTAGGGCCTGGAAACGAACTCAATTCACACATCACATAGTAAAAAAGAGCAAAAAATTCCAGGAAAAACAAGATAAGCAGCGAAAGCAAACCAGGAAAAAAATATCACACAAATATACCCACTAGAGATTTCAAGCAAATAAAAATTAGAGATACCACAGAAATGGACCAATACAGGCCACAAATCAAAAAAATCCCTAATTCTACAGCATCGAAATCACACAAGCATATATAGGAGGACCAGCCACCTCAGAGCATCACAAAGCACAAAGGAGGACCAACAGCCTCAAGGTATCACAAAGATATAACATAACTGAACAAATCAGAAAGCAAAAAAATGCAAAGTTAAAAGGAACATAAAAACTCCCCTGAAGTGGTGGACGAACACCGGCAGTCAGAACTGATCTGATCGGAGCAACGAACGGCGAAAGGTGGCTGAAGGACGGTGGCTGACTGATCGCGAACTCTAGCCTCGCTGCAACCAAACTGGCCGGAACCCTAGCGCCGATGGGCGGCTGGCGGATGGCAAACGGACGGCGGCGCACAGCAGCACCGGACAGCGGACACCGTTCCTCACCTTCACTCGTCGGAAGCCCGATCGATGGCTAAACTGACCAGACCAGTAGGTTGTTGGCGACGGCGGTCAGAACTGAACTGACCGGAACGGCGGCTGGCGGTGGTCGGCGAGCAGCGACTTCTGGCGACAGTTGCTTTTCTGGCTGGTGGCGCCATGACGGACGGTGAACAGCTCCAGTGGACGAAAGGTTGCGCAGTGACGGACGGCAAGCAGCGGCTTCCCAGAACCCTAGCGGCACCAAGCAGATCCGTCGACAATCCCACGGAGGAGCAGCAACCGGTAAAACCCTAGCAATCTGACCACGGGAAGAAAGGCGCCAGCGAGGGACGGACGACCGACCACCGACGGACGGAGGATGAGGACGGCAGTGGCGGTCGCGTTTCTTGCGACTGCAGATCGTGATTCCGGCGGGCTTCGAGCGGCAGCATTCAGCAACGTACCAACGAAGGAGCAGCGACCTGGCGGCGGTCGCGCGTCTGCAGATTGCGAACGGATCGCAATTCCGGTGGAAGGAGGAACCCTAGCGGCGACGCGTTTCAGTGGCTGACAGCAACGGCTTCACGACGGATGGACGATGGACGACCGACCTTGCTCTGATACCACTGTTGGGTGGATGCGGTCGTCCTCGTCGTCGGAGCTATGCCAGGACTCCGCCGGAGGTGGCTACGGGGGTGCTTAGAATCCTAGGTTTTGGCTCACTTAGAGCCCATGAAACACAATGGAACAAACCCACCAAGGAACCTACTAACACCCTCTCTCCTCACTCAGCATTTTGCCCACCCAGCCTTCATCCTCCGAACGTATCGAAGGGAAACGGCACGGCACTAACAGAGTGAAGGAGGGAAGTAAAGTGTCTGTTCTTCTTGTTCCATTGATGTACTGCATCTGCGCAGCAACTAAATTGGGGAAAAAAAGTATGGGCCTAGCCCACCACTTTGGAGAAGAGAAGACCAACAATTGGGCCAACAAGCCCAGAGGGCCCAACAACTGTAACGCCGTTGACGTGAAGTCATGATGTTGAGTGGTTCCTGATTTTAATTAATTAATTAATTTTTTTTAATTGGGTTGCAGTTTGTTATAATGTTTTTGGCGGTGATACGCGTCCAAGCGACGGCGGCGCCTTTGAACGCCGCTTACACCATTGACAAATTTGAGTTCTACTTGTCAGATTCTGAGTCAAAGTTATTGCTTACTTCAAAAGAAGGCAACGAACAGGCTCGGATGAGTGCAGCGAAGCTCAAAATTTGCTCTTTACACGGTGTGATTCTCCAAAGGGAATCTGCGGGGAAGAAAGACGTGTCCACAACGCGGACTGTGCAGTACGATGTGCATGTCAAAATGCAACAAGCAGGGGAATGCCTACCTTCATTCAGCTGTGCAATGAATCCATACTCCCGAGAAATCACATGTACAGAGAGTTGATATTAGTGTTATTCAATGATACATACATGATGTGAATATGATTTTCTAAAGAAAGAAAAAAAGTATTAGTGTTTCCTTGGTTTTACAAGCAATGCCATCATAGCGAAAGAGTCATCTGTGCATACGGTCCTCCTACTATCATCAACAAATAATGAATCTTCACACATCATGTTGTTTTAATAAAATTCGATTTATTGAAAATGATTTTTAAAAAAAGCACCTCCCGAATGGACATCAGTTTTTTCTTTGGTTAAGTTATCACTTTTAGTTCTTGCTTCGTCTTAATTTTCTTTAAGTTATTAGTTTAATTTTGGGTTGATAATTTTTCCTTAGTTCTTGCTTCGTCTTAATTTTTCGTTGGGTTACTCCTTATATTGATTTGGGTTACTTTAGTGATTACCCTCTATGTTAGATTTGGTTTTAGGTTACTATATAGAAATCTAATTAATTCAAAAGAGTAATCTAATTATTTCTATAGAGTGATACTCTATATTAACTTTTTGTGAAATTTATATTGTTATATTTGATCAACATCTTTTAGGTTACTCTTTCTTATTAATTGTGTTACTCTGTATATTAATAGATTTTTTTTTTTGAAAATATTAAGTTACTAATATTTAATCTTATTATTTGGTTAACATCTTTTTACTCTTTCATATTTATTAGATTAATTTATCTTGTTAATTGGGTTACTCTTTATAATAATATTTTTTTTTAAAGATTAAGTTACTATATTTAATTTGAATATTTTGTCAAGTTACTCTTTCATATTCATTATGTTACTTTTTCTTATTAATTGAGTTACTCTTTATAATAATAAAGATTTTTTTAAGTTACTATATAATTTGAGTATTTGGTCAACATCTTTTAGGTTACTTTTTAATATATATAATAATTTGAGTATTTGATCAACATCTTTTAAGTTACTTTTCATATTAATTATGTTACTCTTTCTTATTAATTAGGTTACTCTTTATAAATTTCTGTTTGAAAATATTAATTTACTACTTATTTTGAGTATTTGGTTAACATCTTTTTAGCTTACTCTTTCATATTAATTAGGTTACTCTTTCTTATTAATTGGGTTGCTCTTTATAATAATTCGCATCAAGTTTAATTTTGGGTGCTTCAAGACTCCATAGTAAGATTAGATCTAGGATCTCGGTTGCCAAGTATTGTGCTAAGAATCTCCAAAAGAATATATCAATTATGTGTTGATGGCAGCAAAATTGTGTTTCTTAGAGAGCCAGATGCACCAAGTGTTTATTTCTAGGAAATGTTAATGCAACACAACAAAAATAAAAAGGAGGAGGGGAGGAGGACATTGTCCAAAAGCACTCATATTAGTTTGCCACCTCTAAAAATCTTAACATCATCCACTTGTAAAGTTGAGAAAAATTCAATGGCTTTGGTACGTGTAAAATAAAATAACTCATCGTAATCAGTAGTTCATATTTTTGTTGATCTTAGTATCAAGCTGGAAGGCTTGAAATTTTTATGAGAGATACACAGAGACATTTCTGATTGCCTCACAGCTAATTTGCTTGGAAAACAATTATCATATTGCTACAGGTTCTTTGAGTGCTGCTAGAATCTTGTCATTCAACTCAAATTAAACTTCTTTCTTATCTCTGCCAATTTTCACACACTCTTCGAAGCACTCTTTCAAGTCCTCAGGAAGATAGCAGCATCAAGTAAAATGGAAAAGCAGCATGGCATGCTTGAATCCACTAAACCATAATTCAAAGCAACTCATATCCAGTAGTTGATAAATCCAGACAGGGATGATAGCATGATAGGCTCTATCCCATCTAATTATAACTGGTACCCATCAATTCATGAGAGACACTTTCTTGAAAATATGGTAGACAAGCAACAACCAATATCTATCTTCTAAACCAAAGTTGCAGCATCAAAGGAAAATTTGTTAAAGTAATCAAGAAGATGCACCATTCAAAGAATAAAACAACATTGTCAGTGCATCAATCAGTAAACAAAAAATAGGTAAAATCCATCAAGAAATAAATCAGTCCATGCCCATAAACCAGAATGCGAAACTATAATTTCGGACTGAGAAACCAAATCAGAATTCTCACACATCATTGGAGGATCAGCCAATTCTGCAAGTCGGACAGAGGCGGCGAAACGAGAGACAGCCGAAGGCGGTGGGGAACAGGGGCCAACCCAAGAGGGTTAGGCCGGAGAGAAGATCGTTGGCTGCCATGGAGGCAAATTGAGCCTCGTCGGCAGAAAGGAAGATCTAGACAATCTCCGGCGGCTTTCGACAGCAGATAAGACGCAGGTGGCTGCCCATAAGGACAACCGACAGAAGGTCATCGCAAACTACTTCCATGGATGAAAGAGGCCCACAGTGGCACTGGTAAAGATCCAGCGGGCGGCGCTCAGGGCGAAATCCAGCGGCCAAAGAGTCATGAATAGTCACGATCTGGAGATGAAATCAGGAAGCAAGACCGGAGAAGTCTGATATTCGCACAAGGCACAAGGGGAATGTAGTCGCTCTCTTTTTTTTAAACTTACATTTTTTATTAGGAAAACCACTCTTAGATACACACTTTTACCCTAAATTACTATAAGATACAATGAATTCAAATAATTACTCTCACATACAAAATATTAAAGTAAAATACTAAATATAACCTTATAATCTCATACACTGTTAAACCACAAACCCTACCTCTCACCCACCCACCCACTGCTGGACCACCGCCGGCAGGTTGCCGGCGAGCTCCAGACCGCCGCCTGACCTCCGCCGCCGGAACTTAAAATGTACAAAAACAAAATTGTACAAAACAAAATTGTGCAAACCAAATTGTACAAACACATAGGGGTATTTATGGTATCACAATCATAATTGTGTAGTTATGAGTATTAGTGCTTTGAGTCATGTAGTTTATAGCAATTATATATTATTTTACGTATCCAATAGTAAGTGGCCCTTTTTATTATTTATAATTTTATTAATTTAAAATTTGTTATTCATTTATTTTATTTTTATTTAAATATTATAAATTTATAAAATGTGATACTCAATTGATAAAAATTGATAACAGTGTTGTGCTTTATTATATAAATAATTTATAATATAAATGAAAAGTGATAATATTTTAAAAGAAAAATTATAACTAATAAAAAATATATGTTTCACAAAAAACTTACTGGAATAATATAATGTGATAATATTTTTAATTAAAAGTGATTCTTATTCAAATAAAAGTGATATCCGTCTAATTCAATTATTTTACGAACAATTTATCGGACTAATAAAAAATTGATAACATTTTTATAAAAATTAATACAAGATAAAGAAAAAGTGATAACTATTTAATTAAATTAATTTACTGAACAATATGTATAAAATGAATAAAAAGTGATAATAATCATAATATAAAGTGATATCGGCTTAAGATAAAGTTATAGTAAAAAAAAGTGGAAATATTTTATTAATAATACATCGATACTTTTTTTCTATCAAACCGACTCAAACTTTTAATGGATCGAGCCATGAGCTCCACAATTTGCTTATTTAAATGAAGAGTGAATTCTTGAGATCTTTAACACCCACATGAAAGGGATGAAGAATGGATGAAGATGATGGTGTAAATAATTCAAAGTATATTTAATTGAGTTGATGGATAGTCCGTCTCACGAATTAGGATCCGTGAGACGGTCTCACCAAGACCTACCCTCATAAAAAGCATTCTACATAGTTTCATGGGTAAACTAAAGAAAATTACAAAATAAGAATATGTTTCCCACGAAATTCGTCACTAGGAACCTCTTATCTTGCAACTTTCAACACTCCAATGCCTCCTTAATCGATTGGAATGAGTGATGGAAGAATTTAGTGGATTTGATAGAGATTTATGAATGGAATTGATGAAGAAATGAATTGGGGAAGAAAGTGTGAAAAATTGGGTGAAGAAGTGTATGTTTCCGTTCAGGAATGAGAAACTGTTTTTTCCAAGGGTTAATTAGCCATATTGGGGAAGATTCTAAAATTTCAGGTCATTTGGCAACTTCTAATCGAACTCGGGTCAAGTTCGAGGCTCAAGTCGAGCTCGGAAACCAAGCTCGAGTCGAATTTAGAAATGAATGTCCCGTCGGGGTCGGTTGGTGTTTTAGGTGTTAGAACTCGACCATCTACATAGTCGAGTTGCGCAACTCGACTCGAGTTGCAACCGATTTTCAACAACTTTATTTTAACTAGTTCTTTCTCGTTTTAACTCGAAATTTGGCTCCATTTTTGTCTACATCTTATTTTTCACTTCTAGAATCCATTTTTACTTGAATATCACACGAATTCCACCAAAATATCAATTCTCCAAATATTTACAAATATCATCTAATATAGGGCACTTAATCATGAAATCCAAGCATAATTATATAAAAGGACCCTAAATTCACGAGATTTATAAACTCATCATAAATCCCTGAAGAAATTGAAAAGTTCTCTTTAAGAAATTGTTAGAGAAATTTTTAATTAATTTTGTATTTTCTTTTGAATTGGACTCTATGAATTGTTGTAATGACTCATATATTTGTTTTATTACTTTAATTACGCTAGACTAATGGGTTAGAGATATGATTAATATTTAATGTTTATTTTATTATGCAAAAATTAAATATGGTTTAGACATGATTAGGTATTTGATTTCTTATCATGGGTCTTGTGATGCATGAATTATTTGTTTGAATGATTTGTTAATTATGGGTAGCCTGTTAATTTAATGAATTGTTGGTTAATTTATTGCTTATGTTAATTAAGTGTCATCACATTTATTCATATGAATATTGCTTGGGGTATGACGGAGACGATCCTCCAAAGTATTAGTATTAGCATGAGAAGACATTTAGTTTAGGTTTAACCGAATGGATAATTAAACCCAATGGGAGGAACCAATTCATCGTTTATCTTAGTACGCACAAAAGGGAGAAATACCTCTAGATAGTACCTTCTAATGGGGATTTAGAGAATAATTAGTACCTTGACAGAAGGGTTAAGTGTTGGGCTTCGATCCTATGTGCTTTTGGGAATATTTGTGGAGGACTACAACCTTAGTAACCCGAAAAAGAGCTTTTGATACATTCATTATCACATCCAGTCCAATACTTCTCTAGTCTAGTCCTTTTGTATAATAAAATAAATCTCAAGGCATTTTAATTGTTTCCAATCTGATATCTTACTACTTGCCTTTTAACACCATTTCTCTATTTTATTTCTTATTTTATTTTATTTTTTTCTTTGATTGAGTTCTTTGATTATCATTTTCTTGGTTTCTCCTTATAAAAACAATAAAAACAAGAGTTCACATATTCTTACGATTTAAACATAAACTCCGTAGGATTCGATATTTTTATCTCTTGAGTATTTTTCTACGACGATCGGAAACACTTACTTGTGAGTTGAAATCACGCTAAACAATCATAAGACATAGTTTTGTTCAAGGAACACCACAGCAAAATGGTTTTGCAAAAAGGCTAAACCAGACCTTACTTGAAAGAGTGAGGTGCATTCTAAGTTGTGATGGCTTATCTGAGAGTTTCTAAGGCCAGGAAGTGGTTAACACCATGGAGTTTTGTTAATAGAAGCCCATCAATAGCCTTAAAGTTGAAAACACCACAAGAAATTTGGTCAGGAAAGGCAACATACGATAGCAGACTCATAGTGGTTGGATGTTTGGCTTATGCTCACATCAAACAAGATAAATTAGCTCCAAAGGCAGTAAGGTGTGTTTTGATTGGATATCCCAGAGGTGTAAAGGCTTACAAACTACGGAGCATTTAAACAAGTTTATAATAAATAGGGATTATACCATTAGTACAACAAGATCAAAGTCAGCAGATTAGGTAATGGTGTTGAGTTTGAAGTGGAGCCTATCAGAGAGGATCAATGAAATCAACAAGGAAATGATGCAGAGTCAGAATTAAAGGAAGAAACTACGTTAGTTGGTAATGATCTAAGAAGAACAGAAAAATATGAGTTGCTTAATAGATATCAATTGACAAGAGATAAACAGAAAAAGTCATAAGGCCACATGCTAGATATGCAAATGCAGATATTATATCTTTAACACTATATACTGCAGAAGATATTGATTCTTATAAGACATGAGCCAAAGAATTATGAACAAGCAATTTCTTGCAAAGACAGTGACAAGTGGAGTGTTTCTATGCAAGAAGAGTTGTTATCATTAGAAAAGAATATCACTTGAAAATTTGTTCAGAGACTTAAATATCAGAGGTTAGTTAACTACAAGCGGATTTATACTAGACAGGTAGCTCCAGAGAATGCTGGTGGAGTAAGGTTCAAAGCAAGTCTGGTTGCATGGGATAGAAGGCGTTGATTATATTGAGAATTTCTCTCCTATAGTGAAGAACTATTCTATCAGAGAATTAATGTTAGCATTAGTTGCTCAGTTTGAACTTGAGTTGCTTTAGATGGATGTAACTACAATTTTTCATCATGGAAGATTGGAAAAGAAAATATATATGGACGTTCTAGAGGGAGTATCATAGATCCAGCTACTAAGGCATGTTTACTGCTTAAATCCTCGTATGGATTAAAGAAAAGTCTTAGAAAAAGATATTTAAGGTTTGATGAGTATGTAGTTAACTGTGGTTTCAAGAGAAGTTCATATGACAACTGTATATACGTATTTCAAGCGTGACAATAAGTGGCATATATTCCTATTACTTTATGTTGATGACATGCTCATTGCGGGCAAATCCATAGAAGGTATCTAGCAGTGAAAGAGATTATATAATCAGAATTTGACATAAAGGATATAGGAGAAGCTACTATTATTCTAAGAAAGTGCTCTATCAATGTTTGTACTCAAAGAAAGTGCTCAAGAGATATAACATGGATTTGTATAAATCAGTGACTACACCAATAAAGCAAGATTTAAGTTTATCAACTAAGACAAGGGAAGAGTTACCAGAAATGAAAAGAAGTCCATATGCTAGTGTTGGTAGTGTTATGTATGATATGGTGTGTTGCAAAAGGGATTTAGCTTATACAATGAGCTTGGGTTAGAAAGTTTATGAGCTATCCAGAAAGAGATCACTGGCAAGCAGTCAAGTGGATCAAGATACCACAAGGGATCATTAACTACAAGTTTATATTTTAATGAAAGTATCTATAACACTAATTTTCTTGCATGTTATGTAGATGCAGATTATGTAGCAAATCTAAACAATAGAAAGTCACTATCAGGTTATGTATTCAATTTGTTTGGAACTGACATTAGCTGGAGATCAATTCATTAATGACATTATCAACAATAGAGGCTGAGTTTATTTCTCTAACCGAGACAGTAAAGGAAGGTCTATGGTTGAGTAGAATTTTAAAAGAGTTCGGGATTTTGCAGAAGTCAGTGGTCATACATTTTGACAATAAAAGTATTGTACATCTTTCAAGGCACCAGGGGTACCATGAAAGAACTAAGCACATTGATGTAAGGATGTATTTTGTTAGAAACATCATTGAAGATAGAAGAGTTGTGAAGAACAAAATAGACACGACAATGAAACTGCAGACTTTCTCACTACTTCGATGTTCGAATTATGCAAGAGCCTAATCAATATTTGTGATGTAAATCTCATACATGTGTCTGATCAGCATTGTTTGAGGGCAAATAGTTATCTTAAGATTGGTTTGGACATGCTGCATGAGTGAAACATGTGTTGCATGTGAGTTAAAATTATTTACAAGCAAGGTCATCATCAAATTAAGCCACTTGGAGGATAGTTATGTGGAGTCTGTTGTGGAAGTTACATAGTTGGTGTTTCGAGGTGTTATAATCTCTTATGGGTATGAATGAGTAGCCTTATACATGGGCTATTAGTTAGAAGCTTGGTCACTTATTTCCTGAACCGTTTATCAGTCTAATCAAATGCTAGATGAGCATACTAGCAAGTTAGGCTCTATGTTGACAATTATTGATCCTTATTGTGTTTATAAGTAGTTTCTTTGGCTGAAATTACTTGTATTCAATCCACACAAAAGTTATCAATAAGAAATCTCCCATCCATAGTGGATGTAGGCTAGTTTATAGCCGAACCACTCTAAATCTCTATCATTTTTACAAGTTTTCAACACACACGCATCATTATTTTGTGTTCAATTTTTCATCTTATAGTTTCTTCTTTAGTTCATTCATTAATTGATTGATTTCTTCAAACACTTAGAGAGTATAGTGTTTAGCGTGAAAATTTTGTATATTTTAGATTCGTATTCGTGTGATTTTTACGTGTTTTTATATTATTTTTTGTATTTTATTCTTTATTTTGAGTTGTTTTATTTTTGGAGTAAAGTGTGTGGATCATGATATTTTTTACATAGGAATAGAGTATTATTGAACTAAAATTGAAAAAAGGAGAAAACGGAATCAAATCAATGTAGAAAATATCTTAGTCTACTTGAATATGAGACAAAAGATTCTATATTTTGAATTTCAGCAAAAACAAGTTCAAAGATGGATGTACAACTCAAAAAGAAAAGAATAGGAAAAAATAAAATATTTAACTATTAATACAAATATTTTTTTTTATTTGGGACAGAATTCAAAGTCTTAAATAGCAATGCCTATAAATAGAAGCTTCTTTCAGTCTCTATTTGGCAAAGAAAGACTTTCATTAAGCTTGGAATTATTGGTCGAGCGTAGGTGGCAAGCAGTTATATGGATACGGTACTTTACCGATGTAGCTTGTGAATAAACAGGGCTTGAAGAGAAATTTCGTATGCAAAACAGCCTTCCTATCCAGGAAAAAGTAGAATATTTGATGGGGAAAAATTTTAAAAACTTAAATAGTTATGGGATTCATCGGGCTTAGGATTCAGAAAATAAAAAATAAAAAAAAAATTGAAAAAACAAACAAACAAACCAACCAACCTACATTTTAAAATTCTATCAAATATATACACATACAAATCATATTAAATTATTACCACATCCATCTACCATTCATCATCTGAATATTCTCTTACATTCATCATCTTAATATTCTCTTACATATACACATATTGCACATATTGATTTGATATAAAATTAAAACTAATCACACCAAAACCCAAAACTAATATAAATTATTATTATTCATGATCTCAAACCTCATGTAAACCACAAACAAACATCCCTGTCTAAGATTGGTTTTGTTTGAAAGAATATCTCGTTCAGCTAAGGGTTACTATATGCTATCGGTGCTTGAGACAATAAAAACTTATTTTGTAGAGGAAAATCTGAATGAAGAATCTTCGTCACCAAACTTTGTACTCATCGGTCTTGTAACGTGGAATCAAAGCATGTATTATCTTTCTCTTATTCTTACTTAACTCATATAGGAGTTCTTTATCAATAATTCCCTACATCACAAAGTTTATGTCATCTGCATAATATATTTCATATATTTGTTTTATACCTTGAAACAATGTAGAGTACCGAGATGAGGAAATGAACATCTATAGTGAAGGAATGAAAGTTGAAATGAGAATTAAAATAAAGGCGATGAAGAAATAAGCTCACGCCCGAGAAAAGAAATCTCAAAATTACTTATTTTTAAGAAGGAAAAAATGTAACGACCCAAATTACAAGTAGAAATTTTCACAAGAAAAAAAATAAATAAATAAATTTGAAAATATCTATGCATATTATTTTAAATTTTGCTACATATTAATCTTTAAGATATCTGATGTTTATTCACTTAATTAAGATACCGTGTCCTATAACTATGAAAGGAAACTTACATAATCTACACTAGGCTGCAGATTTCTTTTACACCACCAATAGGGAAATCTAACGTGTCATCTTACTTAGACTTTAGGATAAGTTAATTAAATAATGATCAAACATAGAAAAAAATATGCAATTTAACCATAATGAAACAACTTCTAGACCAGGCAACGATTCTAATAAAAAGAAAATAAATAAAATCTTTGATATGCTATCCACATTAAAAATTAAAAGAGAACAAAAATCCTCCTACTGTAAAATTAAAACAAGTGTACATTAGGTGCACTCAGTTTCTTAATTTTTATTATGCATCGGGTCAAACCATTTTTAAATGGATCATATAACACCTAAAACTCAAGTGTAAAAAATTCATTCTAAATTTGGTCTCTCTAACTCTATATAAATCAGCGGCAATTCTCTCTCAATCCACATACTATCTCTATCAGTCCACCTACGATTCTCTCAACAATCGCCGCTGCTGGTCATTTCCTACAGTTTTGCCGCGCTGCCATATTCACCGCCGGATTTCGCTGCTGTGTTCTTCCAATTCCGTCGCTGCTGTATTCTACGATTTCACCACCAAACCTTCATTGTAGAAGAAGAAGTTTCATTCCAAAATTAGGTAAAGTTAATCTTATCTCTCAAATAATATTATTAGATTTTTCTTCTAATCTGTAATTCATTAAAATATCACGCTATATTGTAGTTTCTACCGATTTTTCTTCTAGTTCCAAATTATTTGTTAGAATTTTAATTTCTGAATCCAATTCATCTAATTAATCCATCTATGCGAATTCAAGTTCAATAAATAAAAGCATAAATAATTTAAAAAGAGTAAAATGTATGTCTCAATATTCAATCGTATTGTAATTTAGACTCATTTATTTATTATATTCTTAAATTAAGATAATTGGTAGGTGCGGCTTAAATTTTTAACCACATGAAGTATGCAAACATTTTTATTAATCTTTAATTACATAATCCAATTGTACGTGTTTTATATTTTACTGTACAACTTTTGGAACTAATTGTATACATTTCTGTTTGGCTAGTTATTGTATGCAATTGGGTGCAAGGTTGCACCCAGATCTGACCCATTTTAATTGTATATATTTTCTTCGTTAATTGTATATAGATATGGTTTGAATTGTACATGGGTATGATGGGCATGTTGGTAGCATTGTGCATTCGAAGTGATGAATTTTTCTTTACTGTATATGTTTTCTCTTTTAATTGTATATAGATATATTCTGAATTGTACATTGGCATGATGAGTATGATGGATTATTTAAATTGTATATGTTTTCTCCGTTAATTGTATATAGATATGGTCTGAATTGTACATGGGCATGATTTGTATGGTGGATTATTTAAATTGTATATGTTTTCTCCGTTAATTGTATATAGATATGGTCTGAATTGTATGTGGACATGATGGGCATCTTAGTAGCATTATGCATTCGATATGATGGATTTTTTTAATGTATATGTTTTCTTCGTTATTTATATATAAGTATGGCCTGAATTGTACATGTTCATGATTTGTATGGTGGATTATTTTAATTGTATATGTTTTCTCCGTTAATTGTATATAGGTATGGTTTGAATTGTATGTGGGCATGATGGGCATATTTGTAACATTGTGCATTCAATGCGATGGATTTTTTTACAGTTTTCTCTGTTAATTGTACATAAATATGGTTTGAATTGTACATGGGCTTTGAATTGTACATGGGCATGATTTGTATGGTGGATTATTTTAATTGTATATGTTTTTTCCGTTAATTGTATATAGGTATGGTCTGAATTGTATGTTGGCATGATAAGTATGTTGGTAGCATTGTGCATTGAGGTGATGTATTTTTCTTTACTGTACATGTTTCTCTGTTAAGTGTATATTAATATCTTCTAAATTGTACATGGGCATAATAAGTATGTTGGTAGCATTGTGCATTTGAAGTGATGGATTTTTCTTTACTGTATATGTATTCCTCGTTAATAGTATAGAAATAACCAATTCTATTTATTATATGTAGATTTTATTCAAATTTTATGCTCTAGTGAAAATGAGGAAAGTAGGGAATATGAGAAAGTCAAAGATTCACTAGTTGGATTAAAAAAAAGACACATTTGAAGAGATAGAGTGGATGTCACAGCAGCTGTGGGCGGGGGTTCTAGTAAGTGGCTCACCGGAGGTTTTTGGTGATCCAGATAAAAGGGACGGATAAGGCGGTGTTGTTCGAGTTCATCGGGAAGTGGTGTGCATGGATTCCAGCATGTTCTTACCCTTACGTAAGCAGGCAACAGCTGCATAGGTTCGCGTATGACCCTTGTTGAGAGTGAAAATAAGCATGTTTTAGTGTCCAATCTAACACTTTTTTATGAGTATTGTTGTTATATATTAGCACAAGTGTCTTATATTCGATATATGGGAGAAAAAGGTGCACTGAGGTATTTTATTGTGTTTTAGGTGGAAAAAAGGGATCAAAAGTGCCAAATTAGAGAAAATGTGCAATTTATGCAAGGATGTTTTGAAACGCACGTCCAATTTGTGTAATTTTTCTGTATTCATGTGAAGCTCTAAATTGGAAGTGTGATACATGGTTGGAAAGCCACAGAAGAGAGGGTCGTTTTGGCATAAAGAACTCCCAATCGAATTCCAAACGAGAAAGTTATGATCATAGTGGTGACGTCGCGCAAGCTGTACCAATCAGAACAGATGTGCCATTTTACATGACTTATTACACATTCAAATGATAGATTCTCTGTGAGTTATTTATATGTATAGAAAGCAAAGGAAGAGAGAATCGCGTGAGGGCACAAATTACTCAAATCGGAGGTTGGATGTGGAAGTTATGTGTAAAACGGTGGGACTGCGCAAGCTTGCTCGGCCACGGGAGTCTGCTAGACCAGAATCTCTTGGTCGAGCGGATGAAGTTTGGTCGAGCAAAATGTCCAAATTCTTACAGAAGGTTTGCTCGACCATTGCTCGACCAGGAGGCTTTGCTCAACCAGTGGAGGTTTGGTCGAGCTGAATGTCGCTGGTGATATTTTTGGTAGTTTCGGGTTTCTTTTACCAAATTTGATGTATGTCTCAAGTAAAAGCTCATCCAAGGTCTATAAGGAGAGCTTACAAGTATAAAAGGGGGTGTAGATCACATCATATTTGAGATTGAATTGGAGAGAGGCCAAAATCATCATACATCCCACAAGAGGGATCACCTCCAACCATCATCCACATCATTTCCTCCATCCATCTATCACTTTGAAGATTCGCCTATAGAATCAAGAGGAGAACCAAGAGGAGGATTCAAGATGGAGAAGGACGCGACAACTCCTGCATCTAGAGTTTTATTCGTTTCCTAATTTATCTTGTAATTTTCCAGACATCCAGGTAAGATCTATCCAACCCCCATGATTGTTCTTCGCAACATCATGGGCTAGAACCGTTTTGGTAGATCTAGGGTTTATTAAGGTTTTATAAATTTATTAAACTCTCTTGTGTGTCCTCTATACAACACTACTTGTGAATTTATTTTATATATGATTATGCTTTCTTAATCCATATTCACGGTCGTTTTGTGCATCTTCAATTGGTATATAGAGTCTAAATTTATATCTTGGTTGTAGATTGAGTGCGTTCACAGCTGAACAGGATTCCATATTATGATTCTAAGTGAGGGGACTCCGAAGCTTCATTATAAATATCATGTATGAATACATGTTAATTGAATTGGATTCGGGTTAATAAGTATGATAAAGAGAATAATTTTATAGTACCTATAAAGGGAGATCATATCGGGTTAGAATACCAATCCTAGGGGAAAATAATTGATACTAATAATACCTAGAAAGGGGGTGAAATTATGTCTCTTACTCCGATGTTATTCACATGTGTTACTAGCATATTTACTTGTGTCTATAGAGCAGATTTGCATGGTTTAGTGATGCGTCCATAGTCCACAAGGCAGTGTCGACCTGCACTTGAGAGGGAAGTTAAGTAGTAAAACTGGATTACCCTAGAGCTACCTATTCTCCTACTTGATCTATTTTCGTATTCTTCTAGTGTTTATTTTATTTTAATTGTTATTTAATATTTTTGTTCGTAGATTAATAATTAAATCTCAAATCTTATTTCCTTGTCTTAGTTAATTTAGTAAATAATTAAATTGATAATACGCCGTCCTTTGGGTTCGATATTTCACTTGGTCGCTTGCTTAAGCTGCAATTGACATCCTTAATACTTGGGGATTATTTTTGCGTGCAAATAAAACGCACATCAACCCTAGGCTGGCCTACCCATCATGTCTCTTATAGAACAACTCACACTTCCCTTTAACTATCTTAATGCTTAGATGTAATGTAACTGCCTTGTACTTGGTCTATTTCCCCTTCCCTTCGTGTTTTTCCTTTATGTAACCCATAATTTCAGCCATGTGATCAGTTTCTACTTTGCAATATGAATGGAGTAATATTGAACCTGTTTATTTCATTAATTAATTAGATTTAGCTAGTGTAAATAAATTAATTATTGGAGAATCAATATCTAATAAATTAATTGCACATCATGTTTATCATATCGTGTATACACAAATCCTTTAAACTTAATTATGTTAATCCAACTCAACCAAATATATAATCTTATGTTGCCTAATACATAATTTATCAATTTATATTATATAAAGTAACCACACTTAGAATCGTGGGTGAGAAAGGGGAATAAAATATCTTTTACTAGGTCGAGTCCCATTAAAAATGATCTACATATTGCCCTTTCTGCTGATCTCTTACTCCTCCAAGAAGCCTGTATGGATCACACATAGATCTGCAACATTATTTCACTATAACAATGAGGATGAGATGTACATTCCTCTTGAATATGGACCGCAGCTCTCCATTAGCCTCCATGCCAATTCTCCTGCATAACAAAAGAATACAGGACCTTATGGAACCAGGCCAGATATTAAAAAGACTGTTAAGCAATATTTTTATTCTTCATTATAAATGCCTAAACATTATAACACAAAACATTAACAGAGAATAATCAACTTCCATATATTAAGAAAAATACATACAGAAGAACCACATTTCCACTACAAAAAAGAGACTGTTTACAGCACAGTAAGAGTAAGCATAAATAATAATTATTATTATGTTTGCAAGTCATGGAGCAACGAACTCTGTTTGCAAGTCTCACCCAAAACACATTAGATCTAGTTTAGAAACATAAAATTTGGGGAATAGCAGACGTAAACATTTGGTATGACACATATGAATAGACAAAGAGGATGACTGAATAAGAAACCCCATGATGATATTATACAACCCAACCAAAATTCTCTAAAACTTCAACAATAACTCAAACAGAACATTCGAGTCTCAACACCGTCAAAAAAGGCAAAACATTCCATGTTATGTCTATCAAGGAGAATTTTTAGAGAGTGATTAGGTACTAGAAATATCAACTTGTCTTCTTCATGATGAAAACATTGAAAATTGATGAAGTGAACATGTGAGGCAAAGCCCTTTCGAAAATCTGCAACTAACATACTAGAAGCATATATAGCTTACACCTAATAACAGACCTTAAGTTTTCAATATTTTCATCCTTAAATCTCATGCACTATATAGTTTTCAATAGCTTGAGATAACATTTACATGCAGAAATATTAAACATAAGTCACATAGATTTTCACATCAGCAACCACTTTGCTGTATAGCTGCATTAGCATACCTGCTTATTTTATCTTTACTTTTAAATAAATACACAACTCTCACACCTTCCATTTAACTTTTCTCCATTATGCAGTCTACAGTTCTATTCTTCCATCACCAACTCTTCATGCCATAAGGTACCTTCATTCCATTCATCCTACTTCATTTTAACCTCTTTATTTATACTCATTTTTTTATTTAGTTGCATTTCAAATTGAATTTTCGATTTTACTTATGAAACTAAAGGTGATCACCTATATAGTTTACTACATTTGCATCAGAACCACATTAAAAACAACAACTTATAGCTAACAAAAAAAGATGTACAAGCAGAATATCTATACAGAAATTCAACCATTTATTATTCAAGAAAGATATACAAACAATACAATGAAACAGATCTAGGAGCTAAACTAGTTAAATAATCTAAACGCCCTTAAATTCAAATAAGTAATGAATAAAAAAGAAGAGAATTGAGGCAGAAGAGTAAGGGAGAAACACTGATTGAACATATTGAGAATTGAAGAGTAAGGTGTAATATTCGTACCTTTAAGATGGGAAACAGAGATTGACCAGAAATAGGATGGAGGGTTTAACCACACACAAACACACTAGAGTGGAAAAACAAATAAAATCACCGCGGATAATCACCGACTGAACAAAAACATAAAAATCAATCAGAAAGTGAAACTAAAAAAAAAAGACAAATATTTACCGCGAATGATCGAAGAACATCGCACAGATGAGACCAAAATACTTCCACCGCGATTCGTAAAGGAGATAGAGATGAAAGGAGAAATAGAGAGTGTGGGAGGAGACTAGAGTTACCAGAGAGAAAGAAAGGAAGAAGAAGGAGAGAAAAGTGATGAGCTAGGGTTTCAGAGAGAAAGAGGGAGGCAGACGAAGCATAGGGTTTGTCACGAATCTGAAAAAAGAAAATGGGTTCAAAATAGCATATATACCACGGATCACTAAAACGAGTCGGATCCTGGTGCAACCTTACACCCAATAAATTACCAATTAAAACATAACTTATCCAGACTGTAAATATCCAAATACTTAAACATGACAGTCATGAAAATATTCCAAATATTATCTTGCAAATACTCTTAAATAAAATGTTTTGGCTTATTTCACATATAAAAATAAAATAACAAGTACTTGAACTCCACCGTTATACCTTGTCTTTCTCTTCAACCTGTGAAAATAATTTTATTGAAAGGGGTGAGTAAACAATGACTCAGTGGATATTCGTCTACCATAATATGCACACATATTCACATAAACGTAATCATACACCATGAATTTTCTGTGACTGTGATGATCGATCATGAAACTCGGCAGATGACTGTAGGACTGTGAAATAATGCAATAAATGCAAACACGCAAGCACATACAGTAGACAAAAGATTTTATAATTCCCCACCTCAGATTTTGCAGAAATTGAGATTGATGAAATTTGAGATTGATGATATGCACGCCCTTAGTTTTCTATTCCTCAAAATAATGTCACCTATCCATGGAAATTTAAATATATATATATATATATATATATATATATATATATATATATATATATATATATATATATATAAAATAAATAATTGAATTATCACATGGACTATAAACAGTAAATAGAAATCTTGAGTTGTGCCGAAGCAACAGTTGAAATTTTGTTTTAGATTTTGGTGCCTTATTAAAGGGGAAAAGACGAAAGATGAATGAAATGCTAAGTAGTGAATTCACGAAATGTTAACTATCAATGGAGTAGCTAAACTTATTTCTGTTCATAATGTCGAGGTTGAATTCAAGACAAAAAGAAAGAATAATAATAATAAAGGAGTTCCTCCTACTCTCCGCTATAAACTGACAGAACTCCAACAGGGTAGGAATCCAAACTCTATTTGTACACTCACACCTATACCCCTGTTCGTAACATTTATTGGTTCCTTTCATTACCGATCCATGATAACTCTAAAAACTAAATTTAGAGAACCCATGTTTACTCATTTATCCATACGTTCCATAAGATCTTAAAATATGAGCCCTATACCCACTCATCACTATATTCCATAAATTGGAATAACTTATCCAAGGTACGGGTAATATATTCTGCACATGGAAAACTATTATACTACTGTTTCCTTTTGAGGATAAAAGTATATAGGAATATGAACAGAACACGATCAATTGCCTACAAATTCATTGTTACTGTAATTGCAGGGAGAACAAAGTCTTAGTTAACTAAACAATGAGTACGAAGAAACATTACCGTCAACAACAATAAGCGCTAACAAAGTGGAGCGCAAGAATGAAGAAGTACTCACGGTTGAAGAAAGGGATCAGGTTCTGAAATGGCAGTCAGTCAATGATATATATATTTTTGGAAGTGAGTAGTTTTCTAGGGCGATGACAGAGACCAATATATATATGAATATTCACTTCCTCAATGATTTCTCATTTACTATTACGCTGATAACCACTTGAGAAGACCGTGGGGATAGTTGGATGTGATAAACATCAAATTTGAACTTTTAAATAAAAATAATAATAATAATCAAAATAAGTTATTAAATAATTAACTAAGTGGCGGTTGCCACAAAAAATATGTTAAAAGAAATGATGAGGAAGTGGATTCGAGAATGTAAGAAGGCAAAACTTATTCATTTGGAGCTCAAGGGCCAGCCATGACGCCATGTACACTAACTGCCAAAATAACAACAGATATATATATATATATATATATATATATATATATATATATATATATATATATATATATATACATAAAAGTACGCAAACAGCATATAAATACAAAGGTTGATCAGTTTTCCCACACATTTAAAACGCACGTTTAACCGTACACCCAATTTCCAGTACAAATACATTTAGAACACTGATAATAAAAAGTCGATTCTGAAAATACAAAGCTAAATTACCAAACATCCTTGGTAATGATCTGAGGGGCCATCCATCCATTCTCATGCCTACCCCATTTCGACATCCATAGATCCATTTGGAAATGACTCTGCAGCAACGTTTATTTTAATTGGATTCTCAGCATCCATGGCCTCCATTCCATGTATGGAGTTATCAGCATCTGGAATTGATGAGCAACTAGAAATTTCAGCATCTGCCTTTTGATCCGCCTTAGAATTCAAATGCACTTGTGAAAGTATTTGGGTTATCTCATCATTAAGAGCTTCAAGGCCACCAAGATTTTTTCTCAACTCCAAACTTGCAGGTCTATTATATGCTTCAGCTGAATCAGGTACATTTTCCACCACTGTCCTGCTCATCTGCAAAATTTGAAACCATATCATAAAGCTTGAATCTCTGCACATGCAATGCCACCTCATGCACAACTTGCTCTATCAATATGCAAGCTATGCCCAAACATATCATCTTCAACAAGTTGAAATTGTCGGCACACAACTTACCTCATTGTAGGCCTTGGCCAATTGTAGACGATCTGTTTTCTTATCACAAGCAAAAGCTGAAATCTCTTCTGATGCTGCATTAGATGGAGCAAAGTATCATATTCTTCACTCTAAAATAATGCATGTAAATGTTTAAAAATCAAACAGCAATTCATTGTCATGCATCAGAGTTGGATCACAAGAAAGACACGTCCACAAACCAAAACCAGGTTTGTATTTCATTCAAATTCTGCCACAACTACTTGAGAAGAGCCAAGGTTCAGCAAAAATCAAAAGTGTCAGAAAACAGTTTTTATATGAGAAACTCAATGCCTATTGATGCCAAAAAAAAAAAAAAAAGAAACAGATAGACACAACTGCATATGATATCTATTGAAAACAACCATTAAGGATGCTGCAACTTGAATAAAACTGCTTCTGCTAATACAGGAGCTAGATTGAAGCAAGTAATACAAAATGAAATCAAAATCAAAATGGAAAAAAGAATCAAGAACTCACTGTACACTTTATTAATAATTCCTAGCCAAGAGTCATACATATATGATATAATATACTCCATCTGTCCCACACCACCCTTCACACTTTCCTTATTTGTCCGTCCCACACCACCCTTCACACCCCAAAAAAACAACCTCAAAAGTTGACTTTAATTTCAAATTTGTCACTCCTTTTTTACACATACCATTACTTTATATTTTTTAATTACCTAAAAATACTACAATACCAACAAAATTGGTCAAAAAGTGCAATTTTTCTTAAACAATGTGGTATGGTAAACGGGAAGGGTGGTCCGGGCCGGAGGGAGTATGTTATAATATGATATATCGATGTTTAGCTATTAACATAACAGAAGAAGCTTGATTGTTTTAATTTCCTATTAAAAGATACTTACATATCATTTCCACTCGAGGCAACTGATCAATTATTTGAGAATCTGATGCCGCAGAAGATGGTATTTCTGCATCTGTGACTTTGCGCTCTGGCTCATCATTTGGAATACCATGTGTCTTCTCTTCAGACTGAAAGATTAACCATATTTAGAGAAGAAAAATGTGGTCCAAAAGCCAGTTGACTTTCACCTCAAACAAAACCCACACATGCACATAGTATCTTGTGAAACTAAAAGATTCAAGATAAGAGTAAATAAAGCATGCTAGAAATAAAAAGTAAAGCAGTTTTCTATTTGCTTATACTAAAGTAAACCACAAAAAGTAAAAGGCAATACTTCAAAATTACAGCTAATCATATTTCTTAAATGATTAAAAGGACTCACAAAATACTCTTTCTGCAGATCTACATTAAGTCCTTTCTCTATAAGCAGAACCCTTTTCTTGACAAATTCCACTTGTCTTCTCTGCATCTCCCTAAAATGATACAGCATAGACTGATCTTGAAAAAGTTGTGATCGGGCTGTAGTATCAATGGATCCATGAGCACTATCAGCTACAAAATCACCTCCACCGGTAATTCCCTTTGCCTGATTTCCAGGTGCTTCAGCATGTTCTGAGTTCACACCATTTTGTGATTGAGAAATTCCTGGAGCTGAAACATGTTGCTGAGGAACTCCAGTAGAAGACACCTGCTGAGAAGTACCCAAGGGATTATAATGTGCTTGAGAAGTCCCTGACGCAAAATTCTGTGGTTGAGGAGCTCCAGGGGCAGGTGTATTGATAAAGGCTAGGTTCAGCTCTTTGCATATAACTTCTTGGATTTTCAAGTCCTTGTCATCAACAATTGCTTGCCATCTTCCATACCCATGTCTTGATGTTTAGGGAACAAAGGGTATCAAGTTAATATACAAAAGATAACACGGAAGACTTGGAGAATAGATTTTTTAATCAATTGACATGCAATCAGCTACTATTAGTACTTTTATATAGCAACAGTAATAATATTGGATGCTACGACATCTGAAAGGGAAAGACGTTTTACACCTTTTGGACAGCTATCAAGATAATTTAATGCAGAATACATTAACATGGGACTTATTTCTTATCATTCGAGTTAGGACAATTTATTTAAGTTAAAATGCTCCAACATACATCAAATCTCTCATTATGAGGTATATGATATATCTTTGTTTTCTGGTCATGAAATTTCAAATCCACAAGCAGAGCTCAAGGAAAGGGGAGAATGAATTACTTCATTACTGCTCGCAGAAGCAACCAATCATGGTGCTCCTTCCAAATTCTCCCTCCTTTAAGTCCAGGGTAGCGTGATATAATGTCATCCGTGAAAAGTGGTGCGCCATTAGAGAAAATCTTCAGCTGTCAACCAGGATATGATCCTTCATATGAAAATTGAAAATAACAAAAGAGCTGCTGCTATGCAATACAGGGTTTTGGCAAAGATGCATAAATGTTATAAGGTGAAAGAAATCTGTACATACAACATACTACCCCTTTGACCAATGCCATCAAGGATCGAGTTGATTAAGATACAATATACTCCTAAATACCATTTATATATCCTACCCTGTTGTGCCACAGCACATTTTATAATCAGCTACCATTTCCCTCATGATAAGTGAGAAAATAAATTTTACATACATTCTGAATATGGCTAATATTAAATCAACTTAGAATTTCATATTAACTCAACCATAACATGCATCAACCACCATCGTGTATTCTGAAGTTAAACAAACTGCCAGCAACAACATGCACCATTAATCTCAATGAAACAAGATATGGAACATGAAACATTTTCAATTATCACAAAACATAACAAAACTGTCATTTCTTCTCGTTAGTATAAAACTTACTCTGTCCCTGATGAGAGTTAGAGTTCCTATCCTAACAAGTACATCCTCAATTCTGAGACCCTCTTTGGGTACACCATCTGCAACCAATAAATATTATGTATTATCTGACCTAGTTCAGACCCAAAATTAAAATTATAGTAAAATAACTCAAATATTAACAGTAGATATTAGTATAGTAATTAATTGCCTGAAAAAGTTGGCGAGTCATTTATTTCTTCGCATATGTGCTGCAAGAAAAGTTTTCCATACCTGCATGTGATAACAAAATTACGACTTATCTGAAGATGAAAGAAAAATTCACTACTCAAACTATGTTTGGCTGAAAGAACAAACTGCTACCCCAGACAGTAAGACACTTTCGATGATTATGAAGCATTTGGCATCAAATTAACTTTGAGTTTTAGTTGACGGAAAAGATTGCCAACCATCTGAATTGCCAAATTTTGGCAAAAGCACTATTTTACCAAAAGTAGAAAATGTGGAAATCCTTCAGTAGAAGTGTACACAAATTAGAAACAGGTAACAAAATATACACATTTCAGTTACATTTAAAATGTCCATATTAGCAAGTGATGAAAAGTTTATTAGCATTCTCCCACAAATAAAATTGTATAAAAACCAACAGAAAGAATCAAGGAACTGGAAAGCAGAGATGACAAATTCCAATTCACCATGCACAAGAAAATATATCAGGAAAATTTTCATCGAGAATATGCTGCAACTTTTTGGAGTCTTACTCCAAAACCAGTACTATTAAATACCACACACATAGATTCAACCATCATTTTAATTGTTAAAAATAAATGAGAGAATGACCAGAGAAACAACAACATACTCATGAATTTCTTCAACAGTCTTCTGTTTTAGACGTGGTGCAAACTCTGCCCAATCAAATTCCCCCACTCCATATCTGTGATGTACAATTCAAATAATTTGCATATTTTTTTATAATTATAAGCTTGGCAGCACAACTTTCTAGAACAGACAGAGAGTGAGGGACAGACATCAGGACTTTAATAATTTTAATGAAAAACTCCAGAAATCCAACCTCATCAGAATTTGAACAAACACAGCCCTCTGACTTTGATTAAAACCCCTTACTCGAAGGTATCTTCCTTCACCCTCCATAAGGGGAAGTGTTTCTGAAGAATCTGCTCGTGCAAAATAAATAGGAAAAGTTAAAGATGTCATAGTTGCAATTATCAAATCAATTTCTGAATAATAAGCAGTTGGCCCATACCACGGGCTCTTTTTCGGTAAGGTTTTCTGACAGCTGTTGTTCCCAAAGAAGCAGTCTCATTATCAGTCAATTCAGCTTCATAGTTATCATCTTCCCCATCAGAACTTACATCTTCCAAACCAGCAAGGTCATCTTCTTCGACAGAGACCATCTGTATAAAGCATATAAAATCGGAATACGGACTTTTACATGTGTTCAGATAAGGTAAGATTAAGAGAAAGTAGACATGATAGAAATGATAATTAAAGGATTGCTCAACCTCTTCCCTTCCTGTGAAATAGTGGACCCACTCTCTCAACAAACAAAAAGAATGGCTACAACACTCATGCTGATGTCAAAGTAGATTTCATTGTTGAATCATAATCCAAAGATGAATTTTCAAAATCCAAGAACTTAGAATTCTTTCCAAAATTTAGACTAGAACATTCTTGGTTTGTTAGGCCATTTAGTTCAATAATATCAGAATCTCAGAGGTACAAAGTTTCACAAGGAAATACACTATCTGATAGAGATGCAGAAACAGTAAATAAAATACACAAAAGACACACGAAACAATCCCTCAAGAGGGCCACGGAGAATGAATTCTCCGCCACAAGCCCGAAGGCTGCACTCCTTCAAAGAAGGCCACAGAGATGAACTCTGCCACAAACCAATTAAGGTTGCAAATAAATAATTCTTATTGATGATCTCCATACAATAACAAACGATACTTAAATAGTCTGAAGGCCCACAATCAAAACCCTAACCCTAATTACTAATATGGCAGAAATATGAAATAGGAAATAAGGAAATAAGAAATCAAATAATCTAAACCTAGGAAATTATTGACTAGAAATAAAATAAATAAGAAATCAAATAATCTAAACCTAGAAAATTATTGACTATAAATAAAATACTAAAATAAATCTCTATCAACTGCCTCCCCCTCCGAACAGCCTTGACCCCAAGGCTGCAATTAACCATATCCATCCGGTTCAACGTTGATTGGAAGGGAAAGTCGGGTCTCCTTCGCGAAGGGTCGATGGACCCTAAGAGTTCCCCACCATTATCCTCCAATAGAACAGGCAGAACGCTAATTTCCACGTGGCCACACAAGGGAGTGTCGTGAACCACGAAAACTCGGGCTGCGGTTTCAAGTCTGCCCTTCGGGTCTAAACCATCAAAAAGAGGAAGTGCCGTCTTGGGTAGCTCGACCAATGGGGCTGGTGGAACCACAGGCAGCGGAAGGTCCATCCGTAGTAGCTTGATCGATGTGGGTGGCGGAACTGGAGACGGTGTGGTGGCGACGGGCACGGCTGCAGGAAGGGACGACCCATGTTGCGTGGCAGGTTGGTTGCCCTCGGAAACAAACACCGTATCAATAGGGGTTGGTAGTGGCGGCAAAGGCGGCGATCCCATCAACCCGAACCCCTCCAATCTCTTGAGGACGAGATCAAGTTTGATCTCCATGTTGGAGAATTTTGATCCTTGGGCAGTTAGGACAGCCGTAGCGTCACCCAAAACCCTCTTAATTTTATTGCATCTCTCCAATACGACTGATTCAATTCTCCCTTCCCCATTGGGCATATTGACGAACAGAGATGGCAGGTCGGACCAATTGATAGAGATGCAGAAACAGTAAATAAAATACACAAAAGACACACGAAACAATCCCTCGAGAGGGCCACGGAGAATGAATTCTCCGCCACAAGCCCGAAGGCTGCACTCCTTCAAAGAAGGCCACAGAGATGAACTCTGCCACAAACCAATTAAGGTTGCAAATAAATAATTCTTATTGATGATCTCCCTACAATAACATACGGTACTTAAATAGGCTGAAGGCCCACAATCAAAACCCTAACCCTAATTACTAATATGGCAGAAATATGAAATAGGAAATAAGGAAATAAGAAATCAAATAATCTAAACCTAGGAAATTATTGACTAGAAATAAAATAAATAAGAAACCAAATAATCTAAACCTAGAAAATTATTGACTAGAAATAAAATACTAAAATAACTCTCTATCACTATCTTAACGAAAAATCTCAAAAACTTAAAGCTCTGAAAAAGTGCCAAAAGAGAAGATCTATCTACAAAAAGAACATTAGGAATTTTACTTCTCACCTAAAACCGGACATTCTAAACATATTGATAACATATATCTAAGTCAGCTAAAAGGAAAGATGTTGTCAGAGCCTTTTGGCAGTCTTTTGAATGGAGAAAAAATAAGTGTAGTAGTAATAATAATACATGTACATAAATATACGTATATATACTCATAAGAACCAATGAAAATCAGTGCCTACAGAAAATAATTTAATTTGCTAAGAGATTACTAATAAGTGTGAAAACAAACAATTCGTGATTTAAGCCCTTGGATTTGGGCTTCATTCATATTGAATATGTGAATTAATCAGCTACTTAATTGTTCGTATTATTGAATCTCGTGAATTGGTGAATGTAACAAATATAAAGGCAAACCTGCTTGCGGCTCCTCTTCCCCTTGCCCATTGCATTAAATTCTTCTACTTTGTGCACTTCGTATTTATCTCGTAACAGATCCTCCCAGTAGCTTGATCGTTCAAAATTGTTTGCAGATGTCCTATTATCTGCCGGTGGCACAGGGGTTTCCTCTTCTACAGCTACTTCTGCTTCATCAACGTACTCAAAGTTTGCAACCTGAGGCATAAGTCCACTTTAACTTTCCTCCAAGAATAATGGTTTGATATTAAATTTTATAATAAATAGAGAACAGAATAGAAGTTCCACTGAAAGCATGAAACACAAAAATCTGTACAAGAAGCATAATTAAACAAATAAAAGTTTTAGTGTGAAGATTAACGCAAAACATTTTGCATAATAGCGTCTATAAAAGGCTAAAGCTAACTAATGGCTGCAATTATTACATTTCCCTTGTTTAAACTGTTCGCAGATAAAAAATGAGTATATCAAGCCATAAGTATCAAAAAACTAAGAAATTATTAGTAAAACCAAAGATCTACAATCGTGCTGAAACTTCTCTCCATAGTACTTGATTGAAATATTCAATAAATGATGCATTGAAGAAAAAATCGTGACTGAACAGTTCAGACACACATGTTAGTTTTGGCCGGTAAAACAGTTTAGTCACAAACCAAAATCAATTTTGATAACATATATAACACATAAAGATAATGCTAAGAAATAGTGTTGAAGCAAAATTCATAGAGCCACAAAAAAGACAAAAAGCCCATGAAAATTTATAATTCTATGATGCATCACTTAAAGATACACAGATGCAGAAATAGTAGATATTAGATAATCATCAACTTTAAACACTTTTCACTATGTTACTATTAAATTGGTATAAATGATTCTGTCACGAAGAAATCCTGATAGAACAGCTAAGGTCCACATGTTAGTTCTGGACTATTACGACACAGGAGTCACACACCATGTCAAGTTAGATGACATATACAAAATGTAAGAGATGCTAAATATATGGTAACGCTAAGAAATAGTGTTAAAAGAGAAAATCATACCGAGACACCAGTAAAGACAGAAGAGCCCCCAAAAAAATTTCTAATTCTATGCCGCATTGATTACAGAAACAAACATGCAGAAATCATAAAGAAATATTGACCTTAAAAGCTTTTAAAAATCCATCCTCTTCTTCATCATCCAATGATGCCTCTTCTTCTCCAACTTGTTCGCGATTAAGTAATCTACAGAATAGATTTTCAAAGTTTACACCAACAACAGAAAGCAATTAATAGCCAACGGAAATTGCCAGATATTTCATTTACCTATCAATAGCAGAATCATCATAATGAATTTGACGAGATTTCACTGATTCATCGTTATCATCAGCAAATAACTCCTTTGAGCCATACCTAATAATGTCATCTAGTTCTTCCTGCATCCAAATCTAAGTATCTAAGCACAAGAAACCTCAAAAGCAACATAAACAGGAAAATTTTCACTTTGTTATACATCTTATATAAATAAATCATACACAAGAAAGGTAGCTGCATAATCAATTAATTGGACAATCACTCTCTATTTAGTCATATACATTTTAACAATTTTATAACCCATATCAAATAGGGACTGCTATCAGATTTTATAGCGAAATAATACGCTAGTCTGTCATGAGAATTTATGTGGTGATATA
The DNA here is from genome assembly GCA_023678885.1 of Pogostemon cablin. Classification (NCBI taxonomy): domain Eukaryota; kingdom Viridiplantae; phylum Streptophyta; class Magnoliopsida; order Lamiales; family Lamiaceae; genus Pogostemon; species Pogostemon cablin. The sequence continues at coordinate 28,674,793 of CM042964.1, read as the reverse complement.
ATTATGTTTTATACTTGCCCCCCCCCCCCCCCCCCCCCCACAACCCCCCTTTCTCAGGGGATAACTGAGCGAGGGACTCAAATAAAGACGCACCTACCGTCCAAATGCTACCCAAATAAAGAAAAAAATAAATCATTCACATTAATGCAATTTTCCATAATACTACACATGACAAAAGGGAGAAAAGGTAAGCATCTGCAAACAGATATGGAATTTGTGGGCAAATGACTCGTGTTAAGAGAAATGAAATTAAGGTGCCATAATATAAAAAATTGTTTGCATATTCAGATTCTGTAGAAACAAATATCGACTAAACAAATCTATTATAAATAAGACTTATTTCCACAATTTACCATGCTAAAGTAATACTATTATTTTAATTATTTCTTCAATTTTGTTTTATAAGCTTTTCCTTGTATAAAATTCACTAAATTCATCCACTAATTGTATCACTTGCTAAATAATGTACAATGTGTTTGCGCTGTCACTTATCCAACTATTTCTCCGCTAGATAGTTTACAGGATAAATTGCAATCGACTTATACAAACTTGTTTATGGCAATTAATACATAAATCTTGAACCTCAATTTCGATTGTGTACACTTTATTTAACCAAATTTAAAATAGCCTATATTCTCATCCAAGCATTCTAGCATAGCAGCAAAGTGCATTAACATTTCCAAATTATTCGTGAAGAAGATGATACACTGTTACTTGACAAATCAGTATTAGGCGAAAAGCACCAACAGCCTTATCTCTTTAAGCAGAAAGCGCAAAAAAATAAATGCACGAACAGAAGCGAAGCACGCATTTTGGAACGCGCATACATTATTCTCATAACATACAACACATGCACCATAAAATAAAAACGTGATTAAAATTGTTAGAACGCATAAAAAGCACCAATAACAAAAATCAATCTGTACACACAAAGTCACAAACTCGCATCCTATCATAGTTGTTAAAGGCGCGCCTCAGGCGGGGTGAAGCCCTCATTGCTAGGATTCTTGGTTTTTTTGGGTTTAGGTTGATGTTCAAAAAACCTCGCCTTTGTGCGCCTTTTGCGGTTTTTTGGTGTCGAAGGCGCGCCTCGCATACAATTCCAAATATGGTCAGTTTTTGAATATTTTTTTTCTAAAATTGTCACGTGGTAAACACCTTTTTTACATGGCAAACACTTTTTTTTAGTATAATATTGACTTTTATTCATAAATATGACTAGGGTTTGAGTTTCATTTTCACATTTTCACTCTTCTCCACAAACCTTTAGGGTTAATACTGCCCGCCACCGCTTGCCGCCACCCAGCTACCACAAGAATTTTTTTTTTTTTCTGTTTTTCTATATTTTTCATGAAGAGGAAGAATTTTATGAATATAATGATCAATTTGATGGTGAAGAGGAGAATGAAGATTATGAGGAGGACCATAGACCTTGATAGTTATGATTTTTATCTCATTGCTAATCATTTGAGTCTTTGACATTTGATATTTTCTAAAACTTGAAGGATTCTACTTATATGCTTATTGTGATTGTCTATTTGTGTTGAGTACTTGAATTGTGAAGTTCATTATGACATTATGCATTTGTTATTATGTTATTTATGAGTTATTATGTATAATTATTTGATATTTTTTTTATTCTGACCTTTATCTAGTTGCGCAATTATGTGTTGAGTTGGATATATTAAATATTAATGTATATGTTCTAGAGTAGCTTGTACCTCAAGCGCGCGTCTCGCACCTTTAACAACTATGCATCCTATGCACCAAATTACTTATATTAATAATACGTACAGTGGAAAAGAGACTACGAGTATAAATGTAAAGCAATTAAATTAATTTTTACAGTTTTTGGTATTCTGCGGTTGATGCTGAAGAGGACAAGTTACACACTTATACTAAATTCCTATCTTCATGTAGCCTAATATTTTGGCAGCATTCTTGCAATTATGGTCAAAAAGGAAAAGGGCTTTACATGAAAAGTTTAGGGGAAAAAACGTGAATGGATAGTGTCAATCAAGTGCATAAAAGTGCACGCCCTTTTGGTTCTGAAGAAAGAAAGAGCTTCATGCCCTTTTGGTGAACTATGATAGATACAAAGTGCTAAGTCCATCACTTCAAAGCTTTTAAGCGTAAAAGCGAGCTCTTTTGAAAGGAGACAAAGGCATTAACTTCTAATGTATAAAGTAAGATTCAATCAGATGTCAACAAAATAAGAGATAATAACAGCCAAACACAACAGCTTAAAATCACCAGGATTACGAGTTTCTACATGACTGGCAAAAGGAGGATGGAAATTTAGCAAGGAAGAATGTGGAGAAGAGACATCAAAACAGCATATCTTTCTAACTCAGTATCCTGTAAAGTTAATTGTTACTATTAATTGTCTGCCATAAATAGGTGAAAGGAAGCCATTGAGGTAACTGATATCCTATGACAGTCTGCAAGTCATCCCCAGAGATCTTTTAAAAATTGCAGAAGAAGAAGAGTATTTCAATATTATAGTATAAGCTAGATAGTTATATCCATGTACGCCCTTGTGATAGGAAACAACTCATCACCAACCCATCTATGAATATTTGTTCATGAGTGAGTGCATATTTATAGCCTTTCCATGCATGCCTTTCCAAACATCCAACTACTATAATTCAGTGGGTCATGCTTACTCTGGAGTAGATACACTAACTTAGTTCCTCTAACAATAATTACAAGCTTTTGAAACTCTTGAGGAGCTATTATATCACCTACATAGCAAAGTAATCTGAGAAAAAAGGATAACAGCCAATTTTAGATACACATACTAAATGCTTTGTCTTCAGAAAAATACAGCATCTACAACCAATTAATTTCCCGTAAGAGTTAATACGCTAACAGGAAAAAGATGGAAAAAAGATCTCTGTTCAATCAAGTTACAAAAATGCTAATCAGGTAAATTAAAAAAAAAAACAAATAACTCAAAGATCTTTACACACTCAATAATCACATAAGCATGTATGTATGTCAGCTGATATTCTCAAGAAAAAAGAAAAATGCAATATACGTGGAAAATTGCCAACAGCAGTACATTGCTACAATTATGTAAAACATCCCACTTGTATGATTTGCAACTGTTTTTCGCGCCACTGCTACAGATACATAATCACCAATAGGCTGAAATATGCATACCTGATTAATGTTTTGAGCTTTGAGCCTCCCTACAACCAGATGCTCCAGCACCATTTTCTTTTTGGTCATCTGCATCATCCTTTCTTCAATGGTTCCTCGTGTTATGAGTCTGTAAATCATTACCTGAAAAACATAAAAGTGTTTGAACCACTGAGAAGGAAATTGTAGTAAAGCCCTGAGATAATCTGCAATAAGCACAACCTTATTTGTTTGACCAAGGCGATGCGCTCTTGCCATGGCCTGCAGATCTGCATGAGGATTCCAGTCGCTGAAAATTGTGGATGCTATCAGATTATTGAAATAAACAGCTAACAAAGAACGGTAAACAGATAAGTATACACAGATATGTCAGAGAAAAGAGTTACAAACATAAATTTCAGAGCCATTATTTCACAGTTCGCATATCATTTCCAACCTCACAGCAAGGGGGCAAAAGAAACCACAGAAACAGAAATGTACTAATGAATGTGTTTGAGCACTCTCTTTAGGTGTAAAATTAGAATATACATGTACCAAGGATTATAGTCCTCTTTCATCAGTCAAATATCATATATCTAGCAAGTAGCAACTATGTTTCCATACTTGCAACATCCAAAAGTAACTTATTCATGTAGGGAAAATCCAACTATAGTTGGATAAAAAAATTATCATATATGACTTGGAACAAAGAAGAACACAAAGTAGTATAATATGCTCACAAGAAAAGACACAGAGGTAAAGAACAGAAACTAGCACCTTGTGAACATTAGAAGGAACAGATGAGATCAGAAATAAGTTAAATATGATTCAAGACATTCACATCTTGAAGAAAATCTCTTGCATCCAACCAAGCACAATGTCACCAAATGGACATTGATCTAATGTCAGTAGAGCAAGTAGCTACTAAAAAAACATTGAAACAATAAGGAAACACGTGGCACATCGAAAATATAAGAATAGTCTATACAATTGTTATAATCAAGCTCCAAATATATCCTCTGGCAATATCATCACACATTATGCTTGGGTTATACAATTGTTAATTCCACCAGGGCCAGGATTGAAAATATAAGATACTAAACAGTTCTTTAATGCCAACATAGCTGTGGAGTAATACTAACTACCCAGATGATCGAAATAAGGATCCATAAGAACTCAATAAAAATGATTTTGTTACAAGGTCTTTCTTGAAATTACCATCCCCAAAAAATTTCTAACAAGGGGGGACAACAAAGGCTGAGACACAAAGGTACGCCCAATGTAACAAGAAGAAGGGGAAGAAGATTGAGTAAAGTGTTCAAACCAAAGAGGCAGTGATGTATAAACTACATTAAACAAAAAGTACTTGTAAAAGTATGTAAGGCATACAGAGCAGGCTACTCAGTCCAACATGGTGATCCCCAATACCAGATCCACTACGTCTGCCTCTTGAGATTCCACCAATGACATTTTTGAGATTCCACTACTGACATTAATACTACTAATCTCGAACTTTGCAAAGACTCTTAGAAATGGTATTAGGGATTTTACACAACTTTTCTTAAGTAGATAGCTTATATCTAAAATCTCAATTCCCCATCCCACAAGGTCAGAAGAATGTGAATCAAGCGCTGAAAAATGCAAACCAGATGATAATCTTAGATTGAGAAACAGGTTGTGGAAAATTGTATTTTCCCAGCTGAAAACAAGTAGTGTGTTATTGAAAGTGAGTGGTTTAATCAAGCAACTGCAAGGAGCTGGGCTAAATGTAAGCTAGACAAATTAATTGCACTCCTGGAACAAAAATATACAAGCATCTGTTTAGGGATTGAGTTAGCAGGATTCTCTTCGGCCCTTCCCTCCTCCAATTTGTAATAGATGCTCCCCCACCCCCAAAGGGCCAAGGAGAGGACCTGGATTTGAACTCACCTAATAATATATATATATAGAAAATATAGATTTCTCCAGGCTTACTTCAGTTACTATTATAAATCCCCAGATGGAATTGAAAAATATAAGAGCCAGGTTAAACAGATTTTTTTAAGAAAATCTCACAGTTTGGATATCAAATCATGTCATCAAATTTCTTTTATGTTTTCTTCATATAATAAAATCGTTACAGATACTTTTTCAACATGCAAGCAACAAAAACCACAAGTCCATAAAAGATGTATTAATCAATCTGCAGCAACGTTTGCATAGTTCTACCACATGGAACATATAACTGCCAAAATATATAAGCCATGCTACATTGCAAAGAAAAATAGTACTAACACAACATAAACACTGAAAGCATTTTCATTACATAAAACATATAGTAATACGTAACAGATTAAACATTAAATCCTTTACATTACCTATCATATATAATTACTGTGTCAGCAGTAGCAAGGTTTATCCCTAAGCCCCCCGCTCTAGTTGATAGCAGAAAACAGAATCTCGATGAATTCTTTGCATTAAACCTATCTATTCGGATTTGTCTTTCTGCTCCGCCAACTTTTCCATCAATCCTCTCATAATGCCATTTCTAAATATGGAAGAGCTCAATTAATGCATTTCAGGATATTTTAATTAAGAAATCAAGTATATCAATAGCTTATTCATACCCTATAATTACAGTAATCTTCAAGCAAGTCCAACATATGCTGAAATTGTGAATATATCAGAACTCTGTGTCGCTGTTCTTTAAGTTTGAGCATCATCTTGTCCAAAAGTTGCAATTTGCCAGAGGCTTCCAGAAGTTGCCTGAGATAAATATCATAAAAAAGAATGTATGAAATCTAACCTGAAGTAAATCAAAGCTGTTTAATTGAACAGTAAATCTGCAGGTTCATATATATTTTTTTAAAAGAAAAAATTCCAAATGAACAAGTGCAAGGTACTCGAACATATCTACTATGCAAATACAATATCTATTTTACGAACCAATCAACCGGAAACAAGAGTAATCAGCTCAAGATGCAAATATTACTTGGTAAACTCATTAGTATCTTCTGGTTCAACTCCTTCCAACATAAAGGGATGACAACAGAGCTTGCGCAGTTCCATCACCACATTTATAAGGGAAATCTAGCCATCAAAAGTGACGTAAGCTGTTTACATTGAAAGACTGTATTAAAAGTCAAAACTTACACACAAGGTGTAAGTATCATCCTACCTGCGCACCACCTTTGCGAGTTAGTATCTGATAATTACGAGTCAAGATTGCTTTGTAATACTCCTTCTGCTTGCTACTCAACTCTACGCGCAATATAAGCTCCTTTTTAGGCGGCAACTCTTTCATGACATCTTTCTTTACTCCTGCATTAAAAAGGAAAATGACCACAGCCATATGTCAGCGAAAATGATGCGTATGGTAAGAGAATACAAAGCGAAACATGTGTCCTTCAAAATCAAAGATTCTACAAAACCTATGGAGGATCAAGATCTGCAGGGATCCAGCTTGCAACGCTAAAAAATTTTAAGTCAAGGTAGTACCATTGCAATATACTCCATTCAAACATTTAAAGGGGTAATGCAGTTTAAAATGAAAATTCATAGGTTTGCAGAAGAAAATTATGAAGTAGAGATTGTGAAGCGAATTTTGATTTTGAAAAATCAACCAGGTAAGGTTCAATTATAAATACAACTAGTTTTATTAATCCGTCCTAGGACTCTGACAAAAAATTAATTTCTGGTATATATTGTGTATCCACTCAAGGTTCTTATTATCTGTTAATGCGATGGAAAAAATTTCTCTCTGACATTCATGCATCTAGGTAAATAATTGAAAATTATTCCCCCAGCAAATCAGATATCACTTAGGCCACAGAGTCAAGAACTCATGTCTCACAGCTTAATTATGGAATGTAATGGCACTAAACAAAATATTATACTCTGTCCCGTAAACATATGCACGTAGTTTAAGAAAAATGATCTTTTGTTGTGATGATGTAAGACAGAAAAGGGGTACTTTGGGTAATTTTATAAGATAAAGTGTAAGAGATTGTTGACTTATACCAAATCAAGTGTAAAAATTTTATGGCATTTTATTGAAGTATTGGTGTTATTATTGTGAGTTATTTCCATTTTGGGAATGTGCAAGAGGGTCGGACCAGAAAATAAAGTGTGCACGTACGAAGGGGACATAGGAGTAAAATACTAAAAATTAAAGCAGTATACATTATATTTCAGTACATACTTCTGAGGAGATGTGGGGCTAACATCTTGTGAAGCCTAGAAATTTGCTCCTCTTGATTGATATCCTTAAATTCCTCCTGAAAATCCTCTAAGCTTCCAAACTGAAAAGGATTTTGCTTACACATCAGCAATGAAAGTTTTTTTCTGCTAATCATGCCACAAATTTCAGGACTGATAAAATTGTTCTGCTTTCAGTACAAGGAACTAACCTTCCCAGCATCAAGGAAGTGCATAAGCATAAAAAGTTCATCCAAGTTGTTCTGCAAAGAACGACCACAACCATCATTATAATTGCATGACAAAATAAAAGGGTTGAAAAGACATAAACCAAAGTGTTTCAACAAGATATTATCCACAAAAAAAATGTTCTTCCTTCAACTGAAGGATACAAAAATAACATTACATGATCATTGACCACCAAACAAAGAAAATGAAGGAAAACGAATGGGCACTGAAGTTTTTGGGTTTTAGAACAGCAATAACACGGCATGGTTAACACAATTTGTGTTCATAATGTCAAAGAAAGCTAGGACATGCACAAGCAATACTAAGATGTGTGGTCCATTTTTACATAGACTGGTCACTCCTCGGACTGATTAGTCATGAGTGAACAACATTTGTCCTCATTGAAAGAGAAAATACAAACAAATGTAGACCCTACAAGTGAAGACAAAAATATCCACCTAACCCAGAAATGTAACTGGTTCTCCAAGTGCGTAGCACCTGATTATATAAGATTGAATAAAACCAGAAAGATGACCTATAAAAAAACCACAACACCTAAAAATTTGAGCTAAAATTTACATCAAGCCCCTTGCTGAACAACTCACTTGCAGAAAGCCAAATTCTCTCAACTTTCAGCATAGTCCAGCAGAGGATTTTTACGGCTCTGCTAATTCATATCTATATTTCTATATCAAATCAAGCACTAACTAGATATATAACCTACAGAAGAAAACTCAGAAACGAATAAACGTATAACACCATTTATTGTCATGCAATTAGTCTAAGTAGAAAATAACAAACATTTTTCTATCCTCGCAAGTAATCTACGGTGCATAAGCGACAAACATCAGCAAAACTCCAGCTACATCATAATCAAATATGTATACCTGAAGAGGGGTCCCAGTCAAGAGGACACGATGTCTGCTAGAATATTGCTTCAGTGAAGAAAATAATTTGGAATCCTTATTTTTTAGACGATGCCCTTCGTCGACAATCTACGCAGAGAAGTTAAGCAAATTTTGAGAGCAAGTATAACATGAACTTCAAGCAAATTGGACTGAGGAGATCTCATCTCACCATGCACTCCCACTTTATGGGCTTCAATGATGATGAATCCATGTTGATCATTTCATAAGAAGTCAATAGGACATCAAATTTGATCCGATCTTGTTTGCTTTCGCTGACAGCTTGACCATATTTTTTTTTCTTGCTCTTCTTTTGATTTTTGGGATAGTAAAATTCGTATTCTCTAATTACGCTGCGTGCTGGGGAAGTGCCAACATACATCACCTGCAACAGTTGACTCATGATCAATTATAGTCAAAAGATAATCCGGTACAACCTGAAGCATTATGGTTAATTTCAAGCTAATCATTCCCAACCTGACATCATTCATACTTACAACATTCATATGAGGAGCCCACAGAGCAAATTCACGTTCCCAATTCCTCAATGTCGAAAGAGGAGCAACCACAAGATGAGGAGATATATCCTCCTCAAAAAGTGACGCCAGAAAGGCAATGCTCTGTATTGTTTTGCCTGCACTCATGAATAATTATAAGAAATTAAACATACTGAACTCTGCTGCGACAAGAAAGAAACAGAATGAGTGAGGGTGAAAAAGAAAGTGAGAAAGGTAAATATAGCTACCTAGTCCCATTTCATCTGCAAGTATTACATGCGTCTGTTTTGACCACGCAAAACGTAAAAAATTCAGCCCTTCAAGCTGATATGGGTGCAATGAACCTTGATATTGGAAAGATAGTAACAGAGTTAAGGAAGAGATTGATCATGATAAAACATTTCCAAATCATCAACTCAAATAATTACACATTATACCTCCACAAAGAAAATTTGGGCTGCTTTCATATTGTTGAAACTCCTTCTGTCTATTCTTTAAGTCCATAGCATCACGAAGGTTGCTCTTCTGTTTGGCTCCTAAAACCTTGCCATGTCGGGACTGAATTCTGTCAAACTTTTCAATTTCTTTGTGGAAGGATGAAATATCTTGTTCCAACTCCCACGAACATTCATCATATGGAAGCTCCTTCCATTTAACAAGATATTCTTTTCCTTGTTCTATTTCCCTGGTATTCAAAATTATTTGACAGCAATTGACAAATATGAATATTAATTGATCATATATTAGTAATAAATGGCTCAACAATTTGACTTCTTAGAAGAACCCTGTCAAGACAAAAAAAATAAAAAGATCTATATGATTTGATAGTTTCATTATATTATGATAAAACAAAGAAACTCTCTTTCCCACTAAAGACGGACACGTGTAGTTACCCAACCAACTTTCTTCTTTCTTTTTTCTTTTTTTTTTTAAGGAAACAAAGATTTTATTGATAATGTCAAAAAGAAATGAGCAGTTACCCAACCAAATTTCACTCCATCAAATAGCAGACTTCCTAATTTAAACCATATCTGATTCTGATTAAATATTTCAATTTCAATCAAGCAGCCTGAATAAAAGTTGACAATCATATAACTATTCAACCTTCACTTAATGCCAACTGAATTAGTATAGTAAGAAAATTGTATAAAACTTGTGAACAAAATATCAACAATTAAGAATCCAGAGGGTAAAATGTCAGTACCTGCAAGCAATAATTCGATCCAAAGTCGTCCAATCTGGCCTAATAGGAACATATTCATCTTCAGGATTATTCGATGATGGAGCTTGTCTGTGGAAATTGTTTACTTTTGTTCTTAACCGAGGATTTGACTTGTATGCCTGAACAAATTGGTTCTCAGGCACCCTGAACCATGCATGGAAAATGAGGCACAATAACATTCTAGATATATGAATAAACAATAAGCACACAAAAGGTCAAAATAAAGAATCTACCATATGCAATGGAGGTAGGACTTTCCTTTCCATTTTACAAGATAATGTTTCATCATAACTTGATTTGATCCCAGCTTAGAAGCATCATTATCATTCACAGAAGCCGGACGCATTTCACAGTCAAGTATTTTCTCAAGCTCATTCAGATGGCCCACCTATCAGAGCACATTATATCATGTCAAGGAAGCTCAAACTCATTTTTTAATATGTAATCCTTAACTAGGTGCGCACAATAAACATACACATTCAGGACATCTCCAGCTACTGGGAAGAGGAGCCTTCAGTACAGGTAGCAAGCAATTGGGATGGTAAGCATAAGTACATGTCTCACAGCTCAAAAGACCGTCATCTCTTCCACAAACTTGGCATAAACCTTCAATCTGTGATCAGAAAATAATGTGACATGAGGAAATAATTGAAACCAAAAGAATGCCTGCATTAATCTAGTTATTCCACCAAGAAATCTTGTAACTAGAGAAAATGACCCATATGTGAAGAATAATATTACATTTTTTATACATATAAGGCTTGTAATTCTTCGACTGGCTAAAAAAATTCTTGAGATCTCTTTTGCCACGAACCCGAAATCTAGATAATGTGAAAATATTATCTGATCTTCTCATAATTTTTTTTTTCATTAGGTTACTTCTGTCATTATGTTGATATGTTCAATTGAAATATTTAAAGGTTAGTCAACTGTTTATTTGATTATTCTTTCTTGATGTGCTCAAATAAGAAGGTCGTCATGATGTGTGTTTATCTGCGGCCTTACAGCCCATATTTTAAGAAGACACGAGATAATGCGTGAAATCATCATGTGGGCTAACACAGCACATATAACATGACACCCACTCTGCGCATGCATGAGAGAGAGAGCAGTTAAAACAGCAGCATGTGTAAATTTTAAAAAAATAATAATAATAAAAAATAAAATCATATATTGAATGAATCTCCATTTATGATGCCTCCCTCTCTGGTACAAATTTAAAAAAGCCAATTATGCACCAGATGTATAATAAACATGAAAAAATCTTCAAGAGAACAGAAAGGAATACAGAAACAAGTCAAACAGCAGCAAACCCTGGTAAGATAAGCAAGGATGGCATTATAATGTGCAAATAGACAAATATTCTAACAAACACAAGGGTAGTGGTAGACATGCGTCAGTCACATACCATATAACAACATTTAATTTATTTTTCTGTGTGTTTGATGCACCGCTGCAATTAATGATTTTGCATGGAACAGTTATTAGTACTTGCTTTGTTTTAACCAAGAAACTTCAATGCCTAGGCATAAGCAAGTAAAAATGCAGTTGGTAATTGGTATAAGTATGTCATTGGGTAATAATTAATTTAACTTCATGACTTAGCTGGCTGCATAATTCTTTTAGCGAAAACATGCACTTTAACAGTCTTTCTCTTAAAAAGTATCTCTACTCTTTCTGAAAAAATAACTAAAAAATTACTTCATAGGAACACTGAGTACATTCATGATTCAACTACTAACACCACCCTAAAAGGACAAAATTAACGATGCTCCAGGTAAACGCTACTTGAGAAAGCAATGAAGAAATGGGCTAGAAACAGAAACTCAACATGAACGATGGAAGATCACCAATGATGCCATATAATAATTGTTAAATTTCCAATTTTCGAATTCACACAATCTGGTTTCCTCTTCATAAGAGGTATATTACTTTGCACCAAAAAAAAAAAAATCAAAAGCGATGTGTCTGATAACTGAAAATAGATGGTATTATTATTATAAAGTAAAGAGAAAAGGAAAATACGTGTGCGTTCAGGAAAAGATGCAAATAAAAGAACAGGAAATAACCTATAGAGGCTAAAAGAAACCCAGTCGGCCTCTAAAACCCACCTAGGTAAAACCCAGTGGTAGACTTTGTTTAAAAAGAATGAAGAAATGGGGTAGAAACAGGAAAGACCTATCAGCAATTATGTCGCATAATAATTGTTAAATTTTCAATTTCCGCATACACACAATTTAGTTCCCTTTTCATAAGGCGTGTATTACTTTGCATTGGATATGGTTGATAACTAGAAAATGCAACAAAGTCTCCATTTACCAATTTTCAGAAATGTTGGAACCATGAAGTCACGATGAAAAGAGAACAGGAGTGCTTTGTAGCTAATAAATGGTAACATGCAAAGATTTCAATGATCACATACAGATTAATAGGGGGTGAGGTATGGATTACTACTTGAACAGGGGAGAAATGCTACATCTGACCTAATAGCACTGAACTAAGCAATCAGAAAAAAAACGTGAATTAAAGCAATTAAAGAGGAAGGGGGAAGGCAGAATTACCCCATCTGGGCGTTCAATTTTTTCAAATTTATCCGAGGAAGGACCTGAGCCGGATTTATTTTTCACAAAATCAGAATCCTCGTCTGATTCGTCAAGGTTGTAAATGGGCCTTCGATCGGATCGCACCCGAAGCCTCTCAACCAAACTTGACATTCTTCGCAAAAGACATGCACCAAAACAAGTAGAAGCTTAAATTTTACAAGAGAAAAAGGGTTTTTCACTCAATTGAGACGAAATCCGAAAAATGGGGGTGAAAGGGTTGCGTTTGTGCGTAGAATTGTAGTGCATGCCTTAAAAAGAAACGGATTTTGCTTACCAGTGTGTTTGTGCAGTCACTGTTACAAAAGGAAAAATGGGGGGGGGGGGGGGGGGGGAGAGGGAGAGAGTCCGGAGAGTATATTTTGAAAGATGGAAATAGGTGAGACTTATTTAGGAAATTCTGACAGTGGAGAGCAACGAGGGAGAGATGGAAAGGGGGGATTATTGTGAAACCACCTGCATTGTGCTGAAAGACTAAAAGGACTGCTCCCTCTGAATTTATTTTGTGGGAATTATAATTTGAGAGAGGCTCTTCTGGCCGTGCCTTTGCAATTTAAACATCTACCAATTCCCAGGAGCACAATATGTCCCGCATCGCATGAGCTTTTGCATTATAATTTAGAGTGTATATTGATGCACCTATATATATACGGCTTTTTATTCTATTTTATATACGTATTATTCTATTTTGTATACGTGTTTTGTAATAATTGTATACTTTTTTCACTCTAAGTTTTTCATTAAAAAACTAACATTCATATGTGTATAACTTTTTATTCAATAGTGTATACCTATTTTTTTAATAATTATATATTTTTTACACTCAATTTTTCATTAAAAAAACTAACAATTAAATTGTATACATTATTGTTCATAATTGTATATGTTTTTGGTTATATTTGTATATAGGTGCACCTGAGTGTACACTATAATTAGCCTTGTAGATAGTCGATTTTTGATGGGTTAGGTGAGTGTTTAATGTGGTTGTTATATGGTTTAATCGGACTAATCTAACATAATATGGAGAAAGCATAGAAGAAGAAGAAGAAGAAGAACACAAGAATTTCTCCCACGTTTGTGGGAGTTTAAAGTAGAGAGCTTATTTCTCTCTATGTTTTCTTTGTTGTGGTGGAGGGAGATAATTCTCCTCTTTATAGTGGGGAGAGATATGCTCGGTGTTGATGGTGAAGGTAGCCTAAGGTTTGGCTTGGAACTGATGATGGGAGTGTTGTTGAAGATGAAGGTGCAGCTCCCCTATTATACAAGTGGGGTGAGTCTAGTAGCAAGTGGACATTAAATGCTGGAGATACGAATCTTGCTTTAGGAGATTACGAATCTTGCTTTGGGAGATTGAGGGCCTGACAATGATGTGACAGATGACTTGACAAGTTCTCAACTAGTCATCCTAAGGACTCCAGCTCTGGAAGACCTCGGCAAGACAGGGCTCGGCTATGGAGAGATCGGAAGGGTCGAGCACGTGGAGAGCTTGGAGAAGCCGAGTCACCTCTGGTATGGAGAGCCTGGAGAGGAGGCCAACTCACATCTAGCGTGGAGAGCTTGGAGAGGAGGTCGACTCACCTCTGGCGTGGAGAGCTTGGGAGGCCGACTCACCTCTGGCGTGGAGAGCTTGGGAGGAGGCCGACTCACCTCTGGCGTGGAGAGCTTGGAGAGGAGACCGACTCACCTCTGGCGTGGAAGGCTTGGAGAGGAGGCCGAGTTACCTCAGGCGTGGAAGGCTTGGAGAGGAGACCGACTCACCTCTGGCGTGGAGAGCTTGGAGAGGAGGCCGACTCTACCTCTGCGCGTGGAGAGAATGGAAAGCAATGCTCACCTTCGGCAAGGCAGAGCTTACCTTTGGCAAGGTAGAGCTCACCTTTGGCATGGAGAGCTTAGCAAGGCAGACCTAGGGGACTTCAGCCTTATCTTGTGTGTTGTGTGGTGAATAGGTGTTGACCACCTATCACAAGCCTATAATTTAATTCGCAATATGTAACCATTTTTCTTTTCTTTTTTTAACAAACACAATACTAAGTTTATATATTATAACAGTATTCAATATATGAAAATAATTTATAATATGATTATTAATAAATAACAATAATAGCGTCGCTATTGCCGACGAGTAAAATGTCTGAAATGTCAATTATACTTGTATTCTTTTTTCTAAATAAATCTTAACCCATTAAAAAAAAATTACTACTATACTTTGTACATCCACCCACCTCTACACTAAAACACATAAAAATACACATTCATACAAAAAACACACACTCACTCACACACACTACTCAAGGAGAGTGAGGAGAAGATGAGAGAATAAGAGAAAATATGAACTTAACCTCACACCCAAAAAAACATAGGACAAACTAAACAATTGATCAAAAGTAAATTTACATACATTATTTTCAAAATCATGTTTTGTATTACAGGGTTTGTGCAATAGTGTAATTGTGTAGTTAATTGTCAAATTATTGGTGGGTTAGTAAAATTATAGATGTAATTTGAATTTAATAGATGGTAGCAACATGAATTGATGTTGTATATTGTTTGGGTGTTAAAAATCGGAGCTTTAAAATTTCAGATTTGATTATAAAAATGATGTTAAATTCCGACTAGAGTAGGAATGTCAATTTTGGCCCGGCCCGCGGGTACCCGGCCTGGCTTGTATGTTTTGGGGCGACCCAGACCTCGCCCATAGCAGAAACGAGCGCGGCCCGGACCCATAAACATACAAGGCGAATCCGGGTATTAGTTTAGCCACGGCCCGCCCGGACCCGCCCCTACCCCGAAATTAATATAATTAAAATTATTTTATATTTTATACATAAATTATATGATATATATATATATATATATATAATTATATTAAATTATTTATTGTATATATGTTATTTGGAAAATTATTTATAACTATATTATATATATATATATGATTATATTAAATTATAATTATTTTTTATGTTATTAAATTATATTGTGTATAATAATTATTATTAATATTTTGAACTATATGGATGTTGTTTATATGTGAGTGCATGTTAAATTAATATTTATGTGATTAATGATGGTTGATTAAAAAGAAAATGGGGCGGGGCGGACCCGCCCCCGTATGGATTTGGGCACGGGTATGTAAAATAGGACCAGTACGGGTAACGGGGCGGGCCTTCTAAAAATGAGCCGGTCCGGATAGTTAACTACCCGACCCAGACCCGACACGTTGATATCCCTAGATTAAAGGTTACCGAAAACTTTTAAAAATTTCGATCACTATTAGCCGAAATATGACAAAAATTTCGGTCACTACTCACAATATTTTGTTTTTTTAGCAAACTAGAGATGAATTTTTTTACAATTTTCTGAAATTCTCAACGTGAAAAAAAATGTAAAAATCGCTTTTTACACAATTTAAAGGAAAAAAACAATGGCAAAACTTATCATTTCATTGGTGTTCATCTTCATGTCTCATGTTGCTAAGAAATTATCTATTTCAAGTCTTAAAGCATAAACTAGGGTTTTAAAATTTTAAATTAATTATAGGTTTGATGAAAATAAATATTTTGAGAACGAATCAAATTTGTAAATTTGAACCAACTCAATAGGTTTGCAATGATTATGAGTATGAATGAGGTTTGATGTTGCTCTTACAATTTTTTTCTTCTTTCTTTTATTTCATTCTTCCTTGTTGGATGTGTGATAAGTGTGTATTTTTTGTGTATGTAACAACAAATTTTGTATTTATAATGAAATAAATACAAATGAATTACAATAATAATCCAGAAGGATTAAACTTGATAATTTAGGAAACAATCTCTATCTATCCTCTGATTCTTCTCTTGAACCAATTTGGACTTGACTTTGACTGGTTGTGTGTTGACTACGCTGACTATGTTGATTGCGTATGTCGAGTTGAGCTAGATCTTCGAACGAAGCTTGTCTGAGCTCGAGTGTGTAGTCTTGAACGTTGATCCGGAGGCGTTGAACCTTTGTTCGGATTGAACGTTGACTTGAACTTATTGTGAAGTATGCCGCTCAATTTGGTAGAATGTTGACTTCACGGATAATGAATTTGATTTGAAGAACGCCGGATCGAAGAGGCTTAGCACCTTGATCTTTGATCGGGCAGCTGTTCTTCGCTTGAAGATGCTTGAAGTATTCAGGGAGCACTGCTCGTATTCTTGATCTCTTCAGAGGCGTCTGCGTCTTCAGATATTTTAGTGTATTTGGAATGAATGGATGAGGACCCTTTATATAGGTGGAGGGTGAGGATGCCCCATAAATAACTCGCATTCTGATTGGTCCAAATTTGACCTAATCATATGGGCTTGGGCCTTCCACTTACTTAAGCCTCAAGTCAGACTTATTTGTCTTGGACTTGCCTTATTTAATTTAAACCCCCTTCAATTTATTGGATTTTAAATTAATTATCAATTATTTATTAATCTATTTTAGGAATTAATTTATTTAAATTCCTTAATAAATAAATAATTAATTGATAATTATTGCATTAATTTGTCACATATTTTCCTTTAATATGCAATAAAATTCAGGTGCTTACAAATGCCCCCTCGCATTTTGTTCACAGATGCCTTTGTGTTGAAGTGAACAAATTACGATAATTCATTATTGATCAACATGATTGAATTTTATTGCTTGCCTCACCAACTTGATATGAATACCTTGAATTATGACTGAACTTAGCAAATTGCTAAGTTGCCTACGTACCTCCTTGCAGAGGATCAAGTCATGACGTAGTTCAAGGGGACATGATTTGATTTGAATGGGGGGTGTCGTACACATTTTATACTCATGCGGGCCAGGAGTAACATGCAGTTTAAGCTCGTGCGTCGAGGTATGTTGGACTTGATGACAATTTATGCTCGTGTCAATGAGTCTTTAGTTTGAACTTATAAACAGTTTATACTCGTGTCAGGGAGCCTTGTGTGGATATTTTTCACTCATGTCGAGGAGTATTGTGTGGAAAGTTTTCGCTCGTGCCGAGGAGCATATTGTGTAGATAGTTTAAGCTCGTATCAAGGAGCATAGTGTGTAGACATTTTTCACTTGTATCAAGAAGCTTGGCATGGGTAGTTATCAAGGAGCGTCATATATATATAGTTTTAGCTCATCAAGGAATATGATGTAGACAGTTTTCGCTCGTGTCAGGGAGCTTTGACTTGGGAGATTTTAGATAGTTTAAGCTCGTACCAAGGATAATCATGTGTAGATAGTTTTAGCTCGTATCAAGGAGCGTAACTTGAGGATTTTAGATAGTTTAAGCTCATATCAAGGAGCGTTGTGTGGACAGTTTTTTGCTCGTGTCGAGGAGTTTTGCATTTGATTTGGTCAATAGTTTATTTCCCCCAATCTTGAGATGCGCTAATTTCTCTTGCTTCCACTTCATTTCTATGAATCTTTATGGAAATTGCAGTCTTTGTTTGTGGTTCCTCTTCCACAAGCTCATCAGAAGGCATATCTTCAAACTCGTATGAGTCTTGATTAGAGGGTCATTTGATGTCATTTGATGTCAAGCTCAACTCCATGTCGTGAGCTCTTGTAACCAATTTTTCAAAAGTTTTAGGCCGAATTCCTTGGAGTATGTAGCTAAGATTCCATTGCATCCCTTGAATGCACATTTCTATAGCTGATGTTTTTGATAGTTTTTCTTTGCAGTTGAGACTTAGGCTCCTCCATCTATTAATGTAGTCGATGATATATTTTTCATCTCTTTGATAAGTATTTGTTAGCTCCATCATGCTAACAGTTCTTCGTGTGCTATAGAAACGATTGAAGAATTCTTTTTCCATTTGCCCCCAACTATCAATAGAGTTAGATTCCAAGTCGATGTACCAATCGAAGGCATTTTCTTTTAGAGATCAGACAAATTGTCTCACCATGTGATCTCCATTGGTCCCAGCATCATTGCATGTCTCAACAAAATGTGCCACATGTTGTTTTGGGTTGCCCTTGCCATCGAATTGTTGAAACTTTGGAGATTGGTAGTCAGTTGGCATCCTCAAGTTGTCAATCCTCTTTGTATATGGCTTGGTGTAGGTTGAAGACGATTTGGAGCTCCTTTCAAACTTATCTTTTATCGTTTCTAAAACGATGTTTTTCAATTGGTTCACATGAAGTATTTTGTCATCTGAAACTTGCATTTCTTCTTCAACTGTCTTCTTTTCAAAAGGATGGTGTTTTGCTAAGTTTTCTTCCTTACGATCATCCTCAACCTGCTTCTCATTTGCATGACTTGTCTCCACATTCTCCATTTTCTTTATAAGTTGGAAAATCTTCACGTCTTGTGCTTCCATATGCTTGTTGAGTCCTTCAATGGTTCTCATCATACTTGCGAGTTGTTTCTCAATAGTTATAACACTCGTCATCATCACTATAGTCGCAGTTGAGGCAGATGGAGAGCTTGACGTTGAATAAGGAGTTGAGTAAACAACATTCTCACCACTATTGTCTCCGTGCAATGGCTTGTTTAGGGTAATCCCCACCATATGGTTTGCCTTTACGGAGCTTTTAGGAATACTTCTTGAAACGACTCCAACCTTTTCAGTTTGCAACTCTGGAGGCTTTGATGCAGCAGGCCTTCGTATTGCAATCTTGAGTGGGGTTATCTTTTGAATCTCTTCAGTTTGCAGCTCTGAATGCTTCAAGGTAGAAGGTCTTCTTATTACAATCCTGAGAGGAGTCATGCTTTGTATCTTCGAACTTGTAGAGAGAAGAGATGAGAGGTAGAGACTGTCCCACCGGGCGTGCCAAAATTTGTAACAATAAATTTTGTATTTATAATGAAATAAATACAAATGAATTACAATAATAATCCAGAAGGATTAAACTTGATAATTTAGAAAACAATCTATATATATCCTCTAATTCTTCTCTTGAACCAATTTGAACTTGACTTTGACTGGTTGTGTGTTGACTACGCTGACTATGTTGACTGCGTATGTCGAGTTGAGCTGGATCTTCGTACGAAGCTTGTCCAAGCTCGAGTGTGTAGTCTTGAACGTTGATCCGGAGGCGTTGAACCTTTGTTCGGATTGAACGTTGACTTGAATTTGTTGTTAAGTATGCCGCTCAATTTGGTAGAACGTTGACTTCACGGATAATGAATTTGATTTGAAGAATGCCGGATCGAAGAGGTTTAGCACCTTGATCTTTGATCGGGCGGCTGTTCTTCACTTGAAGATGCTTGAAGTATTCAGGGAGCACTGCTCGTATTCTTGATCTCTTCAGAGGTGTCTGCGTCTTCAGATATTTTAGTGTGTTTGGAATGAATGGATGAGGACCCTTTATATAGGTGGAGGGTGAGGATGCCCCATAAATAACTCGCATTCTGATTGGACCAAATTTGACCTAATCCTATGGGCTTGGGCCTTCCACTTACTTAGGCCTCAAGTAAGACTTATTTGTCTTGGACTTGCCTTATTTAATTTAAACCCCCTTCAATTTGTTGGGTTTTAAATTAATTATCAATAATTTATTAATCTATTTTAGGAATTAATTTATTTAAATTCATTAATAAATAAATAATTAATTGATAGTTATTACATTAATTTGCCACATATTTTCCTTTAATATGCAATAAAATTCAGGTGCTTACAGTGTAGTTGTGTGAATTTTTTTTAGTGTGTATTTTAGTATGTGCTTTTGATGTAGTGGTGGGTGGGTGTAAAAAGCAAAATGATTTTTTTTATTTAATAAAAGTGTTAGGGTTTAGAAAAATGAATAAGGATATAATTGACATTTTACACGTTTTTTATTAACTTAATTAAATTAAATATCATATTTGGAGTTGGCTATACATTCATGCAATCAAAATTATTAAACTTTTTTTACTAATTCCAATGTATTTTAATCATATATACATGTTTATACCCGGTTTGGATACAATCAAATTTGAGTAGAGTCCGATACAACTACATGAATACTAAACCTTTGTAATTGATGAGCATAGATTGTTGTAACTAACAATAGCAATTGGTCATGTTTCACTCCAATCTAAAGACATCTAATTTGGAGTTTAGTTTTGGCGACGTGGATAGGCTAGAGTGCTTCCTTGGTGACACGACATTATGGGATTATTTGAAGCACTTTCCTTTTATAATTTTTTTCTTGCATTATATTTGTGTTTTTCTTACATTTTTTTCTTACGTTACTGTAGGCACTTGAATTTTATTGCCTATTAAAAAAATATATAGCAAATTAATGCAATAATTATCGATTAATTATTTATTTATTAAGGGATTTAAATAAATAAATTCTTAAAATAAATTAGTGAATAATTAATAATTGAGACAGATCCAGTCAAATAAGCCCAAACCCGCAGAATTAGGTCAAATCAAGGATCAACCAATCAGACTGCGTTATACATGGAAAGGCCCAAGCCCGTAGAATTAGGTCAAATCAGCCCTGAAACAATCAAATTGCGAGTTATTTATGGGGCATCCTCACCCTTCACCTATATAAGGAGCCCTCCCCCATTCATTCCACATACTCTAAAACATCTGATGACGCAGACGCTTCTGAAGAGATCAAGAACATGAGCAGTGCTCCCTTGAGATCTTCAAGCATTTTCAAGCTAAGAACCGCCTCCGATCAGAGATAAATGTGTCAAACCCCTCCGATCCGGCGTTCTTCTAGCCAACCGCCTCTGATCAGAGATAAAGGTGTCAAGCCCCTTCAATCCGACGTTCTTCCAGCCAACCGTCTCCGATCAGAGATCAAGTTTCTACACCCCCTCTGATCCAGCGTTGGTCAGAAACAACACTCGACTTGAGATCAAGGTGCTAAGCCCCTCAGATTCGACGTTTCTTCCAGTCAGACTCATCCAGCAGTCTTTGTGAAGTCAACGGTGTTCTACCAAATTGAACGGCATTCTTCATAAGAAGTCTTCAAGTCAATGTTCAATTCGAAAAAAGGCTCGACGCCTCTGAATCAATATCAAGACTACACATCCGAGCTCGGACAAGCTTCATCCGAAGATCCGGCTCAACACACACGCTGTCGACACAGTCAGCGCAGTCAATATACAGTCAAAACACATTCTAGTTAAAGTCAAGTCAACAAGTCAAGTCAAGGCCAAATTGGTTCGAGAGAAGAATAAAAGGATTAATTGAGATTGTAATCCGTTTACATATCTTTTTAATTAAATCCATCTGAAATTATGGCACGCCCAGTGGGACAGTCTCTACCTCTCATATTTTCTCTCTTCAAGCTTGAAGATACAAAGTATGACTCCTCTTAGGATCGCGATAAGACGTTCATCTACCTTAAAGCCTTCAGAGCCGCAAACTGTGAAGATTCAAATGATAACTCCGCTCAAGATTGCGATACTAATGCCTATTGCCTCAATGCCTTTAGAGTTGCAAACTAAAAAGGTTGAAGTGATTGCAAGAAGTATGTCTGAAGCTTCCTCAGAGACAAACCATATGGTTAGGATTGCTCTCAATAAGCCATTGCATGGAGACAAAGACGATGAAGATGACTTTGCTTGCTCAACTCCTCACTCAATCCCAAGCTCCTCATCTGCCTCAATTGTAGCTGCAGCTGCAGTGATGACAATTGAAGCTCAAAATTTAAAAATCTCCCAACTTATGAAGAAAATGGATCATATGGAGACAAGCCATGTAAATAAGAAACAAGTTGAGGATGAGAACGAGTAGGAAAACTCGACGAAACATCATTCACCTGAAAAGAAGCAAGTTGAGGAAAAAGTGGAAGTTTCAGCTGACGGAATGCTTCATATCAACCAACGAAAGAACATTGTGGTAGAGACAATAAAAGACAACTTTGAAGGAAGTTCCAAATCTTTTGTTGCCTACAAAAAGCCATATACAAAGAGAATTGACAACTTGAGGATACCAGCTGACTATCAACCTCCCAAGTTTCAACAATTCGACGGCAGAGACAACACAAGACAGCATGTGGCGTATTATGTTGAGACATGCAATGATGTTGGGACCAACGGATATCACATGGTGAGACAATTTGTCCGATCTCTAAAAGGAAATGTCTTTGATTGGTACATCGACTTGGAAGCAGACTCCATTGATAGTTGGGGACAAATGGAAAAAGTATTCCTCAATCTCTTCTATAGCACACAAAGAACTGTTAGCATGATGGAGCTAACAAATACTCGTTAAGGTGATGAAGAATACGTCATCGACTACATCAACAGATGAAGGAGCCTAAGCCTTAATTCCAAAGAAAAGTTGCCAGAAACTTCAGCTATCGAAATGTGCATTCAAGGTATGCAGTGGAATCTTCACTACATACTCCAAGGAATTCAGCCTAAAACTTTTGAAGAATTGGCTACAAGAGCTCACGACATGGAGTTGAGCCTGACATCAAAGAACATCGAGTGGTCATCTATTCAAGACTCCTACGAGTTTAAAGACATGTCTTTTGATGAGCTCATGGAAGAGGAATCACAAACAAAGACTGTAGTTTCCATAAAGATGATCGTCGCTATTTTCACCTAGATTTTAGTGTCTTTTTGTATGTCTTTTCATATTATTTTATCCGTATTTTATGTGTATTTTGGTTATGTTATGTGTTTTCATGGAAATGTGTGTGAATGAGCCTAAACATGTTAAAAACAGGTCAAAAATGGAGTCAGGAGCTGAAATGAGCAAGAAACGATTTGGATTAGTACAATACGTGTCTTATGTTTATGTCACTTTTGTAAGGATGATAGGGGTTTTGAGTATGAAATTATCAACTAAAGCAAGTAGCAAGTAAATAAAATAACAACTAAGAGAAATGACAAGTAATATGATTAACTAGAAAAAAGAATAGGTGCTAAAGTTCAAGTATGGAAAAACATGGGATTAGAAAGGGAAATCAATCGATTATTCCTTTAAATTTGGAGATAGAAAAGACCGCATGACAAAGGAAACGAGAGAGACGAAAAGCTAAAAAAGGAACAAAGATGGAGAATCAACGTGGAGATAATGTTAACCATGTCCCACCTCAAGATCCATTACAATATCAAAGGGGGGTACAAGAAGGAGTGCAAGAGAATCAAGCGGAGATATTTAGGAATTTCATTGCTCAAAATCAAGACTACATGCAATTGCTTGCAAATCAAGAAGCTCAAAGGATACTCCAATAACAAGAGTTGCAAAAAGCCTAGAGCAATTCGGGATTACTTCCAACCGAGAGCCGTGCATAATATGGTCCCTCCGGTTCAAGCCAACAATTTTGAAATTAAGACCGGATTGATCAACATGGTCAAAGAAAATCAGTTTGGAGGAGGTCCTCTTGAAGACCCGAACACTCATCTAGCTATGTTCTTGGAGGTTGTAAATAACGTAAAGATGAATGGAGTGTCGGAAGATGCTATTCAAATGAGGTTGTTCTCTTTTTCTTTAAGAGACAAGGCTAAAGCATGGTACAATACAATTCCATTGGGAAGTTGTAATACATGGGAAGATCTTGAGCAAAGGTTCCTAAACAAGTACTTTCCTCCTTCGAAGACTCTCCAAATGAGAAGCCTTATCACTCAATTTAGGCAACTTCCGGATGAGAGTTTTTATGAAGCATGGGAACACTACAAAGAGATGCTACAAAAGTGTCCTCAACATGATTTTCATGAGAATCAACAAGTGGCTTTCTTTTATCAAGGGTTGAGTCAACAAAATCAGATGCATGTAGATGCCTCATCCGGAGGGTCTATATTTGGAGTGGATGCTATGAAAGCTATGGAAAATTTTGATGATATTACAATGAACGTTTATCAATGGCCTTCCGAGAGAGTAATGAGAGGTTATGTATTCGGAAAGGTGGCTCAAGTGGAGAGTGTTAATAAAGTGAAGAGTGATGTGTTTCAAAATAAAGGAATGAAAGAATTTAATGAGGGCATCCATGCTTTAACAAAGCAATTGAATTTGATCACTCAAGGAGTGAGTCAAGGGGGAAGTACAAGTGCTAATTTGAATGATGAGAGCAATGTTATGCAAGGTGTAGAAGATGTTGCCTATTTAGATAGGAGAAATTACCAAGGGAATTTCCAACATCAAGGGAATTTCCAAGGTAATTATCCTTTTAACCAAGGTAATTTTAAGGAGGATATCAAGGGCAAGCTCGGGGGAATAATTTTAATCAATCTAGTGGAGGAAATTATCAAGCTCCGAGAAAGCATGAAAATCTTTCTTACTCCAATACTCAAGCCGCCGTGGCACTTCCGTAAGGATTGGATCCGAGTGCTAATCAGCCCAATGGAGAAGGTAAATCATCATTGGAAGAGACATTGCTAACATTCATGAAAGATACAAGGGCCTACATGGAAAAAAGAGATGCTAAGATTGAGGCTAGAATGGAGGAAAATGAGAAGAAATCTGACAATAGGATGAGAGCTTTTGAGTATCAAATGAGACAAATTACTTCTTCCGTGGGATCTCAACACCAACAAGGAAAATTCTCATCTATCACGGTAACTAATCCTAAATAAGATTGCAAAGCTATCACTCTTAGGAGTGGAAAAGAGTATGAGGAACCTCCTATGCCTAAAGAAGATAGTGTTGTTATTGAAAGGGAAGTGGAAAGAACGGTTGAAGAAGGGTTGGTGCAAGAGGAGATTGAAGTGGAGGAAGTAAGCAAGAAAAAAAAGTTGTTGAGCAAAAGAAAGATGAAGAGAAGATAGAGAGAATTCCAAAGTGGAAGAAGGCAAAGGAGTTAAGAGAAAAGGAAGTTGAAGTTGAAAGAGATAGTTGGGGGGATACCCAAGACTCAAGTACCGGTTCCTTTTCCTCAAAGGTTCTTGAAGAAGGGTTTATATGAGAGGTTCAAAAAGTTTCTTGAAATCTTCAAGAAGATTCAAATCAATATCCCTTTCTCCGATGCTTTGGAGCAAATGCCTTATTATGCTCGTTTCTTGAAGGACATCATGGGAAAGAAAAGAAGTCTTGGAGAAAATAAAACTGTTAATCTAACTGAAGAGTGTAGTGTCATTCTACAACGGAAACTTCCACAAAAATTGAAGGATCCGGGTAGTTTCACTATACCATGTGAAATTGGAAAGTGCAAGAATAACAAGGCTCTTTGTGATTTAGGTGCAATCATTAATCTAATGCCTCTTTCTATATTCAAGAAGCTTGGGTTAGGTGAAGTAAAGCCAACGTCCATCACTCTTCAATTGGCGGATAGATCTATGACACATCCAAAGGAGTAATTGAAGACGTGTTGGTGAAGGTGGATAAGTTCGTCTTTCCGGTGGACTTTGTTGTTTTAGATATGGAGGAGGACGAGAATGTGCCATTGATTCTTGGGAGATCGTTTCTTGCTACCGGGAGAGCTCTTATTGATGTCTACAAAGGAGAGTTAAAATTGAGAGTGAATTATGAGGAGGTGGTATTTTCTCTACACAAGGCCATGCAATATCCAATGAATGATGACGAGTGTAAAAGTGTGGATGTTGTAAAGGGAAGTGTCGAGGAAAGTTGGCCTTCCATTGTAACCAAGGATCCACTTGAACTTTGCTTGAGCAATTCTCTATCTCTTTCTAATATTTCTAATACTTCCCTTGATTTAAGTGATGAATTGATTAATTGTTTGCTTGATCTAGGCGATTGTAGTGAAGCTCAAGAAGTTGCAGCCGCTATCTCGAGGGGAAATATAAAGTTCTTACCACTTAGAAATCCACTCAATCAAGAAGAGAAAAAGGAAAAGAAGGTGGAGTTGAAACCTTTACCCGATCATCTTGCTTATGCCTTCCTTGGTGAAAATGAGACATACCCGGTAATTGTATCATCTTCTTTAACCTCTAGTCAACTTGATAAATTGCTTAATGTCCTTAAAGAGCATAAGTCGGCTATTGGTTGGTGTATTGATGATTTAAAGGGGATTAGTCCAACAATTTGCATGCATAAGATAAGACTTGAGGATGAAGGGATAGCTTGTATTCAAAACCAAAGAAGACTTAATCTTATCATGCAAGAAGTGGTAAAAAAAGAGATTCTTAAATGGTTAGACGCTGATATGATTTTTCCTATTAGTGATAGCCCCTATGTGAGTCCGTTGCATTTAGTATCTAAGAAATGAGGTATCACTATAGTGAAGACCGAGAAAAATGAGACCATAGCCACTAGGACGGTGACGAGGTAGCGTGTGTGTGTGTTGATTATAGGCAACTTAGTGAGAACACACGTAAAGACCATTTTTCCTTACCTTTCTTGGACCAAATGTTGGATAGGTTGGCCGGGTATGAGTTTTATTGCTTTCTTGATGGGTATTCCGGGTATAACTAAATTCTCATATCACCCGAAGACCAAGAAAAGACCGCTTTCACTTGTCCTTATGGAATATTTGCTTTTCGAAGATTGCCATTTGGACTTTCCAATGCACCGACCACCTTTCAAAGGTGTATGATGGCAATCTTTGAAGGCTTGATTGAGAATATAATGGAAGTTTTCATGGATGACTTTTCAGTGTTTGGTTCTTCTTTTGATATTTGTTTGTCTAATCTTGCTATTGTTTTGAAGCGATGTCAAGACACTAATTTAGTGTTGAATTGGGAGAAGTGGCACTTCATGGTAAATGATGGCATTGTACTTTGACATCACATCTCTTCAAAGGGATTGCAAGTAGACCGAGCTAAAGTTGTTGCCATAGAAAAACTTCCACCACCAACAAATGAGAAGGGAGTACGATCGTTCCTTGGCATGCCGGGTTTTATCGATTCATAAAGGATTTTTCTGCATTTTCTAAACCCATCTCTCATCTCCTTGAAAAAGATGTTCCATTTAATTTTGATGTAAATTGTTTAAATGTTTTTCAGGTTCTAAAGAAAGCTTTAATTTCATCGCCCATCTTGATCACCCCCGATTGGAAGGAGCCATTTGTATTGATGTGTGATACAAGTGATGTAGCTCTTGGAGTAGTTTTGGGGTACTTAAGAGAGAAAAGATTTCGGGTCATTTACTTGCAAGCAAGACATTTGATGCGGCTCAACGGAACTACACTACTACCGAAAAAGAGTTCTTGGCGGTGGTATACGCATTTGATAAGTTTCATTCCTATTTGGTGGGAACAAAGACTATTGTATACACCCATCATTCTACCATCAAGTATCTTATGGCGAATAAGGATGCAAAGCCAAGGGTGATAAGATGGGTGTTACTTCTATGGAAAATCTTGCCATCTTCCCGTGGAGTTAGAGCACAAAGCTTATTGGGCCATTAAGAAGTTAAATTTCGACATGAAAGCTTCGAAGAAGGTTGCAATTGAATGAGCTTGAGGAATTTAGAGAAAATGCTTATGAAAACTCAAGGATTTTTAAGGAGAAAACCAAGAGGTGGCATGATGCTCGTTTGAGGAAGAAAAGTTTTGAAAAAGGTGAAAGAGTGTTTGTATTCAATTCTCGACTAAGACTTTTTCCAGGCAAGTTGAAGTCCAAATGGATAGGGCCCTATGTGGTGAAAGAAGTTCTTGATGGGGGAGCTCTAAAAGTTATGGACGAGAACGGGGGAGAGTTTTTGGTGATCCATCACAAAAGGAGACCCTCTTTGTGGATACTTTATTTGAAAGATATTCTCACACTCCATCTAGCTTAAAGACGTTAAACTTAGCACTCGATGGGAGGAAACTCATCATTATATTTATTGTTTTATTTAGTATTTTCAATAACGATTGTGGATTTGAAATTATTTTGCGTTTTGGCCTTGTAGGTGGATTGTGCTTGTGAGAAAATGCACATTGAAGAAAAGAGAAGTGCTTTATAGATTCAAGTTGACATGTCTCACCACTTGTTGCAAACTTAATTCTCGACTCTTATCTCAAGTTAAGTTTGGGGGGTGCTAGTGTGTGGTGGAGATAACTTGATTCGTTTGGATGCATATGCTTCTCTACAAGAAGATCATTGATGAAAACTACAAGGGTAAGTCCCACCACTTTTTGCAAACTTAATTCTCAACTCTTGTTTCAATTTAAGTTTGGGGGGAGAGTGTGTGGTGTGACTCACCACTTGAGAGTGATTCTTGTAAAATTGGGTAAATTTTAAAAAAATTTCTCATGAGTTTGGGTATGATTTTGGTACAATTGGTTGTGTTGAAGTGCATGATATTCCTTATTTTTTTTATAATTGTTGAGCTAATAGTTTTTGATGAGTTTTGAGCATAGTTGAAATAGATGAAGTGTAGTGGAAGCAAGCACGAATTGAGCCCGGAGATCAAGTCGAGATTCGTTGTGAATGTAATCCGGAAGCTCGTGCCAACCATTTCCACTATCAAATGCCTTTCTAAGGGAGTTAACTCTACATCTTATCACTTCTGTTTGCATGACATGGATTGATATTGATTTGGATTGTGTGGATTAGCATGCTACTTCATGTGTTACGTTTGTGGGAGGTTTACTTTCGTAATCTATGATTTCCTTTTCAATTAAGGATATGATGTTTGTGAGATTATTTGATTATGGATGCTATGAATGTGTGTTTTATTGTCTTATGGTGGTGATTTTTGTTTTGCATGTTATGTGTTTTTGTGTTGTTTCTTGTTTGGTGTGTCTTTCTTGTATGTTTTGTGTGTATTTTCATTTTTATCTTGGGATGTTTGGTGGTTTATTTTGGGATGTTGTGAGTCATTTTTGAATGTGAGTAATGACATGTTGTTGTTATTAGTGATGACAAATTATGATTAAGAATCTCTACACTTTCGAATTGTGACATGTTTTACTTAACTTGTTTAATTTTGAGATGAATGTGGTGTAATAAATCCTTAAGGTCCGAGCATAAGCTTGTGAGCGTTTGAGCCTCAACCGTGCATACATGGACTTGCTTCATGAGTGGATCAGTTGTGTTTGATAAGTTAGAACTTACTCAAGGACTATAGGAACGAGTCTAATTAGTAGAGGTTAATAACATGATCTAAGGTCATCTTTGTTATTTGAAGTTATTACCATATATTTCTCTACCTTGAACATCATCCCTAGTCAACCACTTTGAGCCTATAATCCTATTTCTTGTGAATTTAGCACATTACAAGTCTTAATTACCCACTTAAGCTTATATATACCCTTTGTGTAAGTGATTGAGGAGATGATAGCTAGAAAGGATGGATTAAATAACAAGAAGAAAAGGAAATGGTAAACAAGTAAGAAAAATGATGAAAAGAGCACAAGCAAAGAATGGACATGCAACCATAAAATAAGAAAAAGAGCAAAGTAGCAACATATGTTTAAGTACTTAAAAGTCCAAAGAAGGAAGCATGAATCAAAAGAAGCTCAATCTAAGGAAAGTTGATGATTAGTGCTTGTAATTACCAAAGTTGAGAAAGGAAGAAAGATAAGTTAAGGAATGGAAGAAAGTAGCTACCTCTTCGATTACTTATACTTGATTAGTCACTTGTATCCATATTCTTCCTACCCTACCAAAGAGCCTATCATTACATCCTTAATGAAAGACCTTTTTGATTATTAATTGAAACTTTGGTGGTTTGAGAATGTAGTCCACGAGCAAGTTTATAACGAGTCGAGTCAATCGATTGATGAGTGTTGTTTTACCACTTTAAAGAGTGTTGAGTGACATTGATAACCTATGTGAGGCTTGGACCAAAACGGGACTATATTACACTTTATTCTCTTGTGATTAAACTTGTAAATTCCTTATATCTTGAGTTTAATGTTGTAGGATGACTTAGCATAAATTGTGATTCTTATTGCTATCGATGTGTTATTGTTTATGTTTGTTTAGTCTTTTCCTAGGTGAAAATCACTCCTCTTATTTTGTCATTTCTGTTGCTCGGGGATGAGCAACACTTTAAGTTTGAGGGGTTGATCGTCACTATTTTCACCTAGATTTTAGTGTCTTTTTGTATGTCTTTTTGTATTATTTTATCCGTATTTTATGTGTATTTTGGTTGTGTTATGTGTTTTCATGGAAATGTGTGTGAATGAGCCTAAACATGTTAAAAACATGTAAAAAATAGAGTTGAGAGCTGAAACGAGCAAGAAACGAACTCACGGGACCTAACTCGAGTTGCAAGGGGCAACTCGAGTTGCCAACTCTAGTCGAGTAGGGGTGCGAAAATGTCTAGAATTTGTCCAGTGAGCCAACTCGAGTTGCACGGTCCAACTCGAGTCGAGCTGCGTCTCACCAAGTCGAGCTCCAAGTCGTGCGGTGCAGGGAAGGTGCAGAAAATCATACAGTGAGTCAACTCAACTTGCAAGCTGCAACTTGAGTTGCCAGCTCGAGTCAAGCTGGCCTCCGAAGGAAATCAAGTTTCAGAGCCTCGCAACACGACCGAACAGGCGAGTGCTCGAGTTGCTGACTCGAGTCAAGCTGGGCTAGCTTGAGTTACAATACATGCTACTCGACTCGAGTAGCTAACTCGAGTAAGACAGGCCAACTCGAGTAAGGTCATTTTAGGCTAAAAATCCAGATTTTCACCTGCCAATGTGTGTAAGTGTGTGTAAAAAGCCCATTTGATGTTAAATTCGTGGCCCAACTTGGAGAGAGTATAAATAGCCTCAAGTTCAACATTTGAAGGGAGATTGAATATTCCACACAAGGATTTCACTCCTACACCTAGATCACACACCATTTCTTCCATTTTACACTATCATCTTCATCCATTCTTTGTCCCTTTCATGTGGGTGTTAAAGACCTCAAGAATTCTAGAGCTAGAAGTGGAGATCAATGAGTGTTGAAGATTCTCTACAAGGAATTGCTAGGGAAGATCTACATCTCTTTTGTTTTTCATTTGGATTTAAAACTATGGGTATGTGTAATGGATCATTCTTGTGTTTTGTTACCATTATCATGTTAGGTTAATCCCTCTAGTGGGATTAGGAATATGAAGAACACATTAGGTTTATATTATATGTGGATTAAATTGGTTTTTGGCTTAATTGATGTTGGTTTCTATTTATGGGCTTTAATTGTTTTGATGTTGTGATGACATGGTTTGTTATTCATGAATGATTATTGGTTTAATGGATTGTTGATCAATGAATGATTTATGATAATTAAGTGCTATTATAATGTTCATGTGTATGTTGCTTGGAGTGAGATGGAAATGACCCTCTTAAGTATTAGAAAGACATGAATAGACATTGAGTTTGGGTTTGACAGAAAGGATATTTGAATTCGATGAGGGGAACCAATCCCATTCATTAGCTTTAGTAAACAAAAAGGGAGAGTTAATCCTAATTAGTACCTTTGAAGGGAGAATTGGAAATTAATTAGTACCTAGATGGAAGAGGTTAATGTTGGGCTTTGATCTTAAGTGTTTTTGGGAGTCTCAAGTGGATCAACAACCTTGGTAACCCGAAAGGGAGCTTAGGATATAATCGTGATCACCCTTAGTCTACATCAATTGAGTTGAATTCCCTTTGCATGATAATATGAATTGAATGTGCTTGGATGTTTCTAATCCCATGTTTTTCCATACTTGAACTTTAACACCTATTCTCTTTTCTAGTTAATCATATTACTTGTCATTTCTCTTAGTTGTTATTTTATTTACTTGATACTTGCTTTAGTTGATAATTTCATACTCAAAACCCCTATTTTCCTTACAAAAGTGACATAAACATAAGTACACGTATTGTACTAATCCAAACCTAACTCCTTTGTGGTTCTATAATTTTATTTCTTGGGATATACTTCTACAACGATCGAGTATTCTTGCTCGTGAGTATAAAATATTCAAACAAAAGATTCATAGAAATGAAGTGGAAACAAGAGAAAACAGTGCATCCCTAGATTGGGGGCAATGAACTGTTGATAAATCAAGCTATGCTCATTGACATGAGCGAAAACTGTCTGCATTACACTCCTTGATACGAGTTTAAACTATCTAAAAATCCCAAATTAAGCTCCTTGATATGAGCTAAAACTATCCACACAATGCTCTTTGATACGAGCTTAAACTGTCTAACTCAAATTAAATCTCCTTGAGAAGAGACGAAACTCTCTACACATTACGCTCATTGATATGAGCTAAAACTATCCACACAATGCTCCTTGATACGAGCTTAAACTGTCTAACTCAAATTAAATCTCCTTGAGAAGAGACGAAACTCTATACACATTACGCTCCATGATATGAGCTAAAACTATCCACACAACGCTCCTTGATATGAGCTAAAACTATCTACATGTTACGCTCCTTGACACGAGCTAAAAATGTCCACATAATACTCCTTGATACGAGTTTAAACTATCTAAATCCTCAAGTTACGCACCTTGATATGAGTATAAACTATCTACACATCAAATCAAATCTCCTTGGGAGGAGAATAAACTATCTACACACAAGACTCCTCGACACGAGTGAAAATGTCCACACAAGGCTCCCTGATACGAGTGTAAACTGTCTACAAGTTCAAACTGAAGACTCATTGACACAAGTATAAACTGTCAGCAAATTCAAGTTCAACACTCCATGACGCTTGAGCATAAACTACATGTTACTCCTGACCCGCATGAGTATAAACTGTGTACGACACCCCCAAATCAAATCATGTCCCATTGAACTATGTTATTATGACTTGATCCTCTTCAAAGAGGTACATAGACAACTTAGCACTTTGATAAGTTCAGTCATGATTCAGGCTATTCAAATCAAGTTGGTGAGGCAAGCAATAAAATTCAATCATGTTGATTAAGAGTGGATTATCACAATTTGTTCACTTAAACACAAAGGAGTCCGTGAACAAAATGCGAGGGGGCATTTGTAGGCACTTGAATTTTATTGCATATTAAAGGAAAATATGTGGCAAATTAATGCAATAATTATCAATTAATTATTTATTCATTAAGGGATTTAAATAAATAAATTCCTAAAATAAATTATTGAATAATTGATAATTGAGACAAATCCAGTCAAATAAGCCCAAACCCGCAGAATTAGGTCAAATCAAGGATCAACCAATCAAACTGCGTTATACATGAAAAGACCCAAGCCCGTAGAATCAGGTTAAATCAGCCCTGGACCAATCAAATTGCGAGTTATTTATATGGCTTCCTCACCCTTCACTTATATAAGGAGCCCTCCTCCATTCATTCCACATACACTAAAACATCTGAAGACGCAGATACTTCTCAAGAGATCAAGAACACGAGCAGTGCTCCCTTGAGATCTTCAAGCATCTTCAAGCTAAGAACCGCCTCCGATCAGAGATAAAGGTGCCAAGCCCCTCCGATCCGACGTTCTTCCAGCCAACCGCCTCTGATCAGAGATAAAGGTGTCAAGCCCCTCTGATCCGGTGTTCTTCCAACCAACCGTCTCTGATCAGAGATCAAGGTTCTACACCCCCTCCGATCCAGCGTTGGTTAGAAACAACACTCGACCTGAGATCAAGGTGCTAAGCCTCTCAGATTCGACGTTTCTTCCAGTCAGACTCATCCAGCAGTCTTTGTGAAGTCAACGATGTTCTACCAAATTGAATGGTATTCTTCATAAGAAGTCTTCAAGTCAACGTTCAATTCGAACAAAGGCTCGACGCCTCTAGATCAACGTCAAGACTACACATCCAAGCTCGGACAAGCTTCATCCGAAGATCCGGCTCAACACACACGCTGTCAACACAGTCAGCACAGTCAACATACAGTAAACACACACTCCAGTCAAAGTCAAGTCAACAAGTCAAGTCAAGGCCAAATTGGTTCGAAAGAAGAATCAGAGGATTAATTGAGATTGTAACCCGTTTACATATCTTTTTAATTAAATCCATCTGAAATTATCCTTATACTCAATTTGTATTCTTTTTATCATAAATACAAAATTTGTTGTTACAGTTACAATTCTTAATTTTCTATTGATTGTGATCAAATAATACAAAATGCTTGATTTTAGGAGACTAATTGATATTTGAATTTAATTTAATAGTATTTAATTTTTGTGTGTATATATATTTGAATCAAGGTGATGTGAATTAGCATTTTAGTATTTTATTAGTATATATATTTTTTCCCTTTTTTGTGTATGATTACTTGCACTTATTATTATGTTATTAGTATTTTTTTTAAAATAATTATTTTAATGCTATTCATATATATACATAATTTTCACATTTTTTATACTTAATTTAATAAAATTTGTATTACAGTTTTAAAATATTCTCCTCCTATGAAGACAAAAGCTCGAGTAGACAAGAAAGAGGAGAAAGAGAAGAAGACAAAATCAAAGTCAAATCCAAAATTTCAAAGTTCATCTACAACGTCACTTTCTGTGTCTCCTATTGCTTTTCCGTACTTGGAAATAGGTGGGGATGCGGATAAAATTATAATTATTGCGCTTACGCCTTTTGAGAAGCGGTGTTTCCGACGGTCTCATATTTCAATATCTACAACACGGTTGTGCTTAAAATTCAATTTTATTGTTCAGAGACAATAATCATGTAAATTATAATTTTCTATTAATTGTTATTCATGCACTTATTATTTTTTTTCTTTAATTAATTTTTAATATTTTTGTAAAATCTAAGTATTCATCTTTTTTTTGTTTAAGTTATGAGTTTATGAAAGAATCATCATAATCGAATTTTATATATTACTTATTATGTGGAGTTAATTTTTTATTTTTATTTTATCTTTCTATGTTCCTAATTTATCAAACTATTATATATATATATATATATATATATATATATATATATATATATATATATATATATATATATATATATATATATATATATATATATATATATATATATATATATATATATATAATATTTAGGTTTCTATATCCACAATAAATTTTCTATTGTATGCATATACCACCTATTAATTTGTATTTAAAGTTATTTTAATCTCATTGAAATTACTTTATTTATTTATTTTAATTATATGAACACAATTCAATATTATATGTGTTCATCACTTTTAAAATTTTAAGTGAGTATACCAATTATATGTATTATTCCAATGTTTTGTATTTTATTACTTTAAGTCCATGTAAAATAATTCATTTTAAAATATTAAAATTACTTGATTAACAATTATATTTTCATTGAATCATTCAATAATTAATATTTAATGAGTTCTTATATAAATTATATGTAAACTGATTGTTATAAATTAATTAATCTTTTAATTTTGAAATAAATTTATCTATAATTAGTTTTTTTTTTAAAATTAACTTTTAGTATTCAACTGTGATTATAGTCAAAATTAGTTAAAATATATAAAGAAGTTTGTAGGAGGATTTTAATATTATTTATTTACATTTTTAATAATTTTTGAATTAATAATATTTTATTATTTATATGTATATAAGATATTCTTCATTTATCAGTGAAAATATATTCAGAAGATAACTAAATTGATTTATATTTTAGATATAAGACTATATTTATGTAATATTTAATTTATTTTTATTGATTGATTATTAAAGTAAAATTCTCAAATTACTATTGCATAGATTTTTTTATGAAGATATGACATACCTCAAATACCTTTCTAATAACGTGTTGGTCACACGTTAATTTGGAATTTTTTTAAGCACACCTTAAATAATTATATTCTTCTCATTAATATGAATTTATAAATTAAGTTATATAGCTTTTCTCAATTAATATGATTGGATTGATTAATATACTGCAGTAATTAAGTTATTTACTTTCAAACATTAATTTACTTTTCATTTGTTTAGCGTTAATCAAGCAATTCTAATTTAAGGTGATGCGTAAATTAATAACTTTTTTTTATTGATGACATGTTATTTTAAATTAATTTTATTTTATTTAATCTCATTAATATGTTTGACATTTTAAAAAAAAATTACCTTAATTTTGATTGATATTATGAGATGTTATTGAGAAATCTAATGTTTTATTTTAGGAATTAGAGTATATACGCACATATATGATTTAAATGTTATAATTTATTTATTTTCTTTTTAATATAAAAATCTAATTTGTGGGTGATTTTGGGTGCACATGAGATTAATATAGTAAAAATTTAAAGACTTCTATTTGAGATTTTTTTTCACTGATGTGAATGCCCTTCTATGGCCTTCTTGGTGGCGTGTAATTTTTATATTAATCTTAATATTTGATTTTTTTATTAAACTTTTCCTTTTTGTGTAATTTCAGTTTTTTTATTTATTTAATGATGATGAATTTAAATACTAATCCATCATTCTATTTCAATTAATTTGACTCTAATCTTGATAGGGTAATAATGATATATATATATATATAGCAGCAAATCAAACATTTTATTTTCCCGCCCAAACAATCCCATTTCGATATCTCCCCAATTTCTCCTATTTTTTTCAATTTATCATGTAACTCTCCAATTTTTCATCTTTTCTTCAATTTATCACATGTTATTATTTATTATATATCTCCTCAATTTCTTATCTTTTCTTCATTTTATCACATGTTATCACATATCTTCACACCGTTCTCATCTAACGTTAATCCAATTATAATTAAAGAATATAACCTCCTATTTGTCAAATAATATCAATTACATTTAATTTCATTGTAACGTCCCGGGTTACGCTATGGGGTTGAGACGTTACTAGATATACATTTCCCAATATAATAATAAAGGATTGAGAATGCACAGCTGAAATAATATAAAAATCCCCAAAGCGATAATATAATAAAGTAAAAGTTACATAGAGATTCTTTTACATAATAACTTCTACTCACCCGAGTAGAGTGAAATATCCAAAACAAGTACGTTCAGATGATATATCTGAAATAAGTTCTTAATAAAATACTAAAATATAAGACATAATATAAAGTCCTCTATGGGCTCGGGATATCTGCAGGGGCCTCTTCATCTTCTAAACCTTGTTCTGAAAATCAATAAGGGGTGAGTGTCTGAAATACACTAAGTGGGTTAACTTAAATGATTACACAGTTAAAAATAAATATGTATGCCAAATATAACATAAGATGTAACACATGTCATTTTAATAAAATAATTTTTCACATAATCGTTCGATAACTCATTGAAAATATTTTGGATCGAACCGTCGCCCGATAACTTGTGTTAGTTGGTATATGTGCACCGGGCCATCACCCCAATACGATGTTAGTATACTTTGAAATATGTTTTAGTACTGAACCGACGTAGTCAGTAACTTGTGTTAGTTGGTATATGTGCACCGAGTCGTCAACCCGTACAAGTATTAGTAAGAAGAATATTTGTCATCGAACTAAAAGCACACATGACACATAACATGACATCTAAGTAACACATATCACATTTTAATGTAGCAATCATAATAGCACTCGGTAAAGAGTGAAAGTTACCCCTACCTTGAAGCTACTTAGAAAGAGTAGGTCGGACTAAACTTGCTCGTTAATCTCAGATATGTCTGCAAGGGCAAGAGTATACTAAATTGAGTTCTATCTCTAATAATAAAATTCCTAGTACTAAAACTAATTTCTAAAAATAATTTCTAATACTCAAACTAAATTCTAAAATAATTAAAATAAACTAATTATTAACTTAAGAAAATAATAATGGCTAATCGTTAAATAAAATGAGTTAAAATAAATTTTTTATACTTAAAATAATTAAATAAAAATACATATTTCTTTTAAAAATAGTAATAAATCGTAACATAAAAATATGGGTACAAATGATATCAATTTTATTAAAAATGAATATTATATAAAGATTTATACGTAAAATAATATAGATGGTAAAATTATAATTAATATTTATTATAAAAACTATATAAATCAAAATTTATAATTATAAATGAAATGTTAAAATATATATAAAATTATAATAATACTTAATTTAAAAGTATTAAGTTAAATATATAATTAGGATATTAATAAAGTAAATAAATAAATAAATAAGTAAAGTAAACATATAATTAAATAAAGTAAATTAATAAATAAATAAAGTAAATAAATAATTAAATAAATAAATACATACATACAGGTGAGCACATGAATGTGCAGTTCTGTTTTCCAAATTCGAAATTACCTTTTCTCTCTTTTTTTATAAATTACAAACAAGTCCCTGCATTATATCAAATTCTCATTTTAACTTACCCTAAACTTTAACCTTATTACATAATGACCAAACTTGAGTTATACAACTCAATTTGAAAATCCGAAAGCACGTATGAGTCCTCGCAAGACGAGGATCACATGCATACCAATTTTTCATGAAAATAACAAAGTTTAAAGGGGACAAAATTTTGACATGAAGTGGGTCTCTTCACAACTTCTTCATTTCACGTCCAAACTCAAAACTTATTATACCTTTGTGATCATCGTGAGGAGAGCTTCAAAATGGCCTATAATATCAAAACTAACTCACATCAACACAAAATATGCCATTAAAGGGTACGAACTTTGACTGAGATTATCTAATTCATACGAAATCTATTTCACAAAAAAGTTATATATTTGAAATCTACGCATCGAGACGATCATTTTCTTATATAACATGTTAATGTTTGACAAAGAATAGATAAATTCTCAAAACTTGCAGTTATATACATATATAGGTGTGTTTATATATATATATATATATATATATATATATATATATATATATATATATATATGCTCACGTATATAATCCTATATATATTTACGCATATCAGTCTATTTAAAAGAATTAATCACTGCCTAATACTTTGAAGAAGACATTACATGCTATCTCTCTCTCCAAACTCCTCACAGTTAATATACGTGTTATATATATATATACATATATATCAATTTATTTATATATATAAATGGTAAAAATCTTCCACAGTATACATCTTATATCTAATTTAACTCCATCCAAAATAATTAGGCATGTGCCTATTATTATAATATAATAATATGTATTCTGAATGATTTTTTTTACTAACCACACACATATATAATTATAATTATTACAAATATAAATATTATAATATGTGTGGATATTACATTCATTATTGTGTCTTAATTAAATATTAATAATGAAATATTGTAAAACATATTCTAATATGATTATTGAATTATTCCATTAATATTTTTGTTTTTGACTCTAAATTACTAATATATTTCTTTTCAAAAATTACAAATATATTTGTATAGATATTTTTCTCTTGAAAATTTTGTTATCGTTTTAGTGTTACAGTTCATTGGGATGAATATGATTTTATGAGGTGAGATTAAAATCTTTTAAACAAAATTATTCTTTTGTAGCAGCAATATATCAATTACTATTTAATATACCAAGGTTAGTTAATCATTTCCTTTATTTTATCATGTAGATTATTACAGAAAAAATTTCTCAGTGTTAGGAACGTAAATTGACTGAAATGTTAATGATGGTTGATAACCAAAATTGCTCATGGAATATTTCTACAATTTCAAGAAATCATTAACTCTATTTGACTAAAAGATGATCTAAATTTGAAAAAGATTTAAATATATTTTTCTGCAATATTATACTCAATCCGTCTCATTTCAATCTTTACATATTTTCAATTTGGGCGTTCAATTTCAATCTTTACATTTTCTTTTTTGATAAATTGGACCCACATAAATTAATTATTTCTCTTTCCATGGACCCAAACATCACACTAATACACATACCCTTAACATTAAAATATTATTTCTCTCTCCTCACCACACATTAAAATACTACATTCCTTAATCTACATGCAAAAAGTAAACATAAAGTTTGAAACGGGATGGAGGGAGTATCTTTTATATATATAAAAGAAACCTAAACAATAAAGGGTAAAAAAGATCTAAAAAAATAATAAGAAAAACACATTTTATTTATTTATTTATTTATGACATTTAATCGCTCGAGAAAATCAAATAATGATATCAAAGATGTTTATAATATAATATATTTGAGCATTTCAAGAAATAATATTTATAAGGAGTATATATAAAAGATGTTTATAATAAATTTTATTGTTTCACGAAATATATATATATATATATATATATATATATATATATATATATATATATATATATATATATATATATATATATATATATATATATATATATATATATTTTAATTTTTTAAAATCCATCCCCGTGGAACGCACGGGTAAGTTTTGCTAGTTTCTTTTATAAATATCAATCAATCATTTAATGTTGTATCTATATAAACACATAACACTTTTTTAGTTTATTTTATTTTGTTTATATATTTTTCTTTTCTCTTTATGTTGTATTCTTATTCATTTTTGTTTTCCTATTTATTTGAAGATTTATATATAATACTCCCTCCGTCCCATTTCAATGTTTACGTTTGCTTTTTGCACGTTGATGAAGGAGTATAATATTTTAATAGATAATGGGTGGAAATATATAATATTTAATGTAAAGTTGGTAAGTGTATTAGTATTGGATGATATATTAATTATTTTAGGTGGGTCCCATATTCCAAAAAGTAAAACGTAAACATTGAAATGAGACGCGCAAAATAGAAACGTAAACATTGAAACAGGACGGAGAGAGTATATGTCTAGGGTTTATTTATTTAATTTTTCATACATTTTCATATTCTTTTAAAATGTTTTAAACTCGAGGTATGTTTATCTATTATATATATTGTTATGTCATTGTAATTTTTCGTAATTATGAATTATCTCATCTAATTATATGTTTTATTAATTCATCTTTTTGAATTGTGATTCTCACACACACTATTATTATTATTTTCACTTTTTATATTTACCTCGTGTATCTTCCATT
This sequence comes from Pogostemon cablin, assembly GCA_023678885.1. Classification (NCBI taxonomy): domain Eukaryota; kingdom Viridiplantae; phylum Streptophyta; class Magnoliopsida; order Lamiales; family Lamiaceae; genus Pogostemon; species Pogostemon cablin. The sequence continues at coordinate 28,633,410 of CM042964.1, read as the reverse complement.
TTCTCATTGAATAATTATTAATTTTTTTTAATTGGTTGTGCGAAATGAATTACAGATTTGCATTCATGTCATTTAGATCTTTGAGATAAATATTGATTATAGAACGATGTTACTCACTTATACCATTAATTTTGAAATTGAAGATGATATAAAGTATGCATTTCAGAATAATGGAGTTAAATTCCTCATTTAGGGTTAATTTAAATTGAAGTGATTATAGATGAAAAGGTTTTGAAGTGTATATTACTTATATCATATTTACATGATTATTTGTTTTGATTCTTTTTTTAAAACACTTTTATACATAATCCATATTAGATATTCTTATACATTTGATTGTATATATTTCCAATTCTTCTTTTAAATTATTCTTATTTAAGAAATTATAGCATCAAAAGTTTATTAATAAATCGGTTCCAAACATCAATACTACACAATCATTTCATTTAATATAATTGTTGTATGTAAAAAGTTTTATTTTTGATGTGATGAGGTACTAAATTTAATAATAATAATAATTATTATTATTATTATTATCATTATTTATTATTATTACTATTATTATAATAATTTAGACTAAGTTGATATTTGTAAATATTATTTGTGCATGTATATTATTATAAATTGTATGTATCAATTTGTAATGTGAATTTTTTAAGAGTATAATTTAATTGGATTAATTTAAATGGATTAATAATAATGCAATTGTTTCAATGATTATTATCACTCTTATTGATATATTATATTATGAATTTAAAATTTGGAACCATTTATGTTAAGTTTGATTATGGATTAAATGTCAACTAACACAAATTTCATCTAATTTTATCAAAATTCTAACTTTACTATGATTAGATGTTGACCCATAATTTATAATTTATATGAGAAATATACTTAGATACTTTATTTTAAAAAAATAATAATAAGATACTTTATTAATATAATAAAAAAATTATATAAAAAATATTAATTAAATTATTTTAAATTTATATTGCTTAAGATTTTGATTAATGGATTCATATTTCTCAATAACAATAATTTGAATTTATATATAAGTTTATTGTTGATGCTATAAAAGATTGTAATTTTAAGAATTTGATAAATTAATTCATAACTTTCCTAATTAATTATTAACTATTATTATATATTATATTTGATTGATTATCTCACTCAATTATCAATCTATTTACATTTTTTTACTATACATTATTGAGTACATTTCGTTGAGATTGAAATAAAAATTATTTACAATAAACTCATTCAAAATGAAAAAAAAATCAATTCTATTTTATTCATAAATTAATACTTCACTTCCTCTTAATGTGGAGTATATTGTTTTATTTTATTAATGATATACTTAGTTATAGTTTATTTTTAAACATTAGATGAATACATTCAATTATTAATCGTATATCTATTCAAATATCTACCATATATCTATTCTAATAAGAATAATTTATAAGTTAATCTTATGAGAATCTTAAAAGATAGTATAAAACTTATGAAAATATAATACTCCATCTGTTTCAATTTTGTTTTGTAAATTTAATATGCCATGTTATTTAAAAAAATAATTTTGTTGACTTACTATTTAACTGTGTAGGGGTAATGTAGTCTTTTTAAATATTAAATAAAGTATACAGTGATGTGTGTTAGATAGTAGTGGCTTTTTTAAAATAAAATTGTATTAAAATTATATTGTATTTATTGCAATTCTATTTTTGGGGAGTAAAATGTGTATTGAAACAAACGAATGAAGAATTGTGAAATGTGTAATAAGATGGATGGAGAAAATTATATATAAAACTTTTCAGTGTAAAATTATGAAAAAAATTGTGAAATGTGTAATAAGACGGATGGAGAAAATTACATATCAAAATTTTCAATGTAAAATTATGAAAATCAATCTTATAATATATAATAAATTCGACTGTATATAAATCAAGTAAATAAATTAAAACTTAAATATTTTTATAAAATAAAATTAATATATAAATTTTATGCTTAAATATAATACTCCGTCTGTCCTATTAATATTGGTATTTTTATCTTATTATATTATTATAATAAATATGTCAATATATTCATAATGACGAATATATAATTTAATCAATCCTGTGCATCGCACGACACAATACTAGTTAAGGATATATAGGAGAATTAGGGTTTTGACCCGTGTGTTACACGGGATTGCATTTAACATTTTTTTTATATTTGATACTTATTGTTTAAAAACAAATGAAGTTATAGAACTGATTTACCAAGTTGTATAATCGTAAATATTTACTGATTAAATAAATTTGAAAATTGCATATTATAAACTAAATTTTATTTTCTTTGAATATTTGTTTATTTTACCCTTAAGACGTAGAATTTTGGGAACGAAACTATTCATACGTGTTGATCTCCTTATATTCGTCGAATTTATTTTATATCAATTTGATAAAATTATGTATTTCATGTATGTTTCAATGTGTTACTTGTTTATAAAAGTTAAATATTGGTGACTGAAGTTATAAAATTATAAACCAAAACTTTAATTTAATGAAATAATATATTAACAAACAGTATTTATCTTTTGAACAATATAATGTTTATATACAAAACACTATCATAAGTTCACCTAATTCCTTGCACAAATTTATAAGAATAATAAAATTAATCTCTTAAGTTCATTTAATGCCTTACCACAGAGATAAATGATGAGCTGAGTTTGTTTGTAAATATATATTTTAGATCATATTGTACAATATTAATCTAGAAAAAATCTTTAAGGCCATCTGCTGTATTATTAAGAATTTAAAAAAAATTAAAAAAAAAAGTTTATGAATCATTAAACTTATCATATGATAAACATACTCTGAACTCATCACACAGAAGAATCATAATTCCACTATATAAGCAAAAATAATTGATTTTACATGTTTTCTCATGTTTTGTAACTTATTTTCAATACCATCAAAATTTGATATCATATCTATGTTTGATGTAAAAAAAAAACTTTTGGTTTTTTTAAAACTCTTATTTCTGTGCCAGCACATGCTTAAATAGCAGATGGAGAAATACCATAAAATTTTATTCCCAAATAATAATATAGCTTTTCAGTTTATTATATTAATACGACACGTCATACGACACAACACGGAAGACAATAGTTTTTTTATTAGAATCTAGTATAACTCTCAGGCATTCTCTAATTAACCCAACCAAAACTATCTTGGGATCTTCAACCTTACACAAAAATTATGTTGTTTATGAGAGTAGCATTTGATATTATGCTCAACAAAAATCAGAAGGTCCCAATTAGTTCTTTTTTAAACATGAGTACTCTATATTATATGCAATTACAAAAGCAGTAATGCATACAGAAGACACATATCATAAGAGTCTAATTATAAATATATTCAGTTTCTAGCAATGAATTAAAGAAAATATCAAAGTGATGACAGGAGAAACATAATCATTTTCTAGATTCAAATAAAAATTTGAAGTAGTTAAAGAATCTATTGACAAGTTCAAAAGCAAAATGAGAGGGGCCATGAAGGAGGGAATGATAAACGAAGGCAAACCATAAAATAGCATCTTTAAGAGATGCTTTCAGGGCAAAATGTCATGAAATATTTACTAGACATCATCGTTCAAACAACTACTTGTTCCAAACAGTACCCAAATCCTCCACATCCCCATCTCCGAAACGAACAGAAGCACGAATCAAACATCCCTTGAGTTGGACAGCCACACATTCAGTTTCACCTAGATTCCATCTTTCTAACGCCTCTCTCTATTGCTGTTACGTACTTCCTGAAGGACTCCCACTTCTCGAGTGTTAAGCTTATACATTTATTTGATGGAAGCTCTTTGCCATTTTTCGTGTAGAACTCCCCGATTGACACCAAAGTCTTCCTTCTGAATTTTGATACTGTCACCTTTCTCTTGTCTGATATGCGGCAAATAATGAGACCGCCCTCATCATCGTACTCTTCCTCGTCTTTCTCTTCGCGACCTCCTTTCTGACTACTATTTTCCTCCTCATCTACCTCTTCTTCCAGTTGCGGCGACTCCTCCTCCTCCGTCGCCGCCGCCACCTGATTGGTGTCATTTTCACCTAAATTTTAGTATCTTTTTATTATGTATTTTCATTTGTTTCTATTAATTTTTTATATCATTTGGTGGTGTTATATGAAGATATGGAGATTTGTGCTTTAAAATAATAAATGTGTGATTTTCATGAATAAGTGCCTTAATTGCTCGATATTTGTAAATATTTAGATAATTGGTACTTTGGTGTAATTTGTGTTATTTTCAGGTAGAAATGGATTCTAGACACAATAAGAAAGATGTGGGACAAAATAGAGCTCAATATGGAGTTGAAACGACGGTGAACGAGCCGATACAAAATTGTTGGAAATTGCACCAACTCGACCAGAGTCCTAAACTCGACTCCAAGCTCGACCAGAGTCCTGAAATCGACCCCAAACTCGACCAAAGTCCTGAACTTGAGTCGAGTTGGTGCTGAAAGCTCAAAACGTATGCCAAACATGGGCCTGTAACAGGAGCGGTGTGCAAGCATCAGAAACACCTGCTCGTCCCTATCTGATTTGAAAAATCCGAATCTACGTAACCCCTAAGAAGCAGTGAATCTGTCCGGTAAGCCCACATATAGTTTCTAGTCATTTTCAGGTACTTAAAAAAATTATGTGTTACCACAGTTCAATATTCTTATTTCAAGTTACCTTGATACCCACTGACCATGCCATTAGCAATATAAATATCCATTCTCGTGCATAGCATTCCTTAGATTAAACTTCCTCATTCGTCGAAGCATAAGGAACCGCTTTCATCACCTTTATCTTCTTTTTGTGTCTTAAGACACATTTCCTTAGATAAAGTCACATGCTAAAACAAGTAAAGATTGTATCATTTCACGAAGCTTGAGACAAGCATAACATCCTTTCTTGTGATCCGTATTACCGTGATCAAAAGGATATATTTTGCTTTTCTTAAGTCCTTCATTTCATACTGCTTTATTAACCATACCCATACGCCTGACAATACTTTTTCATTGTCTCCAATGAGCAATATATCATCTACGTACAATACAAGAAATACCACCACGTTTCCGTCACTCTTTTCAATACACAAGACACATCCGCGCATTGATTAAATCCATATGCCTATATTTCCTCATCAAAATGGATGTTTCGTGACCTTGAAGCTTGCTTTAGTCCATTGATGGACACTTTTAAGCTTACTATCACAATGCTCTTAGCCCTTTGCAATGAATCACTCTGGTTGCTTCACATAGATGTTTTCCTCAAGACTTTCAATTAGAAAAGCTGTCTTGACATCTATTTGCTATCCCTCATATTCCATATGAGTAGCAACAGATAAAAGAGTCCGGATCTACTTAGGCATAGCTACCGGCGAACAGGTTATCTCATAATCGAACCCTTTCTTTCTGAGTATACCTTTTTCGCAACAAGCTTTGATTCCAAGGTTTTCACCTTACCATATGATCCTCTTTTATTTCGTATTACCACTTCCAATGGCTTTTACACCATATAGTGGTTCTACAAGCTCCCAGATCTAATTTAGAATTCATCGATTCTATTTCAACATCATTGCATTTGCTAAGATATCGCATTTCAATCTTGTAGTGTTTCGTCGCATCCGTGGGTCAACTCCATGTTTACTAGGGACCAATTCTCATGACTCTCCCAAAATATATATCTTATAGGTTGTCGAAAAACCCTCCCACTACGACAAGGCACTACACGCAATTGTGTATCAGACGTGACACGCGTTGCAGTTTACCTTGTGGTATATCCTCTTATACACTTGGTACTAATACTTTGTGTTTTCCCTCTCACTTCTTTTAGAACAATATATACATGGCATTATGATTTAATATATAGTCCTTTTCTAAAAATCTAGTGTTTGTGTTAACAATCACCCTTCGAACTTTTGGACTAAATAAATCATCACCCTTCATTTTTCAAGGATATCCCACAAACAGACAAACGTTATACGAATTACTGTTTCTTAGGGCATATCCATAAAATGAATTTAATAATTCCAAATAATTCATCATCTATCTAATCATTTCCATAAGAGTCTTTCTCTTATTAAGATTAGAAGATGCATTATTAATTATTGTTTGTTACATCTGTGGAATAAACATGATTTTAAGAGAACAAATTGTCACTAACGTATCATAATAGATTATAGCTTCATCCTTCATTACTATGACCATGTCATTTAAATGAATGGAGTATCCATCCATAGATTCATAGAAATTGAAATCAAATTCTTTCTATGAAAAACGTACGTAAAGACAATTTCTCATAATCAATCGTTTACTCATATCGTGAGATAAATACACAACTCCCACTGCAACATCCACTACTCTCGTAGTATTACCCATGTGTATTACAATCTCATCATCACTTAGTTGCAGGCTTTTAGTGACTCCGGTATCTACACACAACGTGTCAGTAAATGCTATCACTAATCATGCTTTAACGACTAGTGAATGAGATACTAACCTTGTTAACATTTTGATGAAATTGGATTTTCTTTGTCACCTGTTTTGTCAGAAGTTCCCCACCATATACAATCTATTGTAATTCAGGTGGAACTTGCTCAAAACATCTAGGCAAACAAAGAAGAATAAATTGACCTAGGTTTCCCCTTCAATTTCTATTCCAAGCATTTCCAATTCATTCATTAAGTTAACCATGACCTATTGCCTATTAACCTCACTCAAGTATCCGAAGAGTAGCATGAGACCATCATATTTCTATGAACCTCTCACCTTTTCACTAGAGACTTTAATAGGCATCATGAGACATCCTTAGTGAGAACACACTTATATTATCCTAAGTAATAAAATTCAAAACTAAGATTCTTTTCTAATCATCTAATTTTGGACCAGTAAATATGTTTCTTTTAGTAATCAATAAGCGAGATAAAACCATTTGAAATTACAGAGAATCACAAATAAATACACCGATCAAATCTTAGAATTTATCCATTCATATTGATTCTCTCAAAATAATATAAAATATAAATTCACCGACATCTCAAGCACCGTGAGTCTGCAAGTCACGATAGTGTGGACGTTTACAAATCCGAACATTTACAAGAGAAGGTTTTACCCATTAATTTCATTTGTCAACCTAATCTCATGACAAAATAATTAATAGTCGGTTCCTCTTTGGCCATGCAAATAAAAGCAGTGACTTCGATGGGGAAGATACTTATTATTTACATTTAAGTGTACACCATTATTTAACCCCAAGTCCATTGCGCAAGCTTATGTGCCTTACAGATGGAGAAGTACACACGCGCTTGGATAACTTCCTACAGTCATCAATTATAAGTTTATACCAGTGAACCGCATATAAACTCATCCGATAGGGAGGAAGGTCTATGCCAACACACAAGTTCATGTGCATCACATTACAAACATAATTATTTAATGAAGTCTATTCCAGCAATCCATGAATAAACTCATCCGATGGGGAGGAAGGCTCTAATGCCGACGCGCAAGTTTATTCACATTGCTAACAAACCAATAATGGAGGCCGCGGGAATTATTAACCAATCCCCTCTCCCACTTAGTTATTTAACACCAAGAGTTTTTACATGCATATAATATTAAAAAAAATACGCAACCTAGCATGCTCCTATTACGACAAATAAAGAAGTAAATCACGGAGCACATGTAATCCAAATATATAATAGTAATTGACAAATATAAAACAATTATTAGCAATTATATATAAGAAAATAAAATAAATGACAAATAAAAGAGGTTGACTTGTTCAACAATCAATTAGATATTTGGCTTGCATAACAAGGTGGAGATAACATGGGCCTCAATCCAAACACCCCTCTCACCTCTTACGTGAAAAACCAATTCCAAAACTAACAGGAAAATCCCTGATGAACCGGGCATAACTGCCTTGCCACATCATCACAAATTTCATATAGGTTCGCTGGAATGCCATGCCGAGCACACCGGAAACCACTCCCTGTTCCGGCCAGCTTCTATGCCTTAGCCACCACTGGAAATCTGCCAATCGCCTAGAATCCATCAGCTATCCGGTGCCAATTCACCCGTGGCAGCACCTTCCAGCAATCTCGTGGCCTGCCGCAACACAGCCATTATGAGAGAAAGTTTTCCGTTTGAACGGCCCGCCAGAAAACTGACTGCTGGAAAATAAATATCACCGGCGACTTATGCCAGAACCTGCCAGCAGTCGTGCCGCCATCAATTGGCAGTCATGGCGACCAAAACGACCACTAGTGCATACAATTATTCCGTGTGTTAATCCCTTTCTACACCTCTGATCAGTCGTCGTTCACGCACATCGAAGACATCAACCCTACCACCGATCATTCTGCCAAGCCACCCACAGAAATCCATGCACCAGTATCATCCGGCCATCAACATCGCTCCTGCAAGTCATGCCGCAAGCATCCCGATCACATCCAGACTTGCCGAGTGCAATCGATGCATGCCATCAACCCACAGGTGGTGGGTAAGCCATCTTGCTACTTAGGCGAGATTTTACCCGGCTCCCACACCCAACGTGTGTAGACCCGACAGGAAACAATGCTTGGTTCTATTGGAAAAATGCTCTGACTTGTTCTGAACAATGAACTGACTCGCTCAAAACCTAGTAAGACTCGATCGAAACAATAGCTGACTCGCCTGGACATGACCTCTGAAACTCCACCGCAAACGCGTCGCGAAATCTCCACCATCGTGTCGTGAGTGCCACACTGTTGTTAGGTTACCCACCAGCCTCATAGAGACATAAGGCTAGCACCATGAAGCACCACCGCAGCGCCCAGCCACCTGTCTCACCATCGCACAGCCATGCTGCAGCACCCGACCATCAGCGCCACCAGCGCACAGCCTCGCCGCAGCGTCTAGCCACGATAAAGATTATGCTGACTCACCTCGTAATGCCCATTACACCCGTTTGGCACATTGACTGAATTACATTGCACACCATCGGGAATCCTCCACGAATATTCCATCAGCCTCGTGCCATCGATGGGTAGTGATCTGCCTCATCGTGCCGCCATTACCAGCCATGCCATCGTCGGCCTACCTTTTCATCATCACAGCCGTCCAACTGCAGCCTTGCATGGTCATTCACGCCATCCAGCGATGACAATCAGCCTCCAACGTCCATCGCTCTGTCACTGTATGGGATTGGCGAAACCCTAGCCACCGTTTCGCTGCCAGTCCAGCCACGGCATCGATCGATGATCTCCGTTGATGGTGCATTATGTGTGTCGTGTACAGTTGGGTGTACAACAAGAAATCAAGTTCTAAAACCCTAACATCAAGAACACACATAAACCCTAGCCTAACGTTTCACGCTTCACCACAAAACTGAAGCACTGATACCAATTGTTGGCATTCGATCATTTAGTTAACATGAACTGTTAGGATTCTATACATTTCTAACAAGCAGCGGAAGCAAGTAAATAAGAAACATATTACCTTTCACCAGGGTATGTTGAAGACGATGAATTCTCGCCGCCAGCCTGTGCAGCCTCACCATTTTGGGCATAACTCTCTCATTCGATGTTGGATTTGAGTGATCTACATGCCAAAACAATCCTCTTTTCTGTGGCTTTCCGTCAGTATATTATAAATCCTGTTCTGAAGTCTGTACGATTTTATAAAAATTGTAGAAGGTGGCAGACAGCAGCAGCAAACAACCTTCCAGTCTTCTACTGTATTCCCAAGTCCAATCTCAACGCCGTGTGAGCGACGATCCTCGAAATCTTCTCAATCTGTTGTTCCCTCACCCTCCTCACAGTGGTAGGCATGATTAATCTCATAGATTTAGGTTTTCGGACAGCTGAGATAACTTATATATGGGCTACAGTAGGGACCAGGAGGAGAAATTCGAGTTGGGCCTCCATTGGGCTTAAGTATCCAAGCTTAGCCCAAAGCTTATACTTAAGTCCAATAATAATAATATATACCACTAAAATATTATTACTGCACTACCGTTCTAAACCCATAATTACGTTATTGGCTCCTTCTTATTATGAGCCCGTAAGTCTCCCCATGTTTAAGATATACAATGTCCATTAATTAATTAAGTTACTGACAACTTCATTAATTAATATCTCATCCAAGAGTAGTGCAACTCAATCTCATTATCATGCCAGAATAAATCCACCTGCAGGGTTTACATGATAATCCTTATGAGCTCCTCATTAACCTATGACGGACACAGATTCCTTCTACAATCAACAGCACACCATAGAGACAACACTATTTTCCAACTCACCGAGTTTGTTGATTTAATTACAAGTAAATCTCACCCATTGATGAATTAAAGAAATACATACTGCCCTACGTGTTGAGGTTATTATATAGGAATTAAGAGCACGAACATCCATAATAACTGAGATCAAGTTCTTCTATAAGTCAGTATAAGTCGAATGATCTCAAGCGGTCCTGCTCAATACACGCAAAGTGCACTAATATGATTTTGTAGCCAAGACAAGCTAATACCAAACCACACTACAACCATCCCGATAGAGAGTTCCCATCTATCTCGGTTGTGAACATCTGTTTATACTTTATAAGGAAACCGATAATATGATCTTCCACGTGTTGTCGCACAACATATTATCTATAGTATAAAGTAAGTGAACTATTGCATTGTGCATATAAATAAATTATAAGACGCAATCATTTGATCATATGATTCTCATTTCAAATAAATTGTTATAACATTGTTCATACTAAAGCTTGACTTTTAGTATACAATCCAACAGTAAGTATATAGTCTCAATAGCCAGCTGCAATAATTATGCTCCAAATAAAGTACTTCAATAGCCAATTCAATTATTTCAACCAAAAAGAAATCAATTAAAAACTCCACTATGGGGTACCATGAACAAACACATGAAATGATAACATATATTATTAATCAACAATCAAAATAATTCAGATTCTTCCAATCCCACATGTATGCTTGCGACACTGCCCCCAACATCTTTACAACAGGATACACTATTTAAAGCACATATTGCAACCTCTACCATCTTCTTTAACACAAAAATTTTCATCTTTATTTCCATCGACGTATGATAATATAATTGCAAAAATATATAGAGTGGAACATTAAAATCTATAGATATTCAATAAATAATACGAAAGTGAATAAAAATATTATTTGGGATTAATTGTAAAAAGTATAAATCGATGAGCCACAAATATACGTGCTAACTGGTGTTGTCAAATCAGTGAACATCAAAGTTATTTTATCCTTCAAAGATGGAAGTTTTCCATGTTATTGATCTAAGTAGATAGTGATAATGAAAAGTTAGGAAATATAGATAAAGGTATAGAATGAGGGGGAGGAAAAGAATAATCAAATTATAAGCAAAGAAAGAGATCTAACTACAAAAAAGAAGCTGCAAAAGATGGTAACTGAAATTAGAATTTCCTTTAGAGGGTTGGATGAAGTGACACCATGTATACAACACCAACATAAAATTAGATATGAATTGCATCTCCTTGATTCAAAACCAATACCCCAAAAGCTAACATGAGTAGGTATGCAACTGATTGAGGTCCACATGGGTTGTGATTGAGCTCCACATGGATGTAATGGTTGGTGGGTGTAAAAAGCAAAATAATTTTTTTAGGAGTTTTATCAATTTTTTTATTTAATAAAAGTGTTAAGGTTTAAAAAAATGAATAAAGATATAATTGACATTTTACACATTTTTTATTAATTTAATTAAATTAAATATCATATTTGGAGTTGGCTATTCATTCATGCAATCAAAATTATTAAACTTTTTTTTACTAATTCTATTGTATTTTAATCATATATACATGTTATACCCGATTTGGACACAATCGAATTTGGATAGAGTCCGATACAACTACATGAATACTAAATCTTTGTAACTGATGAGCATAAATTTTTGTAACTAACAATAGCAATTGGTCATGTTTCACTCCAATTAAGGATATATGGGAAAATATATTAATGGCAAATTATCACGTCCACCCTTTAAAATTTTTAATTAAAGAAGTTAAAGAATCAAAAATTTTTAATTAACTTATCAAATGGAAAGAACTTAAATATTTATGTTAGAATTTAGGATTAATTACACTAAAAATCCAAACATTTTCGTGGATTGCGCATTAGTTCAAACTTTTTAATATTTACAAATAAGTTCTCGATTTTAAGCCCCTTTTGCAAATTAAGTCACCGGGCAGCTGAAGACATACCTGGTGGCTGACGTGTCATATTAACTACCAAATGGCATCCTACATATAAAAATAATAAGTATATAAATAAAACTTTTCTTGGTCAATACAAGTATGAATTTTACCAACCCCCTTTCTCTTTCAAGAATCCACTGAGTAACTGACTAGGTAAGAAACATGTGGAAGAGATATTGGGTTAACCCAATCTCTCTCCACAATCCTATCTTCTCCCACCTCTCCCCGAACCCATCCGGCAACCACCCAATAACACTGTCGTTTAAATCCTCTCCTCTGTTCCAGAATTACGAACCCCATCGTCGTTCGTTGTTCGCCGTCTCTCGTCGAAATTGAGACGACCATCTGAGATCACTTATCTGTAGTTTGGAAAGTCTCGTTGCTTGCAATCAAGCCACGCCTCCTGCTCCCATTAGGAATACCGTCGATCAGCTTTCCATCGCCACGTCAGAACTCGCTGTCAGAAAATACAAAGATTCGATGCACGACGTCGTCTCTATTTTTGACACAAAACAATTGTTGTCCTAAATATGCCGGAAATGTAAGGACCAACACATGATGCCACCTCTTATTTATAGATCTGTTGCTCACCGTCGGAAATGCGTAGGTCCGACGCACGGCGCCGCCTCCTGTCTCTAAGTCCATTAATGCATTGCTGCCATCACCACTGGCAATTGTCGTTTATCACTGCTGTTTAGTTGTCGTCACTGGAATGCCATTGCTGCGTATCAAATAAGGGGGACACGAACTATTCCTCCCGCCGGAATCAAGAAGAGTGCATTGTGGAATACAAAAAGAAAAAAATAAGAAGTGAAAGTTTCTGTTATGCATTTTATTTTTGAGAAAAATATAACTAAAATTTTGACAGAGAAGATTTTATGTATTTACTATTGTTTTTGACGCGTGGTATGTGATTAGTGATATTTTCACCTAAATTTTAGTGTCCTTTTATAGTTATTTTCGTAGTATTTTATCTGTATTTATGTACTATTGGTTATGTTATGTATTTTATGGAAATGTGTGAGAATGAGTCTAAACGTTTAAAATAGGTAAAAATGGAGCAAAAATGGAGTCGGGAGTTGAGACGAAGAAGAAAGAAGAAAGGAGCTCAAACACGTCCCGTGTGCAGTACACGAGGCGTGTTCAAGCACACGAGCCGTGTACTGCGCACGACTCTGTAAGAGGTGGCCGTGCGTTAGCACCTGAAGCATCTACGTGCCCACCCTGTGGCCGTGTTGAGCACACGAGCCGTAAGCTGTCTGGAGCAAACGTTGACCGCAAACCCCGACACGACTCGGGTTGTGTGCATGCACATGAGCCGTGTCCGTGTAGAAACTGAGAAAAATTCAGCAAGCTTCTAGAAGATCCTAAGGGGGTATAAATACCCCCAATTTCAACATTTCATTAAGATTCTGTGGGTTTGAGACTACACACACACATCACACACACTTCCTTCCATTTTTCACCATCATCTTCATCCATTCACCATCCATTCCATCTACCTTCATCCAACCATCAAAATTCTCATCCAAGTGAGGAAAAGAAGCAAGGAAGAGGGGAGAATTGCAAGTAGAGGAAGAAGATCACCTTTGGAGCCATCCAAGGGAGTTTTCATCAAAACTTTGTATTGAAACCTTATTGTTTATCATGATTTGTAAGGATTTAAATGTCTATGTCTATTTCCTTATGAATATGGTAAGCTAATCTCCATTTTGAGATTAACAACATGAAAGTTGTTGGATAATTTTGGGATTTATGTATTTGAATTCATATGTTAATGGGATTAATTGATTTTCTATCATTGATGATATAGATCTTGATGTTTATGATGATTTGTGTGTTTTATTGTTTTAAATATGTTATTAGATTGAGAAGTTAATTATGTATCTAGGATAATTAAGTTAATCATTTTATCATACACCTCATGTGTATTAAGTTTTAAAGAGATAGAGATATCCTCTAGAATTTTGAACCCTTTGGTAGAACATTCGATTTGTTAGATCGAGAGGTCAATTGATCGTGTGAATGGACTCTCTAATTGAACTTAGTACCTAGTTGTAATTGTTTGATTGAGAACTAACCTTAGAGTTATTTTGAGGTCTTGTTAAGGATCTACATCCTATTCATCTCGAGAGGGAGTTTAGGTGAAATTAGTGTTGGCCCTTAGTTATTAATCCATGATTCATATGAATTTAATGCATTGATCCTAGAATTTTCACTTCACTAGTTTTGTTAATCTCACTTTTACTTAACTTGAAAAACCACTTTTCATTTTTCTGTCTTGTTTGTTTGATCATTACTTGCTTTGATTATTTTTATTCACTTGTTTGAACAACCAATCCATTGATGATTCGTCTCTATAAAATTACAAGAAACGTGAGATCGCTTAACCTCTAGTATCTACCTCCATTGGGTTCGATAAATTCTTTAATTGGTCATCCCAACTACAAAATAGCTAATCAAATGAACATGACACGTCGCCACCGGGTAGGCCTCCAGCTTCCCGTGGCTTGATTTGTAAAAGGGGCTTAAACTCGAGAACTTATTTGTAAATATTGAAAAGTTTGGACTAATCTACAATCCGCAAAAAGGTTGAGACTTTTAGTGTAATTAACCCTAAAATTTATATTTTTGTTTAATAATTATAACATATTAAAATTTAAAAATAATGAAAAAAGAAGAAAAAATTATGAGAAAAGTGAAAAATAAATCAGATTAACAAACATAGAAGAATATGGGTTTGGATAACATATGACATTATGATGTGATACTTTTCAACTGTTACTCGAATGAATGATACGTATGAAAGATGAGAGAAATTATATCATAATTAAAGTATAAACTCTAGGGTGATGTTTGTTTTGGGATTTTTGTGGAGTTTGAAAATCATGAATAGTGATTCTATATTTGTTTTGGGTTTTTGGTAGAGTGACACTACACCAAAGTCGCTGATAGACATCACCAAATAGAAATAGATTATTCATAAAATACGATGTCCTTTAATTAAAAATCGATGTCTTTTCCTAAATCGATGTCTATTAGCTAAAATGTACGCTGATAGACATCGATTTTCTATGAAATGGCGCTAATAGACATCGGTTTTCACTAACCGATGTCTATTAACCGATGTGTATTCTGAACTCTTAAAAAACACACTGATAGACATCGGTTCTAAGAACCAATGTAATTTTACCTGATGTTAATGCACTGTTAGACATTGGTTACGAGGCACCGATGTCTATTATGTGATGTCTTTTAAAGGTGTATTTTATTTATAATATTTATATTTATTTATTTTATTAATTTAAAAAATTATACTAAAAAGTTTTTTTATCTTAAATTATTTTTGTTTTTTAACTAATTCTTTCATCCTCATCTACAGAATTCTAAGTCCTAAATTCACTGAAGCCCTAATTTCATCATTTCGCACCTAAAGGAGCACCATCGTTTCGCACCCAAAGGAGCACGATATCGCCACCGCTTCGAAAAGCCGCCGCTCCGCTCTCTCTCCGACGTGCTCCACTGTCACCGACCCCCTTCCCCTTCAAATTAGAGGAGAATTTTCACGTTTGGGCCTGTAACTATAAAAATGTCGCTTGGGAAAGCGTCGCCGCTCTTTTCTATTACACCACCATCACCGACGCGCTCGCCTCCCTCTCCTATTATTGTATTGTCACTGACGCGCTCGCCCTCCTCAAGAATTTCTGCATTTTCAGTTGCGGTGCATTGGAAGAATTCGAATTCACACGATAGACCCTGTATTTGCCTTCTAGGTATATTTGTATCTACCTTAAACTACCTCGTTGTCTATTATCTACTTGAGGGAACTGAAATATTAGGTTTAAGGAGGTATCAACTGCGCTATCTCTTTTTTTCATTCCTCGTTGTTTTCTTCCCTTTTTAGAGGGATTTTCCCTTTCGTTCATGTGTGTGTGGGGTGGTGTTGATGGCTAAGATGGATTTGAGAAAAAAATCTTGAATTACTGATTCTCTTCTTGTAATTATTTGTTTGTAATATTTAGGTTTCTATTCTGTACACAATTCAATGAGTAAAAGATCTAAGTAGCCATATATGGATCAATTTATTTGAATCTTGGCAAGTCAATAATGTGATTACACAAAGTACACTTGAGGTTATTTCATAATCACATTTTCTCGTATCTTTATGAATAGGAATTTGCATCATATTACAAGAAATGGATGGGAATTCCCATCTGTCGTCTATTTACACTCAAAATGGTAAAGTTAATGTCTGATTTATGTGACAATAGTGCTTATAATGATCACATTTGCAATGTTTTAAGGTTATTTTCGTTGATTGCAATGTTTGGTGTAAGGGAATTGCATCATAATCTCTCTATCTTTTTGTTTGCTGTTTGATTTGTCATCCCGATTATACTTTTATTGAGCTTTCGATATCTCTTTTTGTGTAAACTTTTGTTTTATTCAGTGATAAATCCAAGCAAAGAATAAACCATGGAAAGTCAAACAAAAACTAAAGTGCAATCCATCTTAAAGGACAATTAACACGTTTTGCACTGATGGAATGTGTAGTGTTTGTGCTATCTAGGTTTGTGAATCCATAGCGCAATCTTACCTTGCAAATGCTGGAAATGATGGCTGAATATCAGCCTGATTGGAACTCTAATTGCACCCTTCTGGTATGTGCATATTCCAACATTCCAAAGTTTCGGCAAGTTATATTTGATGGAGGAACTGTTATATCCAGGTAATCTACATTTTGACTTAAGTTGTATGTTCAGGTAATCTACATTTTGACTTAAGTTGTATGTTTTGTATTTGCTACATGGATATTGGCCATTTTCAGTTCTATTGACTGATAATGATTGGTGATGAAAATAATATTTTTATATGCTGCTGATTTTTTGGTTGTTGACTGCACTATTGCCTATAATATATCTGTCTTTGTACTACATAATATTATCATACTAGATTTGAGTGAAGTTTGTGTGTAGATATCTCTGACCTAATCTAACATGAACTTTTTTTTGGCGTTTATGACGAATGAAATTAATGATGCATTTGGCTGAACTTTTCTAGCTCAATGATTAAATTAGCTTGAGCTTTATCTATATATAATCGGTCTTAGTAACGAGTGTCATGCATCTTTATTTTCTTTATATCTATTTTCCTTGTACTGTCTTACGATAATGCTGTAATTGGACAAGTATTGGAATTTGGATAAATATGATCCCAATCTAGATAAATATGATGGTTCTCCCATCCTTGCAGCTGATATGACTCATGGTGTGGAGGAGCCACAAGGGCTGAAACTCTTGATGGTCTATCGCCGCAGGAAACGAACGGATTGATCATGATTAGAGATTTCTTATATAACTAATTAGAGATTTCCTTATATAACTATTACTTATTATTGCTATTTATTAGTTGGGTCTGGTGTAGCAGGCCTTAGGGTTTCATTATTTACCCTATATATATCGCGATGTACCTATTGGAATGATTATTAAACATTATTGGACTTTTGGTAGCCGCTTTTGCTAATTTGGCAAACGTTTATCATTTGATTATTTTCGAGTGCTAACAATTTGGTGCGGTGAGCGTGGAAACTCAACTTTGATAACGATGACCCATGAGCAACGAGTTGATGAGATCGAAGGCAAACAGGCTGCCATGACTGAGGATTTTACACAGATGAAGGCCGATCAGGCCAACATCATGGCCCAGTTACAGGAGATCACTAAATCGATTGCCAGCGTCACCGCTTCTGTGGCAGGGCTCTCGATCACCCAAGCCCTCTCTGCCACCGGTACGATGCACGCTGAGAGCAACGCTGCGAACGCGGCGAAGGGGACGATTGGACAGCAGCCGACTGACGACGCATCGTCCGTGATCCACCAGGCACCGATCGCGACTCGCACAGCAAGGAGAGTGGCTGAACAGCAGGCCGCCGATGATGCGCAGGCCACGAATCTTCCAACGGCGGTCGTGGCCGCCGCTCCAGGGTTGGACCGGTCCCCTGCACCACCGATTCTTCCTTCCTTTGACGGATATAACCCCATTGGTTAGTTGGCTAGGGCCAACCAACAGTTCAAGATCTGCCACACGCCGTCTGAAACCAAATTGGAGGTTGCCATGGTTACGATGGACGATTTCACCCTCTATTTGTTTACATGGTGGCGATCCAGGAATCCAGAGAAGACTTGGGAGGATTTTTGTGAGGCATTAGTGAACCGCTATGACTCCTGTTTCACCGGCAGTCCTTTTGAACAACTGTCAGCACTTCGGCAAACGGGGTCGGTGGAGGAGTTCATGTCAATTTTCATGCAATTGGCGAGTCAAGCACCTGGTCTAAGCAATCAGCAGTACCTGGGATACTTCATGGCGGGGCTGACTGATGAGGTGCGCAATTCCTTGTGCCTCCATCAATCGACCGAGTTAACTTTGGACAAGGCATTGGAGTTTGCAAGACTCATAGAAATCAGCCTTGGTGGACAATGTTTGGAACTTCTGGCGAGACCGCCGGGTGGTTCGTGGAGCCACATGCCGCCACCCAGTCGAGCCTCACTTTCGGCAGCTTCGACGATCATACCTGGTCCTCGGTACAACAGCTTGCCGAGCTGGTTTAGTAGCTCTCCAGCATTATCTTCAGCTTCATCGGCGCCGAGATTGGCGAGTCGTGGCCCGCCAGTAAGGGCTGCCTCGTCGGGCCAGCCAACGGGTCCTCAGTTTACCAGAATGACCCCTCAGGAGATGAATGACCTCCGTGATAGAGGCCTATGCTATCGTTGCAAGAAGACATGGGCTCCAGGGCATCAGTGCCCCATGGTTCGGTAGCTGAATGTGGTTATAGCCAAGGAGGACGACACAATCAACATGACGTACCTTGAGGTTAACGACGAGATTGGGGGACAGGCAAAAGGGGAATCGGACGTGACCACTAATGGAGTGGAGAAAGACGATGTGGTCTTACCTATTTACTCTATGACTGGAATTTCAAGTCCATGCACCATGCATTTTTGTGGGAAACTGCGGGGTCAACCAATATCCATACTCGTGGACAGTGGAGCCAGCCACAATTTCATCTCTAACTCCATAATTAACAGAGTTAAATTATTACATGACAGGTCCACTCGCTTTGATGTGCAATTGGGGGATGGTCGACGACAAGAGTCGGAGGGGCTTTGCCGCGGTGTGGAGGCCTTAGTCGGGAACTTCCCTATAGTGGCTGATTATCACGTATTCCCATTGGGGAGCGTAGATGTTATCTTGGGCGTTGCTTGGTTAGCCACGTTAGGAGAGGTGACGACTAATTGGGCAAAAATAACTATGTCCTTTCAGTCAAAAGGAAGTAGGGTAAGGTTGTCAGGGGACCCAACGTTATGCCAAAGTCCCATTGGTGTTCGTAAGCTAATACAGATCTAGGATTGGGAGCTGTGTGTATTAGTTTTGGAAGTTGGCCCTCCGAGGGTGTCGGATCAGTCGCATGGTGTGCCGTGGGAAGGTGAGTTGGAGGATGTGCTCCAACACTTTAAAGAAGTGTTTGGCGATCCGGATGGGCTACCCCCAACCAGGTCGATAGAGCACTGCATCGATCTGTTGCCTAGCACCAGTTCGATTTCTATCAGGCCATATCACTACAGTTATGCGTAAAAAGATGAGATAGAAAGATTGGTGGCTGATATGTTGTTGGCACAGATTATACAGCCTAGCTCGAGTCCGTTTTCTAGCCCTGTACTCCTTGTTAAGAAAAAAGACAGAAGCTGGAGGTTTTGTGTCGATTATCGGGAGCTGAATAAAGCCACTGTATTAAACAAGTACCCCATTCCAGTCATCCAGGAGATGTTGGATGAGTTGGCCGGAGCCGAGGTATTTTCGAAGATTGACCTTCGATCGGGCTACCATCAAATTTGAGTAGCCCCGGAAGATATCCCGAAGATAGCTTTTCATACTCACAGTGGCCATTACGAGTTCTTGGTGATGCCGTTTGGATTAACCAATGCACCGGCAACGTTTTAGTCAACAACCCTTCCTGAGGAAGTTCGTCCTGGTTTTCTTCAACGATATCCTGGTCTACAGTCAGTCGTGGCAGTAACACAAGGAACACCTACGAGAGGTTCTTCAAATTTTGAAGGACAATAAATATAAGGCGAATCACAAGAAGTGTTCATTTGGCGGTTTGAAGGTGGAGTACCTCGGGCATATTATCTCGGCAGCTAGAGTAGAGATGGATCCAGTAAGATCCAATTAGTGGTGGATTGGCCTCGACCTCGTTGTGTGCGAGAGGTGCAAGGGTTTTTAGGTTTAAGTCGTTATTATCATCGATTTGTTGCAGGATATGGACTGATCGCCTGACCTCTGACGGCTCTGCTCAAGAAATAAGCTCCTCCGGATTTCTTTTGGTCAGAAGCAGTGGAGGGAACCTTCGAGGCGCTAAAATCAGCATTAACGACGGTACCCGTGCTCGTCATGCCCGACTTCACAAAGAGGTTTGTGGTGGAGTGTTATGCATCTGGGTCGGGTGTGGGAGCAATGCTGATGCAGGAAGGACGACCAATTGCTTATTTTAGTAAGTCGTTGGCAGACCGGACGATTTCTAAATCAGCATATGAAAGGGAATTGATGGGGCTAGTTCTGGCAGTTTAGCATTGGAGGCCGTATTTGGTGGGGCGACAGTTCACTGCCCGCACGAATCACAGTAGCTTGAAGCATTTGTTGTCTTAGAAAATCGCGACCCCTTCACAGCAACTTTGGGTTGCTAAACTGTTCGGCTATGATTTTGTGATCGAATACAAGTCCCGCGTGACTAATTCAGCTGCAGACGCACTATCGCGTCGAGAGAGGGTAGGCGAATTGTTAGCACTCAATGCGCCATATTGGGGTGAGTTGATGGATGTAATGTCCGAATAGTCGTGGGACCAGTTCATCCAAAGTGTGGTGAGTGATTTGCAGAGAGATTCTACCAGCCGTATGGGGTTCTCCTTAGTGAATGAGAAGGTTTACTATAGAGGGCGGATCGTGTTGGCGGCTGATTCAGAGTGGATACCTAAGCTGCTCAGTGAGTTTCACAGCACGCCCACTGGAGGTCATGCTAGCGCCTTACGTACCTACCAACGCTTGGCTGCCAATGTGTATTGGCATGGGATGTTCGCCGCTGTTAAGAAGTTTGTCGCTCAATGCTTAGTTTTCCAGAGAGCCAAGTATGAGGCTATGTTCCCCGTGGGGCTGTTATAGCTGCTGCCCATTCCGGCTCAAGTCTGGGAGGATCTGTCCATAGATTTCATCACCTCATTGCCCAGTTCTCATGGCTTCACGACCATTATGGTGGTTGTGGATCGACTCTCAAAGTACGGGCACTTTATCGCCTTGAAGGGGAAATTGTCGGCTCGAGGGGTGGCCGAGTTTTTTATTCGTGAGGTGGTGCGCCTCCATGGAATTCCGGCAATGATTGTCAGTGATCGTGATCCTGTATTCGTGAGTCAGTTCTAGAAGGAGCTCTTTCAACTATCTGGAACTCAGTTGAAGTACAACACCGCCTACCATCCGGAGACGGATGGTCAAACGGAGGTACTGAATCGTGTTTTGGAGACCAATTTACGTTGTTTTCCAGGCGAGCAACCGCGAAAATGGGTGATTTGGCTTCCTTGGACAGAATATTGGTATAACACATTCTACCAATCGGCCGCCCAAACCACTCCATTTGAAGCGGTGTATGGTCGACCACCGCCATCCCTCAGGCGATATCTCCCTGGTGAGTGCAAGGTGCCAGCGGTGGCGGAGGTTCTTGAAAGCAGGGCCGTAATGCTAGCAAGGTTGAAGGAAAATTTTGGTATAGCACGTGATCACATGGTTCGTTCGGCCAATCATCATCGTTATGACGTTAATTTTCAAGTAGGGGATAAGGTTTTTCTTAACGTTCGAGCTCACAGGCAGCTGTCCTTGGCAAGTGGAGGACATCATAAGCTATCCGCCAAGTTCTACGGGCCATTCGAGATCACTGCCATAGTGGGGCCGGCTACTTATCGGCTCGAGCTTCCTTCCAGCAGTTGCATCCACCCAGTCTTTCATGTCTCACTCCTCAAGCGAGTCATAGGCGACCACCTAGATGGCCAAATTCAATTAAGCTACCTACGACAGCGGTGTTCGAGCCAGAGAGAGTGATGGCTCTTCGAGTTGTGCAAGAAGGCGGGAAGGAAGTGGAACAACTCTTGGTGAAATGGAACGTGCTGCCAGAGGATGATGCAAGGTGGATGAATCGGGAGGAGTTCCGATGTCAATTTCCTTGGTTCGACCTTGGGGACAAGGTCGTTTTTGAGGGAGAGGAAATTGATATGACTCGTGGTGTGGAGGAGCCACAAGAGCCGAAACCCTTGATGGTCTATCGCTGCAGAAAACGAACGGATTGATCATGATTAGAGATTTCCTTATATAACTAATTAGAGATTTCCTTATATAACTATTACTTATTATTACTGTTTATTAGTTTGGCCTGGTGTAGCAGGCCTTAAGGTTTCATTGTTTACCCTATATATATATATATATATATATATATATATATATATATATATATATATATATATATATATATATATATATATATATATATATATCGCGATGTACCTATTGGAATGATTATTAAACATTATTGAATTTTTGGTAGCCGCTTTGGCTAATTTGGCAAACGTTTATTGTTTGATTATTTTCGAGTGCTAACAGCAACTCTGAACGAAGAATCAGTAACTGCAGAAGCTTCTATGCCTTCCTGCAAACCTGGTCAAAGTATGGATTAAGACAAGATTAGACAGACTAAAATAATGGGTGGACAAAAATCTTCAACAAAAGGTACTTTATAAGAGTATTTTTGCCACTATTCTAAAAACTTGTAACCCAATAATTTATACATTCAATTAAATATTAACAAAATTCAGTCATATAAAAGCAGCTACTTAGTTGAATTAATATCTATGACTCTTAACATGGTAGAAGGTATACATAAGTTATGCATTTAAAGTATGATGCATGACTAATTCATTCTTTCATACATAAGTTATGCATTTAAAGTATGATGCATGACTAATTCATTCTTTCTCTTCTATTTTGACATGATCTATCTTGAGAGTATGGCTGCACTCACGTGGATAAACTAATTTGACTTGCATTCTGTTGTTAAATTTTTTTTATTCATACCACTGGGTATATTCACACGATACATGCATACGTAACTCCTTAAATCTGCATTCAAAGTTTTTGTAATGGATCAGCACGCTAAGAGTGTATCCAATGACCAGATTGCATTATAATTTCTGATATATGCTACTCCATTATTTATTAAATTTATGAAACTCATTTTGCGATAAGTTGTTAAGAAATGCCCAAAGTTAAAGCTAATGATATGGCTACTACCATGGGCTTAGAAATGCTGGCCTTTCCCTGTGGTAACAATATGCATTACTCATATAATGTGACCTTGATTTTTAGTACGATAGAATGTAATTTTTATGATTTTTTTTTACTACACAGCTGATTCTTATATGGCATGAAAATTCATAATGGATGGTCGTCTTGGGCATCCTGACTTTGACATACATAGGTGACTGAAAATTATCTGTTTTTATGTTTCACTCAAAAAATAAGACTTGAAGTTAATATTTATTTTAGTATAACTATCCATCAAACTGAATGATGTACTTTGAAAATTTTGTTTTGGTTAGGTTCTTATAATCAGAGAACATTGAGGTTTAGTAGCCCCATGTGTCTACACTATTTTCTATAATGGGTAATTTTTTGCTAATTGCTACAGTGATCAAATTTAATAATTTGATTTATCTTTAATTTTAAATTATAATGTGTGAGACATTTTAAATCTTTTTTGTGTGTGAGACATTTTAATTCTGTATAAATTATGATGTGTTTACAGTGAACTCATGAGGAGTATGTATTATTTTAATCATTTTTTAAACTTTTATGTGCTAAACTTTAGACCTGCAGTTGATTATTTTGATTTCCAAAATAGTTCGATCACATTTACAACACTATGGATATGAAGAGATTCTAAATTGTTTGATGTTGTGGGTAAAAGTACATTGCCTCCCATTTCTTTTGTTTCAGAAAACAGTTTGAATGAGGTCAATAGCATTTATGCATTAAATCAGTAGAGGATTATTTACTTGTATGCATCCACTTGGGCAGTCATTTTCTATATACCTTCGCTTCCAGCAGGGGATAATTTTATTATTGAATTGGAATATTTATAAAAATTTAGACTGCGTCTCTAAGTTTAATATTGCTGGACAAACTCACAGATCACTTAGCTGTTATCAAGCACCTTTGTTCACTGATTTTTTTCTTGTCCATTAATTTGTGTTTAAAATATTTTGCTTAGATACATCTATCAAGTGATAACCCTCCACAGTCCTCAACAATTTCTATCTGTTCTGCTTGCTTTATAAAAATCATATATATTCTTATTCCTAGGCTTCTAGTTACGAACTTTTCTCCTCAATAATGTCTTTAGTCAATGTCGGGCTTGTGACCTTTTTAATATAATTTTTTTAATATTAAAGTGGTTGCAGAATGATTTGATTTTTTACTCTTCTTTTGCAAGTAGCTTATAAAGTTTGGTAAGATCGATGAGACCTTCTCTTCACTTCGCAAATGGTATTATCTATACTTCGTAAATCGTTCATTTTTATGTTTTTCTTTTTTCCAAATCCTGTTATCCATCTGTTGTAATATTGTAGTCTGGAGTTTTTATATTCCTTTTTTTAATAAATATTTTTTAACTTTGATGTCAATTCAATGTATAAAAATGTATTAATTTATAGGGCAAAGGGTCGATTTGGACCCCGAACTTGTTCCGAGAGATCAAATTGAACCTTCGTCCAAATTTTTGTCCATTCAAACTGTTGTGAAGAACATACAAAACCTCACAAACACTCAAGATTTAAAACACATAAAATGATAAACTTGAAATGAAATGTAATCTTGCACAAGGATGTATAGTGGTTCGGTTTTGAATGACCTACATCCACTTTGAGGAGAAGAACTTTTATTATTTCTCAATGCTTACACACCAGATTGGATTGATCTCAATCTGTAATAAGAAGAATGAAAACGAAGCAACAGAAACTGTAAACACTCAAATGCAAAAACTACTGTGATCAAGCTACTTTGAGCCCTTATATCTTGCTACTCCCTCAACCTATTGATCTGGTTAAACCTCCACTAGATAGCCCTCACTTAGTAGTTGAGATGCAGCCATCTAGCCGGTTCCAAGTAGCTCAACAATCCACTCAAAAACCGCTCCAAAGTCGGCTGCACACACACTGCACCAGATGGCAGTTTTGGCAGTTGGAGTTTGTTGGCTTGTTTCAACTGCCTAGCTTGCTTCCAGTTTGCATGCATCATGTTGTGATCATTATTTAGTTGCCAATTAACACTCTCCACGTGTGAAACTCCCTCATGCATGCATCTATTGTCATCACAAACCCTTTATCTATTTTAATGGGATCAAATCAACCCTTTTCATAAAATTAAGTATCATTTAGGCCCTTCATTAATTTAAATGGATCAAATCACCCTCTATTTCTTTCCTTTTTTTTCTTCAGAAAATTATATATCAAAAGTTATTTTTATTTCTCTTCTAATTAATTTAGAATAAAAAGGAAAACCCATCTGTCTTCCCTCCTATTAAACAGGTAATTAAATTTTCATGGATAAATACTGAAACCTCTCCAAAATAAGAAAAAGATAAGTAATATTTATAAATTGTAATCCCACAACATGTTTTCCTTCTAAATCCTCCTCCCCAATCTCCACCACACCAGCACCCCTCGTCTTGCTCTCTTCACTCTCCAAATCCTAAACAAATCATAATTAATGTAAGCATGCGATTACTTAGTAAGAGAAATTAAATTTCTCGCCTCCCTTAGATGTGGCGACAAGATCAGGAGGCCACGACTCTCCACCGCCATTTGATTGTATTTCAACCTATCAATGCTGTCGCGAAGTCGCACGACGGTGCCACTGGGTATTTCTAATTAGGGAAGATCTGCAATATATTGGAGAAAATATTTGGAGGTATTTTCGTGATCATTGTCAACAAGTGACCTAAGAATACTGTTGCAATTATTGCTTCCACCATTGATAACGATGACTTCTTCGCCGCCAATTCTACGATCTGGTCGGACAAATATTGAATTGTGTTGCTTGAGAACTATCATTTGTCATAGTGGACAGTGGCACAGGCTAAATCGTGTTTAAGGGTTTGATCTATTTTTATCCCAAATTAAATAGGAAAAAAAATTATTTTAATATTTAATTTTTTGAATAAGGGGTAATTTGATCTATTAAAATAGATCAAGGGGTTGGATGAAAAAAAATTAGATTAGGGGTCAATATGATCCCATGAATTAAGTTTAGGGTCTAGATTGACCCTTTCCCTTAATTTATATAGAAAAATTAGATGAGAGAGGAGAGATAAAGAGAAAAAGTGGAGAGAAAATGTATATAGGTATATATAGGGGTGATTTTTAAAACTTGGGGTGGATTTTGAATTCCAATTCTGAGGTTTTAAAATCGGAAATGAACATTCCCTATGGGTAAGGGGTTGAATTTCTCCTCCCCATCACGTGTCAATTTATTAAAAGATTGAATATGACATGTCACATCAAAGTGTCACAGGATATTCCATGTCTATTGTCAAAACTCGAACTAAAGTGAATGATGAAATAGGAAAATTTCAATTTTAGTCCCATGAGAATAGAAAATTTTCAAAATGGTCCCTTTTATTGCATAATTAGTCCTATAAGAATCTTGACTCATTTTCCATCACAAACTAACGGAAACAAGCACGTGTGTGCACAGTTAGTCGGCACTAGAGACCATTGAAGAGGTTCTCAAATCTCAAATTCAGTTCTCCAATCATCGAAAATCCTAATTAATTTAAGGAAAAGCTTGATTCTGCGTAAGGAAATACTCTTATCCTTTATGAAAATCAATCGTGTTTGAGTGAATCAACCTTTTCATTTTGATTCAAAGAATATGTCCTATCTGATGGTGATCGAATCTTATGGTCTACGTGATATATTCGGGTTCCATGCACATATAACGTAGCGGAATTACAGAAAGTATTACCTTTCACCGAAGACTTGCGGAGAAGTTTGAACAGCTGCAGAAATGACCTCTTGATCTTCTACTGTATTCATATGCCTCGTCTAGATGTCGTGTGGGCGATGATCCTCTAGTCGATCTCAATCCGCAGTCTCTATGATTTTCTCACGTTCTCTCTTATCCGATGAGAAATCTGATTTCTCATCTAATTTATGAAATTGGCGTGTAATCATGTGATCCAGACTGCTAAGATGGCTAATTTATAGACTACAATGGGGATCTTGAGGAGAAATTAGGGTTGGGCCTCCCATTAGATTTAAGCATCCAAGTTTTGTTAGATTGTATACTAAAAGTCTGGCTTTTGTATGGAACAATATTTTAACAATTTATTTGAAATGAGAATCATATGATCAAACGTTTTGCATATTATAATTTATTTATATGTTTGTGCAAAAGTCCATTTACTTTATACTGTAGATAATATGTTGTGAGACAACACGCGGAAGATCATATTATCGGTTTCCTTATAAAGTATAAACATATGCTCACAACCGAGATAGATGGGGACTTACTATCGGGATGGTTGTAGTGTGATTTGATATTAGTTTGTCTTGACTATAGAATCATATTAGTGCACTTTGTGTGTATTGAGCAGGACCGCTTAAGATCGTTCGACTTGTACTATCTATATAGGAGAACTTGATCTCAGTTATTATGGATGTTCGTACTCTTAATTACTTTATAATAACCTCAACACGTAAGCCAATATGTATTTCTTTGATTCATCAATGGGTGAGATTTACATGTAATTAAATCAATAAACTCGGTGAGTTGAGAAGTAGTGATGTCTCTATGGTGGTTGTTGATTGTAGAAGGAATCAGCGTCCTATTCAGGTTGATGATGTCCCCTTGAGGAGCTCATAAGGATTATCATGTAAATCTTGCAAGTGGATTAATTCCGACATGATAATAAGGTTGAGTGGTACTACTCTCGGATGAGATATTAATTAATTTGAGTTGTCAGTAACTTAATTAATTAATGGGCATTGTATATCTTAAACATGGGGAGACTGTCTGGCTTATAATAAGAAGGAGTCCATAACGTAATTATGTGATTAGAATGGTAGTTCAGTAATAATATTTTAGTGGTGTATATTATTATTATTGGACTTAAGTATAAGTTTTGGGCTAAATTTGGATACTTAAACCCAATGGAGGCCCAACTCTAATTTCTCCTCCTGGTCCGTATTGTAGCCCATATATAAGTCATCTCAGCTTTCTGGAACCCTATTAATGTCACCTCTTTTGACGTGAAATAGGAAAGAGAAGCAGATTGAGAAGATCCTGAAGATCGTCGCCCACACGACGTCAGGATTGGACTTGGGAAACAATAGAAGATCAAGAGGTTGTTCTCTGCAGCTGTTCATCTTCAACACACCTTGGTGAAAGGTAATACGTTTCTGATTTATTGCTTCAATTGAATTAGAAACGCATGAAACCCTAACGGTTCACGTTAACCAAATAATCGAACGCCAATAATTGGTATTAGAGCGTCAATTTTGTGGTGAATCATGACACGTTAGGCTATGGTTTATATACTATACGTGATTTAATTATCGTATAGAAAGCATGAGAAAATAGGGTTTGATATTTTTTGAAATTATCCGTGAAACATTATCCCTCAATCGTCCGCGGTCGACGAGGCCCGGTGTGACTGGACATGACGTCTACTGAAAGCCCGAGACTGTGCGATAATATACACGATGGTGATGCACATACTCATGGCAGAATAGTTGGTCACTGAAAGTTTTTACTTGATTTCGAGCGCAACAACGAGAAGGGTGATGATATCACAACTGAAAGGCGGCGTGATGTTTCCTAGCGACCTGGACAACTAGGAGGAAGACGAGCGCATGGCCTGGCATAGCGCACGATGGTGTGCTCGGTGGATCGCCCAGTGGTATGTAGACGGCGGGTGTGATGCCCGTTGATATTGCAGTCGGGTGGCTTAGCGTGCAGGATATCGTGCGGTGAGCCTGGTGACTTAGAGGCACGGATGTAGATGGAGGCAAGGGTTCAGGCAACTGCGACAGCATCGGGCTAGAGGCTTGGCATGGCGATGCTGATGATAATTGCAGGGCATACGACTGCAACACTGGCGGTCGGTGGTTGGGGCTGCAGATCGACATTCTGGGCGGGTGAGACACAGATTCCGAGCTAGTCATCTCCCTGGCAGATCGAGTCTGCGCAGTTCAAGGTGGGTCTCCTAGGTTTCGGGCAAATCAAAGAAGGCTTCTGGTCGAGTTTGAAGCGCCTTACCGATCAGATCTATTTGCTAGATGCGACTGATGATTGGTGACAACGCGGCATCAACTGGAAGCGACTCGCGGTGTGTTGAGAGTGGAAATTAGTATGTTTGAGTATCCAATTTAACACCTTTTTGATGAGAATTATTGTTATATATTAGTACAAGTATCTTATATTTATTGTATGCGAGAAAAAGGTGCACTTGAGGTGTTTTATTGTGTTTTAGGTGGAAAAAGGATGAAAAGTGCAAAGTTGGAGAAAAGGTGCAATTTG
Organism: Pogostemon cablin; assembly: GCA_023678885.1. Lineage (NCBI taxonomy): Eukaryota > Viridiplantae > Streptophyta > Magnoliopsida > Lamiales > Lamiaceae > Pogostemon > Pogostemon cablin. The sequence continues at coordinate 28,603,457 of CM042964.1, read as the reverse complement.
TGCAAGAATGCTGAAAACGCACATCCAACTTTCATAATTTTTCTGTGTTTTTATGGAGATCAAAACTATTGCTGTGATACATGGTTAGAAAGCCACTGAAATAAGGGTTGATTTGGCATAAAGAACACCTCAATCGGATTCCAAATGAGGAAGTTATGACCGAAATGGTGACGTCGCGCGAGCTGTGCCGAACAGAATTACTGTGCTACTTTCCATGCTTGTTGCAAATTCAAATCTTGGAATTTTCTTATTTTCTTTATATGGATAGAAAGCCATGGAAAAGATAATCGCGTGAGCATAAGAATCACTTAAATTGGAGCTCGGATGTGGAAGTTATACGCGAAATGGTAAGACTGCGCAAGATAATTCGACCACAACATTTGAATTCGACCTGACCATGTGGTCGAATCCTGGTCGAATTGGACGGCAAGAAAAGCAATTCGACCACAACACCTCAATTCGACCTGCTGTGCTGGTCGAATCCGACACCTGAAGCTCAAATCTGGTGTCTGAAGCTTCCAGTAGAGTGATTCGACCTGCAATTCGACCAGGGGAGGTGAATTCGACCTAGCTTCGTGGTCGAATTGACGTGCGGAAACTTACCATATCCTATTTTTACACCCTCAATGCGTGTGATCGCTCAAAAAGCCCATTTCAAGGCCTATAAGAAGAGCTTACAAGTATAAAAAAGGGTGTAGATCACACCATTAGGGGGAGAACACAATACAATAGAGAATAGAGATTGGATTAGAGAGAGGCCACAACACAATACCACACCCCACAAGGAGGGATCACCCCCCCAACCATCATCCACATTCTTTCCTTCATTCATCCATCACTTTGAAGATTCATTTGTGGAATCAAGAGGAGAACCAAGAGGAGGATTAAAGACGGAGAAGGATGCGACGACGCCCACATCTAGGGTTCATTCATTTTCTAATTTATCTTGTATTTTCCGGACTACGGGTAAGATCTATCCAACACTCATGATTGTTCTTCGCAACATCATGAGCTAGAACTATTTTGGTAGATCTAGGATTTTGAAGGTTTGTAAACTCCGTACAACACTACAGGAGGCTTCTACACCAAGGGTTTTTCTAATTATTTTCTTCTACTTTCTAATTTTCTGGACATATGGGTAAGATCTATCCAACCCCCATGTGTGTTTCCTACAACACCATGGGCTAGAGCCTTTTTGGTAGAACTAGGGTTATGAAGGTTTTTACCAATTAATTGAACTTTCGTGTGTAAACTCCGTACAACACTACTTGTGATTTATTTTATATATGATTATGCCTTTTTAATTCATACTCACAGTCGTTTTGTGCATCATTAACTGTTATGTAGAGTATGAATACATATCTTGGTTATTGATTGAGTGCGTTGACTACTGAGCAGGATTCCATGTTATGATTCTAAGTGAGGGGACTCCGAAGCTTCATTAGAACTATCATATATGAATACTTATTAATTAAATTGAATTCGGGTTATTAAGTAGGATAAAGAGGATAATTTTATAGTACCTATAAAGGGAGATCATATCGGGTTAGAGTACCAATTGGCCAGGGAAATAATTGATATTGATAGTACCTAGAAAAGGGGGTGGAATTATATCTCTTGCTCCGAGGTTATTCAAACGTGTTACACACATGTTTACTTGTGTCTATAGAGTAGATTTGCATGGTTTAGTGATACGTCCATATTCTACAAGGCAGAGTCGGACATCAACACACGAAAGGGAGATTAATAAGTAAAACTGGATTTTCCTAGAGCTACCTATTCTCCTACTTGATCCACTTTCGTATTCTTCTAGTGTTTAATTTATTTTATTTGTTATTTAATTTTCAGCATATTAGTTATTAGATAATCAACCTCAAAATCTTATTGTCTTGTCTTAATTAATTTATTTAATAATTAAATTGATAATACGCCGTCCCTTGGGTTCGATATTCACTTGGTCGCTTGCTAAGCTGCAACTGATATCCTTAATACTTGAGGATTAATTTTGCGTGCAAAGAAAACGCGCATTAGGGGATGGCTGTTATTATTAGTTTGTTATTTCTAGTTTGATTAAGACTTTTATTTGTGATTATTTATTTCTATCTAACCTTAAACTTTTCTGAGGTACTTGTGCACTAGGAAAATGAGAGAAATGAAAATTAGAAGAGCATGAAGCTGGATAGCCTTGAAGTGTAAAAATCTGCTGTACAAAAGATCTCCAGTTTTAATTCTCTACTAATTGAGTTACTTTATCCATATGTTACCTGCCCTTACCAAAGAGTCAACGTTACATCCTTATGAAAGTCCTTTTTGATCCCATTGTCGAATCATACTTTTAAGTAGTGGAAAGTTTGAGACGTTTGGCAAACTTATGGTTACGCATGCACTTGAATTGAATCTGAGCGTAAACACCTTAACCCATAAGTGTACATCTTTTACACTTGAGTGTGAGTGATATATACTTCCCGTGAGAACAAGTGAATGGAGCATTTGAATTAGTGGTGATTGTCTTATCTTGTATGCTATGAATTGATTATTACATGTAATGAAAGTTGCATGACCTAAGTTGAGGACAATTGTATTTTGAATGGGGTATTTGTCATAGTCCTTGTTTCCCCGCTAATCATACTCTCTTTCACTTTACTTTATTCTGTTGCCTCGGGACGAGCAACGAGTAAGTTTGGGGATTGTTGAGAGTGGAAATTGGCGTGTTTGAGTATTCAATTTAACACCTTTTTGATGAGAATTTGTGTAAGAATGCTGAAAACGCACATCCAACTTTCGTAATTTTTCTATGTTGTTGTGGAGATCAAAACTATTGTTGTGAAACATGGTTGGAAAGCCACTGAAATGAGGGTTGATTTGGCTTAAAGAACATCTCAATCGGATTCCAAATGAGGAAGTTATGATCAAAATGGTGATGTCACGCGAGCTGTACCAAATAGAATTTCTATACTACTTTACGTGGCTTTGTTCACTTTCAAATCTTAGAGTTTTCTTGTGTTCTTTATATGGATAAAAAGCCAAGGAAGAGAGGATCGCGTGAGCGCAAGAATCACTCAAATTGGAGCTCGGATGTGGAAGTTATACGTGAAACGGTAAGACTGCGCAAGATAATTCGACCACAACATTTGAATTCGACCTGACCATGTGGTCGAATCCTGGTCGAATTGGATGGCAAAAGAAGAAATTCGACCATGACACCTCAATTCGACTTGCTGTGCTGCTCGAATCCAGCACCTGATGCTCGAATCCGGTGTCTGAAGCTTCCAGTAGGGTGATTCGACCTGCAATTTGACCAGGGGAGGTGAATTCGACCTAGCTTTGTGGTCGAATTGACGTGCGAAAACTTACCATATCCATATTTTTACACCCTCAATGCGTGTGATTGCTCAAAAAGCCCATTCCAAGGCATATAAGGAGAGCTTATAAGTATAAAAGGGGGTGTAGATCACACCATTAGGGGGAGAACACAATACAATAGAGAATAGAGATTGGATTAGAGAGATGCCACAACACAATACCACATCCCACATGGGGGGATCACCCACCAACCATCATCCACATCCTTTCCTCCATCCATCCATCACTTTGAAGATTCGTTTGTGGAATCAAGAGGAGAACCAAGAGGAGGATTCAAGACGGAGAAGGATGCGACGACGCTCACATCTAGGGTTTATTCGTTTCCTAATTTATCTTGTATATTTCGGACTACGAGTAAGATCTATCCAACACCCATGATTGTTCTTCGCAACATCATGGGCTAGAACTATTTTGGTAGATCTAGGATTTTGAAGGTTTCTATGAATTAATTGAACTTTCGTGTGTAAACTCCGTACAACATTACTTGTGGATTGATTTTATATATGATTGTGCTTTCTTAATCCATATTCACAGTCGTTTTTGTGCATCTTCAATTGGTATATAGAGTCTGAATATATATCTTGGTTGTAGATTGAGTGCGTTCACCCCTGAATAGGATTCCATGTTATGATTCTAAGTGAGGGGAATCCGAAGCTTCATTAGAACTATCATATATGAATACTTATTAATTGAATTGAATTTGGGATATTAAGTAGGATAAAGAGGATAATTTCATAGTATCTATAAAGGGAGATCATATCTGGTTAGAGCACTGATGCGGCGTTTCCAACGCACAATTAATCCCCAAGATTAAGGATATCAATTGTAGTCTCGAAAGGTGAGCAATTGAATATCGAACCCAAAGGACGGATAAATATCAAATGTATTATATTCTAATAAATTAAGACTATGTAAGAAATTATGATGGTTGTGATTTGTCGTTGAATAACAAATAAATATGAAATAACAATTAAAATAAATAACAACAAAGATAATAGAGTTGTAATCAAATAAGAAGACATGTAGTTCTATAGATTATCCAGTTCCACTTATTAATTCATCTTCCGTGTGACGGTGTCCGACTCTGCTTTATGATTTATGAACGCATCACTAAACCATGCAAATTTACTCTATAGACACAAGTAAACATGCGTATGCATCATGTGAATATCCTCGGAGCAAGACATATAATTCACCCTCCTTTCTAGGTACTATCGATATCAATTATTTCCTGTGTACTTTAGTACTCTAACCCGATATGATCTCCCTTTATAGGTAATATGAAGTTATACTCTTTATCCTACTTGTTGACCCGAATATGATTCAATTAACAAGTATTCATATAAGATATTTCTAATAAGACTTCGGAATCCCTTCACTTAGAATTATAACATAAAACCCTACTCAACAGTGAACGCACTCAATCGATAACCATGTTATGTATTTAGACTCTACACAATGATTAACGATGCACAAAATGACCGTGAGTATGGATTAAAAAGGCACAATTTTATACAAAATAAATCACAAGTAGAGTTGTACGGAGTTTACACACGAAAGACAAATTAACTCATGAAACCTTCATAATCTAAGAACTACCAAAGAAGTTCTACTCTATGATTGATCTAAGATCAATCATGGTGTATTGAAATGATCTTACTTGAAGCTCCATGAATCTCCAGAAGATCAATGTTGGACTGATCTTACTTGAGTCTCCACGTTCATCCTCCTCCTCATCTTCTTCTTGTTGAATCTACAACTCCTTTCTTTGCTGCTTGCTGCCCTTGCAACTGCTCTCTTCTCTACTCTCAAGTTTTTATGTGTTGTATGTTGTGTTATGGTCTTGCAGCTGCCTCCCTTTTATACTTGTTGCCTAATGCATTTCCACATGCATCCACTTCTCTTTGTTTGTTGTTCTTGCAGCTACACATGCATCCACTTCTTCTTTATTTGTTGTTCTTGCAGCTCCACATGCATCCACTTCTCTTTGTTTGTTGTTCTTGCAGCTCATTGTGCTATCTTTGCAACTCTTTTCCTTGTCTTCTTCTTTTAGGAATCCAAATGTGTGTTATGTGCTTCATGTGTTCCATGTGAATGGTGTATTACCTTCCCTTTTTATCATGTGTGCACTTCTTTCCCACTTGTTCATATTTTCCACGTAGATTGTGCACTAAATAAGTAGGGAGAATTGAAGTAGTCCATGTCGAATTGGTCTTCTGAAAGTCACAGACGCTCAATTTGACCTGATGGCCAGGTCGAATTGAGGTCGAATCGGCAATTCAACCTTGATTCGACCTGATGTTCAGGTCGAATTGAAGAGACGAGGTCGAATTGGCATCTCCGCCATTCAATTCGATCTTGATTCGACCTGATGCCCAGGTCGAATCCCTCCTGTCGTGGTCGAATTGGCAATTCCTCCAATCGATTCGACCTGATACCCAGGTCGAATCGAAGTGCCGAGGTCGAATTCACCTTCTGATCATGTCCTGCCTTCAATTCGACCAACAGGCCTGGTCGAATTGACCTCTTGCTGGTCGAATTGGACTCATTCTTTGCCCAATCGGATGGCTTCGACTTCCTTTCTTCCGTTTTTAATTTTTCCACTCCGATTTCCTGCCAAAAACCACTCAAAACGACTTCAATAACACCTGATTCATGACTTATCACAATATATATTGGTTTACAACTAATTATAACCTTAAAATACTTCATATTAGCACAAATTCAAGCGTAAGATTCGTGAATTTACACACTCATCAAACCCTCAAACTTACATGTTGCTCGTCCCGAGGCAACACAATCAAAACCAAGAGTCGTGTATAATTCACGAAGATCACCACAAATTGCACATGCAATTTCATCAATCAAAACAAGTATTTCCTGCATCATACATATTATTCATGTAAAACATCACCCGATCATATTACCATTCGGAGTACTAAGTCATCAAGCTCACAAGATAAGTGTTTCTTCTCTCACTCAAGTGCTAATTGCACCTAACGGGTTAATATATACACTCATAATCAATCCATACTCGCGCATAACCATAAGCTTGGCAAGGGTCTCAAAAATCATCTTGCAATCAATTCATGACTAGGATCACAAAGGACTTGTTTTTGGGTTGTAATATTGGTTCTTTGGAAAGAGTAGGAAAATTTAGATAAAGTGACTTAACACTAGTAGAGAGTTACCTTGGAGGTTCTTGCTTTCTTCATTTGGCTACAAATTCTCCTCCAATTTCTTCTCATGCACTTGCACCTTTGAACTTTCCTTCTCTTTCTTGCATCAATCATCATTCTTCATTTGATAACTCGGGTACTGGTTGCAGGCACTACCCTTTGTAAACAGCAATCGAGGAACCAGTTTCAGGCACTACCCCTAAACAAGTTTTAACCATATACTTCTCTTACTTTACTCAACCACATTCTATCTTCCTTCTTCCTCTTGCAACACTTATTTACCTCAACTCTCTACCAATGAATAGGGTATTGAAACAAAGCCCAAGTAAAGGTTAAATAAGGCTCTTTTATTCGGCTTGCCAAGAAAAAGCTTTTTAAGGCTCAAACGGGGCTACCAAAGGTATATACAATCAATAGGAAAGGTAAAATTTGGCTAAGTAACTCAAATAATCAAAAATGGCCTAAGATCATATCCTAGTAATTCACCAATTGTAAATTTCACACAAGACTCCAAGCCAAGTTCTAGAATACATTCATATGAATGACTCTCTCAATAATAAACTATCATGATCAAGCATGATTAAAAGGCTCAAATCCTCACATGGTAAATAGAATCCTAAGTACTCCTTATAGCACATAATCAAGATCAATTTCACAAGAACTCTACATACTTAACAAATTATACATGCTCTCATCAATGAAAATCAACACATGAACATATGAATGCACAAAAATCCATGAAAACCATATACCAACTTAATCATATAAATATCTCATGTATCATAGTTTACCCTCACAATCCATATCCAAGATGATTAAATGTAGCAATATAATGCAACTTTGCAAAAGAAAACATCCATCCTGTAAAGAGAAAAAGAAAAATGAGGTGAGATAAATTAGAGAACAAAAAAAACTGCAGTTCTACTCCTCCAGAGCATCGTCATCCTCATCATCATCATCCTCACTCATCTCATCAAGCCTCCTCTCCACAATCCGGGTGAGATCACTGATGTGCCTATCCAGGTAATCAACCCGATCGCTCAGCTTACCAACCCATCCATCCATGGCTGTGTATCGATCATTTAACATGGCGTAATCGGCATTCAAGAGCTCAAGCTGCTTGTTTGTCTCTAGCTGATTCGCGCTGATAGTGGCTAGATGCTCATTCAACAGCCGGAACTGCTCCCGTGTATAATCATCCAGTCCAGCCCACTGCTGCTGTCGTGGCACTGTCGGAATGGGGTAAGGTACTCTCTCCTGCTGCTCAGGAATATCCATCTCCTGATGCTCGTCCTCATTTCTATGTTGCTGTGGCGGTGAAGGCCTGAACTCTCCTTGATCAACGATCATCTGCAACTCCTCTATCATACCTGCCACACACATCCGGGCCACTGTCCTCCAGTCTCCTCTAGTCTGGACAGTAGTAGACAAAGCAATGTGGCCCAGTGAGTTCATCAACAGGCTTCTCTCCTCTCAAACTGTAGTCATGTTGCTCACATCGAAGGGGAACATGAAATCGAAGGGCTTAGGACCCCTCGTGAAGAACCAATCTCCATCTCGAAAGTGAGCAAATCCGCCCTTCACGCAAGAGTACAAAACCAAATCAGGCTCTCCTAGGACAGGTGTGATGCCGGTGAAGTCCATGCTATAGTGCTCAGCCACGATAGTAAGTAGTCCTCCGATATTCACCTTTTGAAATCCGTAGACTCTAAATCTATTTAGCTGATAGATGAAATACGATCCCACATTAAACTTCACTCCGTTCAGCATACACCACAGAGCATAGAGCTCTCCTCTCGACACACAGCTTCCTTCAGAGCGGGCAAACAGTGTGTTGCCCAACACTCTATCCATGTATCTGAGCATTGGATTCTTGATCATAGAAGCACGGACGTCTTGCTTTTTAAAATCTACATCCTCCCCGGAGATCTCTCGCCAAAAACTGTTGGCATTGAATAAATCATTCTTCATCCAAGCAATCTCTGTAGGAGTCTAAAATAATACGTTGAACTCATCAGCAGACCATGTTCTCATCACTCCCCCCAGCTGGAAGGTACACTCATAAAGAAATCCCAGATGATCCTTCTCCATCGTGATTGAGCATAAAACTTCAGCCGTCACATGGAAATATGTCGGCTTCTTTAGCTCCATAAACCTCTTGATCTCAACTTGATCGAACATCCATAGTATATCATTCCGGATTCTCATGGTGTCATATCATCGTCGTCTTGGTACCTTGTTCTAGCAATCTTCTCAGACACTTCCGACCATTTTTCCTTTATTTCATCCCACTTATTCATTCGAATTTTGAAATTTGCAGGTAACCTCTCTGTAAGTCTCAACTTCTTTGTCACCTTATCTTCCTGAGAAGGCTTATCCTGCCTCTTCTTTGATCGAATTTCAACCTCCTTCCTCTTATCTTTTCATTGTCCTGAAAATAATAATTCAATAACAGCCAACTAGGAAAACAAACCAAGTAATTGACTAGCATCCAACTCTACTCAAGACTTCAAATTTCAATGCATAGTCATCCTAACCAAATTTATTCTATTCACATCCATCCTCAATCCTTACTGGCTATTCACATGATTCAACACCAATCAAGCATGGATAATCAAACAATTATAACCAACAACAAGCATGATTCATCCATTCAAGCATTTCAATATGAACAAACACTATAAAATGCAACAAATTCAATCCATAATCACATGCTCATCAATTACACCCTTTAATCACCCATCAATTCACATGAAACTTTAGGTTCTATCATTAATTAATTAATCAAATCAAACCAAACAAGTGTTCATATGAATTTGTCCATCACATTCAACTGTTGCTATGAATTCTCAAGTAAAACAAGCTTAATCAACTTACCCATCCAAAATTAACATATAGAACATCAATCATAGGGTAATTGAGTTGAGAAAACATACCTTATGTTATGCCCATGGTTAAAAATCGACAGGTGAATTAAGTTCTTCGAATTCGCACAAAAAAGCCCTAACTCGCGACTGTTTTTGCCTTGCCCAAAATCACGACGAATTGAAGAAATTAAGGGAGGAGTATAGTGTAATTGGTGTGTGAACAAACAAAATTGAAGACTGGATGCAAGGTTCTTCGATTAGGGATGAATTCGGGTGGAGATGATGTGTAAAATGTGGTCGAATGATTTGAAAACGGGGTTAAAAACATACTTACCTGATCCAAGGTTAAAAGGAAGATTTAGCACTTCGATTCGACCTTGATTCGACCTGGGCCTCAGTCGAATCGATATGATACAGGTTGAATTGAGCTATTTGACCATTTTTGCCTCCCGATTCGACCTGCTTGCTTGGATTCGACCATCTTCCTTGGTCGAATTGGCTCCTTGATGCTCCAAAGTTGAGTTTTCATCATCCTTTACACGCTTCAAGCTTCATAAACGATCATTAGATACTAAAATAGAGCATAAATTCATCAAGAATCCATCCTAAAACTCCACATTTATGAGTAACTCCGCAAACAACATGAAACATGGAACAAAACACCACTAAACATTAGACAAATTGCAAAAAAATCGACACATAAAAACTGGTTAAAGTTTCAATATGCCGCAAAAAATCAATTCACCTAACAAACGTTACAAAGAAAAGATTTATACTAACAATGCTTATTAAGGTAAGTACATCACACCCCCAAACTTAGTGGAAACTATATAGTTGAAACTAAGTTTGCAAAGAGATGTAATTGCCGATAAGTAAGCACGTTCAATATAAAAATTTCTTACTCACACGAATGAAATAAAGCAATAAAATGGGAGGGAAAGCCCCCAACAGGCGCTCTTGTTTAATGTCGGAGAGTCACGACGGATGTAACCTTTTGGACTACTCGATCAGAGGACAGTCCTCTCGCATTCTTACTTTCTAGTACCTCCATCCTCTCTTATTTTCCGTACCAACCATCTCACCCTTCTTTGTCACTAAAATAGAACTCTTTGAATTCCTTTCCTCCCATGACTGGCTTGATTCCTTCCTATCAATCCTCCACTCAATTGTAGGCTCAACCTGTGTAGCAAAACAAGGATCAAACAAGTTAAAATTTTCAACACCAATATAAAAATACAAATCCGGAGGTATGTTCGGAGCTTCAGATATGGATCATCCATCTTTCCTGCAACCACAAGATTATCAAATATTACATTAGAGTTAGTAGTAGGAAAAGTAAGAGATACGCTTGGTCCTGCGATCTCCTCTACCACTTCAATTCTTTGGCTCTCATGCTTCTCTTCCTTATCAGTAGGCTTCATCTTCTCTTTAACAGTGGACTTCTTATTCTGATTCACCATGTCAGCAGTGATCTTCCTTATCTGTTCATCCCTGGCATCACCTAATGCAAGTAATTTCTCAAGATAGTCAATACATGCATCGTTAGATAAACTCCCAAACTCTGCATCAGACAGGGTGAGGTTCTCCTCAAACTTTGTGTCGACTACTTCCACAGACTTGCATTGTTGTTGATCTGTAGGTCTCTTCATTGCTTTGTCAAGGTTGAATAGGACCTCTTCTTTATCCATTCTCAGCCGCAACTCGCCCTTATGCACATCTATCCTGGCTCCCGCAGTAGTAAGGAAAGGTCTCCCTAAGATAAGATGGACATTATCCTTGTCATCTTCCATCTCCAGCGCCAGAAAATCTACAGGAAAGACTAGCTTCTCTACTTTGACAAGAACGTCTTCGATCACTCCCTTCGGAAAAGTCATAGACCTATCCGCCAGTTGTAGAGCAACTGTCATGGGGGTTAACTTCCCTAAACCAAGCTTTTGAAAGGTGGACAACGACATCAAGTTGATGCTTGCCCCAAGATCGCACAAAGCTCGTTGTGCCGGCCCTTTTCTAATCTCACACAAGATAGTAAAGCTTCCCGGATCCTTCATCTTCTGTGGCAGCTTTCTTTGGATAAACGAGCTACAATTTTCAGACAAGTTCACCGTCTTAACTCCGTTCAAGCTTCTCTTTTTCAAAAGTATATCCTTAAGGAATCGGACATAGTACGACATCTCCAATATTGCCTCAGAGAAAGGAATGCTCAAGCTTATCTTATTCATGATATCTGAAAACCTCTTGAACTTCTCTTCCAATCCCTTCTTAACTATCCTATAAGGAAAAAGCGGGGCACTTTTGTTTTGGGAATACCCCATTCATCACGCTCAACTTTCTCCACTTTATCCTTTTTGGCTCTCAACCTCTTGGCTCTTTCCCACTTCTTCTCTGCTTTGATCTCAGTATTTTGCTTATTTGGAACCAATGGAGTAATGTTCACATCTCCAGGAATGTTCGATGAAGAAACAGGTGCATTATGGGGCGATTCGACCTGGATTCGACCAGGGGCTATGGTCGAATCGGGCACGTAGTGGTCGAATTGAGCACCTGGAGGTTTAATTTAACCATGTAAGTTTGATTCGACCAGGATTCAACCTGAAGGTCTGGTCGAATTGGATGGCTGCCGGTCGAATCGAGCCCTTGATGAAACAGAGTGTTCTGGATGGTTGGATTCGACCTCATTTCGACTTGGTCTCCTGGTCGAATTGAATTTCCCTTGGTCGAATTGACTCTCTGTAAGATTTCTGCCCTCCTATTCAACTTGAATTCGACCTGGATTCAACCTGTGGGCCTGGTCGAATCGTAGTTGTGCTAGTCGAATCGAGGCGCTGGTGCTTCCAAATCACAACCAGTGGCTTCATTCGACCTCCCCTGATAGATTCGACATGTGAGCTTTGTCGAATTGAGGTCGAATTGAGCTCTTGACATCTCCATTTTTGATCCCAGCTTCATTGGTCTCTCGTACTGTGTTCCGGACCTCAATGTGATAGCGTTACAGGACTTTGAATTCTCAATACTTTGTGAAGAAAACTTCCCCTTCTCAATAGTTTGAATTAGCTTGTTGACACTTCCTGCCATCTTACCCATCAACAATGTGAGGCCTTCATTTGCTTGGATAATTCCTCATGGTTTGCATCAATCTTCTTCTCTAAATTAGCCACTTTTGCATCATTTATTGTCATGTATCTGTTCACCATATCCTCGAACTCTGGCTTTTCTTCTTCCACTTTAGTACCTGGATTGACACCCATAGGAGTTTGTATGGCATTTTTAGGATTACTCCATGAAAATTTCGGCCTTCTGGTTGTTGATAATTAACCGGGGGACCACGATTGTTGTAGTTCCCTTGAAAATTCCAGTTGCCCTGATTTTTAAACCTCGTTCCTTGGATACTTTAGCCCATAGCGTAATTGGCTTCTTCCATCTCCTCTTGGATCGTTCCATCCTTCGTTACTTCCTACTGCATGGTTGGTACGCGCTGAGATAGATCAGTGATTTGCTTTTTGTTGAGACTCGAGTAGCTTGTTGATGTTGTACAAGCTAGGGACGATCTCATCTTCTCTACTTGTTTTTACCATGGTATGCTCAACATTAGCTACTTTTCCAAGGACGTAATTGCCTCTCACTCGATCAGTTGGCCAATCTCTTGAGTTCATCGAAATATCTTCAAAGAGTTTCTCGGCCTCTACGGATGACTTGGTAAGCAATGCTCCATTAGAAGAAGCATCCAATAACACATGAGAATCACAGTCCAATCTGTTGTAGAATATGCTGATGTATTGAGCTTTAGATAGCCCATGTTGAGGACACTTACGAAGCATGTCCTTGAATCGGTCCCAAGCTTTATGAAACTTCTCTCCGCTACTCATGGCAAATTGGTTAATGTCTTGCTTCATTTTAAATACATTTGAAGGTGGCATGTATCTCTCCAAGAATATTAACTTCAATTGCTCCCAAGTAGTGAATTCAGCTACATTGATAGTGTCGTACTAATCTCTTCCGATAGCGAGAATTTGAACAAGAGGATCTTCCAAGCATCTTCATGGTCTCCGGCATCTATTTGAGCACTTGCATACCCTAAGAATTTTTTGAGATGTTGCTGCGGATCCTCGAAAGTCCCTCCAGCGAAGGAGTTCCTTTCTATCATGCTAATAAGAGCGGGGTGAAGATCGAAGCTCTCATTAGCCTCCTTGCTCCTAGAAGCCCAAAGTTTCTAGCCCTGTTGTTCTTGAAGACTTCACGGATGGCCAGATTGTCCGGATTTGCCATTCATTGGCCATGTCGACTTACTTTGCTGCTGCATTTGGATCAGCTACAGTTTCAGTCGCCTCCGAGTTCGATTCGTCCATTTCAACTCCAAAATTTAGAGTTGTAGTTGGTTCTTCCTTCTTGCCTTGAATCTTACCCTTCTTCTTCTTCGTTGATGCTCCGATCTCTGGATTGGAAGTTGCTAACTTTCCAACCTTTGATCTAGTAAGCATGTACCTACAAAGATTAAGAATTAGATCACAAAACAAGAATTGAAATAGTCCTAATAAAACTAGAAATAATAAAAAGATATTTTATGTTGTCCCCGGCAACGGCGCCAAGAACTTGATGCAGCGTTTCTCAACGCACAATTAATCCCCAAGATTAAGGATATCAATTGTAGTCTCGAAAGGTGACCAAGTGAATATCTAACCCAAAGGACGGATAAATATCAAATGTATTATATTCTTGTAAATTAAGACTATGTAAGAAATTATGATGGTTGTGATTTGTTGTTGAATAACAAATAAATATAAAATAACAATTAAAATAAATAACAGCAAATATAATAGAGTTGTAATCAAATAAGAAGACAGGTAGTTCTATAGATTATCCAGTTCCACTTATTAATTCATCTTCCGTGTGACGGTGTCTGACTCTTCCTTATGATTTATGAACACATCACTAAACCATGCAAATTTACTCTATAAACACAAGTAAACATGCGTATGCATCGTGTGAATATCCTCGGAGCAAGACATATAATTCACCCCCTTTCTAAGTACTATCGATATCAATTATTTCATGTATACTTTAGTACTCTAACCGGATATGATCTCCCTTTGTAGGTACTATGAAGTTATACTCCTACTTGTTAACCCGAATATGATACAATTAACAAGTATTCATATAAGATAGTTCTAATAAGACTTCGGAATTCCTTCACTTAGAATTATAACATAAAACCCTGCTGACCAGTGAACGCACTCAATCGATAACCATGTTATGTATTCAGACTCTACACAATAATTAATGATGCAAAAAACGACTGTGAATATGGATTAAAAAGGCACAATCTTATACAAAATAAATCACAAGTAGTGTTGTACGGAGTTTACACACGAAAGATAAATTAACTCATTAAACCTTCATAATCTAAGAACTACCAAAGAGGTTCTATTCCATGATTGATCTAAGATCAATCATGGTGTATTGAAATGATCTTACTTGAAGCTCCATGAATCTCCAAAAGATCAATGTTGGACTGATCTTACTTGAGTCTCCACGTTCATCCTCCTCCTCATCTTCTTCTTGTTGAATCTACAGCTCCTTTCTTTGCTGCTTGCTGCCCTTGCAGCAACTCTCTTCTCTACTTCAAGTTTTTATGTGTTGTATGTTGTGTTATGGTTTTGCAGTTGTCTTCCTTTTATACTTGTTGTCTAATGCATCTCCACATGCATCTACTTCTCTTTGTTTGCTGTTCTTGCAGCTGCACATGCATCCACGTATTCTTTATTTGTTGTTCTTACAGCTCCACATGCATCCACTTCTCTTTGTTTGTTGTTCTTGCAGCTCTTTGTGATGTCTTTGCAACTCTTTTCCTTGTCTTCTTCTTTTAGGAATCCAATTGTGTGTTATGTGCTTCATGTGTTCCATGTGAATGGCGCATTACCTTCCCTTTTTATCATGTGTGCACTTCTTTCCCACTTGCTCATGTTTTCCACATAGATTGTGCACTAAATAAGCAGGTCGAATTGAAGTAGTCCATATCGAATTGCAGGTCAAATTAGTCTTCTTAAAGTCACAGATGCTCAATTCGACCTCGATTTGACCTGATGGCCAGGTCGAATTGAGGTCGAATTGGCAATTTGACCTTGATTCAACCTGATGTTTAGGTCAAATTGAAGAGACGAGGTCGAATTGGCATCTCCGCCATTCAATTCGACCTTGATTCGACCTGATGCCCAGGTCAAATCCCTCATTTCGTGGTCGAATTAGCAATTTCTCCAATCGATTCGACCTCGATTCGACCTGATGCCCAGGTCGAATCGAAGTGCCGAGGTCGAATTCACCTTCTGATCATGTCCTGCCTTCAATTCGACCAACAGGCCTGGTCGAATTGACCTCCTGCTAGTCGAATTAGACTCTTTCTTTGCCCAATCGGATGGCTTCGACTTTCTTTCTTCTGTTTTCAAAATATTCACTCCGATTTCCTGCCAAAAACCACTCAAAACGACTTCAATAACACCTGATTCATGACTTATCACAATATATATTGGTTTACAACCAATTATAACCTTAAAACGCTTCATAATAGCACAAATTCAAGCGTAAGATTTGTGAATTTACACACTCATCAAGTACCAAATGGCCAGGGAAATAATTAATACTGATAGTACCTAGAAAAAGGGGTGGAATTATATCTCTTGCTCCAAGGTTATTTACTCGTGTTACACGTATGTTTACTTGTGTCTATAGAGTAGATATGCATGGCTTAGTGATGCGTCCATAAACCACAAGGCAGAGTCGGACATCAACACACGAAAAGGAGATTAATGAGTGAAACTGGATTATCTTAGAGCTACCTATTCTCCTACTTGATCTACTTTCGTATTCTTCAAGTGATATTTCATTTAATTTATTATTTAAATTAATTGTTTATTATTTAATCATTCAATCCTTAACATTATTGTCTTACGTCTTAATTAATTTAGTAAATAATTAAATTGATAATACGCCATCCTTTGGGTTCGATAATCACTTGGTCACTTGCTTAAGCTGCAATTGATATCCTTAATATTTGAGGATTAATTTTGCGTACAAAGAAAATGCGCATCACGGTGGTGATCAATAGCAAGTTCCAGACGGCATTGGAATCCAGACATTGGTTGGCACTGCAGACTGGAGCCTCCGAGTTAGTCCACAGCTGCTTCCGAGCGGGCCTATTGAATGGGCGAGCGAATCAACAGCTGGGAGTAAATTTTGGCATACGACATCGGGCTGCACACGCACGATGACGTGTTGCTTGAGCACGAAAGTGCTGATGTGCGCGCGAATTTGTGCACGGTGGCTGTCGTCGAGCTTGGAAGACATGGCACGACTCATGCCAAAGGACTACAAGAGTTGTGCAGGCGTTGTGTAGACGTGGCGTGTGACTTCGTGCATGATGATGTGCACTGCTGGCGAGTGTTGGGCGCACGACTAGTGCTGCTGTCCTGCACGAGTCGTGCAGGTGTTGTCCTTCGGGCAGCCAGGCTCGTTTTCGTGATTCATCATTTTTCGTATTTATTTCGTGATATATCTACATTAATTATTTTATTTGACGATTATTGTTATATATGTATGCATTTTTTATGTGATTTATTTTTTTTAAATTACTTAAAATAGAAGCATGCTAGGATGTGTATTTTATTATTAAATATTATATGCACGTTAAAAACCCTCGGTATTAAATAACTAAGTGGGAGAGGGGATTGGTAATTAAATTATCGTGGCCTCCATTATTGGTTTGTAAGTGATGTGAGTAAATCTGCGTGTTGGCAATAGGCCTTCCTCCACAACGAATGGGTTTATTCACGGATCACTGGTACAAACTTTTTTATGATGATTGTAGGAAGTTATCCAAGAGCGTGTGTACTTCTCCAACTGTAAGGCACATAAGCTTGCGCAATGGACTTGAGATCAAATAATGGTGCACACTTAGGTGTAAATAATTAGTATCATCCCCAACAGAGTCACTGCTGTTATTTGCATGGCTAAAAGGAACCGACTGTTAATTATTTTATCATAAAGTTAGGTTGATAAATGAAATTAATGGGTAAAACCTTCTTTTGTAAATGTTCGGGTCTGTATACGCCCATACTAACGTGGCATGCAAATCCACGGTGCTTGAGATGTTGGTGAATTTTATTTTATATTGTTTTGAGGAAATCAATATAAATTGAAAAATTCGAAGTGTTTGATTTGTTTATTATTTATGATTCTCAGGATTTTCAAATGACACTCAACGTACTTTCTGTTATACTTAAAGAACACAAACTTACTGACACTAATTATGTTGACTGGAAACGAAACATGGACATTATTTTACCTGCTGAAGATTATATCTTTGTACTCACTGAGGAATGTCTTCCAGAACCTACTAATGACTCTACTGAAAAGAAAAGAGCTGCTTATAATAGGTGGCTCAAAGCTGATAGGATGTCTAAGTGCTATATTTTGGCTTCAATGTCAAATATGCTTCAGATTCAGCATCAAGCTATGAACACCGCATATGATATGATGCAGAATCTTAGGGAAGTCTTCGGGCACTAAAGTCATCCTGCTAGGTCGAAGGGCATGTCTATACTGATGAACACCAAAATGGCTGAGGGCATTTCGGTAAGGGAACATGTCCTTAGGATGATGGGCCAACTCAATGAGTTGGAGGTTCTTGGAGCTGAAATTGATGGAGAAACCCAAGTCGATATCATACTCCAAAGCTTGCCTAGGAGTTTTGAGCAGTTTCACCTGAACAACGGTATGAACAAACATTTGTACATGTTGACGGAATTTCTGACAGAACTTGTGGCGGTGGAAGAACTGTTTTGTCGTGCTCCTCAGGTTCATGTTGTAGAAAATGCTACTTATCCTAGGCCGAGAGGTGGTAGGAATAAGAAGAAGCAAGAAAATTTAGCACCGATGAACCAAGTGAAACAATGGGTGGTGCAGTCAAGAAGCCTAAAGGTAAGTGCTTCAAATGCAAGCAGCCGAGACACTACAAGGCTGACTGCCCTCTTCTGAAGGGGAACAGGAATGGTAAGTCTCATATACTAGTTGTTGAATCGTGTTTAGCGGCTGTATCTGCTGACACTTGGTGTGTAGATACGGGAGCCACTGACCATGTCTGCAATTCTTTGCAGGGGTTCCACCAAACCCGACAGCTTAGTGATGGGGAGATTACCATACTCATGGAGAATGCTACAAGAGTAGCGGCTGTTGCAGTGAGAGACGTGTATTTATTTTTCAATAAGAATAAAACTCTTGTTTTGAGGAATTGTCTTTTTGTACCTCATTTTAGAAAGAATTTAATTTCGGTTTCTAAATTGTTTATGGATGGATATTCTATTTCTTTTAATGACAAGGTTGTTATAAAGAAAGATAGAATTATTATCTGTGATGGTGCATTGATAGATAATTTGTATACTCTTAATCCAATTACTCCCACAGTGCAACAAATTGAATTAAATGATACATCTACCAATAAGAGAAAAGAACCTTCGAAAATGAATCAAACATATCTTTGGCATCTTAGGCTTGGTCATATTAACTTGAGTATGATTCAAAAGTTGGTAGCTGATGGACCTCTGAGTTCATTAGAAGTGGAAAATTATCCAACTTGCGAATCCCGCTTGGAAGGAAAAATGACCAGAAGGCCTTTTAAGACAATGGTGTATAGAGCCAATGATCTGTTGGAATTGGTTCATTTTAATTTATGTGGTCCTATGTCTGTCCAGGCAAGAAGGGGTTATGAATATTTTGTCACTTTCATTGACGATTATTCTAGATACGGATACATTTATTTGATGCGCCACAAGTCTGAGTGCTTTGATAAATTCAAAGAGTACAAGGCTGATGTGAAGAAGCAACTTGGAAAATGTATCAAGACACTACGATCTGATCATGGTGGCGAATACCTCTTGGGAGAGTTTAGGAATTATTTATCGGAGGGAGGGATTGAATCCCAATTGTCTGCACCGGGCACACCCCAGCAGAATGGTGTAGCGGAAAGAAGGAATAAGACTCTTATGGAAATGGTAAGATCAATGATGAGTTACTCGGAATTACCAAATTTATTTTGGGGATACGCCTTAGAAACATCGGCTTACATCCTTAACTTAGTACCTTCTAAATCGGTAGCTTCCACACATATCGAATTGTGGATCAAGCGAAAGCCTAGTCTGAAACACTTTTGGATTTGGGGTGCTCCGGCACATGTGTTGAAGGCAAATACTTATAAGTTAGAATCGCATACGGAAGTTTGTCGGTTTATAGGATATCCCAAGGGAATGAAAGGTGGTTTGTTCTATAATCATAAAGACCAAAAGGTGATCTTTAGCACGAACGCTAGATTTTTGAAAGAGAATTATGTAATAAACCACAAATCTATGAGTAAAATTATTCTAGAAGAAGTTAGAGGGAAAACACAAAACATAATACCAACTTTACAAGAGGATATACCACAGGACACTGCACCGCGTGTCACACCTGATACACAATTGTCTGTGGAGCCTCGTCATAGTGGGAGGGTTGTGAGACAACCCGAGAGATTCATGGGATTGGGAGAGTCATCTGACTTGGTCCCTAGTGAACATGAAATTGACCCATGTAATTACAATGAGGCACTGCATGATAAAGATGCTCAATCATGGCAAAAGGCAATGAAATCTGAAATAGAATCAATGTATTCTAATCAAATTTGGGAGCTTGTAGAACCACCCAATGGTGTAAAAGCCATTAGATACAAGTGGGTCTATAAAAGAAAAGGAGGATCTGACGGTAAGGTGGAAACCTTTAAAGCAAGGCTTGTCGCTAAAGGATGTACTCAGAAAGAAGGAATCGATTATAAGGAAACCTTCTCGTCTGTGGCCATGCTTAAGTCAATCCGGATTCTTTTCTCTATTGCTGCTTATATGGATTATGAGGTATGACAAATGGACAGCTTTTCTGAATGGAAGCCTTGAGGAAAACATCTATATGAAACAACCAGAAGGTTTCATTGAAAAGGGCGAAAAGCATCTTGTGTGTAAGCTTAATAGGTCCATTTATGGATTGAAACAAGCTTCAAGATCATGGAACATCCGTTTTGATGAAGTAATCCAATCATATGAATTTATTTAATATCCGGATAAGTCATGTGTATAAAAGAAGTGTGATGGAAACGTAGTGATATTTCTTGTACTCTACGTGGATGATATTCTTCTCATTGGAAATAATGTAAAGGTATTGTCGGGCGTAAGGGTATGACTTTCCAAGCAATTTGAGATGAAGGACTTAGGAGAAGCCGGACGTATTCTAGGGATCAAATTAATAAGGGATCACAAGAAAATAATATTGTGCTTGTCCCAAGCTTCATACATTGATACAATTCTGGCTCGTTTTAGTCTGCAAGATTCCAAGAAAGGTTTTTTTACCTTTTAGGCATAGAATTCCTTTATCTAAAGAGATGTGTCCAAAGACACAACAGGAAATATAGGAGATGAAGCTGGTTCCTTATGCATCGGCAGTAGGAAGCCTCATGTATGCTATGCTATGTACGAGGCTAGATATATGTTATGTCATGGGCATGGTCAGTAGGTATCAAAGTAATCCAGGACAAGGGCATTGGACTGCGGTAAAACATATTTTGGAGTACCAGCGAAGGACTATAGATTATATGCTGGTTTACCGAGCAGATACTTTGTTACCTTTGGGCTATACTGATTCGGATTTCCAATCAGATAGGGATGCTAGTAAATCCACCTCGAGTTATGTGTTTACTCTTAGAGGAGGAGCCATAATATAGAGGAGTGTAAAGCAGAAATGAGTTACGGACTCCACCATGGAAGCTGAATATGTAGCAGCCTCTGAGGCAGCTAAGAAAGCAGTATGGCTTAGGAACTTCTTAATGGACTTGGATGTGATTCCTGATTTGCCTAAAGCAATCACAATTTTTTGTGATAACAGTGGTGCAGTAGCAAACTCGAAGGAACCACGAGCCCATAATGCGAGTAAACACATTGAGCATAAGTACCACCTGATATAAGACATCGTTAAAAGAGGGGAGGTCATTGTTGCTAAGATTGCATTGGAGGATAACCTAGCTAATCCTTTTTACTAAGAGCCTTCCAGCTAAAGCGTTTGATGGGCATGTAGAAGGAATGAGGATTAGTGCGTGTCAGCAGATATCGCAGCTTAATCTTTCAGTATAAGTGGGAGATTGTTGGATTGAATACTAAAAGTCTGGCTTTTGTATGGAACAATGTGTGGTATAAATTCGGAGAATGGGCCTTTCACCTGTTCATATATTGGGCCCGTCAACCCAATACTCAATTGAGAGCCCACGAGGCTCCCTGCCAGAAGAAAAGAGGCTCCGCCTGACTAAGCCAACTAGGCCACTTGATCCAATTGCCTCAGATACGCAGAATCTGCTCCGAGATACACGCGTAGAGGATATCCTAGATCATATCCTAAAAATAGTCACATGAGGCTAAAACGCATTAATGCTTGCACTGTACGCGATAATCTATCAATTTACCCAGATACGGGTGACGTCATATTATCCTATATAAATATGGAAAACCCCCATAGCAATACAATCATCCCATTTACCCCCTAAAAAAGGCACAATCACGCTTGGGGGCAAATCTCTCTCTTTATGTTAGCTTTGCGCAGATTAATGTCTCTTCTTCCCACAACAGCCGCATTAATCCACCATTAAGAAGAGATTAAAATCTGACGAGCGACATTTGGCGCTAGAGGAAGGGTGTGGGTGGCCTTCGATATCCAGAACGACTGCCTTCTTCAGTTCGCCCTGACTCAACTATACGTAGAAATGGTGGATGAACAAGATTGAGACACTCCTAGTAGGGCCAATGAGACCACTAGCCGACACCGCCAGGAGGACCCTAATCTCCCCCGGACCGTGGAAAAAAAAGTTCTGCCGTGCAACACGAAAGAAGACAATCCACAGACCGACTTCCGGCAAAAGTACTTCGACCTTCTCAAACAGATAAAAGAAAAACGAGCGATGACTTCCAGTCGGAGGCTCAGCTTAATTCAGCAAAATAGACGAACGAGCGGCGGTATGAATGAACTTCACCTCAGAAGTCGGTACACGAACGAATGACCAAAAAGGATGAATCTAAGGAACCAAGAAATGCCCAGAAGGTGGTAGACGAGGGACGCGAAAGGAGAAGGATGGCATCCCGGGCCAACTCGATCGCTAGCCGTTCATCTGTACACATGACTAGACGCGTAAGCACAAAAGATTGACTGGGATCAGATCCCACGAAGATTCGACGCGAGCAGTGGGAGACAGCGCAGGAGACGACCCTGTCACCCGACTCAAGCGGAAGCATGATGAGGAAATCAACGCGCTGAGGAGACGACTCAACCAAATGGAAAAAGAAACAACACCGGACTCCATGGTATCCCTGACCCGGAATCGGAGAGGTCCTCGTTCACTCACAGAGTGATTATGACAGCCACTATAAAAAAATACAAATCCCTCAAATCCCCCAATACACCGCGAATCCAGCCTAATCTCCCACCTTAATAAGTATGTTGGGTGGATGCAGGCGCAAGGGTGCTCAGAAGAGGATCGGTGTAAGATGTTCCCCTTAATATTGGGGGACAAGGCGCACGCGTGGTTCGAATTACTTCCCGCTAACTCCATCGACTCTTGGGCACAACTCGCCACTGCCTTTTCGTCCCACTTCGCCTATCTGGCACAAGGAAAGGAGCCTAAGCAAAAATTAG
Organism: Pogostemon cablin; assembly: GCA_023678885.1. Taxonomy (NCBI): domain Eukaryota; kingdom Viridiplantae; phylum Streptophyta; class Magnoliopsida; order Lamiales; family Lamiaceae; genus Pogostemon; species Pogostemon cablin. The sequence goes on along the minus strand of CM042964.1, from coordinate 28,580,308 downwards.
CTTGTCTACGGCAAGGCCCGAAGGAATCTTTGAAGGACTTTATGAAGAGATTCAACAAACAACACGCAAACACGAAAGAATTGTCGGACGAAACGTCAGCCATTTTGTCAACCACCGCCTTACAGAAATTGCCAAACATCTACGCAGCTTTCGTGGCCGCAGCCCAAGCATTCATCCATAGTGAGGAAATTCTAGAAGAATATAAGAAGTCTAGAGTCGACCCTAAGGAAAGCGACAAGAAGAGGAAAAAAGGGGAGAAGGATTACAAGGCTCCCTCTTCTTTCAAGCCATTCCCAGACGACGACAAAATTCAGGAGATAACAGAGTTGCTTGAACTCACACCCGAGGAGATATTCAGCAAAATACAAGACACCAACCTGCTGAGTCCCCCACTTAGGATACGCGCAGATCCAACTAAGCTAAACAAGAAAAAATTCTATAAATACCACAAATCTATCGGCCACGACACCAACAAATGCCGAGATCTGTTGACCAAACTCATCAGACTATTCAAGAATGGAAAACTAGATCGACTGGTGGCTGGCCCAAAATGGAGGAAAGAACAACCACAAGCTATAGCCGAACGGCCTAATGGACCAACCCACCCTCAGGGAAATGGGCATTGGGAGACCGTCTGCCCACACAACTTAGGGAGGTATGCATGCTGAACGAAGGGTACGTGAGGACTTCCAGGCCCTGACCACCCTATCACGAAGAAAGTAGAAAGCCTAGCTGCAGGAGCTCGACAAGTACTAATATGTGCTTGCAGCTCGATAAGCCGATTCTTCTTTTCTGAGAAAGACCTTGCCGAAATACGGACTCCTCACAATGACCCTTTAGTGATTTCGGCTATTATATTAGGGGTGAAAGTGCACAGGTGCCTGGTCGACACAGCGCATACATAAACATCATATTCGAAAAGGCATTCGAAGCTATAAGAGGACTCTCCCACCACAAGATGTCTCCCTGCGAAGACGAGATCCGTTGCTTCAGAAATGTCATCACTACCCACTTAATGCAAATGGACCTATCAGTCCAATTGATAGATAAAAAGCAGGTGGTAAGAGCCCAACACGCCCTCCAATTCAAAGTTGTGGATCTTCTGTCACCTTACAACTGTATCTTAGGACGGACGTTCATTCATCGATTCAACTATGTCCCCTCCACACTTCACCAGTGCATAAAGTTTGTCACCACTGACGGACGAGTTGGTACCATTAGAGGGAGCCAGAGAGTGTTCATTCATCTAAAAAGGAGATGGGCTCAATTACCACGACCCAAGTTTCCAGTTAATGATGATGGAACAACAGGATCAAGAAGAGAGAGCAAATTGTGAGGAGGTTCCGCGCAGGACGACTCGACAGTAGGGAATGGCTAAAAGTTCTGACCCTTCGACACCCAGGGAGTAAATCTGTCCTCAATAACCGACGAAGATCCAAGATCAGATAAGAAAAGGAAAAGGGGAGAACCAGCCGAAGAGACAGAGGCGATAAGGATGGAGCCGAGTAACCCGGATTTGGAGTTGTACATCGGAGCATAGCTAAAGGATCCCCATCGAACGACTCTGATTGAATTTCTAAAATCCAACTTAGACGTGTTCGCCTGGACATCCAGCGACATCTAGAGGATAGATCCGAAACATGCATGCCACCGACTTAACACGAACCCATCCTATCGCCCTGTAGAACAGAAGAAAATGAAGTACAGCCCCAAAAAAAATGAAGTCATTGAGGCGGAAGCCAGAAAATTATTGGCGAACAATCTGGTGAGAGAGGCGTTGTTTCGCGCCTAGGTAGCCAAAAGATATTCCGAGAGGAGCTAGGAAAGACCACGGAGGTATATGTGGACGACATGCTGGTTAAGAGTGTAGACACAAACGATCATATGCACCACCTAAGAAAAGCGTTCGACACTTTACGACAATATGAAATGAAGCTCAACCCTAAAAAATGCACGTTTGGGGTGTCCGCCAAAAAATTCCTCAGATACATGGTGAGTAAGAGATGAATAGAGGCAAACCCAGATAAGGTGAAAGCCATACAAGATATGGAACCTCCCAAACACTCAAAAGGTATACAAAGGCTAGCCGGAAAGATCGCGTTTCTCAGTCGTTTTCTGCCCAGAGCGTCCGATAAGTGCAAACCCCTCATGGACGTGATTCGAAAAGAGAAATTCGACTGGACACCTGTGGCTCAAAAGGCCTTCGAAGAATTAAAGGATGTATTGGCTAACACTCAAACCCTGTCAAAACCACAGCCAGGTGAGCCTCTCAGCCTGTACCTAGCCGTTTTTGAGTCTGCATTAAGTGCGGTACTGGTTTGGACTGAAAGAAAGCAACAAAAGCCAATATACTACGTGAGTCAAATGCTCCATGATGCTGAACTCAGATATTCTGCAGTTGAGAACATCTTTCCCACTAAGGCAAGTGCTCTCAAAACCAGACGTAGCAGGAAGACTAATGAAATGGGCAGTGGAATTAAGCCAATTCGATATTAAGTACGTGCCCCAACTGGCAATCAAGACGCAAGCCATGGCCGAGTTCATAGCGGAACTCATCATCCCCACTTTACCGGGAGAGGTGACCGACAGACCTTGGCAAATGTCGGTAGATGGATCATCTATGACTTATGCCTCCACAGCCAGCGTAGTACTCACCAGCTCACCTGAGAGACATTTTGCTCGACCATCAGGTTTGGATTCCCAGCAACTAACAACGAAGCTAAATATGAAGCTCTACTATCCGGCATGAGAATGGCATTGACAATCAGGGTGAAGAGAGTAATGATCTATAGCGACTCAGAATTAATGGTCAACCAAATAAGAGGAGACTATGAAGCAAAAGACCAACAGTTGGTCGGATACCGCAAGCTAGTAGTAGACATGATCAAAAAATTCGATCACGTCTACATCACGCGAGTCTCTAAACTGCTGAACACCCAAGCAGACGTGTTAACTCATTTGGCAACCTCAGAAAATGTTGAACGACTAGGAAGCATCAGCATAATAACTAAGAAGCCCCAAGTGACCAGGGGATCTGGCAAGTCAGCGAGGAAGAGACATGGATAATCCCCATTAAAGTTTTCCTGAAAGAAAGAGAGGAACCAGAGGACAAGGCGAAAGCGAAGCGATTGAGGCTCCGAGCCTCCAGGTACACATTGATAAATGATGTGTTATATAAGAAAGGATACCTGATGCCGCTACTAAGGTGCTTGAATAAAACAGAAGCCACCAAAGTGTCGATGGAAGTTCACGAAGGAGTCTGTGGGAATCACTCGGGAGGACAGGCACTGGCGTTGAAGGTAATTCGACAAGGATATTTCTAGCCTACTCTTAGAAGGGACGCTATCGAATATGCCAGAGCATGTAAAAGTTGTCAAATTTATTCTCCCATAATCAGAGCTCCTAAAATTGATCACAACGGCAGCATCTTGGCCTTTCGCCAAGTGGGAATCGATCTGATAGGCCCATTCCCGCCTGCTAGAGGAGGCGTCAAGTACGCCATGGTGACGGTCTACTATTTCTCGAAATGGACAGAAGCAGAATCGTTAGCCACAATTAATGAGGTTAACATGATAACCTTCATATGTAAAAACATCGTTTGTCACTTCGGAAAACCCAATGCAATTGTGACGGATAATGAAAAGCAATTTGAAGGCATTCAACTTAAAAAATTTTGTGATGGGCTGGGGATAAGGAAGTTGTTCTCAACGCCTTACCACCCCCAGTCGAATGGGCAAGTTAAGGCGGTCAATAAAGTAATTAAACATACCCTCAAAACCAGACTGGAAAGCCTCAAGAAAAATTGGGCTTCACAATTGCCTGGTGTTCTCTGGTCATACCGCACCACCGCCAGAACAACAACCGGAGAGACCCCCTTCTCTTTGACATATGGAATAGAAGCAGTCATACCAGTAGAAGTAGCTTGCCCCACTTTTCGTGTATCTCAAAAAGGAGGAGAAACCAGTTTAGAAGCCACCAAACTCAACCTGGACTTGTTGGAGGAACTTCGGCTACAGGCAGCGGAGAGACATGCGATATACAAATCAAGGCTAGAATCCCAATACAACAAAAAGGTACACAATAGGGATTTTGCAGTTGGAAATTTGGTGATGAGGAAAATATGTCAACCAGGCAGAGTGTTCGGAGCAAACTGGGAAGACCCATACATAATAAAAAGAAATTTTGGTAATGGAACGTATGAACTAAGTGAGCTCAGTGGCGAAGGCATCAAGCATCCATGGAATATACAGAATTTAAAACACTTCTATGCTTAAGCATACTCGATGAAATTCCTATATGCACAAATTGTAAAGTTAAGGCTACAGAATTATAAAGCCATAATAAAGAGTGCAAGAAAATACACATACCACCACAATGTCAAAATAAAATTTACAGCAAAAAGGAAAACACAAAATAAAGGAGGATCCTCCATCAGACACCACTAGGCCCGCACCACCCACACCACTAGGACCTACGCCGCCCGTGCCACTAGGGATCGCACCATCACCAGCCCCTGAGAAGTTACGAAGACTCCTCATCCATGCTACCTCCGCCTCCAGTTGGGCAACACGTTCTCTCTCCCGCTCCAATTCATGCTCAGCTAGGTAACATGCAACCTCCAGCTGATAAATCTGGTTTTCAGCCATGCGTGCTCTCTCCCTATAGGACGAAGCCCGAGTGTTAGCCACAGTGATAAGTTGCGCCACCGCCATAGATTGACGAGTCTCCGCCATAGAAGGAAGCCCCTCAGCACTGGTAGAGGCCCCCGCGCTAAGACCGACTCTAGGAGGGATAGACTGCCCAGACTCTGTCACAAAAAGGAAGCGGCACAGAAAAGTCAATGCATGCCCAACACTCACTAAGGTGGCATTCCCAATTTTATGAGGCACCGCACTCTGCAACCAACGAGACATCATAGGATTTCCTGAACGAACGGGAACAAAGCCAGCTTCTGAGACACTCAGCTCTGACTCAATAGCCAATCGAGCATCACCCACACTTCTCAACTCATCCAACGCAACCAGGGGGATGCTCCCACCAACACCGCCTTCCGGGGCAAAAGTCTCCCGTACCGGTGGAGCCCGAGGTTGGGAAATGTTCTCACGCCCTTCCTTTCTGGAGTCGGATCGCTATCAGGGAGGAGAACTTGAGGCTGACTGGCACTAGGCGGATCTTCAATCAGATTGATCCGAACGCTGGTGCCCCGACTAGCCCTACGACTGGCTTCCAGGATAATTATCTCTAAAAGTTCACTTTCCCGCACCTCAGCCTCCTTCATAGGAGCTTTTCCCTTGTCCAATGAATAAGGATGCACCGTCTCACGGGCCGAAGCTCCACCTTGAGTTGCACTCACCACCGCCTCCTCAGTTCCATCAGCATAAACAATTACAACACCGTAAAGACCAGTCCTACCCCTTGCGACTGTGGAAGCATCTTCGGCCACAGTCGTGCTCGGACCAGCTTATTGACGAGGCCTCTGAGGCAAAAGAAAAATAACCTGATCCGAAAAATACTAGTCAAGAGCAGCGTCCCAAGATGAGAAATTATCACTTACCCTCCATTCGAAGCTTACCGACGGAGCCCGAGTCAGATCCTGATAAAGATTCACCACCGACAGTCTGTCGTCCGACAAAAGCGATAACACATCGCGGGGAATAGTCATGCGGTTGATTGCGTCAAAAGCACAGCGGAACCCTAGGGATAACTCTTCCTCAGCCGGCCGAAGCAAGACTACCAAAAAAATGGGGGGAGAAGGCTAGTAAGTTACTGTAAGGGCACAAGAAAAAAGGCTACGATAAGACTTACCAGATTCAGGAGTCTGAAAGGCACACGGTACGGTCAGATAATTTTCGAGTGGGTCATGACATTCAAAACCCCACACCCAAAATCACTGGCGCCTCCAATGCTGCCCACCGATGGAATTTCTATTGAATATAGGGCGAACGCCTCTCTGCACATGTAAGTAGTAATGGCCATGACAACCAGGGTCGCGGACGTAACGATAGACATAGTCGATATCCCGGGCAGAAGGAGAAGGACATCCATTTTCATGGAGCAACACTAGCAGACCAATCAAGTTCGCCCAAGCTGAAGGGATTATCTGCATTGGGGCCAAACCCCAATTAATCAATATTCGCCCGATAATGTGGGCCAGAGATAACCTGACGCCGGCAGTAAACATACCTGTATTAAAGGCAGCGTGATCAGGCTCACCCCTCCAGGGACGTTTGCGTAGCCCAGACGTGCCAAACTCAATCCCAGAATAACTGTATAAAGCGAATACCCCGTCTACATTCTCATCCCGCATACTGGTGGGATAAACGCTCAGAGTAGAATCAGTCATTGTGCTGCCCCGACTGGAAGGACGGCTTGTGCTATTAGGGCTGGCAGAATCTTCCAAGTTAAAGAAGAATGAAAAGGCTCGACTTTCAATCTTAGGAACTACACGCCGCCGCGACGAACCCTCCCCCTGAAGAGCAGCCTCCCGGGGAACCTCATAATGCGGCGGTGGAGGAACTGAACGATGATCGCTCCGCATTACGGGCGTGATGGGAGGAGCCCTAGCATTACTGGCCTCTTCGTCTTCCTCATAACTAAGAAATTCCTGCGAAGATTGTGAATCCACCGCCATGAGTAGAGGAACAGCAAGACACGAAACAAGAAGTACAAATAATGTAAGAAATGAAACAATCGCCATTCTTTTTGGTGTAAGTTCAACAGAAAGAGAAATTTTCTCTGGATGAAAAGTTTAAAAGTGTAGGCTCAGGTTTCAACATGACCAATCCCTTTTATAGGGAGAAGCAGAGGAGAAGAGGAGTGGGGGCCCAATAACTGCCCTATTCTCTGCCTTACCCCCTTAAAATTCGAAGAGTCCACTTGCAGGGAAAATCGTGGAGCATCCGATCAAGACACGTGGACAAAATCGAGTTTAGAAGATCGTGGGACAGGATGCTGATGTGATATTTCAAAGAGAAAAAATGGCAGTGAAGATATGCGGGATTCACCGCATTAAATGTGTAATAAATGCATGTCAGAACCACCATTGAAAGTAATCATTGCTATTAAAGAACAAAATTACAAACCAGGTAAGAATCAACAAAAAGAAAGGTTATAATTCCATTCTAAAAAACTAAGTCCCGCCAGGCAGAGCCGAGGTAGATCCAGCAGAGGCCAAGGCGGAAGTCGACGCTATAGAATGTTGAGATGCCACTCTGCTGGGAAAACCTGGGACACGGAAAAAGTCCGACACGAGTCCTAACGGAGCCAAATTCATCCCCTCCGACTCCCAGTCTACTCCGGTAGGCAACCCAGAAGCCACTATACGGGCATGTAGCATTTGACGAAAATTTTCCAAAAGGATGATTGCGCCAATCCCATTGGCCAACCGCGCCGAGTGAGCCAAGGCTTTAGCAAAACCAACTATTCCAGCAATTTTCCTCTCGGAATTAATCACAGAGGAGAAGTTCGCCTCATATTTATGGGACAATACGGTTACTTCCGCTCTCTTGACCTTCAGCTCTTCTTGGGAATAAGCTAGTTGCCTTTTCGTCTCATCCAACCCCCGAGCAAGTCGACTCCTTCAAAGCTTCCTCAACGGCCCTTGCCGACGCCTCACTCGAGAGGAGTTTCCCCTCAACCAGCCTCAACTCCTCTTGAAGGGCCTTAAAGCCATCTTTTGAAGCTATGCGTTGATGGTCCGCCTCCCCTTTAATCACCGCCATCTCTTCCGAGTGCCTCCGCTCTCTTTTCTCCATCTCCTCCTTCAACTGGGTTAGCTCCGCCTCCTTTTGACGATTAAGGATAGCGACTTGAGCTGCCTCCTGACTCTGTCGAGCTAAAAGGAGGGATGTCTGGCTTGAATAACTTAAAGCCCGTGCATGGTACCCAGTCACCGCGTAGATAAGATGGTCCGGATTTAACGCCCCAATAATATCATTCTCCTCCTGAGTGAAACTAGTGGGGACGGACTCCATCGCCCTCAATATATATACGGGAAGAGTAGGCTGATCAGGGTAATATGGGTTTGACCCGTACAAGCTACGAAGAACGAGAGGCAAAGAGCGGACCTCCAGAGTAGAGGCGCCAACCTTAAAACTGAGGTAAGAGGTCTCAGTCGAAGGCGCCCTTAAGGCGGCTCCACCAGAGAAAAGGTCATAGCTGTCGGCTCAAACCCTCTTGCTTGGGGCTTAGAAGGCCTGCTGATAGGCGCTGACTGATCGTCCACGGCCATCCCACTAGAACCTGAAGGACGGCGCTGCACCATGCGGACGACTGGAGAAGAGCAGCTTGAGTCATGAAGCAAGAAGTCCTCCTCGCGTTCCCCCTCCGAAATGACTACCACGTCGTCAAGACCCTCTTGAAGCATGGCACCAACCGACTAGCGATTCTCTCCGACATCATCTCTCGTAAAGTCCCCGGGTCCTGACATCGGTGCGGCCGTGTCTCCCTATAAGGCCCGAGGACTCATCTCCATCGTGGAGGACTCGTCCACTTCTATTATATCAGTCAAGGCATCAGACCTTGGAACTGCTTGATCAGGGGAAGTGGACGACCTTATAGGATTTATTGCCACCCCGACAGGGATATCCGGATCAGTGAGGGAGGTTGCCGGTGGCTCCGAATGAGCGTCTGCATGAGTAGCCACGATCACCATCTGTAGAGGAACTGGCGCCCCCGAATCCACCATGAGCCCATACTTTTTCAAAAGCTTATCAGTAATGATGTCGGTACTCCTCTCCTGGACGCTCATTTTGCTAATAACGCCCACCAACTCCAAGAACTCTTTCGAAGGGGGAGGACCAGGACAAGTATCACTGTCTGAAAATTTAAAACATAGTGACTATGCCTTACGTGCATATAAAAAAATTAACGAGAGACAAAAGAAGGCGAACATACCTCCGCGAGAATGAATCAACTGGAAGGCCGAAGGAACCCTAATGTGCGACGACTTTCATATGCCTGAAGCCCAACACCACCACTCCTTTCATTTTTTTATGGACTTAGACTTTCCTGAGAGAGTCAGCCCACGAGAGGGGTTAACTCGATAAAACCCTTTGTGAACATTCTCCTCTGAAGGATGACACAAGTAGTCGATTTCCTTGGGGGACAGGTGCCCATATCCTTTCTTGCAAAACAAGAGTATGAACCTAATTATAATAGCCCAAGCATTTGGTGAAAGCTGGTGTGGCGCCAAATTCCAATAATTGAGAAGCTCTGCCAGACAAGGGTGAAGAGGCAGACGGAACCCTAACTTCAGCATATGAACATTTACTGTCACTTGTCCCTGAGCCAGCTACTCGCTTTCTCATTCTCAACCGGCATGATAAATTCCACCCCTAGCACCGTATACTTCGATGATAGCTCCTCAAATTGGGAGCGAGAAATAGTGCTATCTTGAAAGTGGGCCCACATCCCATTGTGGGCCTCGTCGTGAGAGGCGATACGTGCCCGGATGTTTTTTGGATCTGGCACGTCTTTTGCCATAGCAAACATAGAGGGCAATGGGCGAGACACTGGCGGAAGCCTACGGCGAGATGAAGAAACCTCAGTCTCTTCTCGTAAATCCTGAATGGCCCTCTCCAAAGATTCTGATACTGCCTCCCCCCACTTACTGCTTGCTGATGACCCGACTGACTGGTTGGATGACCGCTAAAACTCATGCTTAGGAGCGATTGGAGAATAGAATGGAAAATCGAGAGAGTGAACATATAGGGAACGAAGATAAAAATATGACAAGGGAAAGGCCCTTCTAAAAGCACATTTCCTAATCGACGTGACCCCCGCTCAGAAGGTAATTAATGCGGAGCCTGACGAAAGCAGCTCGAATGATGGAAATGTGCGTCGAAAATGCCTCAAATTTTTGAAACGTCGCTTCACGATCTTTAAGACGTCATTTCAGATCTGAAATTTAAAAATCGGGACACATGCATGCTTCAAGAAGGTTTCGCCAGTGACGACGAAACCTGGGGGCTAATGTGGTATAAATTATGAGAATAGGCCTTTCACTTGTTCATATATTGGGCCAATTAACCAAATACTCCATTGAGAGCCCACGAGCCTCCCTGCCAGAAGCAAAGTGGCTCCGCCTGACTAAGCCAACTAGGCCACTTGATCCAATTGCCTCAGTTACGCATAATTTGCTCTGAGATACATTAGAGGATATCCTAGATCATATCCTAAAAATAGTCACATGAGGCTAAAACATATTTAATGCTTGCACTGTACGCGATAATCTATCAACTTACCCAGATACATGTGACGTCAGATTATCCTATATAAATATGGAAAACCCCCATAGCAATACAATCATCTCCTTTACCCCCTAAAAAAGGCACAATCACGCCTGGGGGCAAATCTCTCTCTTTATGTTAGCTTTGCGCAGATTAATGTCTCTTCTTCCCATAACAACCACATTAATCCACCATTAAGAAGAGATTAAAATCTGACGAGCGACACAATGTTTTAACAATTTATTTGAAATAAGAATCATATGATCAAACATTTTTGGATATTATAATTTATTTATATGTTTGTGCAAAAGTCCATTTACTTTATACTGTAGATAATATGTTGTGCGACAATATGCAGAAGATCATATTATCGGTTTCCTTATAAAGTATAAACAGATGCTCACAACGAGATAGATGGGGACTATCTATCGGGATGATTGTAGTGTGATTTGGTATTAGTTTGTCTTGACTATAGAATCACATTAGTGCACTTTGTGCGTATTGAGCAGGACCGCTTGAGATCGTTTGACGTGTACTATCTATATAGAAGTACTTGATCTCAGTTATTATGGATGTTCGTGCTCTTAATCCCTATACAATAACGTCGACACGTAAGACATTATGTATTTCTTTGATTCATCAATGGGTGAGATTTACATGTAATTAAATAATAAACTCGGTGAGTTGGGAAGTAGTGTTGTCTTTATAGTGTGCTGTTGATTGTAGAAGGAATCCGTATCCTATTCAGGTTGATAATGTCCCCTTGAGGAGCTCATAAGGATTATCATGTAAATATTGTAAGTGGATTAACTCCGGCATGATAATAAGGTTGAGTGGTACTACTCTCGGATGAGATATTAATTAATTTGAGTTGTTAGTAACTTAATTAATTAATGGGCATTATATATCTTAAACATGTGGAAACTGTCGGGCTCATAATAAGAAGGAGCCCATAACGTAATTATGGGATTAGAACGGTAGTGCAGTAATAATATTTTAGTTGTGTATATTATTATTATTGGACTTAAGTGTAAGTTTTGGGCTAAACTTGGATACTTAAGCCCAATGGAGGCCCAACTCTAATTTCTCCTTCTGTCCCTATTGTGGTCCATATATAAGTTATCTCAACTTCCTGAAACACTATTATTGTCGCCTCTTTTGACGTGAAATAGGAGACAGAAGCAGGTTGAGAATATTCTAAAGATCGTCGCCTACACGACATCAAGATTGGACTTGGGAATACAACAGAAGATCAAGAGGTTGTTCTCTACAGCTGTTCATCTTCAACACACACTGGTGAAAGGTAATACGTTTCTGATTTATCTTCCGCTGAATTAGAAATGCATGGAACCCTAACGGTTCACGCCAACCAAACGATCAAACGTTAACAAGTTTAGCCCAAAACTTATACTTAAACCCAATAATAATAATTCACTCCACTAAAGAATTATTATTGCACTGTCACCCTAATCCCAAATTACGTTATGGGCTCCTTCTTATTATGATCCCGTTTAACTACCCGTGTTTAAGATATACAATGCCCATTAATTAAATGAGTTACTGGCAACTCAATTAATTAATCTCTTATCCAAGAGTAGTACCACTCAACCTTATTACCATGCCAGATCAAATCCACCTGCAGGATTTACATGATAATCCTTATGAGTTTCTCAAGGGGACATCATCAACCTAATTCATTAGAACACGAATTCCTTCTACAATCAACAGCACAACATAGAGACAATATCATCTTCTAACTCACCGAGCATATTGATTTATAGTTAAATCTCACCCATTGATGAATCAAAGAAATAAATACTGAATTATGTATCGATGTTATTGTATAGGGATTAAGAGTACGAACATCCATAATAACTGAGGTCTAGTTCTATTATATAGTCAGTATAAATTGAACAACCTCACGCGGTCCTGCTTAATACACTCAAAGTGCACTAGTGTAATTTTAGTCAAGACAAACTAATATCAAATCACATTACAACCATCCCTATACATTGTCCTCGTCTATCTGAGTTGTGAGCATTTGTTTATACTTTATAAGGAACTAATAATATGATATTCCGTGCGACGCCACACACCATATTATCTATAATATAAAGTAAATAGACTATTGCATCAACATGCAATCATTTTATCAAAGATTCTCCTTTTAAATATTATTATAATATTGTTCATACTAAAGCTAGGCTTTTAGTTTACAATCCAAAATTATCAAGCGTTATAACCGATCGAAAATAAAAAATCTATTTTGCCATTGTTTTCAATCTCCTGCATATTTGACTAGAATCCACAACGCTTTCGGAGAATGTTTCTTTTGCTTGGTTCTTAGTGTCTGCAGTGAGAATGAGTCAAAAATTTATGGAAGAAATGGTGTAAAGGATTATAAAAGGATTGGAGTTTAATTTGCCGCTGCAAATTAAGGCGGTGAGAGCAACCCAGATTTCAAATGTTACTGGCCGAGTCGAGGATTGCGCAGGCCATGCTACTTTTCGCCTGAGATGTGGTCAGCTAAAATTAGACTTGAGGAAGATGGTTTGGATCTTTGATGACCTTTAATCGAGAAAGAAAGAGCTTGAAGTTGGCAGTTTAGTTTAACGGAACGAGAATTTGGGGATTTAATGAAATTTCCAAGCACTATTTTACATGGGTGAGTGCTTATTGATTTTGGTTCCGTGTATTTAGAAGAGTTCTTGCCATATTAGATCTTTGATATGTTTGTAGTTTTGGTAATAGTTGGTAACTTGGTATACTTGGTGTTTCAATTTCATTTTGACTTTTGGTGATTGTGATGTAGTTATTGGTGTTTGATCGTTTGGTTAACGTGAACCGTTAGGGTTCCATATATTTTTGACAATCAGCGGAAGCAAGAAAACATAGAAACATATTACCATTCACCAGGGTATGTTGAAGAAGATGGATTCTCGCCGGCAGCCTGCGCAACCTCACCGTTTTGAGCATAACTCTTTCATCTAATCTTCGATTTGAGTGATCTATGCGCCAAAACAATCCTCTCTTCCATGGATTTCTGTATATCACACGTTGAATTCCGTATAAACTTTCCGTATATGGGTTACAACAAGGACCAGGAGGAGAAATTAGAGTTGGGCCTCCATTGGGCTTAAGTATCCAAGCTTAGCCCAAAGCTTATACTCAAGTCCAATAATAATAATATATACTACTAAAATATTATTACTGCACGACCGTTCTAATCCCATAATTACGTTATGGGCTCTTTCTTATTATGAGCCCGTTAGTCTCCCCATGTTTAAGATATACAATGCCCATTAATTAATTAAGTTACTGACAACTCTATTAATTAATATCTCATCCGAGAGTAGTACCACTCAACTTCATTATCATGCCAGAATAAATCCACCTACAGGGTTTACATGATAATCTTTATGAGCTCCTCAAGGAGACATCATCAACCTATGAGAGACACGGATTCCTTCTACAATCAACATCACACCATAAAGACATCGCTATTTTCCAACTCACCGAGTTTGTTGATTTAATTACATGTAAATCTCACCCATTGATGAATCAAAGAAATACATACTGCCTTATGTGTCGAGGTTATTGTATAGAGATTAAGAGCACGAACATCCATAATAACTGAGATCAACTTCTCATATAAGTCAGTATAAATGGAACGATCTCAAGCGGTCCTGCTCAATACACGCAAAGTGCACTAATGTGATTATATAATCAAGACAAACTAATACCAAATCACACTACAATCATCCCGATAGAGAGTCCTCGTCTATCTCGGTTGTGAGCATCTGTTTATACTTCATAAAGAAATCGATAATATGATCTTCCACGTGTTGTCGCACAACATATTATCTACAATATAAAGTAAGTGGACTATTGCATCAAATATATAAATAAATTATAAGATGCAATCATTTGATCATATGATTCTCATTTCAAATAAGTTGTTATAACATTGTTCATACAAAAAGCTAGACTTTTAGTATACAATCCAACAGTAGTGTTGCTTCTTGTTGTGAATATTTTTGTGCTTTTGATTTAATTTCAGCCTCCTTTTATTACTTGCAGATAGTTTGGAACAATCTCTGAACTGTTATCAATAGTGATCAAATTTAAGATTTGAGTTATGTCTTCCAATGTTGATGTTGGTCAGAATGGGAACCTCAAGCATTGATTCTGGAAACTTTTGGTGATTCTGGAAATATATATATATATATATATATATATATATATATATATATATATATATATATATATATATATATATATATATATATTTACACCCGAGGTTTGGAATAATGTGATGAATTACTCTAATTTTTGAATTTAACGTTTTATATCCATTGACTAACGGTTGGGACTAAAAGTGAAAGTTTTAAAACCTGTCCATAGATTTGGAACTATTTTTGTAACTCAACAATTCTCATGGGACTAAGATTGAAAATTTTCCAATGAAAATATAATAAAGTATTGTCAACTAAAACATTAGGTATCTATATTTATATATTCAATTTAGTGTGTATATATATATATATATATATAATAAAAATTAGAGGTCCCTCGTCAGTGTGGGGCTCTGTGTGTTGGTACCTCGGGCACCACCCTAAGGCTTCCCCTACTTATGAATAAAAATATGGAGTATATACTATGAATAGAATTGTATACACTTTGTTAGTAAATTTTCTATTAGTTTTTTTTAATAAAAAACTAAATGTCAAAACAATCATACAATCATTAAGAAATATATATATATATATATATATATATATATATATATATATATATATATTATTAAATGAAAACTAAAAAACATATATGTGAATACACATATGTACCCAAGTGCACATGCTATAACTTTATATTAATTGTACTCTAATTTTTTTACTTTACTTTACATTCTATATATATCTTTTTAAATGTTTAGCGGGCTATGCTTATTTTCGATTTAATAAATTAAATTTATCAAGATCCTCTTATATATTTAAAAATATCCCTATATATATTTATAAAGACAAAGTCTCAGCTTGTGAGACACTATTTATATGAGACGGTTTGTGAGACGTGTTAAAGTATGTCTATTATTTAGATAAAGTATGTTTAATGATTATTAAAATATATTTTTTAAAGTATGTTGGATTATGTGTTAAAGTATGATTTTAGCGTGTTATAATATGATTTATTATTAACATACTTTAATAAGGATCGACCTGTCTCACACCCGTCTAAAAAAACCCGTCATAGAAGAAGCTGTGGGAATAATCGCTGCAAGTCTTTTTTAAGTTTAAGTCGCAAAACCCCCGTAAATTTGGCAGCACGTCGAGTTCCATTCGTAGAAGGCTGTCGTGAATAGATCGTTCTAGAGATATGAGCTGACCTCGCCCGTCGGCTGGCCGGTCGAGAGGAAGCTGAACCGTCGACTCAAGCAAGAAGAGCATCTCATTTATAAAATCTATTAATCCCCAACCCACTCATCTAATATACATCAATTAATATTTTTCTATATCATCTCTCATCTTTTGTAATTATTTTTCTATATCATCTCTCATCGTTTCTATTACAAAACTTGATACTCTCTAATTACACATATCACCACCAACCAGCTCATACACATTAATTTGACATATTTAAAGTTAAAACATATCATATGAAAACTCAAAATAAAAATAGATTATTATTATTCATGAATTATTAAATCCACATAAACCTAAAACAATCCTAGTCCTTAGGCACTTGGTGGTAATTGAGAAGCAATTTTGGCACATGTCATATACTTAAGAGTAAAATATCAAATGAAACAAGAGTTTGCAAACTCGAAATATATAATTGTATACCGCTTAAAACATAAAATGAGACTGTAGTATGAGAAAATTAGAATTTCAGTATAGTAACTTAAGGGAGTTTACGTTTTTAAGATACTATGTTGTTGGTCTAACAATTAGAGGATATCATAATTTAATTATTGAAATTAAAAGACAAACTAGGACCAAATTGAAAATTTCAAGCTAAATTATATTTTTTCCCCTTCATTCTCAAAAAATGCCATATATAGTACTCAATTCGTATTTCTTCCTTAATAACTAGATTTCACAAGTTTAATAACACCATCTTTTGGAGAATTTGGTTGTGGCAGAACATAAGAAGCTCATTTATAGGGGTCATGTGAAAAAAAAAGGTGCAATTGAGTCCAAAATTTTCGAATGGACTTAATTTGTCATTTAATTGCGAAAATTAAGACATAATATCATCTAATTGTCAATCCGACAACTTAGTATCCTAAAAATGTAAAACCCCTAAATTATAGAATTAAAATTGCAATTTTCCCTTATATTATGTTTTACACATATACATATATGTAATAAAAGGTTAAGACATAATAATGTCATCTAATTGTCTATCCAACAACTTAGTATCCTAAAAATGTAAAACCCCCCTAAATAATATAATTGAAATTGCAATTTTCCCTTATACTATGTTTTACACGTACATATGTAAAAGGAAAACGAGGCTAATGGAGTATATATAATAATGATCCTAACATATGTTGTATGCCATATTATCATTTGACCGAAGATGTGGATGTAATTTGTAGTAGCGTGAGTGTAAAAGTAGTAGTGATAAAAAGAGAAAATGATTAGTAATAAAATGTTGGGGTGAATACATACAAAAAAGGATTGATTCAATATTTCCAGGCAATTAATTAGGTAGCATGAAATTTAGCACAAGTGAAGCAAAATGTCGGGATTAGAAGAATGAGAGGGAGTTTTAGGCGGGTGGTGATGAAATGGATGATGATCTGTATCAGTATGCATGGCCATGGGCGACGTCGTCATTACGGGGAACCTGGCGCTGAAACTCATGGCGCGCGACTCCTCGTCTGCCATGCTAGCCTCGTCGTTGAAGTTGAGGGAGTAGCTCAGGGGATCGTAGCTGAACTCCGCCGACGCATGCCGCCGGTGCCGCCCTATTCGCGACATGAAACTCCGGCAACGCCCCCTCGAATCGTCAAACGACGCGTGTCGCTCATGCTGCTGTGGGCTGCCCGTGAAGCAACAGATAAATGATTTCTTTCGCATTCGCCGTCGAGACCGAAACCTCTGCTCCTGCTCCTCCATCATTATTATCATTTATTATTTCACCCATTATACCTAACACAAACATTATAGATATTCATTCATCGATATTTATAGTAACAAATCATGTGGCCACACTAACCAGCATTCTAATGGTGATGAGCGAAACCTGGAGCCTGCTTTTGGGCCATCTTAGATCTCAGCCCATTGGGTCGGCCCAATGAATATTGACATGGGCCGATAACTCGGTTCTATTTTATACCGCCCCCGACCAGACCACTCCCTTCTGGAATCACCCAGACTGCCTCTCCTCTCCTGACTCCTCATCCCTCTCTGTGACTCAAATGGAGCAACATCAACCATCTGCCTCTTCTCCCCCACCATAACTTTCACACTTCCTTTGTAATCAAATGGAGCAACATTCTACTTCTGCTTTGCAACCATCTGCCTCTTCTCCATCATTGGAAGATATAATCAAGCTTTTGAGAGGAAAAACTGATTCCCAACGTTTAGCTGGTCTTCTTTTGGTTACCAAATTCTGCGACAAAGACGATCATCAAACTATCCTCAATATCTATCATGCCCTCGGCTCCACTTTCTTGCACCGCCTCTTACTCACTGGTATTACTCTTTTACTATTTCATATGTTCAAGATTGTACCCTTAGATTAATTTCATTTTTATATATAATATCTGGCAGGATTAGGGAAGGATAGCTGCGGAGATGATAATGCCAACAGCGAGGCTTACTTGCGCTTGTCTGTGACTCTTCTTGCAGCTTTTTCCAGGATTTCTCAAATTGCGGCTACTGATGATATGTTATCAAAGCTCCCATTAATTTTGGAGGTTATGTCCAAGGGGTGTGTATCTTTCTCGATTACCGGTTCCTGACACCCAACTTCATTCCTCGCATTTTAATGGAAAATAGCCTTTATTTTCTCTTTGATTTTATAAAAACTTAAGTTCTATTTCCATTACAAATTGGGATTTTTTCGAAGATGCTTGTAGCGTTGTCATCGTAAAAGCCTCGTCATATCAATTTTATAGTGGCTAGATGAAGATTGTGATTGTCAATGATGAAATTTTGAAGTACTTGGGATAAAAATGACATATATAACCCCGTGAACAAATTTTAAGTTGAAATCCCAATGAAGTTATGAACCTAGAAGATGCAAAAAATTTGAAGGACACTGTGATCTGCACTCCTTAACTATCTGTGCACTTTTTGGTTGAGAAAAAAAATTTTGGTGATTTGGATAGTAACTTCAGAGTGTTTTAAAATCTCTGTGTCCCTGCTAATTGCAAGTATATTTCACTCTGTTACAGAATTTTCTACTTGGTAATCATAAGTAGAGTATGCCATGAATAACAAACTTAACATGCACTGCTGGAATGCCCAGTGAACTATCTTCATGGTCATAAAAACTTATTTTGATCGATCCACCTGTGAGTAGTTTTGCATGTTTGTTTTAAATGCAGGTCCTGTGCATCTCTAAGTGATGAGTGCTTTGAATTTCTATTTTTGGTGATCAATGCTCATGCAGATGGAGTTATAACTTTTTTTGAATCTGGAGGCATGAACATTTTGGCTTCTCAAATGCCTATTTTACCAGACGGTAATCAATTGGACACCTGAAATTATTCAATACTCTTAAGCTATCGTGTCAATTTTGTGTTATTGGCATGGATAGAACCTCCCAGCAAATTTAATGCTGCTGGGCCTCATGTTTGTACAGCGCTTGGCTACAGCTTTGATGAATATGCACAAAATGTTAAACGTTTGGTTGTCCAGTGCCTGATACTTAATGCACAACAGGTTCTCATGCAATGGAGCTCGCAATGAAACTCGTTCAGTTGACTGTAAGCAAGCTGCCTTCTGAGAGAGTTTATGTGGGTCACCCGTCTGAGCTATCAAAGATGGTGAGTCCATTTTCTCATTGCCTTTCTAGTTTTCTTTATGAAGTGGTGTTTAACCTTGACTAATCCTTATGATATTTTCATAATGGAGCTCTGTCTCTTTTTATTCAGGTGTCTGCAATAGCAAAGCAATTTGCAGTGCTGCACAATGCTCT
This sequence comes from Pogostemon cablin, assembly GCA_023678885.1. Taxonomy (NCBI): domain Eukaryota; kingdom Viridiplantae; phylum Streptophyta; class Magnoliopsida; order Lamiales; family Lamiaceae; genus Pogostemon; species Pogostemon cablin. The sequence goes on along the minus strand of CM042964.1, from coordinate 28,560,926 downwards.
GAAGTTCGAGGCGCTTCACCTTCTGTCCACTCTTCTGTCTTCATGTTTTTCGGTATGGAAGTTCTATTTACCTCCTGAACTCTATTCTTTATAAATGTAAGGTGCATGCTTTTCTTGTTTTTGGGTAGGCTCTTTTTCGCATTTAAGAAGAGATCACAAGTCTTAGTGATGTGACACATTTTTCATGCAGCGAGTGTATTCAACCTTTTAATGTGGCCACTAGCTTCTTTCATATTTTATGAATACATCGTACATTTTCTTGAGTCAGCTTTGTATTATTCGTCAATAATCATCACTTTCAAATTTTTGAGTTACTGGACCTATTAGTTTGTTTTTGTCAGGAATTTAACTCTCTGAACTGACGATCTAATATACTGCACAATCTCAGCTTCCCGTAAATGTATTAAATATTGGAATATACAAGTCAATGCTATTTTACCCTAATGTTTGAAGTTAATGCGCTAGTCCTGATTACACTGGGATCTCTTCATAACTATTTTCACCTACATTCTACCAAGTACCATCTTGTAAATTTCCATGTAGTTTGTGCAATTTTGTGTGTGATAGCTTAGCTGTTATTTGATGCATAATGAATCTTGGTTGAAATCGGAGACACTGATTTAAATGGCTCCTAGGCGCTCTATATATATGCTTATTAGTTCTGTCTGGTGATATGCTTGTTGATGTATCTACAAATCTATTGACATATTGCCAGTTTAATTATGAAACCGAAGTAACTGCTAGTAACATTTTAAGTTAGCCTATGACTCATTTGCCAATGAATCTATTGGAATGTTACCACAGCTTTTCTTTGTTATCTGTAGGGAGTTTTACATGCACCGCTCCAGTCAATGAGCAGTGATTGGTCGACCAACATTCGCATTGGCGTTAGTGATGTTTTACGGAATAGAGTAGGTATTGTAAGATACCCATAATGACTGATTGAGATGCTATTATAAATCTTTTTGAAATTCAGTAAAAATCCTAATATGTTTGATTTTTGGGGTCTTTCTTTATCTGGTCTCATTTATCTTCAGGTCCTGCTGAGAAACTTCATGCTCTTGTTCTTGCTGAGCGTCTCATATCCTTAATTGGCGTTGAATGGTTTATTGGACCAGCTACCTTGCCTGGTTCAAAAAGTTATTTCCCTGCTTCCCTGTGAGTGTGAAACTAGCTTATTTGTTATCATTTTGTTCTTCTCATTCCCTTTGTTAAATGTTCTCGTTGTTGTATAACATATTAATTTGTTTCTCCATATTTTTTCAGATTTATACTTCTTGTTTTGGAGTCATCCAGGGTTGAAATTGCTGTTATGTTAAATGAGCTAGCATACTTAAAATATGAAGCCTCAAACAATTCTCCTCTGACTTCCGAAGCCTTTCTGGAAAAGCTGAGGAACCTTGGTGTAGCTTTCTCTTTGGTAGAAAGGATTATCAATCTCATAGAAACATTTGGTGAAAATGAAGGTAGGTAACTGTCTAAGTCTCTAAGATCCTATTGCCTTCAAGTAATGGGAAAAAGGAGTTTCAAAATCAACTATTTATTTATTTATTTTTCTGTTCAAAGAGAAGTTGTTAGGAGGTGATAATAGATTTACCGTTTGGTAGGTTATTTCAGTAATTATCTTTACAATAGTCTAGTTTATTTAGAGAAAGATTTATGAGTAAAGGAAGGGATGCACTTTCTGTCAGAAGGCTAGAACCTTTTAATTCTGAAACTCTTGTTAGGACTTTCTAATTAATGTTGGTTTCCTTATAGCAACTGTCCTGAGCATCCCTACCTGCTTTATTAGCTGACAGTGGACATTGTCTGCAGAATTAAATTTATCTTCCATCATTAGTGATAGCACTTCCACCAAGATGATTTGCGGGCTTAATGAGACAATTGGCGTGGTCCTTGATTATTTGCAAGATGCTAAGGTAACAGTATTTCTTGGCGTGACACGATAAAAGTCATTTTTAACCTGCTCACTTTCTCAATTATATTTTTTGCAGGATCATGGGGAGAGAACAGGGAATGACCTTTTAGCTGCTGTTAGAGTAGTCGGGAGGTATCGTCACTCCCCTGTTACCTGTTTCTTTTCAACCAATCTTTGTTAGATATAAATAACTTCTATTATTGAAAATTTTCAGTTTCTTCTGCATTTGCTTCTATTTTGCAATTGTACATAACATGTTTTCTTATGAAAGATAATAAGCAGTACAACCTTAAGGCATGCATAAAGGCAAAAAGCTCAAAAGGAGCCAGTATGTAGTCAATTCTATAGTGAATCAAGTAATAGTCTAAGAATTTAATGGTGCTTCACATTTTTAGAGAAGGAATATTTCTCTCTTAAGATTCAAAATAAACAAGCTTTTAACCAAGTAAAGAGGTCCTTGTATTTCTCAGCTATCTTGCAGAGGCACCTGATGCATGCAAAGAAAAGGTAGAGGGACTTCTTGGTTATATGCTGTCAGTGGAAGGTGAAGATGAGTCTAGGTTTGACCTATCCTGTGATAAATCTTGTTGTTGTTGTTGTTTTTTTTTTTTTTTTTTTTTTTTAAATCTTGCATTATTAACCTTTTGTTTTATGGTTTCAAATGGCAGTCCTTTTCACTCTATCTCATTTTTACTCCCCATGCTGTGTCAAATAACAATGAACAATGAGGGATGTAAACTGTTTGCCTCCACTGGGGCTCTTGAAGCTGTAAGCGAATGCTTTTGAACAATTTTCTGTACATCCAATCTATGTTATGTGTGTGAGATATCTACATATTACATATTATGACACAACAATCCTTTTGAACAATTTTCTGTATATCCAATCTCTGTTATGTGTGAGAGATATCTACATATTACATATTATAACACAACAATCCAATTTCTATTAAGGAGCATTGCAACTGAAGTTTCCAATTTTTTGGACAGGTTGTTGACTTCCTTATATCTTTGATTGATTCAAGCAGCTCAATAATTGATAATAGCAGCAGCAGTACAATATACTTGGCATGTGATACAATTTTGAACTTTTGTTTAAAGGTATAACATTTGCTGCATTTGAACACTTAATATTTGAAAATCCAAGTAATTGAGGTCATTTATTCTATTTTCTTTCATGAATAGAGGGAGCAAGTTCGTTTTTTATTGGAAAATCCTTGTTCTGTCAGGCTTTTGCGGGCATTGTCACGCTGGAAAGGTACGTTTGACTACTTGCGATTTTAACACTTTAAGAGATACAGTTCCCTTTATCATGTTTAAACTTTGTTTTTTGACTTCTATGAATGTGTGTGTGTGTGTGTGTATATATATATATATATTTTGACTTGCATGTCAGCCATGTCTATTCCATGTTATACTCGGCTCATATTGATAGAGTTGCTAAAATACATTGATGGCTCTGATGAAACCTCAAAGTGAGGAATTCTAGCAATCCGAGAATTAACTCAGATTTCCCTAGCAATCAGCAACCGCTGTATTCTTATTTCTCAAAAAAACAATCTGATATATCCTTACAAAACCAAAAAAGCACAATATTTAAAACTAAACCCTAAGTCCACCTAAAAGGAAAATAACAACCAAGGAAAGAATCACAAGACACAAATAAGGAAAAATCAAAATCAAAAGGCAAATACTAATGTGCACCAGTTTTTAAGGTGCACCAAATAACCCAAATCCAATTGACCCATCATATATAAACAATTTTTACCCATATTTTATTCCCTTTTTTTCTCCTGCTCCCTCTCCTAAATTACTCTCTCCTTTTATTTCTCTCTCTTAAATTTCTCTCTCCCCTTATTTTCCTCTCTCCCCCCTAATTTTTTCACATTCTCTCTCCTAATATTTAAATGTTTTTGGAATAAATTTAATTTTTTTTATTCAATTCAAATTAATATTAATTGATCTTTTAGAATGACAAGTATTAATGTATATGATTGTATTTATAACTGTATTACTTTTTTTAAAGTAGTGTATAAAACTAAAAATATTAAAAAAATAAAAAATGTAATACACTTATTAAGAAAAAATTGTACACTATTGAAGTACAAAAAATACAATACTGATAACGAAAATTTGAATCAATAGAGGGATCTCAGTTCTGATGCGTAGTAAAACAAGTTCACCTAAAGTACTTTTTCAACGTCAATTTCATAGTAAACATTATCCTTTCTCTCATCTTCACCACTTTAACACATATACATTAATTAATAATAAATAATACAGTATTATAAAAAAAGTAATACAATTTAACATTACATTAGTGTTTAACAGCGAGATTAGAAAAGGAACTCTTCCAGTTTCTTCTCAACTCTGATTAGAATAAAAATTTTTAAAAAAAAAACTTAGCTAAAATTAAACTCCACAAGCAAGCCAATAAATCAGTCGCTTCGAATGGCTGAACATGTTGTACTGATATGGATTCTCACTGAATTGAATTGTTGTTACACGATGGAAAAGACTCCAAAATTGCGAGGTCGAATCAAAGTTATCCAGATGAAGCTGAGACAATTAAAATCCATCTTACAGATCGCATATGCCAGACAAGAAATCAAAGAAGCAATCCGCAACTGGATCGGCAAAACCAGCTAATCAAGATCTTCTCCTCATGTTAATCTCTTCACTCAAATATTCTGAATTTCTGATTTCGTATTTTGTTAATCCGACGAGCAGAAAATATATTCATTGCGACGCAATTAAAAGAGATATCGGCCGGAAATCATTAGAGAGGGCAGATTGAGAGAGATTGGGAGAGGAATAGAGGGGACGCAGATTAGGGCAGATTAGGAAGGAGAGAGAGAGGGGGGGGGGGGGGGGGAGAGTGGATAAGCATGAAGAAATGAGGTTAATTGGATTTTTTTGCTTTTTATCTCTGACCCAACGGGTCATGTTTTTAAGGTGCACTCATTGCACAATAGAGCTACTCAAATCAAAAAGATCACAATCAAATAATATCTCCAATCAATTTCTTCTTCCCAAATCTCTTCCTTTTTCCTTTTACTTGTCATCCACTCTTTTGCCAACTTCTTGCACCTCTTATACTCCTTGACTTTTCTAGCTATAGTCTCATCAGGCTCCCTGTTGAAATTATTAATAAAATTTATGTTTTTTAAAAAAGAAAACATTGATTAGTCTCGATTCAATATGGGAATGAGAGTTATGATCACTGGGAAAAGTAGTATATTAGTATGAATTATGAAAAGTAATTCCTTTTTACACATAATAAAAAATGATTCAGAAGAGTATCTTGACCTTGAGCTCTTATTATAATGTGTGAGACTTCATTTAGACAATTTAATCAATGTTTGTTGTTTACCTGTGGATGTTTGGGAATAATTGATTATAGGGAAAGCCTATGGATGTCTAACCATAAACTGTTCAAATATTTTTCTGTTTTGGGTTTAGGCAGAGATTGGAGTATAGTTATGTAACCTATGATTTAAATGTACCCTTTTGAAACTGCTTGTCCCTTTTTGAAATGAGCAATAAAAATTACTTTAAAAAACCTTTCAAGATTAGACTATTTTTTTTGACCTATGATGCTCTCCTGATGGCATTAAAGAACTTTTGTTCAAAGATGAAAATAAGACTGCAGTTGCTAGTAAAGATAAGAAAAATCAGATTGATCTGTCACTGGGTTGTGTTTACAAGGATACTGTTTAAATATCCAATCAATGTACAGAATGAGGGAAGTCATTTACTGGCAGAGGTCTTTAGATACATTCTGTGAATTGCCAAATTCTTCACAGGTTAGCTGAGGTACTGTTTTTGTTCAATTCCATCACAGTTCTAGTTCTGCACGGTGTCTTCTTTACTGTATAGTGGGACTTTTTTTTTCAACGTTTGAGGAAATTTGGGAGAATTTTAATTGTTTTACAATCTTAGTGCACTTCGCACTTGGAAAAATTATTGTTTTGCACTTCTTTATTTACCAAAACACATGTTACTGCTAAATATGTAATAATTTTCACGTCATTTAAATTTTACTACAGTTCTTTGTTTACTTGTGAAATTCATTGGAATTTTCCTTGGGTCGTGCAGAGGATACAATAGAGCATTCTGTTATCATGATGGCATCTAGCATATGCTCACTAATACTTGATACAACTTCTGAAGAAGCTCTTCTTCGCCATCCAGATTTTTGTGCTGATGACCTGATTGCTCTGTCCCAGCTCATAAAGAGAAGTGTGGTTAGCTATGGTCAGGTAATCTCCATTATTTGTCCCATAGTGTTGAATTTTGAGTTGTTGAACTTATCCAAGTCATTTATGCTTGTATTTCTAGCTAAAGGTGGCTAATCTTGCTCATCCAAGATGGATGATCGTCAATTATATATTGATCTGTGAAATTTCTTGCTATGCAGAGAATTTGCAAAGCTGTTAATGGCACTATTGTTGATATTTTGCATTATGTTCAGATGCTTGTTACTGTTTTAGATTAGATATACGCCCCTAATTAGCAGGAACTAACCAAGAAGTTCATGTCCATCTTTTATCAATAATTTACTGTAAACGGTTCTTTAAGACTATGTATTCAATCTTGAACTTGCAAAAAATAGTGTTTTCATACCCTTGCTTGGGTACAACGTGTTCTGCTTTGCTTTATCTCATGTTTATTATTATTTTATTAACTGTGCTTTTAGTCTGGTGTGTCTCATGAATCTCTCAGAGATTCCATGATCTGGAACCAAAGAGTCTTCACTTTTGGTTCACAAAGGTAGTAGTATATGAGTTAATAAAGCTTGTGAAATTTGAAAATAATATATTCAAATGAAGATTGCATTGATTTATCAATAATTTCACGTGTTAGTGTAACCCTCACCCTTCATGGATTACATTTCATTTGGCTGGCTGGGTTGAGTAATGTGATTGGAAGATGAAGAAGCCCGCACAAGTGTAATTAGTGTGTAACGCATCTTATTTTAGCAATTTTCTAAAGCCCATCAAATAGTATTAACATAATATGAGCCAAAGAAACTCCAAAAAGAAATCTATCTTGTGGTAATTACTTATTAAATAGTATCTTTCATTAGATCATGTGTATGTTGTACTGCAACCGCACGAAATTGTAGTTTTGTATGAATAAAAGCAGATGCTAAGCCCACCTGTGGGTTCTAATATCAATTCTATATGTTACTAGTTAATGGCAAAGGTTCCAGATGTCATCATATAGGCATGAGATCATTTGCCACTGCTCAGTTAATGTAAAAATACAAAAAATATACACAGAGATATTAACATATTTGTCGTTTTGTCTTATGGCTTTAAGATAAAGGATTTAATGGTAAATGATACCCAGTCGGATGCTGATCTTCATCAGATAGTCACGTCAGGTATGCAGAGTCCCTTTTGTAAATAATGTATGTATGTGGATTTGTTATGGTGGGAGTGGAATTCTGGATGCAGGATATTCCTCTTGGGCAGATCGGTTTCCTGGTGTTAAAGAAGTGGTTGAGAGATGAGAGCCAATTTTGTTGGAGGATTATGCAATATCGGTTGAGGTGTGATATTAAATTAGGAAAGTCATGTACATGATCTGTCTTCTGAATTTTGTGGGTTGACTTGCTTGACGTAATTGACTCAAAAGTTATTTTAATTTCAATTTTATCATCCATTTTCATACCCATACTAATACTTTATACATCATTTTTTTACTATCTAAAAAATAATACAATATCCTCTAAACATAAAAAAATATTTTTTCTTAAATAATGTGTAGATATGACTAAGGAAGCGACTATTCACACCTCGAAATTGCTATTTTAATTTAAATGACTTAAGTACCTTTATAAGAAGTATATTACTTGATTTGTTACTAAGTATACCCCAAAATTACTAAATATACCCAAAAAGTTATATAAAATTAGAAAATAAATATTCTTTTCACAAGTGTCCTATGCACAATTCCTTGAGTATCTTTCCCATCGAAGAAAATAAACCTCCATCAATAATCAACTCTCTAATGCTTCGAAAAGCAATAAAAATTGTTGATTTGATAAAAATAAGTCCCTCCGAACCCAAACTTGTGCCATCTATAACACGCTGCAAAGAATATATGTTCATTCGTCTCAAAAGCCTATGGCTTTCGCACCAATCTACCATATTCATCTCACATAATCTGCCATAACTTCGTCTCACTATCCTTCGGGTGTGCAGATCTTCAATATTTTTGCGAAATGGAAATAAGTGCTTGCTTAGAGCACTTTTGATTAGCCATAACTTGTAGTCGGGTTGACCAATTCAAAATTTTATCGAACCACGAGGAGGAAGGTACTAGAGTTTAAACGGTATCACGTTCTTCGTAATTTTATAGAGACGAGTCATCAATTGTTGGGTGTTTAAACAAGAAATATAAAATAATCAAAGCGAGTGAGCAAACAATGATTAAACAAACAAGATAGAATAAATGAAATGTGATTTTCCAAGTTAAATAAATGTGAGATTAACAACACTAATGAAGGGGTAATTCTAAGATTCATGCATTAAACTTATATGTGTCAAGGGTTTAAGACTAAGGGCCAACACATATTCCACCTAAACTTCCTCTCGGAATGGATATGATGTAGATCTATACAAGGTCTTAAAATAGCTCTAAAGTTGTTTCTCAATCAAACAATTCCAATTATGCACTAAGTTTAATTAGAGAGTCCCTTCATACAATCAATTGGCCTCTCGATCTAAAAAATCACATGTCTCATCAAAGGGTTCTAAATTCTAAAGGATTTCTCAATCTCTTTACAATTTATAATGCAGATGAAGTGTTTGATGAAATGATTCACTTAATTATCCTAAGCACATAATTTATTTCTTAATCCAATCACATATTTAGAACAACAAAACACACAAATCATCATAAATCTCAAGATCTCACACATCTATGATAGAAAATCCATATACCCAATCAACAGATGAATTTAAATACATAAATCCAAAAATTATCTAATAACTATCATGTTGCTAATTTCACAAGGGAGATTAGCCTACCATATTCATAAGGAAATTAATATAGACTATTAAGTCCTTACAAATCATGACAAAACTATGAGGTTTAGTACAAAGTATGGATGAAAACTCCCTTGAAGTGCTTTAATGGTGATCTCCTTCATTCCCTTGCAATTCTCCTCTCTTCCTTGTTCCTTTTCTTCAATTTGATGAAGATTTTGATTGTGGAATGAAGGGGAATGAAATGGATGATGAAAGGATGAAGATGATGGTGTAAAATGGGAGGAATTATGTGTGATGTGTATGTGCAGCTCTGAATTTCGGATCCCAACTGATCAAATGTTGAATGAATTTGTATTTATACCCCTTGGAGACCTTCTAGAAGAATTCTGAAAATTTTCTGATCCTGCACCTACACGACTCGTGTGCTGCAACATGGCTCGAGTCGTGTCAGGGTTTCTAAGTCAATGTTATACTTCAGATAACACACGAGTCGTGTGCTGCAACATGCCAATTAGTGGTCGTGTTGGTTGTTTGGGCATCGGCGCACGGCCATCCGTTACAGGCCAGTGTTCAGTACACGGGTCATGTGTTTGCACACGGCTCGTGTACCCTACATGGCCGGTCGTGTTCGTGCTCCTCTGTTTCTTCTTCCTTGTTTCATCTCCCGTTTCTGTTTTTACTCCGTTTTTACCTGTTTTACATACGTTTAAGCTCATTCTCACACTTTTCCATAAGAACACATAACACAATCAAATAGAACACAAATACTAATAAAATAATATAAAAATAGATATAAAAAGACACTAAAATTTAGATGAAAATATCATTCATCATACCCCCAAATTTAAAGTGTTGTGCGTCCCTGAACAACGAAATGATAAACCAAGGGAAGAGATTTTCACCTAGAAAAAGACTAACAAATATAAGTGATAACATCTCAATAGCAATAACAACTACAAATTATGCTAAGTCACCCTATAACACTAGATTCATGACATGAGAAATTAACAAGTTCAATCAAGAGAGAATAAAGTGTAATATAGTCCATTTTTTAGTCAAAGTCTCACATATGTTATTAATTTCACTCAACACTCTTTAAAATGAAGTAAATAAACACTCATCAACCGATTGACTTGACTCGCTATAAGTTTGTTCGTGAACTACATTCACAAACCATCAAAGTTTCAATTAGTGATCAAAAAGGACTTTTCATTTGGATGTAATGATAGACTCTTTGGTATGGTAGGGAGAATTTAGGTAAAAGTGACTATTCATGTGTAAGTAATCGAAGAGGTAGCTACTTTCTTCCATTCCTTCACTTTTCTTTCTTCCCTTTGCTTTGCAACATTTCAAACACTAATCATCACTTCTCTTTTGATTTTCAACTATTTTTGATTGTATGCTCCCTTCTTTTGATTTTAAGTTTCTTGAGCGTCCTTGTTTCTTCTCTCCTTTTCTTATTTTTAAGGTTGGATATGTACTCTTTCTTGTGCTCTTTTCATCATTTTTCTTGTTCGCTTACAATTTTCTTTTTTTCTTTTGTTATCTCATCACACCTTTCTAGTTACAATCTTTTCAATCACCCACACAAAGGGTATATATATATATATATATATATATATATATATATATATATATATATATATATATATATATATATATATATATATATATATATATATATATATATATATAAGGCTTAAGTGGGTAATTAAGGCTTGTAGTGTGTTCAATTCACAAGAAATAAACTTATAGGCTCAAAATGGTTGACTAGGGATGATGTTCATGTTATGGAAATATTTGACAATAACTATAAATGATAAGGATGGTCTTAGATCATATCACTAATCGGGCTCGTTCCTATAGTCCTTGAGCAAGTTCTAACTTATCTAACACAACTGATCCACTCATGAAGAAATACCATGTTTGCACGGTTGAGACTCAAATTCTCACAAGCTCATGCATTGGACCATAAGAAACTTATTACACCACATTCATCTCAAAATTGAACTAGTTAAATAGACCATGTCACAATTCGAAAGTGTAAAGATTCTTAATCATAACTTGTCATCACTTATCACAACAACATGTCATTACTCACATTCAAAAATGACTCATGACATCCCAAAAACAAACCACCAATAATCCCTAAACAAGAATAAAAATACACATAAAATATATACGAAAAGACTCACGAAACAAGAAACATACAAAAACACATAACATGCATGAATAATAATTACCATCATAAGAACATGAAACACACATTCAAATCATCCATGATCAATTAGGCTAAAAAACATCCCACCCATCTTTCATTGAAAAGTAAACCTCCCAAAAACATAACAAATAAAGTAGCATTTTGATCATATCAATCCAAATCAACATCAATTCATGTCAAGCAACTAGAAGTGATAAAGTGTAGAGTCAACTCCCTCAATAGGCATTTGGTAGTGAAAGTTGTTAGCTCCGAGCTTCATTCGTGCTTCTAATACCCTTTATTCATGCTCAAAGACTCATGAAACACCATTAGCTCAACAATTGTATTAAAAATATGGACTAACATGCACTTCAACACAACCAATTATACCAAAATCATACCAAAACTCATTAGAAATTTTTTAAAATTGACCCAATTTTATAAGAAGACCTCTCATCATAATATCAAGCACATTCAAGTGACGAGTCACACCATGCACTCTTTCCCCAAACTTAAATCGAAACAAGTTGAACTCTTCCCCCCAAACTTAAATCGAAACAAGTTGAGACATAAATTTGCAAAAAATTGGTGGGACTTACCCTTGTAGTTTTCATCAATGATCTTTTTGTGGAGAAGCATATGCATCCAATGAATTAAGTTATCTCCACCATGCACTTGCCCCCCGAACTTAACTCGAGACAAGAGTCGAGAATTAAGTTTGCAACAAGTGGTGCTACATGTCTACTCAAATCCATGAAACACTTCTCTTTCCTTCAATATGCATTTTTCCACAAGCACAATCCAACTACAAGACCAAAAATAAAAAAAACAATCATTAAAAGATAACAAGAATGGGTTGCCTCCCATTTAGCGCTAAGCGTTTGGATCTTTTGGTTAACATGAACCGTTAGGGTTCCATGCAATTCTACTGCAGCGGAAGCATAGGAGTAGAATCGTATTACATTTCACCAGGGTTGATGTAGAGGTTGATCATCAGCAGCATGAACAAACAACTTTCCGATCTTCTGTTGTATTCCTAAGTCACGTCTTGACGTTGTTTGGGCAATGATCTACAAGACGATCTCAGTCTGCAGTCAATCTCGCTTGCTCATGGTTTTAGGCGTGTTTCATAAGATATCCGGACTACTGAGATTGGCTATTATATAGGCCACAACAGGGACCAGGAGAAGAAATTAGGGTTTGGGCCTCCCATTGGGCTTAAGCATCCAAATTTAGCCCAAAACTTATACTTAAGTCCAATAATAATAAATCAGTCCACTAAAGAAATATTATTGCACTGCCACCCTAATCCCAAATTAAGTTATGGGCTTCTTCTTATTATGAGCCCGTTAATCTCCCCGTGTTTAAGATTCAATGTCCATTAATTAATTAAATTAATGACATCTCAATTAATTAATATATTTATCGAGAGTAGTGTCACTCAACCTTATTATCTGCAGGGTTTACATAATAATCATTATGAGCTCCTCAAGAGAACATCATCAACCAATTCAGTTAGGACACAGATTCCTTTTACAATCAACAGCACACCATAGAGACAGTATCATCTCCCGACTCACCAAAAATATTGATTTAATAATTAAATCTCACTCATTGATGAATCAAGAAAAGAAATAATGGCTTACGTGTCGATGTTATTTTATAGGGATTAAGAGTACGAGCATCCATAATAACAGAGATCAAGTTCTATTATATAGTCAGTATAAACCGATTGATCTCAACGGCGGTCATATTCAATACACACAAAGCACACTGGTACAATTTAATAGTCAATACAGACTAATGCCAAAGCACACTCAACTATACTGATAGATAGTCCCCGTCTATCTCGGTTGTGAACATCTGTTTATACTTTAGAAGAAATCGATAATATAATCTTCCGTGTGACGCCGCACACCATATTATCTACAGTATAAAGTAAATAGACTTTTGTAATAAATCATAATTGCAAACGGTTGATCACATGATTCTCATTTCAAATAAATTATTTAAAATATTGTTCATACAAAAAACTAGACTTTTAGTATACAATCTAACAATCTCCCACTTATGCTAAAAGACTATGCTGACATATTCGCTGCCATACATCTGATTGCCACTCCCACTACTTGACCATCAAAAGATTTCCCTTAAGGTCCTTGTAAAAGGATTTATTAGGCTATCATCCGATGCAATCTAGACGACAACAACCTTCCCCTCATCATACGATTTCTCGTATCAGGTAGTACTGACTCTCAATGTGTTTAAGTACCTTATGGGCTCGTGATTCCTCAAGTTTGCAACTTCACCATTATTATCACAATAAATTGTGATAATCTTGGACAAACACAGAATTACATCTAAGTCCATTACGAAATTTCTTAGAACCATACAGATACTTTGGTTGCCACAAGGCTCCAATATTATCATCTTTCTATGATGGAGTCCAAAATATATTTCTATATAACACTCTTCCATACTATGGATCTACTTCCCAATTTAAACACATAAACTTGAGGTGGATTTACTGCCGTCCCCATGATTTGAAAATCCAAATCTATGTAACCATCAAAAAGTAATGAATTAATCCGGTAAGCCTACATATAATTTCCAGTCCTCTTCAGGTACTTTAAACATATCTTACCATAATTCAATATTCTTGTTCCGGGTTACCTTGATACTTACTGATTATGTCGTTGGCAAAACAGATATCCAATTTCGTGCATGGCATTCCATAGATTAAGCTTTCTTATTACCAAAGCATAGGGAACCGTATTTATCTATTTTATCTTATTTTGTGTCTTAAGACACAAATCCTTAGATAAAGTCACATGCTAACACGAGAAAGGATTGTATCATTTCACAAAGTTTGAGATAAACACAATATCCTTTCTTGTGATCATTATCACCATGATCGCGAGGATATATTTTGCTTCTCTTAAGTCCTTCATTTCATACTGCTTTATTAACCATACCTATGCGCTCGACAATACTCTTTCATTGTCTCCAATGAGTAAGATACTATATACATACATACAAGAAATACCACCATGTTTCCGTAACTTTTTTCAATACACAAGACCCATCCGAGCATTGATTAAATCCATATTACGGGATTACCTAATCAAAATGGTTGTTCCATAATCTTGAAGCTTGCTTTAGTCCATCGATGGACACTTTTAAGCTTACACTCAAACTGTTCTTAGCCCTTTGCAATGAATCCCTCTGATTGCTTCACATAGATGTTTTCCTCAAGACTTCAAATCAGGGATGTCGTCTTGACATCTATTTGTTGTACCTCATATTCAATATGAGCAACAATAAATAAAAGAATTTAGATCGAAATAGGCATATATACCTGCGAACAGGTTTCCCCTCGCATCAAGCTTTGCTTCAAAGGCTTCTACCTTACTATGTGATCCTCTTTTAATTTTGTATGACCACTTCCAATGACTTTTACACCATTTAGTGGTCCTACAAGCTCCCATATTTGATTTAGAATCCATAGATTCTATTTCAAAAAAAATTGCGACTTACTAAGATTCCGCATTTCGATCTTGTAGTGCTTCATCGTGTCCATGCATGGGCCAAAATCATGTTTACTAGGAACCAAGTCTCACGACTCTCCCAAAACATAAATATTTTTGGTTGTCAAACAATCCTCCCACTACGACAAGATACTACATGCAATTGTGTATCAGATGTGACACGCGATGCAGTTTACTTGTGGTATATCCTCTTGTAGTCATGGTACTATACTTTATATTTTCCCTCTCACTTGCTTTAGAACAATTTATACATAAGTTTGTGATTTATTATATTGTTCTTTCCAAAATCTAGTGTGTGTTAACAATCAACTTTCGATCTTTTGAGCTAACAAATAACCACCCTTTATTTTTCCAGGATTTCCCAAAATGAATTTAATAACTCATCATCTATCTAATCATTTCCATAAGAGTCTTATTCCTTCTATCCGCCACGCCATTTAGCTGGGGTTTTCCCGGTGTAGACAACTTGAGATTCAATCTCATCCTCTGATTAACAGCTCCTAAACTACCCTAAGAGGTGCTCGCCACTACGATCGGATCACAGTGACTCGATATATTTTCCATGATGCCTCAACGCATCAGCCATGCACTTCTTGAATCAATCATAGTACTCAGGCTTGCAGTGCATCAAATAAATATATCTAGTTTCTAGAATAATCGTCAAACATTCATAACTACCTCTTGACAGGATAATCTTAGGATCGCTTAAATCAGAATGAACCAATTCCAACATATCTTTACATGGCTCTATGCTCCTTTACCAATTCCAACATATCTTTACATGGCTCTATGCCCCTTTGCCTTAAAAGGCCTTTAATCATTTTCATTTCCAAGCAAGACTCGCAAGTTCGATAATTTTCACTTCTAATAAACCTAACGGTCCACCGGCTATCAACTTTTGAATACTACTTAAGTAAAATGATCTATTCTTAGATGCCAAAAGTATATTTGGTACATTTCCGAAGGTTTCTTTCTCTTCTTAGGTTTAGAAGACGCGTTATTAATTATTAAACATTGCATCCGTAGGATTAACATGATTTAATAATGTATATATTGTCTACCAATGTACCATAACAGATTATAGCTTCATCCTTCATTATAATGACCATGTCATTTAAATGAAATAGAGTATCCATCCGTAAATTGTATAGAAACCAAAATAAAATTCTTTCTATGAAAACGTACATAAAGACAATTTCTCAAAATCAAACGTTTATTTCTATTATTAGATAGATAAACAACTCCCAATGCAATAGCCACTACTTTCGTAGCATTACCCATGTATACAGTAATCTCATCCTCACTCAGTTGCTGACATATTGTGATTCCGATATCTACACACAACGTGTCAGCAGATGGCATCATTAATCATGCTTCAAACAACTAGTGAATAAGATACTTACCTTGTTCAAGTCTTGATGAAATTGGGTTTGCTCCGCCACATGTTTTGTAAGAAGTTTTCCACCGCATACAACCTCTTCTAATTCAGGTGAAACTTGCTTAAAATGTTAAGACAAACTATGAAAAATAAATTGAGCTATGTTTCCCCTTCAATTTCTATTCCAAGTATTTCCAATTCATTCATCAAGTTTAACCACGACCTTCTTGCCTTCCTAACTTATTCAAGTATCCGAAGAGTCGCATGAGACCATCATATTTCTATGAACCTCTCACATCTTCACTAGAGACTTTAATAGGCACTAGAGGGCATTCTTAGTGAGAACACACATGTATTTTCCTAAGTAGTAATTATTAAAATCAAGATTCTTATCAATCATTTAGTTTGGACGAGTAAGTATATTTTCTTTTAGTTAACAATAAGTGGAATAAAACAATTCAAAAATTCAGAGAATCGAGTAAATAAATACGACGATCAAACACTTCGAATTTAAATTTTGTATTGATTCCCTCAATAAACAATATAAAATAAATTCACCGACATCTCAAGCACCGTGAATTTGCATGCCACGTTAGTGTGGACGTATACAAACCCTAACATTCGCAAGAGAATGTTTTACCCATTAATTCCATACGTCATAATTAACCTTATGACTCAATGATTAATAGTCGGTTGTCCTTTATCCATGCAATTTAATAGCAGTGAATCCATTGAGGAGGATACATATTAATTGCACCTAAGTGTATACCATTATTTGATACCCAAGTTTGTGTGTCTTACAGTTGGAGAAGTTCACACGCCCTCAAATAATTTCCTACAATCATCAATTATTAATTTGTACCAATGATCCTCAAATAAAACTCATCCATTGGGGAGGAAAGCACTATAGCCGACTCATAAGTTCATGTACATCATATTATAAATAATAATTATTTAATGAAATTTATTCCAGTGATCCACAAATAAAACTCATCCATTGGGGAGGAAGACACTATAGTCAACTCATAAGCTTACTTGCATTACATAATAAATCAATAATGACGGTCGCGGGATTTTGACCAATCCCTCTCCCACTTAGCAGTGAATCCATTGGGAAGGATACATATTAATTGCACCTAAGTGTATATCATTATTTGATATTAAGTACGTTACCCAAGTTTGTGTGTCTTACAGTTGGAGAAGTTCACACGCCCTCAAATAATTTCCTACAATCATCAATTATTAATTTGTACCAATGATCCTCAAATAAAACTCATCCATTGGGGAGGAAAGCACTATAGCCGACTCATAAGTTCATGTACATCATATTACAAATAATAATTATTTAATGAAATTTATTCCAGTTATCCACAAATAAAACTCATCCATCGGGAGGAAGACATTATAGCCAACTCATAAGCTTACTTGCATTACATAATAAATCAATAATGACGGTCGCGGCCCTCTCCCACTTAGTTATTTAACAAGAGAGTTTTTGTATTCATAAAATATATACCAAATATAATTATGCAATTTAGCATGTTACTATTACAGCAAATAAGACAATAAATAAAATAGCACATGTTTCCAAATATATAACAATAATTGACAAATAAAATAATTATACCAATTATATATAAGGAATAAAATTAGCCAAGAATAAGTTGACTTAGTCAACACCCAACTAACTCATTAGGTGACTTGCATAAGAAGTTATCTTGGGTCCTAAGCCATCCACCTTCACGGTTATTTTGCAAATAGAAACCGCCAAGCGCCGCTTCAGCCAACTCAGCACTCACCAGGAAGCGCCTTGCGTTGGAAATCCCAGACGACCGTCGAAAAAATATGGTTCATCGGAACGCCATTGCTCAGCCACCGGAATCCCACGAATTACGCCGTCCACTGTCGGATATCACACCGGCAGTAGCTACCGGTCGTATATTCTCAACAAGCAGCCGCCAACAATCGCCACCAGCTAAGCTCCGTCGGGTTTCACACTCCGACAACATTGGTAGTGAAGACGTGTAGCGTGCAGCCCCATTTAGAACAGCTTCAGACGCGCCCGAAAGCGCTGGCTGATCCGCGTCGCCAGCGCGCAGAACGGGTACCATCCTTGCACAACCCTCCATGCCTGACTCACAACGGGCTTGCGCCTCATCGAGCCCGCCTGGCAACACAGGGCAGCCCAGCCCAACCGCAAGCCAACGTGCGTGCCAACGTGTGAAGCCTTCTGCACTCAGCGCCTATTCGAGCCGCACGCCATGGGGTTCCTTCTGCACTCCAGCCGCATCCCATTCACCGCCGTCAGCCCTGCAGACTGGACCAGTAAAGTTTGTGACCCGCTGACTCGATCAGAACAAGTGATAGACCTGCCCGAAAATCATGCCACTCCCGACCGAAACATCCCAGACCCGATCGGAAACTGGGCAAGACTCGACAAACACCCTGGACTCGATCGGAACATGGAGAGACCCGATTGGAAAATGCCCTGGACTTGCTTGGAATAAGGATTTAACGCGCCCAAGCCTTCAACTGCCCCGCTCGTCCCAACCGCTGATGCTGATCGCGACAACCACCGAAGTAGTGTTGTCACGACATCAGCGACATCAGCCGCACACCAGCGATGCTGGGCTAGGCTAGCGCGCCTCTCCACCGTTCCGTGAAGTCGCGGCATCTTCCAGGCACCCTCCAGCAGTTGAGCCGCATGGCTCGTCGCTCACCGTGTCAATCAACCACCGTCATTAACAGCGATCGTCCGACGACCGAAGCCATGATCACTGCTTTCCGTCACCGTCAAGCTTTCACCATCGTAAACATATTTAGGATTTTCCAAAAAAAAAAAACTCTAATCCTACGAACTCCCAGTGAAAAGTCACGTCGTGCCCACCACCACACATCTGCAGCCATCCACTCCAGCAGTTGATCGTCGCCTCGCAGTTCAGGTTTCGACAAACCCCAGCCACGGCCGACCAGTATCTTTCACCAGGCCCCGACCATACCACACAAAAAGCGGCCAGTGATCATTCCATCATTGCCGTACACAATCGTGGTATTGCTGTGAAAGAACAGAGCAGATATTGACAAAATCATTCCAACAAATCACGTAGGGTTTCTTAGGATTTCCATCGATAACTCAATAAACCAAAAAACCTCCTAATTTTTCATGTGATTCTATTCCAAATAAAAAACACATAATTCACATAAACCCTAGCCCAACGTGTCATGTTTAGCCATAGAACCTACGCTCTAATACCAATTGTTGGCGTTTGGTTCTTTTGGTTAACGTGAATCGTTAGGGTTCCATACAATTCTACTGCAGCGAAACCATAAGAGTAGAATCGTATTACCTTTCACCAGGGTTGATGTAGCGGTTGATCATTAGCAGTAGGAACAAACGACCTTCCGATCCTCTGTTGTATTCCTAAGCCACGTCTTTGTTGGCGTTTCGGATCTTTAGGCAAACGTGAACAGTTAGGACTTCATATAATTCCACTGCAGTGGAAGTACAAGAGCAGAATTACCTTTCACCGGGTTTGATGTAGAGGATAAACAGCGAAACGACCTTCTGGACTTCATATAATTCTACTGCAGTGGAAGTACAAGAGCAGAATTACCTTTCACCGGGTTTGATGTAGAGGATAAACAGCAAAACGACCTTCTGGTCTTCTGTTGTATTTCTAAGCCTCTCCTTGACGTTGTGTGGGCAACGATCACAAAGGAGAACTCAATCTACAGCCCTTTCACCCTCACGATTTTCAAGTGTTGAGAATAAGTTGCAAGTGAAATGAGCTGCTGAGGGTGGCTATTTATAGACTATAACAGGGACCAGGAGGATAAATTAAGATGTGGGCCTCCTATTAGTTAAGTATCCAAGTTTAGCCCAAAAGTTATACTTAAGTCCAATAATAATAAATCATTCCATTAAAGAAATATTATTGAACTGCAACCCTAATCCCAAATTACGTTTATGGGCTCCTTCTTATTATGAGTCTGTTAGTCTCCCCGTGTATAAGATTCAATGCCCATTAATTAATTAAGTTACTGACAACTCAATTAATTAATATATTTACCGAGAGTAGTACCACTCAACCTTATTATCATGCCGGAATAAATCCACCTGCAGGGTTTACATGATAAACATTATAAACTCCTCAAGGGGACATCATCAATCAATTATGTTAGGACACGGATTCCTTCTACAATAAACAGCACACCATAGAGACAGCATCATTTCCCAACTCATCGAGCATATTGATTTAACTATTAAATCTCACTCATTGATGAATTAAAGAAATAAATATTGACTTACGTGTCGAGATTATTGTATAGGGATTAAGAGTACGAACTTCCATAATAACAGAGATCAAGTTCTATTATATAGTAAGTATAAACTGAACGATCTCAACGCGGTCCTGCTCAATGCATTCAAAGTGCACTAGTGCAATTTTATAGTCAAGACAGACTAATGCCAAATCACACTACAACCATACTGATAGATAGTCCATTTCTATCTCGGTTGTGAACATATGTTTATACTTTATAAGGAGCCGATAATATGATCTTCCGTGTGACGCCGCGCACCACATTATCCACAGTATAAAGTAAATGGACTTTTGCAACAACATTATTATTGCAAAACGTTTGATCACATGATTCTCATTTCAAATATTATCAAAACATTGTTTATACAAAAACTAGTCTTTTAGTATATAATCCAACAGTCTTGACGTTGTGTGGGCAACGATCTATAAGACAATCTCAGTTTGCAGTCAATCTCGCTTGCTCACGGTTTTAGACGTGTTTCATAAGATATACAGACTGCTGAGATTGGCTATTATATAGGCTACAACAGGGACCATGAGGAGAAATTAGGGTTTGGGCCTCCCAATGGGCTTAAGCATCCAAGTTTAGCCCAAAACTTATACTTAAGTCCAATATTAATAAATCAGTCCACTAAAGAAATATTATTGCACTGCCACCCTAATCTCAAATTACGTTATGGGCTCCTTCTTATTATGAGCCCGTTAATCTCCCCCTGTTTAAGATTCAATACTTATTAATTAATTAAGTTACTGACAACTTAATTAATTAATATATTTACCGAGAGTAGTACTACTCAACCTTATTATCATGCCGGAATAAATTCACTTGCAGGGTTTACATGATAATCATTATGAGCTCCTCAAGGGGACATCATCAACCAATTCCGTTAGGACACGGATTTCTTCTACAATCAACTGCACGCCACAGAGACAATATCATCCCCGACTCACCAATCATATTGATTTAATAATTAAATCTCACTCATTGATGAATCAAGAAAATAGATACTGGCTTACGTGTCGAGGTTATTGTATAGGGATTAAGAGTACGAACATCCATAATAACAGAAGTCACACTACAACCATACCGATAGATAGTCCCCATCTATCTCGGTTGTGAACACATGTTTATACTTTATAAAGAGCCGATAATATGATCTTCCGTGTGACGCCGCACACCATATTATCTATAGTATAAAGTAAATAGACTTTTGCAACAATTCATAATTGCAAACGTTTGATCACATGATTCTTATTTCAAATAAATTATTTAAAAACATTGTTCATATAAAAAGATAGACTTTTAGTATACAATCCAACACTTTAAGCCGGACGGAATTTTGCGACCATTGGACCAAATGTTGGTCCATCACACTTTCTCCTCTCATCCTCACTTTGAACATTTGCTTTGCCTTCTTCTTGTCTACAATCTTAACTTCACAATTTTTACTCACAAGCATCAAGTCATCATCTAGAAGAACTTCTAGTGGATTTCTTCTTACTCCTTTGTCTATTTTCCAATCAAGCTCCGATGTTTTTCTTCCTATCAACATCACAAGACGAAAGTTAGAATTTGACATTTTCATATAATTATGAAGAAATGAATTTAAGTTGTCAAAGAGAATAGAATCATGATCCATGAGATCATCTGGAGGCTTTGAATGAGACTTGGTTCCTTTTTCTTTGTTACATAAAAATGTAACACTTTTTCCAGTTGAGCTCAAAGAAGGCTCTTCTCTCCCAACATCAATTTTTGCTCTTCCGGTAGCTAGAAATGGCCTTCCCAAAATGAGTGGAATTCGAGAATCCGCCTTCACTTCTAATACCATGAAATCAACCTGGAAAGCTAGCCCCTTCACTCTCACCTCCACGTCTTCAACAACCCTTAGTGGCTTCACAACCTCTCCATTTACCACTTCAAGACGAATAGTAGTAGGCTTTAGCTCTCCAATTTCAAGGTGCTTGAAAGTAGCATTAGACATCACATTGACGCTCGCCCCCAAGTCACACAATGCATCAAGAGTTTCTTTCCCTTCAAAATCACAAGGAATTATGAACTTCCCTGGATCACCAACCTTTGTAGGTCCCCCCCTTTTGCACCGATTCACTTGCTTTGGGTAGCTCTTCTTTCTTTTTCTCCTCATACTTTTTCTTGAAACACTTCACATGTTCCTCAACTCCTTTTTCTTCTTCTCTTTTACAAATATTTGTGGATAGGGAATAGGAAATGGAGTGATCAGAATATTCCAATAGTCACGTTTGTACTCCTCTTCTTTGACCTTCTCCTCCACTTTCTTTTCCTCTTGCACCCTTTTTCACTTAGGTATCCATTTAGGCCCCTTCTCTTCTTTCTTACTTATCTCTTCCATTTCTCCAATAATCTTTTTATCCACCAACCTTTTTTCATCCTTTCGTTCCTCTTTCATATCAACTAACAAACATTGAGCTTTAGGATTAACCTCGGTTGTGACCGGAAACTTTCCTTTTTGTTGAGTACTTAAGGTGCTTGCAATTTGTCCCACATTATACTCCAAAGCTTTAAGCCTCTTTTCATTAGCTTCTTCGGCCTTTTTCATCGCTTAATCTCGAGCTTAATTTGATGCGATCAATTGTTCAAGTAGTTCATCGATCGATGTACTTCCCTCATTGTTCGGTGCCTTAGCCCCCAGTTGATATCCCGGAGGATATGCAACCGCATTGCTCGGATTGGAGTAAGAGAAGTTTTCATTTCTCCTTTGTTGAGGGTAGGAACTTCCTCCACCTTGATTTGTGAAGCCTCCTTGTTTCGGTGGGTAGTTTCCTTGATATTGGTTGAAACTACCTTGGAAATTATTTTGGTAATTCCCTTGGTAATTTCTTTCTTGCATATATTGCACATCTTCTACTCGTGGCATTGACATAGCCCATTGTTCCCCACTCACAATATTCGGAGGTAGTACCCTTTGATCAACTTAACTTTCAACCATATTAGTTTTTTTGGCTCACACTTTGATTCAAGCTCATTTGCTTCAAGACCTCCGCCGCTATCATTTTAATACTCGTCATTTGTGGCACACTTGGCTCAACATTCAAACTCTTCACACTAAACTGTTGCCCTTGATCAAATTTCTCAAATCCATAACATCCACTTACTCTCTCTGATGGCCATTGATAAACATTAGTAGCAATCTCATCAAAAATTTGTATCGCCCTTTCCGGAGTTGCACCAAGTGCAGATCCACCCGTCGAAGCATCAACAAGCACTCTTTGACCATTCACTAATCCTTGATAGAAAAATCCAACTTGTTGATTCTCCGGGAATCCATGTTGTGAACACTTGCGGAGCATATCCTTAAATCTTTCTCACGCTTTGTAAAAACTCTCTTGAGGCATTTTCTTGAATTGAGTAATCAAGCTCTTCATTTGAAGCGTCTTGGAAGGTGGAAAATATTTGTTCAAAAATATTTGTGCAAGTTCATCCCAAGTGTTGCAAATACCCGGAGTAATGGTAGATAACCATGTTCGAGCACGCTCCTTTAGTGAAAACGGAAACAACATCATCCTTATACAATCCTCGCTCACCTCATTCATCTTTACGGTGTTGACAATCTCAATAAATTGAGCTAGATAAGCATTAGGATCTTCATTCGGGGTTCATCCAAATTATTGGTCTCTCACCATAGAAATCAAGCCTGCTTTAATTTCAAAGTTGCTGGCGTTAATTGGTGGACCCATCATATGTGACATCGCCCTCGGCATAAAGAAATTCCGAATCACCATTTGATCATTATGAATTCCATGTTGCACCGGAGGTAGTGGTGGTGGCACATAAGCTTATTGTGGTGGAGCATAAGCTAATGGAAATCCTTGTTAAAGTAAAGCTTGTTGAACCATTTGTTGAAGCAATGCTTGGTTGTTGAAAGCTCCATGATTTTGATAGGCATGTTGAGGAGGGTTGGCATTGAATTGATGTGCGTTGTCTTGCACGTTCACATTTTATCCGCCTTCCCCATCATGCTCTATATTCACACGATTATCTCCTTGAAAATTCTCCGTTTGCTCACTCTTTTTGTTCTATCTTCTCCTTCTTCGAAAAGTTTGTTCTATTTCCACGTCAATAGGCTCCGATTGTGTCCCCCTTGACCTCGTTTGCATACACCTTCATTAAGAAGAGAAGTTAGAATAAAGGTTTTCAAAACAATAAACAAATAAAATAAAAAAATTGTCCCTATTAAGATTACTTAAAACGATCCTTCTTCAAGCTACTAGCAATCGTTGCCTTCCCGACAACGGCGCCATTTGATTAGCCATAACTTGTAGTCGGATTGACCAATTCAAGAATTTATCGAACCACAGGGAGGAAGGTATTAGAGCTTAAGCAATATCACGTTTTTCATAATTTTATAGAGACGAGTCATCAATTGTTGGGTGTTTAAACAAGAAATATAAAATAATTAAAGCGAGTGAACAAGCAATGATCAAACAAACAAGATAGAATAAATGAAAGGTGGTTTTCCAAGTTAAATAAAGGTTAGATTAACAACACTAATGAAGTGGTAATCCTAGGATTCATGCAATAAACTCATATGTGTCAAGGGTTTAAGACTAAGGGCCAGCACATACTCCACCTAAACTTCCTCTCGGAATGGATAGGATGTAGATCTATACAAGGTCCCAAAATAGCTCTAAAGTTGGTTCTCAATCAAACAATTCCAACTAGGTACTAAGTTCAATTAGAGAGTCACTTCATACGATCAATTGACCTCTCGATCTAACAAATCACATGTCCTATCAAAGGGTTCTAAATTCTAAATGATTTCTCAATCTATTTACAATTTATAATGCACATGAAGTGTTTGATGAAATGATTCACTTAATTATTCTAAGCACATAATTGGTTTCTCAATCCAATCACATATTTAGAACAATAAAACACACAAATCATCATAAACCTCAAGATCTCACACATCTATGATAGAAAATCCATATACCCAATCAATACATGAATTTAAATACATAAATCCAAAAATTATCCAACAACTATCATGTTGCTAATTTCACAAGGGAGATTAGCCTACCATATTCATAAGAAAATTAACATAGACTATTAAGTCCTTACAAATCATGACAAAACTATGAGGTTTAGTACAAAGTATGGATAAAAACTCCCTTAAAGTGCTTCAATGGTGATCTTCTTCATTCCTTTGCAATTCTCCTCTCTTCCTTGTTCCTTTTCTTCAATTGGATGAAGATTTTGATGGTGAGATGAAGGGGAATGGAATGGATGATGAATGGCTGAAGATAATGGTGTAAAATGGGAGGAATTGTGTGTGATGTGTGTGTGCAACTCTGAATTTCGGATCCCAACTGATCAAATGTTGAATGAATTGGTATTTATACCCCTTGGAGACCTTCTAGAAGAATTCTGAAAATTTTCTGATCCTGCACCTACACGACTCGTGTGCTGCAACACGGCTCGAGTCATGTCAGGATTTCTTAGTCAACGTTATACTTCAGACAGCACACGAGTCGTGTGATGCAACACGGCCAATGGGTGGTCGTGTTGGTTGTTTGGGCGTCGGCGCACGGCCATCCGTTACATGCCCGTGTTCGGTACACGGGGCGTGTGTTTGCATACGGCTCGTGTACCCTACACGGCCGACCGTGTTCGTGCACCTCTTTTTCTTCTTCCTTGTTTCATCTCCCGTCTTCGTTTTTGCTTCGTTTTCACTTGTTTTACATACGTTTAAGCTCATTCTCACACTTTTACATAAGAACACATAACACAACCAAATAGAACACAAGTACGAATAAAACAATATGAAAACAGATATAAAAAGACACTAAAATTTAGATGAAAATATCACTCATCAACTTTACATGAGATTTTATTTTATTTTATTTTTTACGTGAGATCTTCAATCTGCCATTACACATTAGATATTAGCATAAAGGAAAACCCTTCGTTACTCTCAAGTCAATGGGATTTCAATCAAAACTAATTCTACCTTCGTGTTCTTCAATTTAATGGTTAATTCACTGAGAATTGAATCTGAGATCGAAAAAAGGGAAAATGAAGAACATAGCCCAACGTCGTTCCTCTTTTCTATTTTACAAATTAAGTTTTTTTTAAAATTTTCTGATTAATTAGTTTTTTTAAATTTGGATATAATTTATTAAAAGGGTAAGATTGTCTTTGCATGGGGTGTATGTAGTAATCTTAAATTTGTAAGTTTTAATTTAAGTGGGGTACGTATAGTAATTGGGGTTCATCTAACAATTTTATGGGTGCAAATAGCCGCTCCTATGACTAATCTACCGTTGTAGTAAACATGATTAATTAATTCAAATTAACACTAATTTTAATTTTCGAAACAAATACTAGCTTGGTAGAGTTCCTCGCCTTTGAATCTGTTGTAGGTTTTCTCTTTCCATATGCACAAGTAACATTTTTTGCTCACTTGTTTAATATTCTCTCCGTCATCGATCACAGGGTTCATGGATATAATTAATCCTTTTCATGGCTATAAATAATCCTCTTCTCGAAAAAATAAAGTGCAATATATGGGATATATTTAGTAATTTTGGTATATATTTAAGTTTAAAAGGATATTTGAGTCATATTAAATAAGAATATTCAAATTTTAATATTTTTGGGGTATGTTTAGCAAATTTGGGGGTGTGAATAACCGTTCCCTTTTGTATATAAAGACACAAATTTTTAATTTATGCTACGTTTTCAAAAAAAGAATTGCACTTTTACTGCCTTATACGTAAATTACTCTATTAGTACCACAAATATTGTTACATTTTGGTAATTAATACATTTCATAATTATTGTTGTATTTTCTTTTGGTAGATAAAACTCTTATAAAATAATTAATATATCTATGTGAGGCCAACATATAATTATCTACTAGACATATCTTCGAATTCACTATACATTAAAATACTATATTCCCCCGTTTCAAGAATACTTGCACACTTTGTATTTTGATACGTCCCAAGAATACTTGCACACCTAAAAAATAAAAATAATACTCAATATAAAAAAACCCCACAATACTATAATATTACAAAAATGTTATCTTCTCTCTACACACAATCTAATCTAAGTCAATTATATATATAATTATTTAAAGGGTTAATTGCTAGAAAAGTCATCACCTTTACTTAAATTGCAAATAAGTCTAAACTTTTAAAATTTAGCAAAAAAGTATATCACCTTTACAAAGGAATGCAAATTCAGCCACCGGTCAGATTTTGACCAACTTTGGCTGCCCTAATTCAACTTTTTGGAAAATAAAAATAAAAAAATTTATTCCTACCTGTATCTCCCAGATTTCCCTTCCCTTCTGACAAACACAACTCCAAAGGAGAAGGGTCGCGAGGATGATCAAAATTCACTGCTAATCTAAATTCATAATCTGAGGATGATCAAAATTCACTGTTAATCTAAATTCATAATCTCACTTACACTATTCATCAATACTTTCTTTGAATTTTCTACTTTGATGTAATCTTATATGTGACATTTTTTAATAGAGAATATTGTGGGAGGTGGCACCAGCGTGCAGACGGAGATGGGTGGTTTTGACTTTCAGCAGATCTGGAGCAACATCGACGGCGTACGACTGTGGTAGCGCGATGGGCTCCGGGCGGCTAGGCGTTCGCGACTGGACTGAGGCAACAGGGTCGGTTGCACTGTGGTGGCGGTCGACTGCACTGAACTCCCTCTTGCAGTGAGCGATGAGTCTTCTCTGACTGTAAGTGGCCTCGACCTTCACTGGGCGGAGATTGTCAGGGCCGCGTGGTGGCACACAGTGGTGAAAGTTTGCGGCGATTTTCGGCATTGGTCTTCGTCCGACTGGAGACTGAGCATGAAAACTTGAGAGATGATGAAAAGTTGAGACGGGAAGGAAATTTGGAGAGAGAAATGAGATTGCACAATTTTTTTTATTTTTAATTTTATTTTCCACGTTAATTAGGGCAGTCAAAGTTGGTCAAAATCTGACCGATGGCTCAATTTGCAATCCTTTGTAAAGGTGATATACTCCCTCCGTCCCACTGAAATGTCACAATTTTACTATATTGGGCGTCCCATCCAAATGTCCCCATTTTCCACTTTTAGTAAAAAGATACCACATGTGGCCCACCTTTCAATAGTAATATAACTACCTAGTATACATAAAATAATAATACTCCTTGATCTACGCACAAAAAGCAACCGGTGACGTTTGGGCGGGACGGAGGAAGTACTTTTTTGGTAAATTTCAAAAGTTTAGATTTATTTGCAATTTAACTAAAATAATACTTCATGTGTTGACTTTTATGACATTCATTATGACTATAATTGGGTAAAAAAGCTATACATTTATAAAGTGATGTCTATATTTGCAAAATTTTAGTAGGAGTTATGATTAATGGCAAAAGCTCTGCGCCGGTGAACACAACTCTCCCCTCCATATTCTATTTAAATCTATGTATTGATAGGAGTTTAAATTAAGAAGTTCAGAAATTGCAAAGGCTAAATCCGTGTATTAGACGCATAAAAGACTCACCCATGATTAATTTTGATAAAATAAACCATCTGAAAAGTGGAGGGTAATGTGAGTTGTAAGTGGGGTGGAGGCATTTTGTTAAACAAATTATAAGAGAAGTCAAACCAAGTGAAATAAGTGAAAGAGGAGAACAATAAAAGGAATTGAATTAAAGAATTTGGTGGAGAGACACAGTACAGCTACGCTACCTGCTCCCGCTGTCCTGACCGCCGATTTAATATAACACCAACGAACCCACCTCCTCTGCCTCTTGCGTCTGCCTCTCATCTTGTGCAGTGCAATGGGTTGTGGGAATGTCTTCTTCTCTCTGATTATCACCTTCTCCGCCGCACTCATCACCTACAACATCATCATTTCAGCAAATGCCTCCCTCAAGCAAGACTTCCCTGTTAACTCTAATCCCTCTAAATCCACTGTTGACCCCATCATCAAAATGCCCACCCACTCTTCTACTCCCAACAAACCCAAGAGGCTTTTCCATACCGCCGTTACTGCTTCCGACTCCATCTACAACACCTGGCAGACCCGGGTCATGTACTACTGGTTCAAGAAACAGAAAGATAAACCCAATTCTGAGATGGGGGGCTTCACCAGAATTCTGCATTCTGGCAAACCTGACAGATTCATGGATGAGATCCCCACATTTGTTGCTAAACCCCTCCCCGATGGAGTGGATCAGGTACCCTTCTGCACTTTGATTGCAATCTTTTATGAATATATTTTTGTTTGTTGTTCTAAGCCATGTTATTAAGAATTCCTCTCTGGTCTGGGGTTACATGATTCCTTAAACACATCTTCAAGTATTAATCTTGTGTTAACGGTGGTATCACCTTGGATGGGTAGCGTTGTTGATAGTTGCTTGATGGAATCGTATTTATATGCGTTTTGGTTTCTCTGATGTTTTGTACAAGACTAACCAAGCTAGTTTTCTTTTTTGCTATCATCTGCGTGGACTTTTAATTAAATTGCATACAAGCAGCCCTGTTCATTGGAAAATACTATCTTTTCTTATTTTTAAAATTCTAGAACCCTTGAATTTATTACTATGTAGAAAATCCTGGATTCTGTAATTTGTTAAACAAAACACCAAATGTTTGATTGACCAGTTGTTCTGGTGGTCGACTCTATTCTTTCTAGTTATTTCTCATGATTGAGAAAAGGTAAAAATAAAATCTGAGAAATCATATTATCATAAATTTATGTTTTCACTTAATCTTGTTGGATCTAGGCGCTTTTCTTCCATTCTTCAAGGCACATTTGGTGCTGAAGTATTTGCTTGATAAGTCTTTTTGCTATAACAAATTTTAACTCAACTTAATCAAGAGTTATTTGCAAGTCTTTAATAGATAGCTGAAGATGCAGTGCCATTGACATTGTTATCTAAACTCATTGATCCTCTTCAATATTTCCATTGTTGATATAGCTAAGACTGATGAATATCACCTCAAGTATTGGCAAAATGAATTGATTAGATTTACAGTCGAGAGAGAGTCGCAGTCCATACTCATCGCAACTTTAAACTGTTAATATTAGTCCATCTTTTAATTCGATTCTCATCTTATGTCAGGGGTACATAGTCCTGAACAGGCCCTGGGCATTTGTGCAGTGGCTTCAGCAAGCAAATATTGAAGAAGAGTATGGAAGCACATGCTTTTGTTTCTCTTATTAAACATAGTTCTGATGACTTAGATATTCTTATCAATTTCTGATATTAAATGAATTATTTACCATGCACTAATGTCTATGTAGCTACATATTTATGTCTGAACCAGACCACCTTCTAGTCAAGCCAATTCCAAACTTGTCAAGAGATGGCCTCGGATCTGCATTCCCTTTCTTTTACATTGAGCCCAAGAAATATGAGAAGGTTCTGCGGAAATTTTTCCCCGAGGAAAAAGGACCAATAACTAACATTGATCCCATTGGAAATTCCCCCGTCATTGTAGGAAAGGTATCTCAATCTACCGAAAGCACTTGATTTTTTTCATCGCTTTCGTTCTTGAATTCTTGCAAGGACCTCAGGCAATTTATTACTTTTTACAAAATTATATCAGGATGCTTTAAAAAAGATAGCCCCCACCTGGATGAATGTTTCTTTGGCAATGAAGAAGGATCCTGAAGCAGACAAAGCTTTTGGATGGGTCCTTGAGATGTATGCTGATTTTCTGAGGTTAATAATCATGTATCTTTGAATTCTTTACGTTGAATTAAATTTTTTTTTGGAGTGCAGGTATGCTTATGCTGTTGCATCCGCGTTGCACGGTGTGGGTAACATATTGTATAAGGAGTTCATGATTCAGGTGAGTTTATGTCGCCATTGCTGTTGAATTCAATTCTTGAGTGGAAGTTGATACACTCATCTTAATATACATCTTATTCTGATGTGGATAGTGTGATATTTGTGGCACACAGAATTGTTGCTTATTATTGTTGATGTCATCTCTATACCTCTCGTCTTCATGTGGGTGAAAACTGAAAAGGTTCTCCATAGATAGAATATTATGCCTACAGTGGCTTATACTAATAATATTAATACACACCCACTCTACATAGTTGATAGATGACCTTTGCCTTCTTTTACGTCTCTGAGCATAGGATTGTAGCATCCTGATTAGATTGTGTTATTTGTGACATAATTTGCTGCCATGGATGACCTAAAAAATGGCCTGTTTCTTGAACTTTGCCGCAGCCTCCGTGGGGTACAACAATTGGAAAGAGTTACATAATCCACTATACATATGGATGCGATTATGATTTACAGGTACTTCTGTTTATGTTGTCAATATGATCCAGTTCTGGGTCCTTGAATTTTTTTACTTTGGAAACATGATTTTATAAATGTTGGTCCTCAGGGCAAAATGACTCCTGGAAAGTTTGGAGAGTGGAGATTTGACAAAAGATCATACGACTGGCCTCCCAAAAATCTTTCTTTGCCTCCTCCTGGTGTCCCAGAAAGTGTGGTACGTACTGTTGTCTTTCATAATCGTTATGTACATCTGTTGAAAGGACCTTAAGCCCGTCCATGAGCAAGAATTTATGTCAATTAACAGGTTACATTGGTGAAAATGGTGAATGAAGCGACTGCAAATATTCCTAATTGGGGTTCATAAGATTTGAGGGAGAGGCTACTGCCTACTTGTAGTGGTGATCTGAAAACAAATTTTCCAATTTGTAGATACATGAACCTCAATATGCCAGAGTTACCCCATTTTGGAACACTCTTAAATGTTGTAAATCATCGAGGAACAATAAAACCCTTGTGCAACACCAAGATCCATTATCTTACAAGGTATGAAGAGCTAAATTTATGATGTTCCCAAAATCATCTGCTGATCTCTCAATGCAGTTAAGACTTGGAAAGGCACATATTAAACCACGTACCAGCGTTTCAATTCAAATAACGCCTGCAATTCTTTGACTTACAATAGCAGGGAATTTTTTCACCATCATCTTCATGGTTGAAATGATAATCATATGTTATTTCCTCCCCAGGGTATACATCTCTTTCAGTCAAAAACACAACCTGCATATGCAATTCCATTCTAATCCATCAATAAATTTCAACCAAAAATTAGTGTTGATGAATAATGTTGGGTCAGATATTTGATAGCAATGTCGTGGCTCAGCATACCTTCTTTTCAGCCCTTATAGAGATAACTTTGGCAACACAATTTGGCTGGTCAAGAAAAAAAAAATGTTAGCCAACGTAGAGAAATTTTATAAAATAAATTTATCTACAAAATGCACATGGATGCTGGAGGGTGGCTTGGTACTTTGGAGAATGAATGAGCATTGAACATAGATAGAAGTTGGAAGATGGTCAATACTTTGTAGAAGGAATGAGCATTGGACAAAAAGTGGGTGATTGAAACCCCAATATCGGGGAATCAAACATTCTTCATATATATGCGAGGAACGAAATACATTACAGAATCCAATAATTCCCACTACGTATAAAAGGTGTCTTGGCATCATACATCAACTGATTAAAAACATTCCTTGACTACATGAAAATGTTGAATGTAGTAGGAGCTTATTCTGATGAAAAGTTACCTGACATGAATGGTTCACAAATCTGGCAATCCCACCCTTGCGAGTGGCATCAATTATGTGTTCTTTATCTATCCTGAAGAAATAGCATGCACTTTTGTGCAGCAACTTCTTCCCCGAGTGATATTCCTTCTCTCTTCTGTCTGCCACACGTAGGCCCACTATCTCGCCTACATACTCAACTACCTGGGAAGAAAACAACTAAGGGTGAACTTTGAGGTATTCTATATTATTTTTGAACTAGGAATGCCCGCTGGATCTCACCATTGCCCCACAAGAGATGAACTGTGATGTGTAGAGGCCCAATGCATGTATGCCTGATTTATATACCACCAAATGTTCCCAGCTTTTTGACTGCTTATACCTTGCGTATGCTTTCTGCAGTAGGAGATAAGAACATCATAGATCAGAAACTATTTGACTAGAAACGTCTTATGACACTTGTATCTGCTTAGCCAATACTAAAAAGATTTACCCAATCTGATTCTATATTAGAACATGACAGCTTTGGACGCCCTTTCGCCTGTGGCTTTTGTCTATGAATATGCAGCCAGGCATTAAGTTGCTCTTGTGGAACAAGGCAACCATCATTCCCATCTTTATTCTGAGCATGATTATGCATAAACCTTCCTTGTTTTCGGCCATTGTAAGCCTAATACGTAAAGCACTGAGGATTGATAAAGATATATATGGTTTCTGTAGCAGTGTATCTGTTGATTTCATAAATTAGATACCTCAGTTCGAGCACTGGTCAAGAATTTTTCTCCAGGTTGGTTTTCACTGTCACTATTACGTTTGACGCCCGCCAATGGTGGGATACCCTTGTTCGTACTCATTTGCTGAAAGAGAGACACAGATCAGAGAGTGAAGGGAGAGATTGCAAATTATCAATAGTTTTTCTGTCTGTCTGGAAGGGCCAGGTATATATCAAAGAAATTGCGTATGTTTCATGATTGATGATAGGGGATGTCACGGATGTCCATCACCTAACATCTGATAACAATTTTCTTTTGGTGTAACTTTGTAACTTGATGTTTTCACTTTACAATGAAGTGGACATTTAACTGCAAATGCATTTTTATAGCTGCTGCTGTCTCCAGTTTTTTCGCTGCTTTTTTGTAAATTCGCTAATAAAATATCCACCAAATGAACATCCTATGGATATGTCAAGAAGATTCATTAAGTTGTTTGCAAAAAACATTTTACAAATCTGAAGTTTTTTCTCAATGCTTCTCGCAAATTTAAAATATCAACAAGGTTTGATACTAAGATGTGAAAGCAAGCAAGATAAGCATCAAGATTGCATACTCGGCAATTGTTAGAACTACAGGGGCTCCACCAAAATACAAGCAAATGAAGTATCAACAGCAATACATACCTTTATTAAGAACCTGCTGCATTGCAACAACCGATTATATTCATCTTTGTCTGGATCCCCACCACTAACACAACAAAACATGTCTGAATTTTCAGATTGGCTCTTCTCCGAGAATCTATATCATTTCAGAGTTAAAAGTTACTAATGTGATAACTGATTTTCATGTCTTGGTATGTCAGCAAAGTACAAGTTAGATGCATGATTGTGCCATAGATTTATCACCTCATAGCATTGATCATTTCATGTGTTCGAGCTCTGCCATGTACAGTTTTTTCCATTAATTCCCCACATCTGCTAGCTGTTTGGCATATAGATAAGGGACTTTTTGATACATTAGCAGCTCTGAAACTATTTCCTGGATGAAATTGTGAAATAAGTCAAAGCGAACTGTATAATATCAAGTCAAGCAATATCTTATATGTCAATGCTAATTTCAAGTGTATTAGATGTTAATTGACATAGTTACATATTGGTTAAACCATGAATTATCCTGGCAAACCCATAGACAACATAAAATAATTTATGGAACTTAATTGAGGATCACACATACTTCAGTAAAATTCCAGTAAAAGTTAAGAAAGACAAGATAAGCAATCTTAAAACAACTAACTACCATTAGTTAAGAGTTCATGAAGACTGCGTTTCCGAACTTCCTTGAACTTTGTCTTCAGCTGAAACCTAGGTTTTGTTTCTGCATTGCGTTTCTGGGAAGTATATAATAGATCATCACTTCCATTAGCTGCAGAGCATGATGCTGCCTCTATGTCTCCATTCCACTCACGGCATTCGGGATCAACATGTTGCGAGTTATCAGTTCCACCATTCTTCTCTTGATCCTTCAGAAATTTCTCACTTGGAGATTTTTCCTTTGTATGTTCACCACCACTCATATGCTTCACCTCGACAGATGCAGATTTTAGTTTCTCACAGTCATCAGCATTCTTGTTACCTATATCTAAAAGAGACACTGCAGTTTTGAGAATAACTTTTAGGGGAATAATTTTTGTTGGTTTCAGAGGGTTGCCGTTAGAGATAACTCCATACTTCCCAAAAACTGTAGGCTTGGCCATCCGCTTGTAGAAGTTAGTTTTACCTAGTAATGATGTCAGTTTCACAGCCAATTCAGAACTATCACTACAGATTTCTCGAATTTCTTTACCTGAGGCAGAAGCATCATCCAATCTTAACCTTTTCTTTCTAAAAATTGCAGTATACTTTGAAGCACCATCAACCGCTGAACTTTTATGTACCTCTGTTGTCTGCTGTTCCCCTTGATGATAAACTTTCTGTAAATTTTTTCTTAGGGAGATCTTTTTGGCAGCAGGATCCCTCTGCCTGGCACTTTGCTCAATTGAATCTGCACAATTTCTGGGGCATCCATGATGACATCCAACTGACATCTGCGTCTCCCAGAATGAATGGTCATTCTTCCCAACTTCCCTACTGCATTTTGAAGTTCCATTATACATCGACGCCTGGCAAGAGAGAGGAGCTGTTATGTCCAACTTCATCCATTTAACTGTTTTCCTCCTCTTTTTGGGTCCCAACTCAAACTTTAGAATGTAATCTCTGTCTTCCTGAATTGTCGAGCTTCTCTTCAACCTGTACGAGGAGTTTTGGAGTCTAATCTGTTCAATGAGACTAAGAGGTTCCTTTCTAGAAACTACTTTTGTTGGTTCTCTCTTTATCAAGTTGATACTGGAAGCAGAGCCAAAGAACCCAGCACAAAAATCATTATCTAGCGCATCATCGGATGACCAGCTTCTGTCGATTCCTGATCCTTCATCTTGAGCAAGGTAATTTGCACGTTTGATATTTTCACTTTCAACAGTAGAGGAATCATTGTTGTTGAGCTCAATGGATAACTGGGACACATTAGGAGTGAAACATCCTGATGAGATATTAGAAATTTCTTGCCCCTTAAAGGGGCCAGCACGTAGAGCAAATCCAACTAAACTTTTAGCAACATCCGCATCATGGCTCAAAGACTGAATACATGAACCACCTAGTTCTTTCCCAGAAGAATCGCTACTCTGTAATTTTCTTTTCGGCACATCTCTCCAAAGAAGACAACAAGATTCAGCTTTCTTAATGTTTCCAGATGCTAAATGTACATTGCTTTCAAAAGATTTTGCATGCTCCTCCAGGGAAATACAATTTTCTTTTAACTTCGAGTGAAGTAAACTTGTGGATCCAATTTTAATTTCTTGTTTTACCAAATCACAATTGGCAGCATTTAAATGTCTCTTCCCTGTAATACGACTTTCTTCAGCAGCAGAGCTACACTTTTTAGGTACATATGCATTAGGTAAACCTTGGTAGCAATGCTCTTTCTTGCTAAGAGAAAAGTTGCATTTAGTTCCCCTAGGTCTGCATTTCATTGCTAAGAAAAGTAAACCAAATTTGAAGAGGAAGAGGAATGTGTATATGGTAGGGGTGGGGGGCATCGAAGAAACATGATCATTTTGTAAGCAACATGTAGTTTGTAACAGTTGCAACTTTACTTCAGAAAGAAAATTCAGGGCCAGCAACCCTCCTCTCAAACAGTTCACTATATCCTGATATAAAGTCAAGGATAATTGATCTATATTACTAGAATGTTTAAATAATTTACTACACGTGTACATTATACTCGAATATGTAATGTGATTAATTAAACATGCCAATTGCATTCCAGAAAAGAAGAATATAAAAGGGAAAAAAAAAATCATTCAGGTACCCGCAACTCTGGTAAAGTTTCAGCCAAAAGATTACTCAAGCATAAGATTGTTGATCTAGAATAGGAGAGCAGTTTCATTTAATGATTATTAACCGGAAAAAAGGAAAGGGTGGTCAGTAACACTTACCTCAACAAAAGATGCTCTAAAGGAGAAATACTCGGATCTTTAGTGTACAAAGATTTTCCCGGCAAACATGATGAGAAAATGCAGATATCAGTTGAATCTAATTGTTATGAACATGTACATGCTGCTGCTGATGCTTTGTTAAAAACTCAAAGCAGTCAGGGCACAAAATGTAATATATGCAAAGATAAAAAGGCTGAAACTTGAAAACGGTGGAACGATTTTACCTGTTGTGGGAGCAAAACTTTCTATGCTCTGCCCCATCTGACCGATATTTTCAGACAACATTGGCTTTTCTCCAACTTTGGGAAGTTTTGCAACTCTTAATGTGTCAAGTAGATTTGTTTGTTCTTTTGAAGGTGATGATGAGACGGTCAACAAAGATTGGACACAAGAGTTATTACATCTACTAGAAAGAGGCGCTTTATCTCTCTTAGGTAATTCCAATGTGTTCCACAGAGCAGCGCCAGCCATGTCCATGTTTTCATACTGCAAACCTTTATTTATTCCACAGGAGTTTTCCTTTGACAATGTTGGAATTGCATTTTGAGATAAAACTGAACTTTTGGAGCTCAAACTCATAGGTGTTTTAACCTTAGAAATCATGGAATTTTGGATAGCTTTAACACGATCATTATCAGAGTGCACAACATCAGTAAGAGGACAGATAATCGAACAATTTTTAAAGATGGCTCTACCAAATGATTCATCCGCAACCATTGCAGGCATCTGCTGTGAATTTTCACAAGAAGCAGGGGAGTAATTGGATGAACTCTCACCCGCAACTAAGTTAAAATTGCTCAGATTTCCCTTAATTTGCTTGGAGAACTCAGTATTGGATTTATCTGCACCAAGTAAGGCATTCAGAGAACATTCCACTTCTTTACCCCTGATCACATTAATCTCACCATTTGACACTTTTGTAACAAATTCCTTCATATTAGCACCCACTGAGCTCCACGAGGGACAAATTTTCTCACTTTCAAGAGCATGAGATTCACAATACAGTTTCTCATCGAGATGACCGTTACAACTATTATCATAGATATTTCTGAATAGGGACTTAGTACTGGGGTGTTTTAAGTATGAAAGCAACAAAGAGTTCACATTAGCCATTTTCAAGCTAACATTTGAAGGATCTTCCTGGAAATTTGTTTTTGCACAATGTGCTCCTCCCATATTCCTTTCCAATTGAATAGATTCTCTTCTTTCAATGGGATTAAAAGTAATATCATCATACTGTAGAGTCAACCCACTACTTTGCAACCCATTACTTGCTGCATCACACAGTTTAAGCAGGTTACTTTAAAAAAATCGTCAACAAACATATGCAGATGAGCAAAAGAATAATAACACAATAATACAAAAGAAGAAACAAAAGAACGTACTTTTCTGAATAATCTTGTCTGGAAGAAACCCTTTTGAGGGCTCTTCATGCATACCATTCAGAACAGACCCAAAGGAATGTTGTAATTTGGTCTCCAAGCTCCAACTTTGCTCTGGCTTCTGCCGGAAACTCAATTCAATATTAGAAGAAACTCCTGGACTTTTGAAATTGGAACTAGGTTTTATACCAATACTGAAACCAGTATATGGCGGTTTTACCTCTTGAATATTAGGGGAAGAAGGCAGAAAAATTGCTCTTTCAACGGAGGAATCAAGTTTGCCTGTAGTGGACAAAGAAGCTTTTTCTGTATGTAAATAATTTGACTTCGGTACTCCGTACATATGTTGACCAGCTGAGTGCTGCAGGTTTCTGTGAGAAATGTCAGTGAAGAATTTGGAAATAGAATTGCTACATCCCTGTGAAGTTCTGACTTGTTCATAGAATGGATATTCGTCTACAGAGTTCCTGAGAATCTGATTTTCTTTGGAATCCATACCACAGTAATTTTGCTGCTGAAGGCTTAACATGCTCGCTGTATGATGATTAGCAAAACCAGCAGCTACTGAAATTCCATCAGGCCAATCCCATCCTCTCTGACCCTCCAATACCCTAATCTGATGTTCGATACATGATCAAATTTCGATGCTTGAATGATTTTGTCAATATCAATGCCATTGCAGTTAAGATTGTAAATCTAAATTGAAGCTCAAGTTTTATAAGTAGTAAGTTCTAAACAGGATGCTATTGATTTGGATATTGTTTAAGAAATAGTGAGATGCAAACACTCAGCAAAACTGTAGGAATCCCACAATTTCCCTCGCATGCATGTTTTTGGGAAAAACCATTATGGTCTTAACAAGCACAATATCAACTAGTTCAAAGATTTATGAACAAAGGGCAGAAAAAAGTTGTTATATGAAAATCTTTAGAAAGATTTGACTGAAACTTTTGGCTATGAGGAATAGAATCAACTTACATTTTCATGCAACTTTGAAATGGAAAATCAGTGCAAAAAATGCATTTCTAGAAATTGAATAAAGCGACTTGGGAGATTATCAAAAGTATGCATAAAAATTTATATCCATAAATTATGCCCACGAAATCAGAATTCTTCGCATGCCAACTAAAGAATTTCATACTGCACACGTCCCAACTATAAGATGATCCAGCAGAGAAGTTAGCAGGAGGAGATACTTTATCAAAGCAATCCAGTTCCAGGAAGTTATTAAGCATGTATATACATGCATCCAGAACTCCAAAGCAAAGCGCTAGCAGAAAACATGGTCTTCCTTTATTATCCTACTTGAGGATTTCTTCTGAATTTCATAATAGACATTGCGGAACTGATGCACAACAGAAAACTTTACCTACCCCTGTTCTGGAAAAGGTCTTCAACCAGTGGGCTAAAGATTCACCATTTTCCATGCGGACTGCATCACCAGGATTGACATCACAGGATCCTGAATGCTGCAAAACAATTTCTTCATAAAATACTTTTCCCCAGAGGCAAAGAGAGGGGTATTTGCTGATTCTTCACATGTAGGTTAAGGATGCACCGTCTCAATAATTGGCAAAAAGAAAAAGCAAAAAATGATGGATGATTACCTCTGAGAATTTAGAGATTGACATATACAAACCATGGCATGCACAAACAACTCCAAGAAGTCCTGTATCACTGAGAAGCAAATTTCCACCTATTGAAATCATTAATCCCGTTAGTGTAAATCAAAATGACTTGCAAAATAAAAATTTTAATCGAAGAAGAGTATCAAAAACTTACTCATGCCTAAACAAAACACACGAAGGGAACTGCTAGAAGAATTACAACCATGATGGTAAGAAGAAACATTGCTTTCTATTGGAATCTCCTGCAAAAATGAAGTATGAGCAGATTTTGGGAGCTTCCAACTGTCAGTAGATAATGGAGAAGCATTATTGTTTCCAATCAGAGATGAAACTAGATTTGCTTTGTTTATCTCATGATTGTTGTGACAGACTACATCCCGCGATTTCTGAAAATTTAGATGTGCAGAACTGTAGCTGCAGTTCACATTGGTATGTGAAGAAGTAAAAGAAGAAAAGGAATCTCCAGATGTCAAATTTAGGCAGTTCCAGTTGGATGGCCACAAGGCACTAGGAAGGATGGAAACTCTAGTTCCTCCATCGAAGGCATTGGCTGTCCTACGATTTGATGAAGCTAGATTGGCAGCAGAGACTGGCTTTGGATCTAATAGATACTGCACATCACAAGCTACGTGAGATGTCGTCCCAGAAACAAGAGATAAAAATGAAGCACCAAACTTAGCATGGGCCAAGTTGTCAAGACCATGCTCGTTGGACAACATGGGATCTTGAATTATTCCATTTGTTAACAACATTGAATCCTGCAGAAGTTACAAAAAAAGATGAAACTATCATATGTAAAGGGAAATAAACATCAAACACTCCAATTACAAAACATCAAACCCACAAATTGGAAAGTTGAACAGGAATTCTTTTTAATCCATTAATCTACATTAAAAGCAATAATGACAAATACCTCGGCTTCACTGTTTTTGAATGTAAGAAATGCTAGAGTCGAACCCTAAAATATATATTCCTAATAAACTAAAAGGTATCGTAAGGACTAAGGTTTAGTGAAAAGTTGTACTGAAAAATTAGTAGGTAGCGATGGCGATTCCCACAGATTTAAGGAAATCAATTTCTCAGAACAGTCTGCTGAAGTAGCTCATATGCTGAATAAAACCGGAATAGTAGTATAAACATGTAATTCACCATGTGAAGGACCACAAAATAAACCGCATTGCATGCAAGAGCATCTATCATCGTGCTCAAGTAAAAGAGAGAATGTGGTGTAAAATAGTGCAAGAATCGCCAACATTTAGAGTGACTTACAATTTACTAACATGCTAATGCTAACAAATTCCTGCGCAGATGAAACATGCAAAAACGATAAAAATAAGAGGCGTGCGCGTGCGAATTGCAGAAACCTGAGTATGAGAATCATGCGAGGGCGAGTGCCAGAAGGATCCACATTTGGTCTGCCACGGATTCTCCATTACTTTGGGAAAATCCTATAGTTCCTCCGTTAAAGGAGTGAGGAGGGAGAGGTAGAGGAGAGTAAAGAGAGCGAAAGAGGGGCTATAGATACAGAAGGATGTATAAGTATACGAAGAAATGCGATGCCGCATTGAATTTAAGTTAGGGGGAGTGTGTGTATTAACACGCAAGTAAGATAGATAACACCAGCGCGTGTACCGCACCTCTATTTGTCCACCGTTGGATTGTTTCAGATTTGGCATCGCATATTTTTACAATGGCAAAGTAAATGGGGTAACAAGTGGCGGGAAAGTAACCAGAAATGGGACCCACGTTCTGAGTTGTAATCTGATGACCTTCTGCAACTAGAGGGGACCGATCCATCTATGTGTTATTGGGCTCCTTAAGTAAAGCCCCAAAACAGATTGGGCTTCATTTTACTCAAAATCTCCCCATCATCTCTTTCGTAGTGCTTGCCCGGGTTGTGCATACTACATTTTATTAAGTTACTTCTGGCTTCTGCCCTGTCATCTATACTCCCTCCGTCCGCCCGAAAGGTCCACATTTTGACATTTTGAACGTCCGTATCAAAGGTCTACATTTCCCTTTTTAAACATATGGGACCCACACACATCACTAATACAATAAATTTATAGGACTCATACACCCCACTAATACAACCATCAACTACACCTTAAATAATAATACTCCTTGGATTAATCCACGTGCAAAAAGCAAATGTCCACCTTTGTGGTGGACGGAGGGAGTATTTTTTTAACATATGTAAATCAGGTTTACAGTGGTTTACAAGAGACTAACTACTATTTTTTACGTTGTCGTGCATTCAAATTTTTTAACATTCCTAAAATGACAAATAAATAAATTAATTAATTAAATAACACATTATATTATAGATAAGTATGATCACTCATATCTAACACACCTAATATATTTTATCATTTACTAGTATTAATTATTTAAAAAATCAAAATACTTTTAAAATGTAACAATTTTTTTAATCTATATCAAAAAATGTATTCTTTTTTTATTTTTTTTAAGATGGAAGTATTTTCTAAGTAATAATATAAGTATATAACTGAAGATTTATGTATTTTAGGGATTCAGTGAAAAAAATTGAATAAAGTTGTTTAAAAAAAACGTTAAAGTATATATACACACCCCTCCTATTAAATAGGCTCCTATTATTTTAAAATCAAAATATATATTTTAAAAAAAAGTCTAAATTACATTTAATTCAATACACATCCTTATAAATTTTATACATGCCGTGAATAATAAACCCTAAATAGATGAATTTTATACATGCCGTTAATAATACCCTAAATTGATGATTAATTCTTTATACACACCTTTGATCAAGTGGAGATGGAGAAATAAATCGAGATGAAAAAAGATAAAAAAAAACATATTGAGATTGAGAAGGATGAACAAGCATACATTATGAATATGAGTTAATTTATTTTTTGAAGTCGATTAATTTTTATGTTCTTTTTCATAAACCCTAATCGTAACATATGTTGGTGAAATATTATTTTGTGAGTTTATAAATGTGGAACAAAGGTGTGATATTCGGTGGGAAATGGAGTAACATTGGGGTGATTTTGGGGAAACCGACTTGTCTTGTTGGGTGAAGCCAGTGGAACAGATCCCTTCAATGCAAGGAATCCACGTCACACATAATCGTATTGGACGCTTTTGAACGCATGATATAAAAACCCTTTTTGTGCATTATAATCCTAGTCTTTTATTTATAATATATTTGCTAAATTCAATGCAAATTATGTATTGTACACTTGATGTTTTTAAATTGAAATTTCCAAATACTAGTTCCACTTAATTGCTAATAACCACAACTCGTTGACCAAAACTGGATTTATTTTCAGGGGTAGAATGATGTTAAAACCTTGATTTTCTCAATACAATCACTTTCATCTATCATTTCAATTGCATTTTTCTGATCCCCTTGTCATGCAATTTTACTAAAATCCCC
This sequence comes from Pogostemon cablin, assembly GCA_023678885.1. Lineage (NCBI taxonomy): Eukaryota > Viridiplantae > Streptophyta > Magnoliopsida > Lamiales > Lamiaceae > Pogostemon > Pogostemon cablin. The sequence continues at coordinate 28,517,312 of CM042964.1, read as the reverse complement.
TTAATTACATTAGTTAAGCATTCAAAACTAGTAATTTAACATAAAATTAACCAAAGAGAATTAAAAAGGCAAGGGCGTTAAGGGGAGTATTCATGCAACAATAATATATATATATATATATATATATATATATATGTAAAAGGTTGGTGAAGTTACTCATCATCGATCAGTCACTTGAGTATATATAGAAGGTAGCAAAGCAATGCAAGAGAGTTTAGATATTTAAAGTTTAAAGTAGTAGGTGAGTGAGCAGTACTAGGTTATGTGTGTAAAATTAAAAAAGGTTGCAATCATGGTGATTTATTAGGAGGAGGTAAGGTGGCCATCCAGGTGGGAGGCGCCATCCCAGTTTGTTCATGCACAGTCTTGAACAAGGGTGGCAGCATCTTGTAGATCCCGGCAACCTCTTTCATGGCAGTGGCAGTGGAAGCATCTGCATCTTGACTACCTGATGCGCCCGTCCAAATGCTGATCTTGGGCTGCAGCCCCCGCACTGCCTCACCATTGATCTTGGCTATTTCCTGATACATCCCACCGTTGATCAACAAGTAATCTCTCATTGCTGAGTAGTTGCCTCCAAATGCTTCCAGAAGGCTGCGGATGTAACTCCCCTGAGCCTCTCCCAATGCAATCATTCCTTCTGCTTCCTTCTTCTTCGCGTACAGCTCTCCCTCCACTTTCTGCTTTTGCCCGTAAAGCTTAGCATCCGCCCCAGCCTTCTCAGCTTCTGCCTCTTTCTCCTTCTCGTATAGGTAAGCTTCTGCCGCTTTTTGCTTCTTGTACAGCTCCCAGTTTGCCTCTTGCACCTGAGTGATTATTTGATCTTTTAAACAAAATGGGACAACATATATGTATAAACTACTTCATAATAACAAAGGTGTGAGCATTAAAAATTAAAAGGACCTTGGTTTCATATTCAACGGTGGCTTTGGTGAGGAAGTCGGCCTTAAGCTTTTCTGTGATGGTCATGGCGTTCATCTGCTCGACGGCCCTCTGAAGCTCAGCATCCCTCAAGGCCACGGCCTTGTTGGCCTCCACCTCCGCAACCTGTGCCTCCTTGGCCCAACCAGCCTTCTTCTTGGCAAGCTCCGCATTCGCCTGCGCCACCTCCGCATCCTTGTGGTTCTCGAACACCTTCACCTCCGTCCGCACCTTGATTTCCTCCTTCTGCCCTTCCCCGGACCTCTGCGTCGACAGGATCTTGGTCTCCGCGTCGATCTTGGCGGCGTTCTGCAGGGTCTGACCCTCGCGGAGTTTGGAACCCACCTCGCCCTTCATCTTGGCCTCGGCCACGTCCACCCTGGCCTGGTTGGCGGCCTCCATCTGCGTCTTCTGCCCCAGGTAGGAGAAGTACTCATGGCCCCTGACGTCGACCAGCTGTTTGACGTTGGCGTTGTAGATGAGGAGTCCGAACTGGTCGAGCTCCAGCTGCACCTTCTCGAACACCTCCTTCTTGAACTGCTTGGTGCCGCGGAAGATCTCCTCCATTGTCATGGAGGCGGCCAGGACGCGGGTCTCCCCCTCGATGACGCCCTGCACCAGATCGTTGAGATCGTTGACGTTGTTGCCGAGGGGGGAGATGAGCTTGGCGTACTTGTGGAGGGAGGCGTCGTCGTCGACACGGGGGCCGATGGTGAAGACGGCAGGGAGGAGAAAGGGGAGCTTCTCGGCGCTCATGGCCTGGACCTCGAAGGTGTAGTTCACCGGGGAGATGTCGAACACAGAGGACGATTGCCAGGGGAACACCCATGACTTCTTCGCGATCTTGATGTCCGGGATCCCGGCCCCTGTAATTACTAGGTATTCCGATGCCTTCGCAACCCTATACATCTTTAATTTCCTTTTTTCTTCTCTTCTCTCTCTTTTCTTTTCTTTTCTTTTCTTTTCTACAATAACACTCCCTCACTCCCGGCCCATATATATATATATACTCTACTCTTTCGGCTATTATATTATGGACTACTTTTTATATTCAAAACAAATATTCCTTTATCTATTTAAACCAATTTATGCACTTATCTTTTTTAAATATCACATAATATCTTTGCCAATATATATATATATTTAAAACTAATATTCGTATTCTATAAATAACTCAAAATATTCTTGGATAAGATTTTTTCCCCTAATCTCACGAAAGTTTGATAAAAAAATCGACAACTAAATTAGAATTTAGATACGAATTATATAATGAACTTTTTTTTTCTAAGAAATTTTTTTTTTTTCCTAATCTCACGCAAGTTTGATAAAGAAATCGAGAACTAAATTAGAATTTAGATACGAATTATATTATGAACTATTTGTTTTTTATTTTCTAATTAGAAATATTTTTTTCAATATGCAAGATGAGTAATATTTGTTTTCTGTAGTTTTTTTAAGTAATTATCATCTTCCATTAAAATATTACTCCTCCTTCCCAATAATACATGCACACTTTATATTTTAATCTATTTAAAAAATACAGCTTGCACACCCTAAAAATGAAAACAATACACAATACTTCCTCCGTCCCTCATTAAGAGGGACATTTGCTTTTTGTTACGTAGATTAAAGAGTATTATTATTTAATGTGTAGTGTGTAGTTTTATTAGTAGGAGTATGGGTCCCAACATTTAATTGTATTAGAGGTGGATTGTATTAGAGGTGGTGTGTGGGTCCTATGTGTATAAAAAAGGAAATGTGACTCTTTGGGTGGGACGACCAAATTGGGAAAATGACCCTCTTAGGCTGGAACGGAGGGAGTACTATTAATAACCTTGCAATACTATAATATTACAAAAATGCCACATTTTTACGCATAATCTAGTCAAATTCAACTTTATGATATATTTTATTCTTGCTACCAAATGCGTGCATATATTTTTGAGAGAGTATTATTTTTTTATTAAACATATATTATCACATTTTATCATAAATAAATTGCGAAAAAAGAAAAACAACCATATTTATGTTGGAGATTTAGTTGGTTGTTAATAATTACTCCTAATAAATTAATAGAGAGGATTAGATGTGATCAATGAAGATTTAATCTTCTCACATTGATGGCCGAATTGATCGCGTTAATTAACCAGATTTTGATGATTGCCCAAATCACCACTTGCCGCCAACTAGCTGACCTTGCCGTGCTTGTTAGTTGTGCCTGTTCCTCATAAGTGGTTTTTGAAACTTATAAATAACGTAGGTATACATACTCATTCATTCATATCATAGAAACACAAAGCATCTTTGAAAAAAAAAAGCATTCAAATAATTGAAAATTTATTCCATTTTTATTTAACTGGAATAGGCTCTAACTACCTTTCTTGATAGATACTGAGAAAGACCATAACCTTTTTTTTTTACTCTTTTGTTACGTGTATACTCATTTTCTATGAAAAATTATATAGAGGTCGTGGTTGTCTAACAAGTGACTAGGCAATAATAAAATCTTAATTCGGGCGAGACTATGGGTAGTTTACCTTTGGTTTCTAATTTGAGAAAGGCGACTTATGCGTTCATAGTCTAAAAGTTACCTCATGCACAAGCGAAAGGAAATGTCCCTAAATGACTTAGTTGTGAAATTAAGAATTGAAGAGGATATTTGTAGAAGGAAAGAATTAAATGACTTAGTTGTGAAATTAAGAATTGAAAAGAATATCTGGTAGAGGGAAAGAACCTTAGACAACTTTCCAAACGAAGTAAAAATCAACTTAACTGAACATCGAGCAGAATCCTCTACAAACGAAGTAAAAACCAACTTAACTGAACATCGAGCAGAATCCTCTACAAACGAAGTAAAAACCAACTTAACTGAACATCGAGCAGAATCCTCTAAGAAGAGGTTGACGTTCGACGAAAAAGACAAAAATCCAATACAAAAGCCCAAGCCCAAGTAGTAAGCCCAAGTCCAAGTAGTAGTGAATGCTACAATTGTGGCAAACCCAAAAAAAAAAAAAAAAAAAAAAAAAATAATAATAATAATAATAATAATAATAATAATAATAATAATAATAAAAAAGGCAATAACGCCAACGTACCATTTTTCGAATAATCAAGTGAATTAATTAGGAAAATTTTCAATTAAAATCATGTACAATTATTTAAAATCATGCAAATAATTAACCATATTTTTTTTATCAATTTCAACGCTCATCAATTAACATTTTTATATTTGAAAGTAAATATACACTAAATTCCGCACAATTCATACTTTGGGAGAAATTGACCTTTTTAAAACTTCCTCCTCTAAATTGATCAAATTTGCTCAGCATACATCTTCGCCTCGTTGGGGTTCTTGTCGTTAATCTAATCTTGGCATTTACCCTTTCTTTGCAACCAATATTTGTTCGATGAAATGAATTCTAATCTTAGGAATAAACAAAAAGTGTATGATCACTCTAGTTTTTTTTTTTTTTCAGTAAAGTTATTTTTTCATTAAATGTAAAAGGCAGAAACAAATTGTTTGTTTTCTAGGTTGGACTTTGGACAAATTAAGAGCATAGCACTATAAAAGTATATTACCTGCGATTAAAGCTGGAACATAGTGCCTTTATGAGATAAAAGACTGATTGCAATTAAAGTTGTAATTAAAAGGGAAGAAACAAATTGAGAGCATAGTACTATTAAAAGATAAAAGTAGAACAAGAGATGGATCCGTGTAGAATAAGAAAACAAGTGTAATAAGAGTAGGAGTTGGAATAACTTAAGAAGTTGAAAAATGAAACTATTGAAGTTGGCAAGGATTTTAGAAAGTTTAGGTGGACTTAGAGGCAAGTTATGTCCAAAGAAAGGTTGATGAGAAATGCAGTAGGAATGATGAGTGAATCAATTGATTATGAGGCGAACAGAATTGTAGGGTCGACCATATTTAATTTCTCGGGACAGCACTTTTTATGCCCGGTATGACCCATGCAACATCTTTTTTGCCCTATCCTTTTTAAAACATCTAATTTGCCCTGTTTTTTGTGTATATTCCTAATTTACCCCCCTGACACATGTCATATATTTCCTTTTTTTTTGAAATCTCGCAATTACTGCTCAGCGGTTAAAAGTACCGCTTTTAAAGGCATTGAAATTGGCGAGAGAATCTTTGACCCCTTTATCTCAAATTTTTTGTTATTTACTCTCTGTATCTCTCTCTCTTTTCATCGGCACTCATCCCTCCCATACTCTCCCTCTCTCTCTCTCAAACTCTCCGTCCGGGCCTTTGGCGTGTCGTTCAATCCATCGTCATCTCCACTTCAAAAATTAGCAGTAGCAAATATGGATAACCAGGTATTCCATCTTTAGGATTTTAAGGTTTTGCAGAATTGAGATTTAATTTAAAGTATAGTGAATTTGGAGTTGTTACTGTAGAGTTTAAATTTGGTAACTGTTTTTGTCCCCCGAGGAAGTAGAGTCTGCACTGTATGAATTTGCCGTGTCTGACGAATTTTAAGTTTACATGTTCGATGATAATTATTTGAGTATAATTGGAAATTTCATTGTAATTTGTAGTGTAATTGAACTTGTCGGCATATTTTTCTAATATTTTTGAGTTTGTCCGCCAATTTTTCTAGCTAGTTGAACATGTCCGTCGATAATTGTATGTAAACTGACCTTGTCCGTCAATATTTATAGTACAATATAGCATGTCCACCAATTTTTTGGCCCTGTTTGAGCTTGTCCGCCGATTTTTTGAGTTTTTTGAGCCTGTCCGCCAAGTTTCCGACCATTAGTTAGCATTATTTTGCCATTATTTCTGCATAAAATAGCTTGTCCGCCTTTTTAGTGCCTTTACTGTGCTTGTCCGCCAATTTATCTAGTGTAGTTGAACTTGTCCGTCGATAATTGTATGTAAAGTGACCTTGTCCGTCAATATTTGTAGTACAATATAGCATGCTCGTCAATTTTTTTACCCTGTTTGAGCTTGTCCGCCGATTTTATGAGTTTTTTGAGCCTGTCCGCCGAGTTTCTGACCATTAGTTAGCATTATTTTGCCATTATTTCTGCATAAAATAGCTTGTCCGCCGTTTTTGTGCCTTTACTGTGCTTGTCCGCCGATTTTTCTAGCGTAGTTGAACTTGTCCGCCGATAATTGTATGTAAAGTGACATTGTCCGTCAATATTTGTAGTACAATATAGCATGTCCGCCAATTTTTTGTCCCTGTTTGAGCTTGTCCGCCGATTTTATGAGTTTTTTTAGCCTGTCCGCCGAGTTTTTGACCATTAGTTAGCATTATTTTGCCATTATTTCTGCATAAAATAGCTTGTCCGCCGTTTTTCTGCCTTTAATGTGCTTGTCCGCCGATTTTTCTAGCGTAGTTGAACTTGTCCGCCGATAATTGTATGTAAAGTAACCTCGTCCGTCAATATTTGTAGTACAAAATAGCAAACAGGGCCAATTTTTTGGCCCTATTTGAGCTTGTCCGCCGATTTTATGAGTTTTTTGAGCCTGTCCGCGGAGTTTCTGACCATTAGTTAGCATTATTTTGCCATTATTTCTGCATAAAATAGCTTGTCCGTCGTTTTCATGTCTTTACTGTGCTTGTCCGCCGATTTTTCTAGCGTAGTTGAACTTGTCCGCCGATAATTGTATGTAAAGTGACCTCGTCCGTCAATATTTGTAGTACAAAATAGCTTGTCCGCCGTTTTTGTGCCTTTACTGTGCTTGTCCGCCGATGTTTTTATGTATAAAATGTAGTCACGTCTTATATCTAATCGAGTTGGCATGCACTGTAGTGGAGCTGGAAACAACGTGGACTTCAAACTCGAAAAGTCGGGATTAAAGGATATTGTAGGACTTCCAAAGCTCTTAATTGCATACGCGAGGTGCTTACAAAGAGTGGCGATCAAACAGTGCGGAGGTTCAGAAGATCTTGTTTCGGGCGGATTTGGATTCAGATTACGAGTCTCCTAAAGCTTTATTTCAGCTGATGGCTCAGGAGGTTGTAATCCCTGGTTCAGATATGTACTCCCGGTACTTCAGGGTATCTAATACAATTCTTAGCTTCACACCCATGGAGTTTATGCGTGTTATGGAACTACGGTTTGAGGATCGTGGGGATATTGACCCGAATGATTCATTTCTGCCACATGCACACAGTTTGTTTGCTACCTTTCGTTCGAAGAGGGTCCTGGTTGATGAACTTATGTGAATATTCAGTGAAAACAAATATAAGGTCCACAATGCGGTGAAAGCGGCCAACATTTTACTGTTGTACTACTTTTTGCTAGGCCGGGATACGTCAAAAGTATACATAGAGCCTTGGGTATGGTACTTAGCTGAAAATGATGACCTGTGGAACTCTTTCCCATGGGGTAAGTACACATACCTAACCCTACTGCACCATATGGACTCTGTAAAAACTACGGTGCAAGAGTTAGGCAAACAGCAGCGCATCAACTTTTATGGATGCTCATTTGCCCTAGCAGTAAGTGATACTGATTTTATTTCACCAATTTTATTCTTATACTAAATGCATTTAAAAAGATATATGTTGACATGAAATTACTTTGACGTTTGGTCACAGGTTTGGGCCTCTGAGCGCATCGCAGATTTTATAGCAATGTTGACCGATGGACAGCCCGAGTCGGATGTCAGACCTCTGTGTCTTCGCTGGACATATACTGCTGCCAAAAAAATTGACGACACTTTTAGACAGGTTTGTCACTTTTATGTTTACGCGATTAAGCTTTTGATTATCTAACTTGGATGCATTTGGAGGCCTTTTTTGTCACCTGAGTATATGTGTTTATGTTTTATTGTTTTACTTTCAGGACCCAAGAGTGGTTGATTTACCTGCCATCCTCCCTGAGGAGTCCCGCCGATCATATTTCAGGGGAATACATTCTAATTGAAGTTCTGGTTTTCAAGTGACCTTTAGGGTCTTTGGGGATCAAAAGCCAAAAGGGAATGCTAAGGGTAAGAAACAGGTGCAACGCTCTAGTTCAGATTCAGAAGATGAAATGCGTGGTCAGGGTGCCATTCCGATTGCTGATACATCATTCTGGGGGCAACAAAGAACAGCAGCACCGGAGGACTTACTACGTGATTTTCATGCCGTCGAAGGGGACGACGAAGATGATGACGATGACGAGGTAATGGGTAATCATGATGACAGATCTTACATATCATCTGAGGATTCACCCCGCGGCCATTTCAGTCTGGCCCCCATAATGCTGTAATACCACACCCGGTAATAGCCATTCCGGAGAGATCATATCCTCCTGTGTTTGGAAAACCATACTTCCCTTCAGCTGGATTTCAGCCACCAACGTACTCTACTACTTTTGGTGGATATCAGGGACCACATCAGTTTAACTTCGGTGGATTTCAGGTCCCACAACAATCACATCCGTATGGTGGAAGTGAAGGGTCACAGCAGGGTCAGTACAGTGAGTATGGAGGATCTGTCTATAGCCAAGTAGGGCTAGGGTTTCACGGATTACCTGGTAGCCCTCCATCTACCCACTATGATTTCCATCCTCAATCCAGGTCAAGTCCACAGTGGGATCATTCTGTGCCTCATCAGCAGAGAGAAGACAGTGGGGGTCTGTCTCAAGAATAGTACGATCGAATAATGAGGAGAATGGATGATCATGATCAAAAAAATTTTGAACATGAAGCCCTTCTCACTCAGCTGCTGGATCGAGACGACAGACTGGAGAAGAGGTTTGAGAAACTGGATGCAGAGCTCGCTGATATCCGCAGGACACAGGAGGAGGGCCGCGGTGAATTTAAAAGGGTTGCTGGATGATTGATTGGAGCACAGACCCGTGTGCACCGTAGCCACGAGAGGTCAATTATTGGTAACATATATAAAATGTTTAAGGATGGATTCAAGGGTCCACCACCTGAACCATCTACATACGAAGTATCAAGTGTTCCAGATACATTTGAAGAACAACGGAGTGCACAGACTACACCCACACCTAGTAGTTATGCAACACCAGGGGGCCTATTTGCCGGAAATGTGGAATTGGTACCAGGTGACTCAAAAGATTCCTTGAGACATCTGGACCACACAGACAGGCTAGTTATTCTACTCCCAAAGTCTCAACTCTTGTAGGGCCTAGTTATTCTACTCCCGGAGACACTGGGTTCAGTATGGTGTCAGCTGAAAAGCACTTCCAACGTCGTCCGCAACGTCCAAAGAGGAAAGCGACTGCAGTCCAATCCCCATACACAATTGTGGATGACGTCAAGGTCAACAGAGCATGGGAAAAGTTCATGACATCCCCTGTAACGTAAGAAATGTCCTTAAATGTGTTCTTCTTTTATGGTTTCGTTGTTTATTATGTAAAGGTTTTAACATACATGTGCAGGATCGATGTCGGCATAGGGTTCCAAGTGAGGAATGATTTCTTCGTGAGAATGATGACCCCCAAAGTCTGGCTGGATGATGAGGTTTGTAAATACAGCTTAAATATATTTAGACACTAATCCCGTGCCTCATCATCGTTGAAATATTTTTTTCCCAGCACATTGATGCGTGTTTGGCTATACTAACACAAGCCCCTGACTACGTCGGAGTTCACCTGGAACATCGAATGCAATCGTATGCTATTCTACCGTGTCAGTTTTCGGTAAGTTTTTACGTGCAATACGGTGTATGATTTTTTCTTATAATTTGACCTTTTATTTTGTAATTCTTTCTTTATCAGGCGACTTTAAAAGCAATTTGGGCTGAGCATGTTACGGCACATGGCGATGACCCCTCAGAGTTGGCCGACTTACCTCAAGAAAAGCTAGAAGTTTTGGATAGGTGGTGGAAAGGAGAGCTGTCATTTTGGAGGCCTCCGCAATGGACCTGTGGCCGTAAAGAGTGGGATAAGGTTGAACGGGTGAGTATATCATCTTTATTTATTTTTTTGGGAGAACTACATCATCAATGACGTTATTCAGATTTCACTCTACAATTGCTCTTCGTAGAGTGTTTGCATTCGCACCATTTCACTGTGTGTGTCTATATAAGGTCGATGAAGATTGCCGTCTTCGACTCTTTGTTTCACACGTGGGATAAAAACAAGGTCGTTGAAGATAGTAGAAAGGAGAGCACTACGCACTTGCGACGGTTACTGCCTTTGATGTTCCACCGAAGTGGTGCCATCTATGACACTATTGAGCAGAAGTTCAGAGCCACTCTAAAGTGGGCTAGACCACAACCATCCATGTGCTACGTTCAGGATGACAGTTGGTGTTGTGGTCAGGCTAGCGTCAGAGAAATACAGTATCTACTCACAGGGGACGATTCATGGGGAAATGATCCACACCTGATGGAGTACCGGAGAAAATGGGCTCAAGATATTTTTTCGTGCAACCTTTACGGGAGAAAGGGTGCGAATACAGACCTTTCTTTTCGTTAGTTTGTTCTTTTTTTCATGATGTATTATATGAGGTGTTGTACTAAAACATTCTGAGAACGAAAGCCAGAGAAACAATATTATTATTTCAATCATATTACATCATACTTAAACCATAAAAACAAAGGCCAAGTCAAAACTTTATAACCACCAACATTGCATTTCAATAATTTGATTAGCAGTTTCCCCTTGTGTGAACGGAAATATTGGCTCGACATTTCACTTTGTTGTGTCCCGGCTCTCTGCATCTGCTGCAACGCTGATGCACCCGAGTACCCCTCGAAGTCTCTGCTGCACTACGCAGATGGGTGGTACGAGTTCTGTCTGCTTGGCGATGTGCTGGTGGCTCATTCACACGGTACTTTGCACTACGCAGACGGTGGCACTGCGCAGACGGGTGGTACGAGGTACGCTTACGGTACTTTGCTCTTATGTGTGTACCATCAATGGCAATCATGAGAAGGCCGGCTCTGGCAAAACCGCGTATCGAAGCACCAAGTGCGTAGTAGACATACCTGCATCGAAGTACTTAGTACACCTATATACCTCATAATATAGAAGGGTTGTGTATTGACTTACTTGAAAGAGTTGTCATTTGCAGTTGCCAGTGCTGTATGCATGCCTGGATTTTCCAACTTTAGGTGATGCAAGTACGAAGGTAGGGAACTGAAGGAAGAACTATGGTCTCCGTACGTGTGTCCCACAGCAATATGTTTTGACTTGAGGGCCAAATTATAGGAGATGTCGAAACCAAATTCTTTACGTATCTCATCTGCCATTCCAGCAGGACACAATGCCGTGGTTTTATTGAACTGTTGAGCTGCATAGTATCTGCCAACAGTTTTCGAACCAACTTGCCATGGCGTATTAGTGTCTGGGTTCAAACGACATACATGTAGAGGTCCAAACTTGATTACCCTCCATACTCCACCTAGGCCACTAGAATGCATCTCAAACATACAACCATGCTCCACTCGGTTCTTGCAGGCGACGTTGAGCCTGTAGGTGTCAGATTTCTTGACCCGAGTCTCAACTTGATTCCGCAAGTTGTACATACCCAACGCATACTAGCAATCACCTTTATTATAGAAGACACTTTTTTCATGAATCTCCACTGATGTATCAATTTTGTTGTTGTCTTCAACTTCATTGTCCACATTACACTATTCCAAGAAACTTGCAACGATGGATTAGTTATTATTCAATTGGTATTAGAATACAATCAGGTGCAGTAAATTACCGGGTACTATATTCAACACATACCTGAATGCTCCATGGACGGCTGCAAGACCTATCTGTGTCTTGACTAGGACGTACCGGTGTGGGCATCTGCATGTGTGTGGTAACGGGTTCCAGGAAACTCATTCCTCCTTTGGCTCTGATGTAGGAACAGTACCTCTCGAACAGAGCAGTTTCAGGATCCTCATCTTCAGCATTGAGTTGATCAACATCGCTATCCTCATCTTGCGAAGCATCAGCACCCTTAAAATCCTCACGATGTGGACCCTCAAATGAATCATACCCATGGCCTTGCGATCCATCGGACCCATAGTCTTGAGAACCAGCAAAACCATCAAACCCATCACCCTCTGAACCCTCAAACCCAGCAGAGGAGCACATCTCATCTCCATTCTCCACCTCTTCTTCGTCCTGCTGTTCGCTAGCATACTCAATGTTTAAATCAATATTTGTCGTACGACTCGACACGCCCACACCTATACTCGTGCTCGGTCCGGCCAAATCTACGGGACAATGAATATTGACAGATGAAATTTGTGAACGAAGCAAGTCGGTCCAATAACTGCTCTCCACTGGCGCAGCACTAGTGCAACTATTATCAACTGATTGTTGTGGTATGGCCTTAACTGTGACAAACAGCATCGGCTCATCAACCTGCTGATACAACCCCCTTATATCCATATCATCCTTCACCTTATGTTTTGTTATACAATCACCGATGTCCACACGTGTGTGTATAACATATTTGAAATGATTCAAATCGGAGCAAACTAAATTGTGCACATGCCTAATAATAAAATCCAACGTCAGCTAATCTGAATTTAAAACTAAGCTCGAGTGTTGGCCACATACATACTCTAAACCTTGCCACCAGCCGCCCCACCATATACAAAAATTTCTCATTTCCAATCCAACGCCTAAACCTTTCAACAAAAGGACAATTAATTGTTATATTGACACAGAATTCATTAAAAATGATACGCCAATTTAGTAGGTACACACAAATTAAGCATTAAATTATCAAGCACACATGCAAGTTAAATATTAAATCGTACGTACGCGGACAAGCTCAATTAAGGTCCTAAATCGACGAACAGGTCTATTATAATCGGAGGACATCATATAATATGCTTAAAAAATGGCCAAACATGCTCAATAATGCATTAAAAATCGGCGGACATGTTCAAAAACCAGTAACATTCCGGCGGATATGCTCAATTAGGGTCAAATAATCAGTTCACATTCCCAATTACGGTGGAAAAATCGACGGATATAAACTATTAAGCCCAAATAATCGGCAGACATGCTCACTTAGGAAGAAAAAATCGGCGGACAAGACCATTACGGCTGAAAAAATTGGCGGACATGATAAATTAGGGTGAGAAAATCGGCGGACATGCTCACTTAGGAAGGAAAAATCGGCGGACAAGACCATTTCAGGTAAAAAAATTGGCGGACATGATAAATTAGGGTGAGAAAATAGGCGGACATGCTCATATAGGGTCAAATAGTCGGCAGACAGGGTCATATATGGTACAGATTCGGCGGACATGCGCAAATATGGTGAAAAAATCTGCGGACAGGCTCAATTTTCGGTGGACAGGATCTACTGGGCAACTACTTTTGGCGGACACGCTAATTTAGGCTACTATTTTTGGCGGACAAGCTGAAATACTATCAAATAATAGGCGGATATGGACGATAAGTCTCAAATAATTGGTGGACAAGCACAATTAACCATGCATATTAGCGGAAAAGTCTACGATGGGTGTATGTAGTGGTATTCATGCATATTACATGCATGCTTCACCATTTTCCTCGGCGGACAAGCATATTACATGCATACTTCACCATTTGCTTTGGCGGACATGGATATATATAACCATTTCACTCAGCGGACATGCGTTTTTGAAACCCTAAAGCCCTAAAAACCCTAAAACATTAAAAGAAAACAATAAATAAAATACAATACAAACAGCGTTCGTATCTTACCTTTGGCTCTAACTATGGATCCGTCGACAAAAACGGTGGGTAAATACGGGAGCCGATCACCTTTTTATGCTCCAATAATTTGTGGATACAGAGGAATGAAGTTTGAATCCACTGTGCCCAATTTTTATGTTTGTTGGTGGTGAAGTTATTTGGTTGGTGGGGATAGTTGAGAGTTTAATGTGACAAGAATTTACATAAATGAACTGATTGTGAACACAGTGCCTTAATTTTCACCTCATTTAATGAAGTGTGTTTCAGTGGAGTAGTAGGTAGTTAATTTTGCATGTATTTAATCACCTAATTAATGCATGTGTTAATTAATAAAAAAATCTATTATAATCTAACAATTTAAGGAATTTAAAAATTAAATTTCGTGAATTTTAAAATTTGGCTTTTTCACTTCATTTAGCTTGTCCGCCGAATTAGGGGTTATATTTTAGTAGATTTATTTATTTCTTCTTAAATTAATGTGTCACCCCTAAATAAGCAACATATTCCTTGACACATCTATTTTACATGCAACTGTACTTGTCAACTCATTCCCAATACAAAAAGGTGGACCATCCTTGAGGGTATTCATGGCATTGCATGTATTTTTAGGGCAATTTAAATGTATTAGAAAAGGTAGGGCAAAAAATATGTTGACTTCCTCGTATAGGGCAAATCGTGGTATTTCCCTAATTTCTTCATTCCCATAAAACTCTTTTTCTTTATGTTCTCCAACTTGTCTACTATATAAAGTTAATAAGGAATACTAGCTTTCCTTTCTTGTATGATCTGCTGAATTGGACTCAATCTTAACAGTATTTTTGAATTATGATAAAATTACCAGAGAAGGCTCCCAAGCATTAGAATTTTCAACTGAGCTATTCTAATGTAAATGAAGAAGCTTCCTGTGTCAAAGTCTGAATTCTGTATTTATCTTTGTCAATAAGTAATTTAAAGTGGAAACTAGTTGAGGTAAATAAGCAATATACATACATAATGAAAGGTGGGAAGTTGGAGAGATTTAATTACATTTCCATAGTCGAAAACACACTCACAAGCCCAGTTGGATATACGCATAAAAGAAAAACACATTTTGGATCATAAAAAAAACAAGAAACACCACACTACACATAGAATTATTCAATGGTTGCAATCAATCATATTAAAAAAAAAAAAAAAAAAAGTATAATATTGGGTGATATCAAGTTTGAGTTAAGGTTCCCAACCATGAGGGTGGCGCCATCCCAGTTTGGTCATGCACTGTGTTGAACAGAGGAGGTAGCATCTTGTAAACACCGGCAACCTCTTTCATGGCAGAGGAAGAGGCAGAGTTGGATTCTGCACCGATCCAGATGCTGATCTTGGGTTGCAGCCCCTGCACAGCCTCCCCATTGATCTTGGCTATTTGTTGGTACATTCCACCAGTTATCATCAAGTAATCCCTCATTGCTGCATAGTTTCCTCCAAATGAATCGAGAAGGGTTCGGATGTAAATCCCCTGAGCTTCAGCCACTGCTATCATTCCTTCTGCTTCCTTCTTCTTGGCGTACAGTTCTCCCTCTACTTTCTGCTTTTGCCCGTAGAATGAGGCGTCGGCCGCTGCCTTCACAGCTTCGGCCTCTTTCTCCTTCTCGTACAGGTACGCTTCTGCTGCTTTCTGTTTGGTGTAGAGCTCCCAGTTGGCCTCTTGCACCTTGGTTTCGTACTCAACGCTGGCCTTGGACAGGAATTCTGCCTTGAGCTTCTCTGTAATGGTGAGGGCGTTCATCTGCTCCACCTCCCTCTGCAGCTTCGCATCCCTCAGGGCCACCGCCTTGGTCGCCTCCACCTCCGCCAGCTGCGCCTCCCTAGCCCACCCGGCCTTCTTCATTGCCAGCTCCGCATGGGCCTGCGCCACCTCCGCATCCTTGTGGTTCTCGAACACCTTCACCTCCGTCCGCACCTTGATCTCCTCCTTCTTCCCTTCACCGGACCTCTGCGTCGATATGATCTTGGTCTCCGCGTCGATCTTGGCAGCGTTCTGAAGGGTCTTCCCCTCGCGCAGCTTGGAGCCCACCTCCCCCTTCATCTTGGCCTCAGCCACGTCCACCCTGGCCTGGTTGGCGGCCTCCATCTGCGTCTTCTGGCCCAGGTAGGAGAAGTACTCGTGGCCCCTGACGTCGACCAGCTGCTTGACGTTGGCGTTGTAGATGAGGAGGCCGAACTGGTCGAGCTCCAGCTGCACCTTCTCGAAGACCTCCTTCTTGAAGGCCTTGGTGCCGCGGAAGATCTCCTCCATGGTCATGGAGGCGGCGAGGACGCGGGTCTCCCCCTCGATCACGCCCTGCACCAGCTCAGTGACGTGGTTGGAGAGCTTGTCGTGGGGGGATATGAGCTTGGCGTACTTGTGGAGGGAGGGGTCGTCGTCGGCGCGGGGGCCGATGGTGAAGACGGCGGGGAGGAGGAAGGGGAGCTTCTCGGCGCTCATGGCCTGGACCTCGAAGGTGTAGTTCACCGGAGTGATGTCGAAGACGGTGCACGACTGCCCGGGGAAGATCCATGACTTCTTCGCTATTCTGATATCCCGGATCCCCACGCCCGTGATCACCAGATACTCCGACGCCCCTGCTACTTTGTACATCAGCATTCTTACTAACATCAAATTTTACACATCCACTCTATCCATTAATTTACTACTCTTTAAATACCTAGAATTACTCGATTGCAACGCCAACTTCAACTAGGATCAATTATTTGGAAACTTCCATATAATCTTTAAATATATTTTTATGGCTTAATTAAAAATAAATAAATACAAACTTTTCTCATTTTGCAAATTATGAAATTGTCAAAAGAAATTTCATATTTAAACATGCTCACCCAATATATGATATTTTTTTCAAATGTGACATTTTTTTTATAAATTGAATGTGTTTTGCAATAATTCTTAAAAGTTTGAATTTTTTTTAAATTTGTTTAAAGTAAAAAATTAATTTGCAATAATAGTAAAGTTTGCAATTTTATTATCAATTAAATTTGAGTGCACATATATTAGTTTATGCATATGATATCTAATCATTTATTAAACCGAAACAAATATAGTACTTCATTCATCCCACAATAGATCGTATATTGTCATCATTCATCTGTTTTATAATGACTTTCACCCACCATAAATGAATCTAAAAAGTTACTTTAATTTCAAATTTGTCACTTCTAAATAACATACATAATACTATTTTATATTTTATTTATTATCAATAAATATCAAAATACCCTCAAAAGTCAATAAAATTAATTAAAAAAGATAAATTTTTTAAGTGCAACGTGAAATGGTAAAGATAAACTCATTCTATGGGCAGACGAAGTAACAAAGAAAAACTAAATAGATACCCATTCACCACACCGAATTTTCTACGGAGAATGAAATTCAATCATTATCCAAAATTTTTTTGCTTTTTTTTAAGGTATAATTTCTCCCTCTCTCTCCTACATTTTACCCATTCAAATATAGTGTTGACTTTGATTTAAAGGAATAAAGAAAAGTCTACATCCACTTCATACGCGATGTGGATAGAGTTGAAATATGAATAAGCTAAGAAACTCAATAAAAGAACTAGAATTAAAGATAAACAGTTTGGTAATTTTAGATATAGATCAAAGACTTTATAATAAACTCATGCAATAATATTGAGAAAAGACACTTTAAAATAACATTTTCTAACAATTTTATAAACTTCAAAATACACCCCTAAATTTTAAAAATTTCCCATATACATCTACTAATCTTATTAGTTATGGAGTAATCTTTAACTCGCATATCTTTCTTGCGTTCTCTTTTTTCAATTAATGTTTCTTCTCTCATTCTCTAATTCTATCTCTTCTAACACATCATTTATCAATCTTTTACATATATAACCTCCTCCCACCTATATACTCCTTCCACCCATCTTAATAGTTATGTTTACTTTTCATATGAGGATTAAAGAATATAGTATTTCTTACATACTCCTTCTACCCATCTTAATAGTTACGTTTGCTTTTCGTACGATGATTAAGGAATATAGGATTAAAGAATATAGTATTTTAATATGTATTAAGGTAAGAAAAATAATATTTTAGTATATAGTTAATAGTTTCATTTATCAATCTTTTACATATATCACCCCCTCCCACACCCATCTTAATAGTTACGTTTGTTTTTCGTACGAGTATTAAGGAATATAGTATTTTAATATGTATTAAGGTAAGAAAAATAATATTTCAATATATAATTAATAGTTGTATTAGTGTTATAGGTAGGTCTCATAAAGATATTTTAATTGTTTTTGTGTGGATCACGTATACCAAAAAAGAAATATAACAATTAGAATGAAATCTCCAAAAACATATGTAACCATTAGAATAGAGTAGAAGTAATATTAATTTAATATAAAGTTGAAACTCACCCTACCATAACCAAAAAAAAAAAAAAACATATACCGTCACTATTCATGATTTATTTACCCTACATAAACCATATAAAATGATCAATTTCATTCATAATATGCGTCTTTTGGAACTATAATTAAATAAAATAATTTGGAATAGATTGTATCGGCAACCAGTTCCCCACTGCAATACTCCAGAACAAAAGGTCGAACCAATATGAGGAAAAATTAAAAGCTTTCGCAGAAATTCCCAAGTCTAAAATTGAAGTCGTCATAAAATAACAACCACGGTTTTGCTGTCACTTACAATGAACACATGGATTGCAAAATTGTAATCAAATATCCAGATTTATGCTGACCACACCACCTACTAAATATGTCCATGACTTATTCAAATCACATTAAACTATCATCAACAAACACCTCCACCTCTGTTTTCTTCATCCATTCATATTATTATTATTACTACCAACAATAACATCCCAATCTCACCTTAATATCCTCATCAATGCAGATTACTAAATTATTATTATTACTACCAACAATAACATCTCAATACAAGCCGTGGATTAATACATGCATTATATCATACCTGACACCTCATCCAACAGATAATCAGCCAGACCAAAAAATCATTAAAAAATTCTTTTGGTTTGTCAAATACAGCCCTTCGCATCCTTAAAAATAAATATCATCTAAATTCTATAATCTAAAATTAAATTTAATTTCAAAATTGACACTTCCACTTACCAAACATGACAATTGACAGACTTAACCTTTTATTTATTGCATAAAAATACAAAATTATCCCAAAAACAATAAAGTTAAGTCATTAAATTTCTTTTTTTTTTTCGGTAACTTATGTTAAAAAAACGTGGGCATACAAACTCTGGAATGAAAGGAGGAAATAATAATCAATAAATCACTAATCAAAGCTAACGCCAAATCTGCACTACACCAATTCGACAGTGCATGGAAATATGTTTTGAAGGAAAATTTTAAGACCATAGCCAACTAATATGAAGAATTGAATGCCCTAAAAGAGGGCACTGGGAGGTGCCTCGTCAACACACTATATAATCAACATCTTTTGATGGATTCTTAGTTCACATTATGATCAATTTGAAAATGTAAAACTATTAACCTGCTACCTTCATCACAATGACCACTAAAGGGCTTGACGAGCAGAAGTCTTCACTTTAATTCACTTTTTTCCTTAAAAGCAGTATTGAAAATCATATGATCCCATAAGCAAATATCAGATAAACAATCAGAAATCATACAACAAGAGAAAGGCCACATATTTAGAACTTGACAACTAGAATAGCCAAAATGGATAATAAGCCAAATCATAAAATACCAAAATTTTAAGTTGTCAAAGCAAGGTTTACAATAGAAGCTCCCAACTGAAACATTAAAAAAATCCAAAACTCATTTAACAGTTAACAGATTACATTCCTGTAAAAGCCTTCTTGCCACGGCCAGAAGAACCCGCTGGAATGACCTTAAGTACATTAAACCTCACGGTTTTTGATAGGGGCCTGAAAAGCATAAGGAAAACCATCACAAGGAAATACAATGATCTAACCAAAGATATTCAAAATGAAGAAACACTAATTACCTGCATTGGCCAATGATGACATGATCACCCTCCTTCACACGGAAGCATGGGGAGATGTGTGCGGGAGTGTTTGAGTGCCTCTTCTCATATCTAAAATTGAGTATCAACAATCAGAAAAATAATCCAATGAACAGTTCTAGGAAAAAAATGTAGTATTTACTAGAAACACATGCCTCTGGTATTTCTTCACCCAATGCAAATAGTTCCGACTCACAATGATTGTTCTCATCATCTTTGCACTGTGGCATGTACCAGCAAGAATACGACCCCTGATGGACACATCACCAGTGAAGGGACACTTCTTGTCAATGTATATGCCTGTATTAAGAGGTAAAAAGCTCAAAAGAAAGTATATATGAGGTCACATCTTTAGGAGGGGGTTCAAATTAATGTTCAGAGATGAATTTTGCTAAAGAATTCATATCATAAAAATATAGAATAATAAAAATGATTAGCAAAATATGCAGAGCAGTGTTCAGCATCAGAATAAACATATCAAGAATAGCCAATAGCCAGAGCAGTGTTCAGGGACAGCCTCAGATAAAGATACAGATGAATATGGCGGTTTCATCAAAGAAATATCAGGCGAATAAATTCTCTAAAGATTTGCAACCAAAACGACATAAATAAATAGAGCTATCAATCAACCAAGGCATAATCCTGCTGAAGCAAAAGGACTATTACAGAAAAGGAAAATTATAAGCAAATAATAATTTTTATTTTTTTAAAAAAAAGTAGACCTTCAGATGCCTCGCGTGGTGTCTTGAAGCCTAAACCAATGCTCTTAAAGAAGCGGTTGCCTCCCTTTCCAGGTACTTTACCCTTACCGGATTTCTTGGAGCTACAAATACAATGAACAATTGAACGAATTACATTATATTTCTTGACTGATTGCAATTACTTATATCGCAGACGAACGCGCAACAGATATCCTCACTGCTAGAAAAGATATCTCCTTTACAAGTGCAAATACACCTAAGTTTTTCAACGGATCAAATATCAACAAGCATTATTACTTTCACAAAATGCAAAAAAAAAAGCACTTACCAAAGGAAAACCTTAGGTTGCTTCAAGAACGCCTTCTCAGTCTGCAGATGAATTCAAATCCAAACGCGTTTAAATCACCACGCAACTCACTTTGCTCATATAAACACATATGACGATGAGAATCAAAAGCGCGATGAGGCGCAAACTTAATCAATGCATTTACCTGCTCCGCCATGGCTGCTTGTGTGACAACGGTGAAGAGAGGAGCAGCAGCAAAAACCCTAGATCGCAACAGCTGAGAAAGAGGCTGCACGTTTGGATATTTAAGTTTTTAAAATAGTTCAGAGTTCTTATTGGGCTATATTGAAACACAATAGTACATCTTAAGCCCAATTATAATTTGATTTGTCCGGTCCAGGAATTAGGTGGGTAACCGTCATGCCCAATACCATTTCTAACCCCATTATTCTTTTTAAAATTAATTAGTCATAAAAAAATATTATTATTATTTTATAAATTGCGTAAAGCATGTTGCGCATAAAATTCTGTATATAATATTTTATGTGCATCCATTTGAAGAAAGTTATATATTTTATAATAAATATGTGTACAATATGTTAGCAAATTTTGTGTAATAAAAAATTATATGTAAAATAACTAACAATTATTAAGAAATATATATTAACTATTGAATAAAAATTTATACACATATGATGCACGTGTGCATTCGGGTGTACAAGATATCAACTTTTATTTTAATAAGTTTATATCTTGTACACCACACCTGTGCCCATATATATATATATATATATATATATATATATATATATATATATATATATTAATTTTTATTTAACTGTGTATATTTATTTATTAGTAAATGTATAACATCTTACATTCAATTTACAATTTTTTATTCTTTAGTATATAAGTTTTCAATGTGGTGCAGTGCGTGTACAAGAAATTTTGCCTATTTTTAATTATAGGTTAAAACTTAATAATATTATAAGTATGACTTATATAAAGATAAAAATTACAATTATATCTTAAAAATTAATTCTAAATTGTAAGAATAATTGAAAGATTAAATTCTGTGAATAAAGTAGGAAACATACCACTAAAATAGACATATGCAAAGAGTGCAAAATAAACTTTAGGAATTGAATGGGAATATGTTTATTTAGGTTTTCAATCAGTATAAATTAGTTAGTTTGAACTGGAATGCTGTAAAGAAACTGAGGTGAGCCCAATAAAAATATTTAAACCATCAAATACTTGGGCCTAGTGACGAACTTCCTTGTATAGTTTATTAGTTTTGATATTAGTAGGGCTTGGAATACACGAAATCCTATCTAAAAGACCCATCTTCACGTGGACTTGGCCCAAATTCATTAGATAATATTTAATGTCATATAAATACAGTAAGTGATCATAATTCTAAAGTATTTTATTAGATTTGATGCTAAATAATACAGTATAGGGATGGCAATTTAGCCAGTGCTCGAACCGCCCACCCCGCACAGAAAATGGGGTGGGTCCGCCCCGCCCCGTACATGGGTCAGTCGGGTCTGGGTCCTAACCTCATCCGGCCCACCCCGTACTTAAATATCAAAATTTTTTATTTAAAATATTTATTATATAATACTAATTTATTGATATATATTAAATATTATACATATATTTTTATTTAATTTAAATAAAAAAACCATATAAAGTAATTATATATAACTATTACAAAATACTTTAATACAATATTATATATATCATTAAATATATAATGTAATAAAAAAAATTTAAAATGAAAATAAAGTTTAATTATTTAATTTAAAATTTAAATTTAATTTATTTTATTTTAATTTAACATTTTCTATTTGAATGTATTATAATTTATTTTAAAAAAAAAGCGAGTAGGGGCGGACCCGCCCCGCATAGGGCCAGGACATGGGCCTTCAATAGCCGACCTATACCAGGGCACGGGGCGGGACGGGCCACCTAGATACCCGCCTCGATCCATTGTCATCCCTAATACAGCATAACTCTATTACAATTATGGAGTATTACCATATTTATTACGTAGCAAGTCATAAGTGATAGTTTTGGTTTGAACAGCAATCGAATCTACTGTTACTAAAGGATAGGAGTGGGGGATTTCACACCTCTATTGAATGATATCAACAACATGATTCAGATATGGTGTTCTAAGTTACTATCTTTCACCGGTAGATTAGAGCCTATCACTTCATGTATCTATGAGATCTTATCTTTTTGGTGTGGAATTGTCAAAATTCCCATGGTGGTGGTCCAAAAAGTAGAGGCTTTGATACGGAGATTTTTGTGGGGGACAAAGGCAAGCCCGGTGAGCTTGAAGGATATCTTACAACCTAAACATTCTGGAGGATTAAGGTTGAAAGATATTGCTTCTTGGAACAAAGCTCTACTTTCAACAGCTCTATGGGACATACACAAAGAAACGTCCTCACTTTGGGTGAAGTGGATTCACTTGGTCTATCTTTCTTCATCCCAGTGGACGGTGGTTTCCCCGAGAACTAACTCAACATATATATGGAGAATGCTGATCAACATTAGAAATGCAATTGGAAATGGGACAGGTGGAGATGAAGGGGTAGATAGAATTATGGAGAATTGTTATGAGAACAGAATCTTTAAAGCTAGTCGTATGTACTTGATATTGAGAGATAACGTGACGGCTGACTCGAGCTTCGTTTTCAAACAAATATGGCACAAATGGATAGTCAAAAAGTATAGTTTCAGACTTTGGTTCGTTCATAGAGAACGTCTCTATACTAAGTATAGGGTTTGATACACGGAAGAGGATAGACGATGCGGATTTTGTTTTGACCTTGAAACAACCCCACACCTATTCTTTCATTGTCCCTACACTACTCAAATATGGGGAGAGATGAAGAGATGGATTGGATGGAGGAGAAACAGAATCAACTCAGTCACGGATGCTTTTCGAAAAATATTTGCGGACACCCAAGGCAACTTGAAGGCAAGAAGACTCCTTTTCATCACCTTTGCTACTATGATCTATCACATTTGGATGGAAAGGAGTGCTCTGCACTATGACTCAAGGATGCTGTCACCAAACCACATAGCAGATAGAATTAAAACACGGATAGCTTTTTTGTATTTGAATTTTTGATGTATTCACCCTAGGTCATTGTCTTAGGTAGGTTGGATAGAAATTGTATTCGCATTATACGTAAGTACTTTGTAAACATTTCCAGTGAAATAACATTTACCAATTTCACTACTGTTGTAAATTCATGAGATTATTATTTTAGTTAAGTGGTTACAGTGGGAAGAAAGTTAAAAAAAATATATTTTCTAAGCACCTTTTAAGAGGACGTTTAAAAATGACAAAAAAGATGGAAAATCTCTTGACTCAGATATTAAAAAATGTTATTATTGAGTCAAGTTTTTGTATCGAGTTTAGTAAAAAAATTGACTCGATAATAACTTTTTTAAAAATTAATATCGTTTTAATATCAGAGTCAAGAATTTTTTTTGTCATTTTGGACATTTTTAAATACTCCCTCCAAATGTGTCACTAAAGAATTTTTTCAAATGAAGTTCAATTAAATTAAATAAGTTAAAAATTTCCAATTAAATTGATTTGTCCCGATAATTAGTTGTGCATTCCTAAATTGACCTATAGTTACCAAAAATAAGTTCACAATATGTTTTGGCTCGTGGTTTTTATAATTTTAGTGTTAATATTACTCCATCCGTCCCATAAACAAATTTACACTTTTTATTTTTGTTCGTCCCATAAACAAGTTCACACCCCAAAATAAGGAAATACATACAAATCAATAACCCCACAACACACTTTAATTTCAAAATTGTCACCCCTTTACAACTCACATAACTTACTTTATAATTTATTTATTATCTAAAAATACCAAACTACCCAAAAAGCAACTTTTTCTTAAACTCCGTATCTACTGTAACTATGAACTTCTTTATGGGAACGAGGGAGTATAAGATTTGTGTTATATTTTATGAGATGATTGTCATGAAATTATAAACACAAGTACAGAACAATTTCGCCCTTAAAAAAATGTTCGTCTCTTTCTAAAATTCAAATCAAAATTTCTACTGTAGTTAATATGCTCGCCAATATAAAATCTCAAAGTCCTTAACACACACTTTATTACATGGACATTATAATTAAGAAAGCAAAAGAAAAGGGGACAGAACTGAACAACGCTTTTATTTTTATTTTTATTTTTAGGTAGATCCAAATTTCCGAATCTTTTTTTAATAATATATTTAATTTAATTGTGTGGCTTAGAATAATATGGTTTAATGTGGCACAAAGCTTACACTTGTCATCAACCACTGTTTCTAAGTCCACGCGCCATTCAATGCCTTGATTATTTTAATTTCTACATTACCCGTCACTTTCTTGATTTCAAAAGTATTCACTTTATTTAATTTTTTCTCCTTGATTTGAATTCTTCAATCAAAATCAAAATATAATCCAAATATAATAATGAGTATTATTAATGGCAAAAACTTGTGTGAGCTCGCACACGGAGTACTTTCCGTATGCCTTTAGAATTTTGTGTTAAATTGTACTCCCTCCGTCCCAACGTTAATGAAAAGTGTATAATACCCTTTAGAACAAAATGATATACCCTTATTAATTAAAGTGTATACCCTTTAGAACAAAATAATGTACACTTATTCATAATACTAAATTCTAAAGGCGCATGGTGTGCACATGGGCACACGCAAGCATCACTCATCATTAATTAAATAGAAAAATAAACTTTAACGAGTACATGTGGGTATCTGATACCCTTGTTTGAATATCTATACGGTTTGATTAGTGGAGAGGAGTTGAACCCGTATTCTATCCAAACCCGATTTAATCGGATTTTTTTTCTTTTTTTAACTTTCCAAATCCATTCCAAACTCATTTATAAATACTCATACCAGTCCCAATAAATATGAACTTTGGATACCTACTAATACCCCAAAACTATCATTCATATAAGAGACCTTCTCAATTTATTTTGTTTTCTTTATTTTATACTCCCTAAGTCCATCTTTATTCTATCCATTTTATTATTTTGGGTCGTCAACTCTTAATCTATAAATTTTTTTTACACATATGAAACACATACATTACTAATACAATTAAAATATGAGACTCATACATCCCACTAATACAATTGTTCACTATACATAGGGACATACAAATTCCTCAATTGGAATAATAATAGATATCACTAAGGAATTAATGACAATAAGAATACAGGGTGGGGAGTAGTTATTGAATCAATGAGAGTGATTGAGGCATATTGATTTTCACTGCACTAATCAAACATCAACAATGAGAATCAATATACATCTATTCTCATTACCCCCTCTCACTACCCTAACCAAGCAATCCCATAAAATAATACTCTCATCGTCCATTATCAATGTATCTATTTGCTTTTTGCACGTAAATTAAGGAGTATTATTATTTTATGTGTAGTAGATAATTGTATTAGTAGAGTGTATGAGTCTCATATTTTATTTGTATTAGTGGAGAGTGAGTTTCATAGCTAAAAAAGAGAAATTGATAATTAAGGATAAACGACCCAAAATAGTAAAATATATAGATTAAGGATGCACTCTGGGAGCAATGCTTTTAATCCACGTCAAAATAATGTACTATTTTTAAAGTTGTTTGTGATGGAAATAGTAGTTTGCAAGTTTGCATGTGAGCCAGAACTAGAAGCATGAATGAATTGTTGGATTGTATACTAAAAGTCTAGCATTTTGTATGAACAATCTTATAACAATTTATTTGAAATGAGAATCATATAATCAAATAATTGCGTCTTATAATTGATTTATATGTAACAATGCAATAGTCTAATATGTTGTGCGACAATACGCGAAAGATTATATTATTAGTTTCCTTATAAAGTATAAACAAATGCTTACAATCGAGATAGACGGGGACTCTCTATCGGGATGGTTGTAGTGTGATTTGGTATTAGTTTGTCTTGACTATAGAATCACATTAGTGCACTTCGTGTGTATTGAGCAGGACCACTTGAGATCGTTCGACTTATACTGACTTATAGAAGAACTTGATCTCAGTCATTATGAATGTTCGTGTTCTTAATCCCTATATAATAACCTTGACACAAAGGGCAGTATGTATTTCTTTGATTCATCAATGGATGAAATTTACATGTAATTAAATCAACAAATTCGGTGAGTTGAGAAATAGTGCTGTCTCTATGGTTTGCTGTTGATTATAGAAGGAATCCGTGTCCGACATAGGTTGATGATGTCCCCTTGAGGAGCTCATAAGGATTATCATGTAAACCCTGCAGGTGGATTTAATCCGGCATGATAATGAGATTGAGTGATACTACTATCGGATGAAATATTAATTAATGGAGTTGTCAGTAACTTAATTAATTAATGAGCATTGTATATCTTAAACATGGGGAGACTAACGGGCTCATAATAAGAAAGGGTCTATAACGTAATTATGAGATTAGAACGGTAATACAGTAATAATATTTTAGTGGTATATATTATTATTATTGGACTTAAGTATAAGCTTTGGGCTAAGCTTGAATACTTAAGTTCAGTGGAGGCCCAACTCTAATTTCTCAATTTGTTGTTCCCTAAAATCTTATAGAACTCAGAACTGAACGTGTGATATACCGTTGGAAAGCCACAGAAGAGATGATCGTTTTGGCGTGTAGATCACTCAAATCGGAGATCAGACGAGGGAGTTATGCCCAAAACGGTGAGGCTGTACAGGCTGCCGGCGAGAATCTTTCTTCTTCAATATACCCTTGTGAAAGATAATACGTTTCTTTGATTTCTTGTTTCCATTGAATTAGAAACATATGGAACCCTAACGGTTCACGTTAACCAAACGATCCGAAAGCCAATATGTACATGACCATGCCAATTGATTGATACTATTATTTTATTTGTAAAAAGAAAGGTGGCGTTATATTGGCTATTGCCGACAATTATGAAAGTTTGTACCAACATTTTTGTGTAACCATTAGTATATTATTATTTATTACTATTATTTTCCGTGTCGGTATTAATTAGCAATAGTGGAGATTTATTTGGTGCTAATCATTTTGCTATAATTTTTTAATTATAGATTGATAATACTCAATATAATTAACGAAGCATCTGGTAAATCGATATTTATATTAGATGAGTGAGATGTATTAATTAAAGTATGAATAATATATAGATAGATCTTGATTTTGCTATATATGCTCTCCCGAATTTCCTAGCTAAGTCGTATGCATGCTACACCACTATATATAATGTATACATTTAAAAGTACATCAACTCTGTAAATCCGAAGAGTTAGACACTAAAAAATAAAACCTTAAGTATTAAACATTAAATTTTATGAGTAAAATTAATATAAACAATTAAAATAATATTTGAACATATATTGGAACTCTTACATCTTGTAGCATCGAATTATAAATTTCACTTTGCCAATTTGACATCAGACATTATATGGAGTATTTTATATGTTAAAAATATTAATTTAATGCACAAGTGAAAACATGGAGGATATACACAATTTAGGTAGGAGTCATGACCTATTTTAACAAAATAGTTGTATCACACTTTGACACTCTATTCATTTTCAGTAGTGATTGTTGTTTGACCAAAACCCAAACAAATGAAAATGATATAATTAGAAGAAGATAATTGTATTTTGCAATTCAATTTGGCGTGTTTTCATTTGAGTTGAATATAGAAAGTTGGGGTATAACTTTCACAAAAATTTAATGATCGAGTTGAGTGGTGTCCATTATTATTTAGCCACAAAAGCTGCTGCAATTAATAAATGGGATTTGTCAAAACTCTACTAATTAGTTTATATAATTTCAACAAATTCTTCAAACTCCATTGATTTTTTATCAACTGGGTGGTGCTCATAAATGTGCACTTCCCACAAGGGCCTTTTAGGAACTGCAAGATTTGATACCCATTAAAAATATAAAAAAAAAATTCACTGGGATCCAATTTTATTTTTTCTATTCAATATTCGTCACAATTATCTTTTTTTTTTTTAAATTAAGTTAAGTTATTATGAAAGAACAATACATACTCCTCCTAAACGGATCTACCTAATCTTTTAATTATTTGTAGTTAAAATACTCTCTCCCCGGCCCATCGTATGTTTTTTAAATATATTATGTGTATGTGATGTAAATGGTAATTTTAAAATTAAAATACTCATTCCATTTCGTGTTTATGTTAATATTTATTTTGTATATAGTTTAAGAGATACTCTATTATAATTTTATAATGTATAATAAATTAAGAGATATAATGTTTTAATTTGTAATTAAGTAATTATATTAATATTATATATGAGGCTATAAAGAAAATTAATTATTTTGTGTGAGTGAAAGGAGAATTATATACTTTATTTTTTAATAAATTAAAATGGCAAATGCAAAATTATTTTAATGCGATGTCTTGAAAATAATAATTGTAGAGTATGTCATGAAATCAATAAGTTGACACACAATGGAAAAAAAATGTTATTTAGAAAAATGAGTACATGACATGTGCGGCCCATTTAAGTGTTCCGATAAATTCTCTCTTGTTTTTTTTTTTTTTTTTTTTTGTCTCTGTATTCTTTAGGAAATTGCAACCTATTCATTCACGATTCTGCAATTTTCTGCTTCAGATTGAAGGCATCCCATAAATAATAATAATGTAATCTGGTGAAGAGAAGAGAAGGCAGGCATTTATAGAAGAAATGACGTTGTGTTTGAAGTTTCTTGTTTTGTTACCACCATTTGTGCTTCTTTCTTTAATCCCAGCTTCATCTGCATTTACCACCTACCAAACTTGTGGTACTTGACGCCCTTTTCTTTTTCTTTAAATTTAAATTGAAATAATTTTCTTTTATTGAGTAATAGAATTTGTGTATGCAGGGGATGTGCTGGCATCTTGGAGACGGAGTAGAATAGAAAGATTTCTTGGCGATGAAGTGGTAAACAGCACTTTAGTGTTGGCTGCAAAGAGAACATCGAGGAAAGACCCTTTAAATGATTTCAACAAGTACAGAGGAGGGTGGAACGTTAGCAATCGCCATTACTGGGCTGTAAGTGTTGGTTGAAACAATTTCATTTCATTTTGATTTATGTTCTGAAGAAGAAGAAGAAGAATTTTAATTGCTATTGTAGTCGGTGGGTTA
Source organism: Pogostemon cablin (assembly GCA_023678885.1). Classification (NCBI taxonomy): domain Eukaryota; kingdom Viridiplantae; phylum Streptophyta; class Magnoliopsida; order Lamiales; family Lamiaceae; genus Pogostemon; species Pogostemon cablin. The sequence continues at coordinate 28,487,512 of CM042964.1, read as the reverse complement.
CACGGGTGCTCCCTTTTTTGCGATTAGTGCAATTTGGTTTGTGGTGTTCGGTTTTACCCTGTCTCTGATATGCCTCTGCTTCTGCTGCTGCCGACGGGAGCCTTATGGCTATTCTCGATTCGCTTATGCTCTCTCTCTTATCCTCCTCACCTTCTTTACCCTCGCTGCACTGTATGCCTTTCTCTTCTCTTCTCTTCTCATCTAAATCTAATTTTGTGTTTCAATTCAAGAAATTAATTCTCCTTGTTTACGGCCGTAGTGTGGGGTGTGTTATACTGTACACTGGGCAGGGGAAGTTTCATAGTAGCACCGTCAACACTTTGGAGTATGTTGTCCAGCAAGCAAACACCACCTCCGAGAGTCTTCGGAATGTGTCCGGATATCTTTCTGCTGCCAAACAAATCAACGTGGACCAAATGTTTCTGCCTTCCAACGTACAGGTGGACATTGATCGTATCCAGAACAAGATTAATTCTTCCGCCGATACCCTTTCCATCAAAACCCAAGATAATTCTAGAAAGATAAAGGATGTTATTGAGTCCGTGTGAGTTAATTAGTATTACTCAGTGAATCATGTTTTAATTAGGAGTTTATTTGTGATGTTCTTACTCCAACTCCACTTGTTTAATTGTCTGTTTCAGGAGATTGGCTCTTATCATACTCTCTGCCGTCATGCTTCTGCTGGCCTTTCTCGGATTCGGTAATCCTACACTAGCTTGTTATTTCTTTCTTGTCTTGTATTTTATCAATCAGCTTCTGTGTGACATTAATTTGGGACTCGTTTCAGTGTTTTCACTCTTTGGCATGCAGTTTCTGGTCTACCTGTGAGTTCTCTTTCTCTTTCTCTGTATCACCAACAAACAACATAGGATACAAGTAGTATTGAGAATTGTGAGTTGTTTGTGCAGGTTGGTGATAACTGGATGGATTCTTGTGACGGGGACATTCATACTGTGTGGCATTTTTCTTCTTCTCCACAAGTAAGTCAGGCTTAGGCTTTGTTACTTATCATATCATATCATAAGACTCTGGTCTTGTCTTCAGTGTGACGGGAGATACATGCGTGGCAATGAATGAATGGGTCCAAAATCCCACTGCCCATACGGCTCTGGACGATATCCTGCCTTGCGTCGACAACGCCACCGCGCAGGAGACCATGACAAGGAGCAAGGAAGTCACATCCCAACTTGCCACTCTCATCAACACCGTCATCTCCACCATCTCCAACAACAATTTTCCCCCCAGCTCTGGACCCCTCTACTACAATCAATCCGGGCCCCTGCTGCCCACCTTATGCAATCCCTTCAATCAGGACCTGAGCGATCGAGCTTGTGCACCCGGTGAATTGCAGCTGGACAATGCAACAGCGGTGTGGAGTGGATACGTGTGTCAGGTATCGGAAGCAGGAGCAGGAGCAGGGGTGTGCCAGACTCAGGGGCGGCTGACTCCGAGCATGTTCAGCCAGTTGGCAGCCGGCGTCAACGTCAGCTACGGTCTCTACGCCTATGGTCCCTTCCTAGCCAACCTTGAAGACTGCAGCTTCGTGAGGCAGACATTCTCGGAGATAGAGGGGACACACTGCCCCGGCCTGCGCAAGTATAGCCAGTGGATATATGTGGGGCTAGTCATGGTAGCCATTGCACTCATGCTTTCGCTTGTTTTTTGGGTGATTTATGGAAGAGAGAGACGACACCGTGTGTATACCAAGCACCATACGCCCCCCAAGTAGACTGGAGACTATATAGATTGGATTGTATGTTTGTGTGTGTTTTTGTGATTATTATACTCCAATAGAAGAAGAAAGAAAGAAAGAAAACACTACTAAACCTTCATTCACCAATTCACATCTCACTATCTTCCTTAATCAACATTTCTGCCCAACCTTTATTCCTTCATCAACGTTTCTCAATCTTTTTTTTTTTCTTCCATTACAAACACTAACTCCATCATTTATCACTTATCCAATTCCAGTATTTATCAATCTTCTTCCCACCTCCTACGCCATTAACACCCTTTTCTCTTATCTTATATAAATAAATAATAGAATTTCATCATTCAACTACACACCTCCAAGTTTCCTTATTTTAAATTTCAGCTTTCAAACCCAAATCCCTTTTTGGAGTATTTAACTCATTGTTTTATCTCACTAATTGCTTTATCTCATAATTCTCATTTTTCATTTCGCTCATTGCTTTATTTCAAAACTTATTCCCTCGTCTTGAAACTTATTGTCTTAATTAGAAGCTCGTTTTCTCATTTCAAAGCTCAATCTTAATCTCGAAATTCATTATCTTATCTCAATTTCACATCACCATAGCTTAATCATACTTAAAAAAGACATTCCATCTACCTATTACCTACTTTTTGGATAGAAAAATGTTTGTTATATTGCATTAGAAAACATATTTTGTTATAAAATTACGATATATTTATGAATTTCCCCAAATGGTTTTGTAAATAACATCACATGTCTCCAATCAGGCCTATCTCAACTTCACATGCTGCTCAACCGACTGCCATTTCATTCTCTATTTATACAATTTTTCACAAATCTAACCCAATCCGTTTTCTTCACTAATATTTATAATTATTTTCACATTTCATTTTTATTCTGAAATTTAACGAATATCGAAATACTCTATTATTCTGTCGAAACGGTGACAGATATCTCATTCAATTATTTATTTTGAAAAATACCACAGACTAAAACAATTTTTTTTAGAAATTAACCAGATATTTTTGTCTCGTTTTATTATACCAGGTAGGTGTCCCCTCACCCGTATTTGATTAAATCTTTGAGTAAAAATTATTTCATTTCCAATAACTAACTGTATTTGCACAAAATAATTCTGAAGGAATTTACATTAAGAATCAATACTACAAAAGAAAACATGAAATTTAAAATAACAAAGTAGATACAACAAACATGACTAATCCTTGTAAGTTGTTAGAGGCATGTATAAAGTCTCTCCACTGAGGACTAAACTTTACAATAGCAGTAGCAAGAGGTGGAAACTAAGCTGCAGTATTTCCTTCTACTATGGTTCCAAACAGTTCAAATCATAGTGCTGTTCTCAGATCAAAGAATATACTACAGCAGTACACATCCAAGAACAACATGTAATTTTGACAAAATCCAACTTTGTAAGTTGCATTAATGTAGTAGAATCCCTATTTTTATCTTGAAGTCCATGCAGCTTTCTGTTACATGGAGTATGCAACAAGCCAATGCGACAGAACAAAAATAACTTGAATGTTACTACATGTTATAACATGAACAAAATATGCTGCAAAACATAAATTTCATGCTCAAACATTAAGAACATATTTAATAATTGCCAAATCATGCTCATCATACAATGAAGTAACCAAGTTTAATTTAGTCATCAGATTCATAACTATCATTACACTCAAGCTTTGAAGAGGGTTAGCATTTTTTCTTAATGTGATTGTTGTAACTTGTCCCTCTTCAATCACATTAACCAATCACATTGTTGTAATAATCACATTAACCAAGTTTTAGTCACCTCTACTCTGAAAACTTCCTTATTATTAGGCTGATATTTAATTTGAGAATACCTTTAGCTATGATGACATGGTGATCCGTAGATGGCGGCTGCGGGGCTAAAGGAGAGATGCTGCATGGCACCCACAGTTGGGATCCTAAAAGAAGCTATCATTATATAAATTAGACTGAAAAGAACCAATATTTGTCCTTAAAAAGTGTCTGATACTAATGCTACATGAACTTAATTCCCATAAAAAGATAAAGCTTCTAATATGATGATTAAATCGAGCCCACATCAACAAAAAAAATATAAAAACTTGATCAAATTTCATAACTTTTAGCTTCAATCCCCATTTCCTGGAAGTGGAATTCCGAAAAATATGTAGTCCTATCCTAAAAGTGATGGATGAGCTATCCTGGCTAACGCAGCAAGTATAACGCTATGGTAAAAATTTATATCCTTTGATAAGTTTCAACACCCTTAAAAATCAAGCGGGTAAGAAGATATGACAGGTGACCATATTGAAATCTTATACATGCGCACAGCAAAAATGAGAGTGATCCTAAACCATAGAAAAACGATTGTGGGGGTGGTATGAGGAAAGTTATCCTAAGACGCAAATGACAATGAATGAAGATCAGGTAAAGGAAAGAAGTCGCATGTAGAGAAAAAATAAAAAAGTGGTGCAATACAACAAGGGAACAACGTAAAATTAACAGAATCATATTTCCTTACTAAGCTAAAGCAATTATGCTGGGAAGCAGGGGAGAGAATAAGGGAGCAAGTGCAGAAAATGGGATTTGAGAATACAGAAACGGGCCGCTTGGATTAGAGACAATGGTGCCATGCCCCATAAAAAATGGCTTAGTTGATTAGTTGATTCAGGGGCAATTTTACAAGAAAATTTTCATCTTCCCCACAAAGTCTTTCTTCTAAGAAAAAGAAAGCCTAAAACTGTCATGCGAGGAGAACTGTAATCCAAGGCTTACAAGGCCTCACCAACCAAAAGCAAAGGGGAAAGAATCAATTTGGAAAGATAAGTAATCAGACATACCTTTGACGAAGTTGCATCATAGGCCGGCGATTATTGATGATGCATAAGACAACTTGAAGCTTAAATTTGAGATACTGAAGCCGTTGTATGGAGAAGATATTGCGTGAAGAAGGGTTTGGACAATGAGCAAATACAAAGGTATTGTTTGAGTGAGAAGAAGGCAGGAACACTTCACAGGAAGGATGGTGGGGATGATAATTTCAGCGTGCAGAATTACAATTTAAACACCATTTGGAATTTAGTGATTACAAACTATTTTTTAGTTCATATTCATATAGGTTTGTTTGGATTGAGGTATTTGAAATCCAAGGGATTTGAAAATGAATGGATTTAGAATTACTTAGATTTCAAATCCTTTGATTTCAAATCCTTTGTTTTGATGTACTATGGATTTGTAAATGAATTTGCAAATCCTTTGATTTCAAATCCATTGTTTGGCAACAATTTATTAATAATAAAAATTTAAACTCTAAAATTTATATTTATGATTTAATAATTAATAAAAATTAACATGAAAAAATATTTTTATTCACATTTTTATCACAACACACGCGGTGCACAATTGTGATTTTAAAATTATAATATTTTATATGAAATAGATATAAATGTCACCGTCAAAACAACAAATATATAAAAACTACACAAATTAAGAAGACATAAAAAGTCAATAAAATTTTAAGATGAATTCTAACTTGTAAAGCGGAAGAATTAAGAATTAATGATAAATGAACCCATTTCTTCTCTTTTTCAAAACAACAAATATGTAAAAACTACAAAAATTAGGAAGACATAAAAAATCCATAAAATTTTAAGATGGATTCTAACTTGTAAAACGGAAGAACTAAGAATTAATGATAAAATGAACTCATTCCTTCTTTTTTCCTTCATCCGAGAACGCTTTTAACAACTTGAATTCTTCTGGATCACCATTCATCAACTTACGAACAGCCTTGAAAACTTGATCACTAGTAAGCCCTGGAATCGTAGACACAACTTCATGTATTTCAATACCACTTGGTCTTTCTTCTTGATTCTTTTTGCTAGCTAGATACTCTTGAAATGTATTAGCAATTGAACCAACTACTTCAACCAAAGAATCTTTCTTAGATTTCTTATTCTTCTCAACCAAAGTATCTAGCGAGCTTGATGGTCGTACTCGTGTGTTGGACCTTGATGGTGGAGCGGAATAAACCTCAAAATCATCTTCTTCACCTATGGCTTGACTGGCTTCTTCAAACGTTTCTGCACCACGACCTGTTGCTCTATCTCTACCACACAGTAGAATAATATCATCCCAATTATCTATCACTTTATTGTGCATGCCTTTTGCTTCCGGATGAGACTGCATAATTAACTTAAACAAAAATACATGAGAAAATAAATTAAATACCCATGGAATCACCTTATTAGTGCAAATATAAAAATAAAGGAAATTTTTCCAACAAATGCCTGCCAATCACACAATCAAATAATTAGTTCGAAGATATATATCAAAAGCTAGTTATATTAATTTACTTTGTGTATTGGATGCTTGATGTTAATGTCTAGTTCCAAATGATTACAAAAAAATAAATGTAAGACTGATCACATGTGCACTAGTAATCATTTTAAATGAACACAGATTTCAGTCTAGAGCTGTGAAACTGAATATTAAAAAACAAAATAAAAACGCCTTCAAAATAGAATAATAGTTACAAGTTTTAGATCTAATCTCAACATATGCAACCCAAGAACTCCACATATCTGATGTCACAACAATCATCTTCCGCTCCTCATCCCATGTGAAACCACTTTGATTAGATTGGATATCTGATACCACACTATAACACTTTTTCCAATGTTTCAATCTATTTTTCACATTTTCTTTAGTTAAATTCAGATGCAATGTCATGTTTAAGTGTGTCACAACAGCTTGGAGAGCTTGGGGCTTCCAAGTATCACCATCACATTTGTATCCCAAAAGCATCTGATTAGATAGGACATTCGCTAAATGTTAATCCATTTCCTTATTCCAAGTTACATATGGTTGTTTGTACGTAGATTCTGTAAACAAATAAATATTCATACACAACAAACAATTTAATAAAATCACTCTAGTCAAAATATATAAAAGTTACCTTGAACTTGTTTACTTGAAGTATCACCACGAGAAATAGTGTTTTTATTCTTAGAAGATATATTTGTTCCCCTTTTCATGTTGATAGTCAAGCCAGGGACGGTCTGCTTTTATCTACTAGTCATAATGAAAATACAAATGAAAATATAAATTGATCTTAAAAATAGTGTAGAAAATCTAAACTCTAGTTACTTCCCTTTTTTTTAAGTCAGATTAATACAGTTGTCTTACAGCTCACTAACATGAGAGACGGACAATGTCTACTAATTATGAATTAAACTAAAATTAGAACATAAGTTGGTATGTGAAATTTGTAGACAAACATGGTTAGATAAGTCAATTATCCATGAATGATGTATGATAAGGTGAAAGGTTACAATTATCAAAATCAATATACAGGCCACTATATGCAATTCCATGAAGCTTCAATTGCAGATCTATTCTTGGATTCTTTCAAAGACACAACAGAGTATGTGGAGACAAAAATGTTGTCAGTTTCAAGTATGGGGTTACCTTTGATAATGAAGTTACATCCATGCATTGCTTAGTTTTTCATTTTCTTGCAAAGCTTTTAATAGTTGCTTAGTAATCCAGGGTTCACCCAAAGCAACCACTTGGGATTGGAAAAACACCCCATCTCCCTCTGTCCAATCAAGATCCAATTTCTCACTAGGCATCCCATAATTTCACCTTATTTTCATCAATTTCATTTTGGCCATGTTGGAATCTCAACTAGATAAATACAACAAAATAAACATTATACTAATAATCTAGTATCAAAATAACCGCATCCACTAAATAATTTCTACATTTGTGTTGGTTTAAACTTCACTACCATTGAAGCCAAGATAGCAATGTCTATGACAAAATCTAGTATCTAACTGGTCATCCTTTTACTTCAACAACTACGAGATATCAGATTATCAACTGATTAGTCATTCAATTGCAATTCAATTAAACAACATCAAAATTTGCAATAAACCATTTGCAGTCATCATAGATCATAAGAATATAATATACTTACCTATGGGAATCAGTCCCCCAAATGAAAACAGTTTATTCGATTTACAGTTTAGATTATCTATTCTTTCCTATACTGAAACTCAATCGTGAAGAGTAAAATCAGCTTAATACACCAATTCAAAATTTACAATAGTCATCTAATTAGAGTGGGGTCAATGGATTGGATTATTTCCGATAATTTTTTAGGAAAGTAGAAGGTGAAAGAGTACCCATTAACTACAAGCCAGAACATGAAGCAAGTGAGAAACTCACCTTAAAATTTCGGCTGCCTGAAAATTCACAAATTAGCCTGATTGATCGAACTTCATTGATTGAGAGAAGTTGGTGCGGATTAAGGTTGCGTTGAGCGATAGTTAAGACAGAGTGAGAAAAATATTCAAGTGAGAGAGAGAGCAAGATTTCAGCGATGTGTTGGAGGAAGCGAGATTTTTCAGCGATGTGTAGGAGGAAGCGAGTCGGAGAAGACGACGGGAGGGATTTGAATGACTAGGTTTAGGAGTGAATTTGAAATCCAAGAAAAAAAGCCTAAAAATTTTGATTTCTAAATCCAGGATTTAGAATGAGCTGATTTGGAAAAGTAGAATTTCAAATGGACGGATTTGAAAAAGTTGGATTTCAAATCCACTGATTTACTTTCCTATCCAAACAGGCATCGTGGATTTCAACTGTGGATTCACAAATCCATCGCCAAATCCGTCCATCCAAACGCGGCCATAGATTAACTATTAACATCTACTTGAAGAACCAAACATGCACAATAAGCTTGGGCTTGGGTCAAGATAATCTTTATTGCATTTTATGCACTAAGAATCAGTTCAAACATAAACATCGCCAGGAATATGCATAGGCAAAAGCAGGGCAAAAGACTCTAAACCAACAATTACCAGCTACATAAAAATTCAGCTTTCGATGCTAAACTACCCACACGGTAAAACACAATTTTATCCATCGAGAACCTATAAAAGTATGAGTACCCAGCTAGAACTTAACAATGTGTATGCATGACATTAAATACTGACTAATGTGAATGCATGGAACTTGAAATCAAAATCACATATATATCACACAGTAAAAATGTGTAGCAGTTTAAATTTTCTTTGAAACAATTCATCAAACACCTGATGGACCACACATTAGTAGATAACACCTACATAACACAGTTAAATCTGTACACTTAACTACCTAGCTAGTGGGAGTACGACGGTGAGGGAGTGGACGATACCTTAGTATTGTCGTCTTCTACTCGGAAGTGGAGGAAGGCCAGAGCTGTAAGCGCCGCGATATCACAGGGAAAAAATGCTTAATTAGGATTCTTATCTAGAAAATGAGAAATTGAAATGCTTAGGATTCTAATTTGAATGGAAATTGTTGATAGACAAATTGAGATGTAGAAAGATGAATGCACCATCTGACCAACCAAATGCAAAGGGGAAAGAATCAATTTTGCAAGGAATTAATCAGACATACCTTTGACGAATTTGCATATTTGCGGAGATTGATTGATGACGCTTAAGACAAGTTGAACCCTAAAACTTTGAGATAATGATGCCGTTGTATGGAGAAAATATGGTGAGGAAGGGTGTGGAGTGTGGACAATGGCCAAAGAAAGAGGTATTGTTTCAGCGAGGGCTGAGGAACAACAACTAGGTATGAGCATTTCATTGGGATCTTGGATGTCCCGTTACATTTTGGTATTATATCTCCTATTACACACGTTAGATGAGTTATACGTATGCGGAGAGAAAAATCTCAACCTTTCCTTTAGGGTTGATTGTTAGGGTATAGATTAGTTTATCATACGTATTAATCATCCAACGACTTGTAATAGAAGATGTAACACCAAAATGCAACAGGAGATCCGAACTGTTTCACAGACATGTGTACATGTAGCAAGAAAGAAATAAACACATAAAAGGGAATTACCTCTGCCACACATGAAATAGGTGACCGGCAACCATACCTAAACTGGCCGAAATCTAGGTGAAATCTTATTAAAAGTAAGATATATTAATAAATAATCGCATATAGGATGCACGTATAATTGTGTATAGGGATACATTGGTTAAAAAAGTTGTGTATGATCGCACACATAATCATGTTGCATGACACGTCGTGAACTAGGAATGATGTCCAAATTTTTTAAAAGTTGCATTTAAAAAAGAAAAAAAATTTTGTGTGGCATTTTTTAAATGGCCAAGTATATATTTAAACAGCTCACATAATTAATTATGTAAACCCTTGTTGTTTATGTTTTGTTATGCTCTTGTGTGTTTATTTTGAATTATGTGGGGTTTGAAAAATAAAAACCAATAAAAAGTAGTATAGGCTTGTTTTAAGTTTTTATTTAAATGAATGTATTGTATAACAGGTGTGGAGTATGTGTAAAATGTATTAATTAATACTACCTCCGTCCATCACTATTCATTTTGTCATTTTAATCCGTCTAATCTTTGCCCGGTTTGAAAGTAGACCTTGTAGAAAAGCGGATAGGAGAGGTAGCCTATAGACTCAAGCGACCAGCTCGATGAAAACTCACCCCTAAAAGTATACATTTTCCCTTTTTAGTAAAAAGGTACACACATGACCCACCAATCATCACTAATACAACTACCCACTTTATTTGAAATAATAATATTCCTTAATTTACGTTCAAAAAGCAAGTGAATACTTTTACAATGGACGAATGGAGAATGAGAGAAGAAATGAGAGATGAGAAAAAAAAATATTAATTGAACGAAAAGAATGTGTAAAAGGTTGGCGAGTTATGGAATAATACGGTATGTAGATTTATATAGCGATAATTTTGAGAACCAGAGTGAGGATTTTGAAAATTGAAATCCAATTTTTAAAATTGAAAATAAACATAGCATTAGGTTTTAATGTTTCTTTAAGGTTTAGAGAAATACTCCCTCCGTCCCATGAAATATTTCAAGTATTGGTGTGTGTGTGGAGATTAAGAAAATTTTATTTTTAATGTATAAAGTAAGAGAGAGAATATATATTTTAGTTAATTTAATGAAAAATTTGTGTAAAGTTGTTGGAAAATGTGAAAAAGTGAGTATTATATTGGGATGTGTGTAAAAAGTGAATATTATAATAATTATTTTTTACCAATTTTAATAAAAGTGAAGTGTGAAATACTTTGAGGGACGGATAAAAAAGGAAAATGTGAAATACTTTAGGGAACGGAGGGAGTATCACTCAAGCATGCTAAATTATTTCGATCAAGCGAGATTTAACAATTACAATAAACAAAAAACTCTAGAACTAAATCAGAAAATAACTCATATATATTCATTTTCTAAGTACACTTTCTAAGTAATAGACTTCCATTTCTAGGTATTAAATAATTAAATCTGAAAAAACCCACAACCCTTTATTCCTATTCTAGGCTATTCATGCAAAATTTCAATTAAAGACTAATCCAGTATGGATCTTCTATAGGTACAAAAAGAATTATTTCTATGATTTATCAAAGTACTCTCACAATTTTGTTTTGTAAGATGATCAGATATCCTAAATGGAGTCTCTAATAATTAAATGTTATATGAGTTAATCTCTCACAATTACCAAATATGACAATTATAATTATGAACGCATCCAAATTTCAATTATATAACAATTCAAACTAACTTCATGTATCTATAATCGAAACAAAAATTAAGAACCATTTTGTAGAAGTTAAAAAAATATTTTTAATAAAGGAATAAGATCTAGAAATCGGCAAAATAATAAATCTAATGCCTAGATCATAAATCTGACATAATTTGAACATTCAAAATCCTAACACTATCGAAAGAAACTTATATCTCATAATATTTCAAGCAAATACCATGTCTATAGAAGACAATTTATCCATGAGTGTAAAACTATAAAGTAGAAAGGAAAGATAAGAAAAAAAAAACCCTAGTGGTAGCATAGTCCTTTGTTAGCTGTTAGCCTGGCTGGCTAAATTGCCACTTACTGTTTGTCATGATCACATATTTATATATATGGTATGGTGCCTTATTTTTTGCGGGAATTGATTGTATAAACAAGGAAAGAAAATCGAGATTGATTGGAAAAGAAGATCGAGTTTGATTGAGATCCTATTGACGAAATTGATCAGGAAGTTTTGGAGAAGATTGTAGATTGATTTGATTTATGGAGATTGACAAAGCTGTGCACACAAAATCTATAAAAGGGACGAGTAGTGTGATTTAAGTGATGACCTCGGACGAACAGTCTTAGCGTATTTTGTTTTAGTTGGTTACTAGTAATGCCCCGTGCGATGCACGGTCATCAAAGAAAATATAAATTTAGTTATTCTAATAAGTGATATCCAATTGAGGAATAAAATTGAGATTTTTGGATTTAAAAATATAATAATAAATAATGATATATATTTATTTTGAAATTTTGATACAATAGATTTTAAATTTATGTTAAATCAATGAATTAGAATATTAAATAAGTAGATATTATAGAAGGTGAATATGTTGAAATGAATTAGAACATTAAATGAGTACATATTATAGAAGGTGAATATATTGAGGGTTGTAAGACCACTTTTCATTTATATACTATATACTATATAAATTATGGCTAATATTACTATGCACCTGGGTGCACCCTAAGATAAGATGCATATACTTTCACAAACGTATACAATTATGAACAAAAATGTATACATTTTGTTAATGAATTTTTTGTTAATATTTTTTAATGAAAAATTGGGTTTAAAAAAATATATAATTATTAAATAACATGTATACACTATTGAATAAAAAGTATACACATATATATGGATGCTAGTTTTTTTATAATGAAAAATTGGGTGTGAAAAAAATATACAATTATTAATAAATATGTATACAAAAAAGAACTGAATACATATTATTTTTTTCATCTTTCTTCAAAATCAATAATTTTATTTATTTTGCAATTTGTTTTGGAAGTCGAAACTTCTTTCTATACACTATAATGTATACATATTATTCTTTTCATCTTTCTTCAAAATCAATAATTTTATTTATTTGTAATTTGCCTCGGAAGTCGAAATTTCTTTCTAATAAGTTTCAAATAAATTATAAGGAAGTCATAACTTTTTTCTAATGAATTTTAAATAAGTGATATATGTGTTTTTTTTTTTAATTTGCCCCAGAAGTTTTTTTTTTTAAATTGGCTTGAAAATCAGAACTTTTTTTAATGAGTTTCAAATAAGTGTTGCATCCATGTGATGCACGGATAAAAAAAATAAATTTATAAAAAATAAGTGTTGCACCCGTGTGTGATGCACGAATAAAAAAAATAAAGTTATAAAAAATAAAATTGTGTGATTATAAAAGAAAATAATAGTGGAAGAACATATATGTTCTTTCAAAGGTATAATAGCAATATTGTCCCTTTAACTATGATACCACTTATATATTTAAAAAAAATTAGATGCGAAAAAATTGGATAAGTCGTGTGTGAAACCGTCTCATATGAAATAATTTTACACTTTTTAAATTAGTTATCACTTCCTCTATAAAATGTTACCAAATTTACTATAAAATGTTATCACTTCTTATTTAAATTATAAATTGTTTGAAATAACATTATCACATTTTATTATAGTAGAAGTTTTCATTTTTTATTCATCTTACATAAGTTCTTACGTAATACAGTCCCACACAAATCTTTACTAAAAAAATTAGAGATATAAAATTTATAATATAAGAATATGTATGTTATTAAAAATATAATAATATGAACTTGTGTAATTTTCTGGGGAGAAAATATGAATAAAATAATAATATCTTAAATAAAGATTAAAAAAAATCACATGAATAAAAAATAGAACATGAATAGCATTGATAAAATATGATTTGAACTTCTATTCATAAATTACTATTGTGGCTCAATAATTAAATGAAATTGTATTTTCACCAAAATGAATATTAAATATTGTCCTTGTAAAAAATTATAATGTAATAAAAGCAGCTTACACTATGCTTTAATTTCAAGATGATAGATATTAAGGTATTGTCATAAAAATAAAATTGTAATATAATCAAAACACCTTATGGTACACTTTAATTTTGACATAAGCTTGCATGTGTTTGGTCTTGCGCGTTCAAATCCTGTGTAAAAAATCAATTTTTTAAATTAAACGTTAATACTATTGATATTTACTTTTCGATAAAATAATACATTTATTAATTAAAATGAATATCTTTAAAATAAAATGTAATATTTTTAAAAAATTCTTATGCACCCGTGAATACGTAGTAAACAAATTCTTTTAAAATCATCATAAAATTTTACGGTAATTTTGGAATGGATGCACCGCGAATTTACTTATTAATATTATAACACTATTATAGATAATTGTATAAAAAATTATTCATAAAAATAACTTCATTATCGTATAAAATATCATCACTGCCATTACTTTCTAATTATGAATTTTTTTTAAAAAAATTATAAATATCAAATTGCATAATTATATTAAATTATATGCATTAGACAAGATACTATCGAAAAAAAATTAGTGTATATTTGTTTGAAATTTTTTATTTTCATTATAATCTAATTGTGGGCAATATATTATTATGCAATTATATTAGCTATTTAATTATTTTATGGACTAAATTAAGTGGTCTAATTAAGGTAAAAAGTCCATGAGCTATAATAATAAATAATATTGGCCAGTAGATACCCAATACTACATAACTAAGGTGATTATGGTCCCCAATATACTAAGCTGCACATAGTCTTCCCTTCTCCCCATCGGGAGGGATTACTACGGTCCCCATAAGGAATAAGGAGGCTTAGTAGAGGAAGACCTGACCCCGAGTTCGTGTTCCGCCTAGAGAACTCAATGGATCAAAGGTACGTTTCGGCATTATGGTTTTATCTCAATTTATCATAATAAGGTTAAGGCATTAGGATTTATGGATTTATTTTCAACAAGTGATATCAGAGTCACCCTATGTATGATTCTCTGAGATCCGTTAAAATTGTGTTTAGATCCAATATTTATATTTGATCATTACGTGAAATTATTTATGGTACATTAGAATAATTTTCAATTTTGATGATTGATAATTTTAACTATTTCCGTGATTGGATTAAGTAATGTTAATGCATATACCTATACGTGCACTAGTGATTCAACTTTGCATTCAGTATTCTAGTATACAGATGCAATTCTGGAATTTTCATTGCAATATATTTATTATATGTTTTCTTTCATATGGTTCTGATGACGTGTAATGATTTCGAAAATCAATTGAAATAATGTCTCATCTAAGAATAAAATTAGTTGCCAACTAATTTTGTGTGTATTAAAAATTGCCATTTCGTAAATGCATCTAATTAAACAAGCATACAGAAAACTTGAAATAATTGAAATTGCAATCCTGTCATTAGATACGGTTGTTATGTCCTTTCAAATCTTGCATTCCACTACATGGTTTAAAATCTATTCCGTAAAGATTGTTAGTGGAACTTTTTGGTTGGCTTAATGTCAGAAATATTGGTTCCTGTCATGAAAGCAGTTTGTAGATAAGACAATTTTATTGATTTAAATTAAAATTTTGCCGATAGAAGTATTCTTTTGCAACAACCATGGTAATTGAATCTTGTGACCACTCAATCTCGTATTTTACATTTACTAGTGCATGGTAAGGAGAATGGCTGAGAATGAATTTAATATTTAAAGTTTTGGAATAAATTTTATTATTAAATTTTTGCAAATTTTTATAGATGGTACATGTGGATTCATTTAATTTAATCATTAATGTTGGGAGTTTCATGATCCTACAGAATTAGTTGGATTTGAATTTCAAGTCAATTCTGTTTTGTTAATTTAAGATATTATGATTCCATGGCTCTTATCAATCATCAAGATAAGTGTGTATACGTTGGTTGATATGATACATCTAAAGCACCATTCATTTTTTGTGACTTATAATATTTATACACATGAAATTAGTGTATTATGTTATTTTGGTAAAGGATGTTATTTTAGTGTTATTTTGGTAACGTATATTAATAAGTTTTGTACCATATTAATTTAGATCTGCATTAATGTACGTATATTCAAATTATTTGTAAAATGATATTTTATTATCATCAAGTGTGTCATGGCGCAAGTTATAATTACACACTTAGTATATACACTAATGTTAATACGCCTATTGAGATTAATATGTACATGGATTCAAACTCCAGATTTTAAGAAGTGCACGTTTTAAGAGATATGGGGATAAATGCATGATTTGCCTTTTTTAAAAAATTAATTTCTCTTATCACATATCATTTTGTGATTGAGTCACATGCAATTGATTGAATTGGCAATTAAGTTATCTAAATTGCATTTCTGCTTATGGTAAAGTTTGTGAGAATGGCAATTAGGAATTGAGTTTACGGTTGTGTATCTCATTCTAATTGGATCGATTAAGTTCGGATATCAGCTTAAATTGTTAATGAATGACCAAATGGGCTACTGACTACCTAATACTCGTTCTGTTGTTATTGGTGAGATTTAAGCACTTATGACAGTAATTATGGTAATTTAATTAGTATTCTGAAAATGCATGTGGCATCAACTTGGCAAGACATGCATTTTTTCGATATATATTCATAATAAATGTGAATTTACAATCTCTGCCACGTTTCAGATGTGTTTGGTTGATTTGCATTAATGTTTTGATTTAATGGATGTTTTTGGTTAACGGTGCTAATAAGAATTATTTATAAAGGATATTTGCCTAATTTAATTAATTTATTCTAAATTAGGATTTGAAATCCTTAATTCAAGTTAAAGAAATCTTTCAATATATTTAAATATGGGTGAATCATCCCACGTTCATCACCCACATTCCTATTTGGTTTTTTGGAATTTAATTAAAATATATTGGGGAGACATTTTTAATGTCGTTCAATTAAACGTAATATTTATTTTAAATATTTATTTAATTGGTATAGTAATTTTTCGGTCTAGTCAATCAAAGCATCATGTTGCCAAAGCAGCCTCTGTGTTTGGAGTGCGACTTTATTGAAATTACATAGATGAGTGTGGAATTATTTATGTGTTCTGTGTTCGGCCCATAGGTAGGCACAATTTGACAGAATAATAACACACATGTGATAATAAGTATGTGATAATTATTTAAATTGTTCATATGAACATTTGTCGGTCCATAGATAGACTTTTATTTGACAGAAATTATTATCAATACTTGATTATTACACCAAGATTACCTCTGCAGTTAATTTTTGTCCATAGACGAGGTTAATGTTGCACAAGGTGTCTTGTGATGGGTCCCCAATTAATAATGTTGTGTGAGTGTATCTTCATGCGGGTATTGATCGGCCCAAAGGTAGATTAATATTTGGCCCGAAATACACAAGCACCTGTGGTCGTGAATACGTGATAATTATTTGTTTAACATGTGAGTAATAAGTTGGCCCAAAGGAAGACTATTGCTTGACAGTTTTATTGTCAGTATTTGACTACTACGTAGAGGGTGTCACTTACAAGTTAGTATTGTTGTCATTGGACTTGATACTAATGATGTGCTAGAATCCTCAAGATGATTCTATACTATTTAAAATTTGAAAGATTATAAAGTTTAATGCGAACATGGTAAATTATTTTACAATAATTCTTTATATAATTAAGAAGTCTACTAATTAAGTTTAACATATATCAACAATAAAATCATACATGATGAGAACTTCAACAATAAAGATGAGATTAGAAGGATTCAAGAATATTTGGTCTCAATAAAGTATAAGGGCAATACAAAAAAACTCATTAAGAAAACTGATAAAAACAACTAAAGTATAACCTTTTGTTCACTCCTAAAGGCTTGTGAGATTGTTTTATAATACACCACATTAAGATTATTTAACATGAATGGTATTGTGGTGTAGTTAAAAGACAAAAATAGTACTCCACAACATATGGTTACTAATTGGAGAAATACTAAAAAATTGCAGCTTATGGTCTCAATAAAGTTCCAACCAAAGTAGTTGTGAGAACTCTTTGAGTTTCACATATGGTGATATCCAACTAAGGCTAGAACATTGAGATCTACTAAAGAAAATTGGGTTCAAATAAATACAAATTACTTTATTGGTTATGAATAAAGATAAAAGTTTATAATCCAATTGATCGGATGATATTTGAGGCGCATAATACAGTATTCTTTGAGGATGTTGATTTGGGAGGAAGAATAATATTAGAGACATTGTCTTTAAGGAGGAGTCTATTTCGACTCCCACTTATGCTTTTAAGAATGGTGCAAATCCAAAATAACGATATGATAATGTCGATAATATTTAAGGCATAACAAAATCAACAACCTCGAGAGTTAATGTCACTAAGGAAACCATTAGAGCTGGGAGAAAAATAATTCGGATCAATATATAGTTTTCTCCTAAATAATGAGGACACTATGAAATTAATGGTAGAACATTCCAACAATGTTCATCAAGCCATGCAAAGTCCATATATTCGAAAGTGGGTTAATGCTATAAGTTATGAGTTTAAATCAATATAAGATGATCAAATTTGCATCTTAATAAAGGATTATACTCAAAATGAAAGAAAGACATTGTTTTAAGGAACTTTCTATCCGATTACTTAGAAAGATTCTTTTAAGATAATCATGACATTAGTAGCATATTTTGATCTTGAATTGCATTAAATGGATATAAAGATGATGTTTCTTAAGGGTAACGTTGATTAAACGATCTCAACGGTCTAAGAGCTAAAAGGAAATCCATATATTAATTCAAGTTTATCTTTCACATATAGGAATCACAACTATCATCATGATGTAATTGTCTCATTTAGTTTTGAGACAAATATAGATGAATGTGAGATTCAGTGGGAGAATGTTTAAATTAAACTAAGGGAGACAAGTGTTGTCTCAATCAGGTGTCTTAAAATTAAACTAAAGATTTATGAAATGTATAAAAATTCTATATGTTTTGGCTATTGGAAGTTGTTTTATGATGAGGTCTCTACAAGACCTAATTTGGCTTATGTTGTTGGTATATTAAGTAGACATTTAAGTAACTCTAGTATAGATTTTTATAAAGTATTTACAGAGAACTATGGATAACATGCTTGCACATCAGAAATCAGATTTTTTAGATATCATAAAGTAGTCTGATTCTGAGTTTGTTGGATGCTAATACGGTATAAGATCCACTTTAGGCTACATCTTATGTTGGTCTGGAGAGCTATACAAGTAAAAGTATAAAGAAAACACTTTAGCTCCTTAACTATGACAACAGAATTAGTAGCACACTAAGAGGCATTCAAACATGAAATAAAGGTTGTGAAGTTTAGTCACATAAAGTTTATTGTGACAGTTAGTTCGCAGTAAAGTATTAACGACAAGAGTCCTATAAGTCAAGCATATTGACATAGAATTCTTGGTTGTTAAAGAAAATATTTTTTGTAGATAAAATTTTAGTAGAACTTATTGTGATAGACTCCAAATGAGGATTCGCCACTTATGTGTTCCATGCCCTGTAATTGAGCTAACTACTCATTTGGGTATTATATGATTTTAGAATATATTAGTTTAGTGGGAGTCTATATTTATTGCTCTTTAAAGTTTTAAGACACTTTGATTTGGATAATTCTGTTTTCTGCAAAATAAAGTTGATGGTTTTGAATTCATTGTGAATTCAATAAAGGTAATTTTTCTATTTTGTAATATTTTACATTATGGATTGATCTCACTAAAGTTTAAAGTTGGACCAGTTGGAAATAGACATGTTGTTGATCACATTGCATGTAATTTCCATGCTACTCACCATATTTGATCTATGTCATTGAGTATATTGATATTAGTGATTGTCGAGGTTTAATCACGATTTGTAATATGGTGAATGGCGTGGTAGTTCTATATTAGTATATGAGATGGACCAGATTGTTAAGTATAGCCTGAAGAGAAATAACATAAAGTTGCGCAACTAAGGACTCTTGATATAATTGCTTTGAGAAATATACAGCCCAAGTGAGAGATTGTTGGAAAAATTTTATTTCCATTATAATCTAATTATGGGCAATATATTATTATGCAATTATATTAGCTATTTAATTATTTTATGGACTTAATTAAGAGATCCAATTAAGGTGAAAAGTCCATAGGCTATAATAATAAATAATATGAGTCAATTGAGTAGATATCAATACTACATAACTAAGGTGATTATGGGTGCCCAAGTTATGTAGTATATAAAGGCAACCAGGTTATTGAACTTAGTCTCAATTTTGGTACAAATTGATAAGAGTAAGCGTACTCTATCGTTGTATGTAGACGTGGTGACCAAGTGCAAAATTTATAATATCGAACCCAAGGAAGAAAGTGATGTATCCGTATTCGAAATATGTTTCACTCTAGAAGGACTAATCAATAAAGGGAAAGTTTAATTACACTATAGTTAACAACTAGGAAAGCAATTAAAGATAGAAAATGTACATCTGAGATGGATGATGGGTGAAGGTGAGCAATCTAAGAAGTATATAAGACAATCAATATAATGGAAAAGGCTCATGTAAATTCACACACACATATGCATTGAAGGTCATCATGTTATGATATTAAGGGCAATCACTTATGTACCCTTAATCCCTATGGTCAAGATAATTAGGTTCTCAACTCTTTTACAAGTTTAAATCTCGTCTTGCTTTCAATTCTCATGAAGGTACTATGATTATAAGTTGGGTTCCCTTCACTAGTTCATCACTAATGTCCTATCATGAGGTTCTAAGCACAAGAAGGGTATGACTTACCTCCCCTCATACTAACTAAGTCATCTCATGCAATCAATGATTCAATTAAACCACTAAGCATAATATTGGAATGATCATCCTAACACTATGAATAGAAAATTTAACCACACAAATCATACGCGAAATGAGAAATAACATTCATGATAGAAAATATTCATACAATCAATTCATCAAATATATGGTGTGCAAAATCTACATTATCCTTCACCAATTATATTGTTAGTCTCACATGAGGACTAGCCACTATAAATAATTACAAAATTAATATAATCTATGGCTTGCTCCATTTGAGCTAAATAATGAAGAAAACAACAAGTCAAAGTTTGATTGGCTTCCCATTTGAAGTTGACCTTATCTTCCTTCAATATGCTCCAATCTTCACTCCGTGATGTTCTTCCCTTCCTTAGATTGGTGGATTGATGGAATTGTGGATTCTATTTGAGGAAATCAAGGGGAATGGATGGATGGATTGAAGGATAGAGGGATGGGATGGAGATGAATGAAGATGGAGGAATGGATGATGGATGGATGGAGAGGAGTGTGTGCAGCCCAAAACCTTCGATTTTCTGCTGCAAATGGTGTAATTGGGGGTATTTATACCCCCTTGGCAAATCTGGAAATCGCACTTGAATTTTGACATTTTTGCAAGAAAACACGGTCGTGTTTTCTTGTATCTGCCCGTGTTTTCTTGTCTGTGGGATTTTTTTTTTGCCAAAGTGCAAGAAAACACGGGCGTGTTTTCTTGCACCTGACCGTGTTTTTATGCAGATTTTCAGCATTCTGTATGTTTGGTCACTGCAGAAAAACACGGGCACTACATAAAAACACGGGCGTTTTTTTTATGTATTTTGGCTAATTTTATATTTTCTTCAACTTTCTCCTTTTTTCATGCTTTTATCACCATTTATCTTCATAATTACATATTCAAAGACATGAAAATCATCATCATCATTTTCCCAAAATACAATATAAAAAGATACAAAAATACAAAATAAGATAACAAAAAAACACACATAAACGACACAAAATCTAGGTGAAAATAGCGACGATCAGTTATGGTCCCCAATATACTAAGTTGCACATAGTCTTCCCTTATCCCTATCGGGAGGGATTACTACAGTCCTCATAAGGAATAAGAAGGTTTAGTTGATGAAGGCTATATAACCACTGACCCGGGTTCGTGTTCCACCTAGAGAACTCAATGGATCAAAAGTACATTTCCGCATTATGCTTTGATCTCAATTTATCATAATAGGATTAAGGCATTAGGATTTATGATTTTATTTCTTACAAAATTAACAACATATAACTCAATATATATGTTAGTTAATAGCAAATGCATCATATATTACTCCTCATCATTAAATTGCATTTTATTCATCTTATCATCAAAACTACGTCTTATTGCATCATTCAAATTTATTAACAGATATGTGAGATTCCTACGGGTGTTGCATCCTCACCCCAAATTAACGGATATTAAATTCTTTTTGGTGTTTTTTTTAATTATTATTATTATTATCATTATTATTATTATTATTATTCAACCTCTTCTGTGCATATTTTATATTTTCACATGCTCAAAATATCATGTTTCAATTAATATTTTCTTTATATATGAAGAATAAATTAGATCCTATCCTTTTTTCATTATTAGTAGTATTATAATATTTTCAATAAATAATGCCTTTTATTTCTTAAAGATCACATCATATATATCTTATAAATTAGAAATCAGCAATATAAACACATCTATATATATATGAAATACTAAATAACAATTTCACTACTTGATATTAATAAATCAATCAATTTAATATTATCCAGTTGTATTATTGAAAATAAGCTCTTCATAAACACATTTATTTGTATACATAAGTAGAGGAAAGAAAAAAAAAAGAAAAGAAGCGAGATCTCTAATTAATCCACTCAATCTCCCAAAATAGGCTTAGATCTTCTTTCTCTTGTTAAAGAATACTGTATCTTTTATCTTCCAATATCTAATAAATCAACTCAATTTCTTTTATTGGCTTAGATTTTACTTCTCTCTCTTGTTAAAAGAATATCTTTCTTTTATCTTTCTAACATTTTCTGAATTCAATTTTAGAGGAAGGTACAAAATCTTTGATCTCTTTTCATTTCCCTTGTGAAACAATCCCTTCATTTGTTCTACTTAGAGAACTTGTAAACTTCTTCATTCCCTAATCCACTATTCCTTTTAAATCAGGGCTAAGAGGAAGCAACCCCACCATGACTGTAAAACAATGGCAAACCATGTCACCTTGCCAAGACAAGGGTCGGATCCCCGCACCCCATCCATTCACACAGAAATTAAAAAAAAAATAAAATCATGACAACCTCAATCACACCATTCCTGCAGAATCGATGGATTTGAGATCTAAAGCAAGTGCCGGCATCCCCACTCCTCCGCCATCCAATGGGGGAGATAATCGGATATGGGGGTGTAGTGATTTTTACGGTGGGGAAGAAAGTTAAGTAGAGAGAGAAAATGAGAGCAAAGAAAAAGTTGAAGAGGTCTTTGAAAAGTTTGAAAGATTATTTATAAAAATAGGTGAACTTCGCCACAATCTTCTGCCACATATGTATATTATATTATATTATTAAAAATAGTGAAAAATTTAGGGGCTAATTTTTTTTCTTTCAGACGTCAACTTCCATGGCAAGCTACTATCTAAATTTTATATGTATATAGATAAAATATATTTTAAAATCATACTATATGTCTTGGGAAACAATCACATCGAAATAATATTTTAATTTACAATCTTAAAATATAATTAAATATATTAAATATTTTAATAATTATGATAAATATTAAATTTTAATATTAAAATATTCTATATTTTATAATAATTTTTAATTATGTATTATATAGACAATATGGATGTTAAAAAATATATTTTTAAAAGTTGGTTAATTATGATCAATATTTCAATAATTATGATCAATATTAAATTTGAATATTAAAATATTCTATATTTTGTAATAATTTTTAATTATATTTTAGACAATATGAATGTTACATTAAATATTTTTAAATGTTGGATAATTATGATCAATATTTCAATAATTATGATCAATATTAAATTTAAATATTAAAATATTCTATATTTTATAATAATTTTTAATTATATTTTATATAGATAATATGGATGTTAAATTAAAGATTTTTATTTTTTAAATATACATTTACAATAAAAAAAGTTATGGACAATTAAAAATTTTGGTGGATTGTAATTTTAAATATGAAAAAAATAATTTATTGGTAGTCTAAAGAAAAAAGCATTCTTACAAAAGATTTGCACAATTTTAAGGGCATTACCTATTCAATTAGAATTAGCTTTTTGAGAGCAAAGCCAAGTTTGATTGGATTAGAGGAGAGGCAGCTTTTGATCGGAGCGTGATCTTAATTTTAATTTAATTTTTCTTTTAAAATTATTGTTTTATTTAAGGAAAATATTTTTAGAGAAAAAATCAATCTTTCTATTTTTTAAAGACTTTCCTATGATATATACATTAGATATAGATTAATTAAATAATTAAATTATTATAATTACTAATTTATTTATTATAATAATGAATTAGTTGTGATTAATTAAATTTTTATTTGTTGTTTAAAATTTCGGTAAATATTAATAAATAAAAAAGGTATTTTAAAATACAATAAAATTTAATATTTGAGTTTGAATATATTTTATATAGGCAATATGGATGTCCGATCAACGAATAATTTAATATTTTATTCATAAAAATATAACATTAATTTAAAAAGTTATAATTGTTTTAAAATTTAAGAGAGATTTTAATTTTAGATAGAAAAGGAAATAATCTTATTGGTTGATATCTTTCAGCAATTACACGTGGCTTCTCCATCCATTCTTAACTTTCTGCTTTTTCTTATTTTTTTTATTATTGCTACTGCATAAACTTAACTTTACTATATATATAGTAATCATGTTTTGGTGGGACTTACTAAATATAAGCCTATTCTATTTTTATGTATATATATATATATATATAGATAGATTTGTCTTGTTGTTCTTTTCATCATTCTGAGTTGAAAAGAAATTATGTTTTCTTTGTCCAGCTTGTGATTAATGTTATTGAACGAGAGGGATTCTTGATCTTAAATTCTAGGGATAGGCCAAAACTAGAGTTAGATTCAAACGTGACAAGTAGTTGTGACAGGTTTGTCTAGTTATTGTCAAGTGCATGTTGTAATTCTAATGGATAGTTTTGAGGGAATGACGAAGTCTTCCTGTTTCAATTCTTTGATGTTTTATAACAAGTTATCTTCATATTTTTATATAAAACATCAGATTTAAGAATTACATTTGGCATCAGAGCAGGTTGTCTTGTTTTATTCCAATTTTCTTCCTTCGTTTATCATGAGTTCTCGTGACATTAGCTTTGCTGTGCATCCTCCTTTCTTAGATGGATCAAATTATCCATATTGGAAATCCATAATGATATATTTTTTTTAAATCTATTGGTGATGGAGAAGTTTGGAAGGCTGTTGAGGAAGGATGGACTCATCTTTTCACAGTTGAGACAGATGGAGCCGACCAACTCAAAACTGAAGGATGGTCCGATGAAGAGAGGAAATGTGCATTTTCCAACAACAAGGCTCTGTACGCTATTCTCTCATCATTAGATGTTCAACGTCATTCCTTAGTCTCCACATGTAGTGAAGTCAAGGAGGCATAGATAATTTCTTACGTGTTTATAGAGCAAGAATACTCTACCGTTGTGTAGAACGAGTGACCAAGAAATAAAATATCGAACCCAAGGGATTAGAGTTAAACATGATACGCACTAAATAATTATCACCACTAATAATTAAGACATAAAAACCTTTTTAAGAGTTGGAAATTATAACTAATATTGCAGAAAAATAAATAGCAAATAAAATAAATAAATGGATGTCACACTCAATCACAGGTGTTTCAAGAGACAAGAACAAGATAGTTATATGAAAATCCAGTTTATCATGTGAAATAAGGCAAATAGACAAGTGAATCAAATTATGCAGAATTTTATAGAAATGATCACTAAAATATGATAAAACACTCATGGACAAGTGAAATTTAACAATTTTAGAGAACATAAATTCCTAAGACTAAATTAATAAGATAATTCCCTATTCCCTTTCTAGGTACTAAGGGAATTAAATACTCACAACTCCTTATTCGCTCTATAGGCGATTCACATGCAAAATTCCATATAGGCTAGAGCAAAAGATCTATCATTTCTAGGTACTAAAGGAATTTGATTAGGGCTTCCTTACCCTATTTATCTTTAACAATCATCATGCAAAGATAATAAAGTATCCTAAATTGATGGTAAAACAATCAAATGTTATATATTGGTCAATCTCCTTCAATTGTCACGAAATAACAAATATAATCATGAAACACATTCAAATATCAATCATACACCATTCAATGATCATATCATGAATATATATAATTGACAAGAAAATTAAGAAACATGATCATATAAGTCTAAAATAAAATGTCAATAAGAAATAAACATTCTGCAAAAAAAATCATCACATGTCTAAAATCTCAAATCAACATGATAAACTTTCAAACCCTAAAACTATCAAGAGAAACTAGCCCATGGTATTACAAGTAACAACCATGACAAATTTGTTTTTACCCATGAGTCTATGAATCAAAAATAGGAAATTAAAGAAAGAAGAAAAACCCTTGGTCCGGCGTGATTCCCCGTCTTTTCTTTCCTTCTTAATGATCCTCCTCCATTCTCCTTCTCCTTCTCAAGTAGCAAACAACGTGACTGAATGTGGAATGATGGATGAAAGGTGGGTGAAGGGTAGAAGATGGAGGCGAAAAGTGATGATGAGCGTGTTCTGTGTTGATAACATTCTGTCTTGTTCTGGAGTCTGTTCTCTTCGCAGTGATTGGCGTGCTGTATAAACAGCTGATGGACTAATGGGCTTCACACGTGGGCTTTGCAAGTGGCCAGACTTGCATGGGCTTCAATAAATATGAACTTGAGTGGGCTTATTGAGGATGAAAACAATCAAGACCTTCTTTTAATTAGAACATGGGCCCACAACTTAGTTCAAATCAAGAATCCTGAACCCACATTTGCAAATTTGATACTGCGTGAATTCTTGAATGCAGTGACGTGGAATTTAGTTGCCTCCCAACTCAATTAACAATTTTTGCCATAACTCAAATTCATTCTCTTTTGATAATGCATTAATTTCATCCCAAATAAACCTAAAATATGCAAAATTTCAACTATACCTGTGAAGCTATAGAAATTATGAAAATAAGCAATAAACTCCACAAATAATGTTAAAATCTTGCAATAATTATATGGAAACGATCTATTAAAAGCGCGAATTTTCGTGCTGAACAATGGAAGATTCTAAAACTTCAATTTGAAGGTACAGATTCTGTAAGAAATTCAAAGATCTAACGACTGATGGTTGAATACGATGGAATGATGATGAAGGATAATGAGAATATTGATGCATATTACTCTCGATTCTCATCTATCATCAATCAACTCCATCTTTTGGGAGAAAGTATTAGTGAAGAAAAGCAAATTCAAAAATTCATGAGGACCTTACCTCATTAATTTAGCGAGAAAATCACTGCTCTGGAGACATTCAGAAAAATCATGAAGTTTAGTCTTGATGAACTTATAGGTGATCTGAGAACCTTCGAAATGAATAAGAATTTTGATCATCTTGTTTCCAAAGAAAGGTATGTGGCATTCAATGCTGAAGAGAACATCAAAGATGAAGGATCCTCAGAACTTTCAGTTGCTGACTTCGAAAAATACATGAGTCTTCTCAAAGAATTATGGGAGGATGATGAGAAGATTCAAAGAAAGATCACCAAATCAAAAGAGAAATGCTGATCGCAGACTTAGAGATGAATAGAATAAACAGGTCTCTTCTAAATCAAGGATTGATAAGGATCAGTGTCGTGAATGCAAGGGAATAGGACACTACCAATATGAGTGTCCGACGTACTTAAGGAGAACAAAGGCGCTCAAATCAACCTGGAGTGAATCTGAAGACGAAGAGAATCTTGATCACACAAATAACGTAGCACTAGTAAGTTCTCTTTCATGTATTACTGCTACTGAAACACAAGTCGATGGTCTTACTGATTACTCTGATTCTAAGAATGAAGATTTTCCTACTGCTGAAGACATGATATCAATGTATCAACTTATGAATGATAAATATTTTGAGACTGTTAGATTGACAAAGAAATTGGAAGATCAAGTAAGTGTTCTTAAAAAGGAACTTAAGATCTCTGAAGACAAATTACTTGCTAATCAGGTATTTTTGGATTCAGCTTCTTATAAGAATAAACTTGAAAATCAATCTGTTGAGTATTATCTTGGCATATTTGAATCCCTCAAGATGGAGTTGTCCATCTCTCTACAAGATAGAGACTCTAATATAAAAACACTCAAAGAACACCCGGAGAGAACCATGAAGAAACATCAACTAATGATGACGATTATCAAAAGAAAAGATGAGAAGATAGTGTTGAGAGTGAAAATAAGCGTGTTTTAGTGTCCAATTTAACACATTTTTGATGAGAATTGTTGTCATATATTAACACAAATATCTTATATTCAATATATTTGAGAAAAAGGTGCACTTGAGGTGTTTTGTTATATTTTAGGTGGAAAAAGGATCAAAAGTGCCAAGTTGGAGAAAAGGTGCAGCTTATGTAGGAATGCTGAAAAACGCACGTCCAAATTGTGTAATTTTTCTGTATTTTTGTGGAGCTCTGAATTGGAAATGTGATACATGGTTGGAAAGCCACAGAAGAGAGGATCGTTTTGGCATAAAGAACACCTCAATTGAAATCCAAATGAGAAAGTTATGATCGAAATGAAAGCAAAGGAAGAGAGGATCGCGTGAGCGCAAGAATCACTTAAATCGGAATTTGGACGAGGAAGTTATGCTCAAACTTGTGAAGTCGTGCAGCTGCCAGCGAGAATTCCGAGAATTTTCAAAAATTTTCGAAAATTACATATTTCTTGGAGCACAATTAATCTCCTTATCACATAATCCTCCATGATTCACCCATATCTTTTATTTTCTTATTTAATTCCCTTCTCACACCTATATATATTTTACATCATTATTTATGTGAGGGGGAAAGCCACATTCATCCTACATCACCTCACAAGGGGGGATCACCCCCCCAACCATCATCTACTTTCTTCCCTCCATCCTTCCAACACTTGGAAGATTCGTCTGTGGAATCAAGAGAAGAACCAAGATGAGGATTCAAGACGGAGAAGGACGCGACGACTCCCGCATCTAGGGTTTTATTCGTTTCCTAATTTATCTTGTAATTTTTCAGACATCCAGGTAAGATCTATCCAACACCCATGATTGTTCTTCGTAACAGCATGGACTAGAGCCTTTTTGGTAGAACTAGGGTTGTGAAGGTTTTTACGAATTAATTGATTTTTCGTGTGTAAACTCCGTACAACACTACTTGCGATTTATTTTGTATAAGACTATACTTTTTAATTTCATACTCACAGTAGTTTTGTGAATCATTAACTGTTATGTAGAGTTTGAATACATATCTTGGTTATTGATTGAGTGCGTTCATTGCTGAGCAAAATTACATGTTATAATTCTAAGAGAGGGGACTCCGAAGTTTTATTAGAACTATCTTATATAAATACTTGTTAATTGAATATTATTCAGGTTAATAAGTAGGATAAAGAATATAACTTCATAGTACCTATAAAGGAAGATCATATCGGGTTAGAGTACCAATTGGACAGGAAAATAATTGATACTGATAGTACTTAGAAAGGGGGGGTGGAATTATATCTCTTGCTCTGAGGTTATTCACACGTGTTACACGCATATTTACTTGTGTCTATAGAGTAGATATGCATGGTTTAATGATGCGTCCATATTCCACAAGGCAGAGTCGGACATCAACACACGGAAGGAAAATTAATGAGTGAAATTGGATTCCTCTAGAGCTACCTATTCTCCTACTTTATCCACTTTCGTATTCTTTTAGTGTTTATTTTATTTTAATTGTTATTTAATATTTTTGTTCGTAGATTAATAATTAAATCTCAAACCTTATTGCCTTGTCTTAATTAATTTAGTAAATAATTAAATTAATAATACGTCGTCCTTTGGGTTCGATATTTCACTTGGTCGCTTGCTTAAGCTGCAATTGATATCCTTAATACTTGGGGATTAATTTTGCGTGCAACGAAAACGCGCATCAGATAGAAAAAGATCAGAGTGAACTTGAAAGATTGAATAAATCTATTCATCGCTTGAATACTGGAAAGGCAAAGTTAGATGAATCATTAAAGCAAGCAATGGGTATAGGAAAAAGGCATTGGGTATGAATCTGAAAAAGATCTGGGCAAAGAGATTGTGTTTGTTCGTGCTTCGAAGAATTATCAGATTCCTGTTGCTAAAAAGGAACAATCTCCCACCTGGATTGCATCATCTACCTCTAATAAGGCAGTTATGTCGAAATCTCAACTTAATGTTCCATTCATCCAAAAGGAATCTTGTCAATTTCCTTCCAAGAAGATCTTCACTAAATCTGATCCTAATGTGAAGAAACTTTGGATTCTATCCACTTCAGTGAGTAACTTAAGAACTCCTCTAGTATGTCATTATTGCAACATAAAAGGTCACATCAGACCAAAATGTTACAAGATGAAGTATGACATTGCTACTGGTAAAGTTGTGAAATGAAATCTTTTTGGAATACCAGTGGATGAATCATGTATGTCCTCACATCTAGGGTCATAAAGCAGAGATTGTAATAATTGGTACTTTGACAGTGGTTGTTCCAGACACATGACTAGAATAAGTTCAAATCTGAAAAATGTCAAGCAAGTAAAGGGAAGCAGTGTCACCTTTGGAGATGGTAAGAACAATAAGGTGATAGGTGTTGGTGCCTTGGATGTACCAGGACTCCCTGAACTAAATAGTGTTCTACTAGTTGAAGAGATGAAAGCCAATTTAGTCAGTATCAGTCAACTGTGTGTTCAGAACCTTTATGCCAGGTTCACAAAAGACTCATGTTCTATTTTTTATCAATATGATAAATGTGTTCTTGCAGGTACTAGATCATCAGATAATTGTTATCTACTGAATGGCAATAAAGCCTTACAGTGCAGGAACAATGATCTTGATATGTGGCATTAAAAAATGGGACATCTATCTTTTAAAAATCTAGTCTCTCTCTCTCAAAAAAAAACTTGTGAGAGGAATACCTGAGTTTAAGTTAAAAGACCAACATGTGTGTAAACCTTGCAAATTGGGCAAACAGGTATGAAAATCTCATTCTTCAAATTCTGATATTCACTCTAGTCATATTCCGGATTTACTATACATGGATCTAATGGGCCACTTCAAGTTGCAAGTGTTAGTGGTAAGAAATATGTCTTTGTCTGTGTTGATGATTACTCGAGATATACGTGGGTAAATTTCTTAAAAGAAAAATCTGACGCTTTTGGTGTTTTTAAGAAATTGTGTGTGCAGATTGAAATAGAAAAAACCATTCCAGTGAAAAGAATCAGATCAGATCTTGGTAAAGAATTTGAGAATCAGCTGTTTCATGATTTTTGTGCCACAAATGGAATATTCCATGAGTACTCATCTCCTCAACAAAATGGTGTTGTTGAAAGAAAAAATCGGACTCTTCAGAAAATGACTCGTGTAATGCTTATCTCCAAAGGAATAACCTTAAAATGGTGGGAGGAAGCCATGAACATGACATGCTATCTTGGTAATCGAGTTCATATTCGCCGTGAATTGGGTAAGACACCATATCATCTCTGGAAAAGTAAAACACCTAATTTAAAACATCTTCATGTTTTTGGATGTAAATGTTATGTTTTAAATGATAGAGAAGTAAGTGGCAAACTAGATAGTAAAAGCATGATAGGGTGCTTTTTGGGATATTCAATAAATAGTCGTGCATACAGAGTTCTGATTATCAGAACATAGTGTGTTATTGAATCATTTAATATTGATTTTGATGATACAGAACTAATCGTCAATACTGCCCCTTCTGAAGTAGTTTCTCTTCTTGAAAAAGAAAAAGAAGTTTAAACTTTACAAACTGAGGAGTCAGAAGAAGAAGGTAAGAATGACTCAAGTCCCAGAATAAGAGATCCACCCTTGAAGATCCAAAAGGATCCTCAATAAAAAATCAGCACAAGGAATGCTCTTAGAAAAGACTATTGGAAGATGGTTAATGTCTCTCTATTTTCATGCTTTGTTTTCAAGTTTGAGCCCAAGAATGTGAAAGAAGCCTTAAATGATCCAAATTAGATACTTGCCATGCAAGAAGAGCTCGAACAATTTGTTCGAAATGATGTTTGGGAACTTGTTCCAAGACCTGTAGAATACAATGTCATTGGGATAAAGTAGATCTTCAAGAATTAAACAGATGAGCATGGAACCATCACTAGAAATAAAGCCAGATTTGTTGCTCAAGAATACACTCAAGTTGAAGGGATTGACTTTGATGAAACCTTTGCCCCAGTTACTAGACTAGAGTCTGTCAGATTACTTTTAACCATGGCATGTCATCTTGGGTGCACTGTTTATCAGATGGACGTGAAAAGTGCATTCTTAAATGGTATTCTGAAGGAAACAACTTATGTTTCCCAGCCAAAAGGGTTCAATGGTCCAGAGTTCCCAGATCATGTGTTCACACTAAAGAAGGCTATGTATGGGTTGAAACAAGCACCTAGGGCCTGGTATGAAAGGCTAACTGGTTTTCTTCTGGCTAAAGGATATGATCAAGGGGGAGCAGATAGAACACTGTTCTTTCAGAAGACAAACAGAGAAATCACGATAGTTCAGATCTATGTGGATGATATAGTTTTTGGTTCCACTTCTGAGAAGAAAGTCAAATAGTTTGTATGTCTTATAACCTCGGAATTTGAAATGAGCATGATAGGTGAACTATTTTACTTTCTTGGCTTACAAGTCAATCAATCTAAAAAAAGGCTTGTTCATTCATCAAACCAAATATGCAAAGTATCTTGTGACAAAGTTTGGTTTGGATAAAGCCAAACATTCTAAGGTACCACTTGGTCCTAGAGTTCTCTCTCAAGATCGTGAAGGAATACCAGTTGATGATACACTATACAGAAGTGTGATAGGTAGTTTACTTTATTTAACCACTAGTCATCTTGATATCTCATTTAGTGTTTGTTTGTGTGCCAGGTACCAAAGTTCGCCCAAAGAGTCTCACTTGAAATATGTAAAGAGAATCATAAAATATGTTGCTGGAACATTAGAATATGGGCTATGGTATTCAAAAGATACCAATGCCAATGTTCTAGGGTTTTGTGATGCGGACTGGGCAGGGGGCATAGATGACCAGAAAAGTACTTTTGGAGGATGTTTCTTTGTTGGAAGTAATCTAGTATCTTGGTTCAGCCGCAAACAAAATTGCATCTCACTTTCAACGGCTGAGGCAAAGTACATAGCTGCAGGTAGTTGTACTTCTCAACTAATTTGGCTTGACAAAATGCTAGTTGATTATCAGTTGAAACCAAAGAAACTCTATCTCTTTGTGACAATACCAGAGCCATTAACATCTCCAAAAATCCTGTTCTTCACTAAAGAACCAAGCATATCGATATTCGGTATCACTTTACCAGAGAATTAGTAGAAGAAGGAATACTTGATATAGAACACATATCCACTGAGAAACAACTGGCAGATATATTCACAAAAGGCCTGGATACTCAAAATTTTATATCCCTTAGGAAATCCTTGGGAATTTGCTCTATATAAATTCTATTGCATCTAAGGATAGGCCTTTTTTATGAAAGATATCTCTTTGGTCCTTGTTTGAAAATTCATGTTTGTTTGAACATCATTTACCCCTGCAGTTTAGGGCTACCTGCTTGATATGATGTATTGAGAAAGTTTTCATTTTTTGAAAAGAGCTACATACACAGAAAATGAAAAGCGAGGAGTAAACCACTGCATTAGGACGTCTCCCTTTCGTGTGTAAAAAAAGAGTTATAAGGAAGGTTGCTCAAAATCCCCTATGGTTCTTCATACATCAATTTTTGAACATAGAAAAATCCATCTAAAAGATATTTGTTCATTGGTGTTATAAGGTGTTCATTGATGTATTTAAAAAAAGGATTATATTTTATTTTAAGGACAAATTGATGTTTTGTTTACAATCTTCGAAAATCAAATCAATTCTAAATTGATATCCTAATCACCTTAGGCATTTTTTTCCTCCCTTTTATTTTTGGTATATATCTGTCAGAATTTCTTGGAAATCGTGAATGATTTAAGCAGTTTTTACTTCTCGTTTTCTCTTATCGAGTACACTTATTATATCTCTCTCCCCCTCTTAATCATAAACCCTAATCTGTTCACCTTCTCTCACCATGGTTCGCCAAAAATAAATTACTTTCTGTCGTTTAACCACCGGTCAGAAACGTGAACGATTTCTTCTCTTGTGTCGAATCCAACCACTATCCTTCAATCCTCTCAAACACCTGATCATTCCTCTCCTTCTCACCGCGAGATTATCGAGGTTGATGAGAATGCGGTTGACAAACCACGATGTTCTGCCAGGAAGAAACAGCCTTCGTCTCGTGCTCTGGTCCCTGTGCCCTCTGTTCCTCGCTCTCCGTCCCTGAAGGATGTCATTGAAGCTATTGATGTGGGTAACGCTCATCTAAAGAATTTTATTCTTCTGCTGCTGTTCACCGGTATAATACTTTTCTGGACTTAGTTTTTCACTCTGAACAAAATATTTGTGTGTCTGATTTTGAGAAATTTGGTATTATGCCCATGCTTGAGTCTGTTGGTCTTCTAGGCACTGTCACTAATCTGACTCCTATTGTCCCAAAATTGTGAGGTAATTTTACTCAAATCTCACTCCTGATGTTTGTGATGTTGACTCTCCTCGTTATCATACTGTATTTTTTCGTAATCGTGTGTGCAAGTCTTTTCCCTCAGACATTTCGAGGGTCATGGGTGTTCCAGAATCTTCCTCTGGTCTAGACATGGCCACTTCTCTAAATTCTGTATGTGAGGTTATCACGGGTGGTAAGCTCTCTATTTGGCTATCTGCGGAGTTATCTCCCTCAGATTTGGGTACCTCTTTTAATCTTCTTCACAAGATTGCTATTCACAACTGGACTTCTTCTAAGAACAAGTCTCACTTGACGGTTTCTCAAGCCCGCTTTATTCATGCTGTTGCTACCAAAGGCTCGTTGGACTATGGATAGAGTTTCTTTGATATCATTATGGGTTTCTCATGAAAGGTCGATGGTTCTAGGCTTCTTCCATTTCCTTTCACTATTTGTAAACTCTTGACAGATGCAGGGGTTAGGTTCATGGATGATGTGGACACCCTTGAGGATTTGCCTGGGGAGTTAAAGGTTTCCCATGGCGTGGCCGCTTTAAAAGAGAAGGTGGAATCTGCTGCAAGTATTCTTGAGTCTATTTCTCCGCAGGTCACAAAAATGAAGACGAAGTTGCTCGCCATTCTGGCTCGTCTGACTGATCAGGCTACTCACATGGATGAGCCGATAGAGGCCTTGGCAAGAGCTAAGGGGGAGAGACAATTGAAGAAGACAGCTGATGCTGCTTCTGCGTCTGCTGGGAAGTTGAAGATGAAGATGGTCAAGGAGGAGGAAGACGAGGATTCTGCCTTGAAGGATATTGCTGATGATGATGAGGATTCTTCCTCTGCAAATTAAATTAACTTTGTTTTGTTTTAAATTTGGTTACAAAACTCTTATTTAATTTTTTATGGATGTTGAACTCTATTTTATCTTCTCTAGGGGTATGATGTTCTTATTATCTTGCATGTTTTATATCATCTACTACAAATATGTAGCTCATGCCAAGGGGGGAGTTTGTTAGCTGTTAGCCTGGCTGGCTAAATTGTCACTTACTTTTTGTCATGATCACATATTTGTATATATGGTATGGTGCCTTATTTTTTGCAGGACTTGATTGTATAAACAAGAAAAGGAGATCGAGATTGATTGGAAAAGGAGATCGAGTTTGATTGAGATCCTATTGACGAAATTGATCAGGAAGTTTTGGAGAAGATTGTAAATTTATTTGATTTATGGAGATTGACAAAGTCGTGCACACAAAATCTATAAGAGGGACGAGCAGTGAGATTTAAGCGATGACATCGGACGAACAGTCTTAGAGTATTTTGTTTTAGTTGGTTATTTGTCTTGTTGTTCTTTTCACCATTCTGAGTTGAAAAAGAACTCATGTTTTTTTGGTCCAGCTTGTGATTAATGTTATTGATCAAGAGGGATTCTTGATCTTAAGTCCTAGGGATATGCTAAAATTAGACTTAAATTCAAACGTGACAAGTAGTTGTGACAGGTTTGTCTAGTTATTGTCAAGAGCGTGTTGTAATTCTAATGGATAGTTTGAGGGAATGAGAAATCTTCCCGTTTCAATTCTTTGATGTTTTATAACAAGTTATCTTCATATATGTGTATAAAACATCATATTTAAGAATTACATCCTTCATCTTCGATTCCGTTCTTCTATCCCTATGAGATAAATTATTGCATTTTCTAAGTTTAGAAGCACCCTTAACCATAGTGTTGTTAATCTTGCTATCTTCTTTATATTGATTTGAATTCATATTGTTGTGCATTTTGTGAGTATTAAATTTGTTTAGTTGTTTACTTCTTGTCACTTTTACTATTGGAGCAAATTATACTTATGTAGTAATCAATTTAGTTCTAATCTCATGTTTTCGATAACTTAATTGGATTATATATTCTGTTACAAATGATCCCTTACACTTGAGGATAATTATAATTTTGAATTTATTATGTTTAAAAAAAGGGTAATTGGGCTTTTCTCCCTAATTAAATTACATAAATAACAAATTGTTAGAACTCGAGTTTCATAATAGTATACATACGTGAACTTAATTCAATGTTAAAATATCAACTTGTTATACTTTATTAAATTATGTTATTTGTCAAAAATTCTAACAATTGGGGATGACTTTTAAAAAATGATGATTCTTCTTTTAGACTTATATAGTATAGTGTCATAACAATTGATAATTAGATAAGATACTATAAATTTAAAATAGATAACATGTTCCAAATTATTTAGACTTGTAGTGTCATATCAATTCATAATTAAAATAAGATATTATAAATTTAAAATAGTTAACATGTTCAAAATTATTATCTTAGAGTAGTTTAGAATAATATACTCTCTTCTCAAGCAAACTTTTACGTTTGTTTTTTTTACATATAAATTAAAATATATTGAGTAATATATTAATGTACAATAAATTAAGGATAAAATATTTTAATGTGAACTGGTAATAGTATTAATGTTGAGTGTAAGTCTCATATAAAAATATTAATTATTTTGTGTGAAACTCACCTATCAAAAAAAATGTAATTTTATCTTTGGACAAATTAAAATGACATAATGTAAATATCTACCTGGGATAGAAAAGAGTGTATATATATACTTGGCTTTATGGGTTGTTAAAATAACTTTCATTGAAACATGTATACTGCTCTATTTATACATTTATTTATGTTATTTTTATTGTTATATAATCTTATTATTAAAATTGCTAAACCGACCACCAAATCTTTAAAATCTTATAATGAATTATAGCTGAAAATAGTGGCGGACGCAGGATTTTCGTCTAGGGGCTCAATTTTTCTTATACAATGGTTTTACAATTTTTAAGAAGAATTATTATATTTATATAATGTTCCAATTAAAATAAGAGAGATAAAAAGAGGGAAAAAAAAAGACAGAATAATGCTGGGGAAATAAATAAAAGACAAAGAAGATCAGGTAAAAAAAATAAATAATTAATGCATGCTTGGACGTAAATCGAACATTTAACCTCCAACTTATTAACTAACATGTTTCACCACTAGGACACTAGAAAATTATATCATGATTTATGTATGTATTCTACTAAATAGAAAATGTTAAGGGGGCCCAGTGCCATAGATCCGCCACTGGTTGAAAACCCATAATTTTAATATTAAAAGTAAAATCGAACCATCCAAAACAATGTAATTTAAATTTTATCAAAAAAATCAAATACTGTACGTGATCACCTCTACATATATTTTAATATATTTTATTTTTATATTCTTTAGATGAAATAACATTTTTTTCATTTAAAATGATAATAATTCATTTCTCTAAATAATACTCTCTTCGTACCATAAACATATTCAAACCTATCT
This sequence comes from Pogostemon cablin, assembly GCA_023678885.1. NCBI lineage: Eukaryota > Viridiplantae > Streptophyta > Magnoliopsida > Lamiales > Lamiaceae > Pogostemon > Pogostemon cablin. The sequence continues at coordinate 28,449,731 of CM042964.1, read as the reverse complement.
ATTTATATGTCTCACGGAATAGTTCACACTTCAATATGTATAAGAAAATTTCTTTTTTTTAACAGCAAAAATTTTATTAAAATAATAGAATATGGTATAAGAAATACCCAAAAAGAATTACAATAGAAATAACATCAATAACTCCAAGATATCAAAATACATTTAACATTGAAGAACTATTCGCAGATTGAGCTCTCAATCTTCAAATCCATATCGATCAATCGACTCATCCTTTAATGGAATCCAATTCCAAACACGAATTTTTAATTCTTTTACAACATCAGCTACCTCCACTTTCTCATCCCGAAATATGATAGCATTTCTAGATTTCTATATTAACCATATAATACATCCCCAAATGCAAAGTAAAATATTTTTCCTTTTCTTTCCTCTCAAAATCGTACTAAAAGATAGTAGATTTGTTGAGGGGTTCGAGGAAATAGTTGTTGACATCCCCAACCACTTGAAGACATGTATCCATAAATTATGCGCAAATAAGCATTCGAAGAAAATATGTCGTACAGTTTCTGCTTTCAATCCACATAGAGAACATGAAACACTCACAGTGGCAATGCTTTACGTCGAGCTAGCAAGGTCCTCGTAGGAATGCGTTCCCTCAAAACACGCCAAACATGAACTCTCACTTTAGTTGGAGCATATGAATTCCATATTAATTTGAACTCTTCTTTCTCCACCTTTGAAGCACCAATGTTATTCTTCATGATCCATTCATAGGCAGCTTTTGTAGAATAAATTCCTTTTTTCGTCTGGTTCCACCTCCATGTATCTTTGACTCCTTGCCTTGGAATGTACATGTTAATTAAATTAGTAAGATCATCAATCATGATTAGTTCTCTATCTCTTAGTTTCCTTCTCCATCTCCACTCCAAAAACCATATATTCTCCCTCCATTTCCCAAAGCTCGCCATTGTATCTTTCTTTCCGAGACTTAAGTGACAAAGTCTCATAAATTTGTCCCTCAACCTAACACCTTCTATCCATACATCTCCCAAAACAGAGCATTGTCACCATTACCAACAACCTTCTCCAAACCGCCAAAGAACCGCCCATCTTCTTGTCCAACATTTTTTAAAATCTCCCCCCACCATCCTACCGGCTTCATTCTTCTACATTGTTCTCTCTCTCTGGAAAAAATCCCCTCTCCCCCAAGCTGCCCCATCTTGATTTAATCACCCTTACCCACAAGCTGCCCCCATCTCTAACAAATCTCCACATCCACTAACCTAATAGTGCTAAGTTAAAATAATTTAAATCTTTAACACCAAGGTCCCCATATTCCTTAGGCTGGCAAATATCATTCCACTTCACCCAAGAAATTTTCTTTTCACTCTCATCCCCCCCTCCCCACAAGAAGGATCTTTGAAGACTCGAGTAAGCAGAAAGAGTGTTAACTGGAAATGATGCTAAAACTGTATTGATCAAGGTCAATCTTCCTCCAATAGATATATCCAAACCCTTCCATTTACGAATCCTATTCTTAATAACTTTGTTCACCACATACTACCATTCTGATGTTCGCCGGTGAGCTGTCCTGACTTTAACACCCAAGTAAGTAAAAGGAAGACTATCCTTCCTACATCTTAACACACCTGCAAATTCCTCTAAACTTTCTTCATTAGTATTCATTCCGTATAAGCTGCACTTTCTAATATTAAACTTCAATCCAGACACCGTCTCTAGATTCACCAAAAAACGTGTTGGAAACACCACATTTTCAATCTCAACCTTTCCTACAAAGATAGTATCATCAGCGAACTATAAGTGTGAAATATTAATTTTTTCTCTCCCAACTTCCACAGGTTTAAAGAGACCCTCTTCAGTAGCTTTGTACATCATCCTAATAATGCCTTCAGCTGCCAATAGGAACAAGAAAGGAGATAAAGGGTCTCCTTGCCTCAAGCCTCTTTGTATTTGAAACTCCGAAGTAAGACTTCCATTGATAATAATTGAAGCATGTGCTGTCGATATGCATTCCATTATCCAATGATTCCATTGGTTATGAAAACCAAGGGCTTCCATCATCAATATGATATACTCCCATTCTATAGAGTCATGAGCTTTTTCAAAGTCAATCTTAAAGATTAGGCAAGAATCTTTTCTTTTCTTCACATCTTCAATGACTTCATTCAAAACAATTACACTGTCAAGAATATGTCTACCTCCAATAAACGCTGATTGTTGCTTTGAAATTATAGAACCAAGCACTCTATGAAGTCTCCTCGAGAGAACTTTAGAAATGAATTTGTAAATGCTTCCGATGAGAGATACATGTCTATAATCCCCAAACTCGATAGCCTCATCTTTTTTCGGTAGTAAAACGATAAACGAAGTGTTGGTGCCTCTAACTAATTTCCCATGGGTGTGAAAGTCCTGCATCATCTTCATAATATCCTTCTTTAATAACTACCAAAAATTCTTCATAAACCCAAAGTTAAAGTCGTCTGGACTTGGGCTTTTCAATCCATCACACTCCCATACAGCCTCTTAATTTCTTTCTCTGAGAAAATTTCAGTTAACAATAAATTATCGTCTGTGGAGATTTTATTCACAAACAACCTTTCATCCAACACCGGTCTGACACTTGAGTTCGTTTTAAAGTGATTTTTGAAAAACTCAAAAATGCCTTTTTTTACCTCACGAATTTCTTCCATCCACTCTGACCGAAACTCCAGTAATCTCATTTCTTTTTCTTTTTTTTGTTAATATACTTGTGAAAAAATCTTGTATGTGCATCTCCTTCTTTTATCCATTTGCATCGAGATTTTTGATACAATTAAACTCACATAACTTACTTCTTAATCTATTTATTTCTTAAAAATATCAAATTACCTAGTAAAAAACTTGTATAAAAATAATTTTATAAAATTGTGGTGATGGTAAATCGGATTGGTGAAAATATCTTACGGTGTGCAATGCCGCTTGTTTCTGATTTTCAGACTAGTACCGTAGCTTCTGTTATTTTGTTACACCCCAACCCCACTAATCCTAATCCTCTGTGTATTACTATATGCATCAAATTCTCTAAATTTGTTTACTTAATCATTAAAATCGGCTCTTCTATTCTGCATATGTTGGATTGGGCGCCCGGCCTTGATAAGACTTCCCAGTTCTCAGTGCCCATGCCCTACCACACCTTTTTGTATATGTAATTTCTTAATTACTCCCTCCGTCCCATAAAAATTGACATACTTTTCTTTTTGGATTGTACTATTAAATTTGATATATTTTTTTTAATACATGAGACCCACACAAAAATAATTAATCTATTCTCATGTACTTATATATCACCTCTAATACAACTACACACTATACATTAAATATTATTTCTCTCACTTTACTTTACTTCATTTACATTAAATTATTATACTCTTTAATTTTCGTATCAAAAAAATTATATTGTATAGGATGGAGGGAGTAATATTTTTTGTCCCGTCCACAGAATAACGTGGGCCACACCTACAATGCTCAACATCATAATTCCTTTTTAATTTTATCAATACACAGCTGTCCCAACTGCCACTTTATTTTTTATCATCTCGAATTTGGGCCTACATTATGCCCCACCTCCACATTACTCCACCCTGTCATCCATTTTTCAGATTTCACCTTATTCTTTTTTCTTTTTTTCTTTTTTTTTTTCTGGCATTTTCATTCTTATTCTTTTTATTAACTGGTTTTATCTTATTTACCGAGTATTCCTCTTATATCCACCGCAGTAAATTGTGAGTCGTAATCCCAAGCTCTCAAGTCGAGGTGCTAATTAAGTTAATATTTCCAAATCCTCAAAGTCCAAAATTGAGAACTTCAATGCTATGCAATCTCACCTCCATCCCTTCACGTATACTGCACCTCCACAAAAAGGTTAAAACGACAGTCGATATATACTGATTTTCAATAAGAAAAATAATTAAATAAAAGTTTAAAGTAAAATGGAGTAACGGAAATTACCTCACCCAACCAGAGAGACGAAGTGGACGGCTAACGGTTACGTCGACGGAGAAACAAACGGTAAATGACGGAATCATAACGACACAATACGCAACGGAATACCCAACGCTGCAAGGAGAACGGATTGACCAATGGATTAATCACACAAACTGAAACAACACACCCAACACATAATCCATTTTTAGTTTTAGTTTGAATTGAACTCGAATCAAATCTTTGGACAGTGCAAGTTTAAATTAATTTTATGGATGAGGAATTCTGTTTAAAAACGTCCAATACGTCCTTCATACATATGTACAACGAGAGAAACATCTGCTTCCAAAATTGCTTAGGTGTTACCACTCGCAGGATCACAAAAAGCCGCCGGGCATCCTTTTCTTCAGAGATCCGTCGCAGAAGAGAGAAGTGGAACAATATCAAATAGCCAAACCTGCAATTTCCTCGGCTTTCGACATGACCGAGAGACGGCTAGGCTGCGGCTGGAAGTCCGCTCGACGGCGCTGCTGGTGCGACGATGGCCGAATCAAAGACGCTAGAGCTCGCTTCATCAAATCGCCTTCCACCGTCCCGATCCGGACCAGAGAATTCGTCATCGCAGATCTCCTCATGTTCAACCGGTTCGGTGAGTACGGGATAGCGTGATTCCCCGAACCGCCTCCGAAGCTATTTTTGTGCAAAGCGCAGCGAAACGAACCTGGATGCGTGGTAGGCGAGCACAAGCACGTCCTTTTTGGAATATTGCTGTTGCGCCTCTGAACTACCTGATTACGCGGCTGTGGTGCAGCGATAGAACGTCCCGGGGATATGGATCTGTCGATTGCGAAGCGAACGGACGGCGTCGGCGGTGGAGGGGAGAGTGCGTGAAGATTGACGCGCGTGGGAGATGCAGAACGGCGCTGGTTGAAGAAACCAGTTGAAGAATAGTAACTGGTGGAAGAGGCAAACGACGACGGAGCAGGCGTGTAAGGCGACACATCTGCCGAATTGCGTAGCGGGCCGGATCTGTGAAACGCCGACGCGACCGGCATAACTGGTCCGCTCGACTTCTTCGAATAAGTAGGCATCGATGATACTTATATTCAAAAGAAGGACTACCGAGAGAGGAGAGAGGAGAACGGAGGATTATTTTACTAATATTTTTTTAAGTGCCCTGAGGCTCTTCAGTTTGGCAAACATAGCTGGTGTCAAAGGGTTGATTTATAGCAGCTGAAGGCAATGGCACATCTTGAAAATAAGGCGACCTTCAGGGGTAATAGCTGGAAAAGGGAGGGCAGGATTGGGCAAAGTTTGGTCTAGGGGTGGGTCCTAACATTAAAAGTATGATGCTCTGATCCAACGGCTGCAAACTCATATTAGAAAGCGATAAACGACGGCTGAAACGGTCGTATTGAGCAACGAATTTTTCACAAAATGTGGCCCCGCTGCGGCGCTGCCACGTATACCATGTCAAGTTGATTCAGGATTCGAAAATAATGGCTACTATTGACCTAGGTTATCATTTTTTTAATTTTATTTTTAATAAAAATTTAGTTAAATTAAAATAGTTTGGAAGAGTTTAAAAACTTGGGGTTACCATATAAGAATGGCGTTGTACAACCTTTGGAAGCAATACAAGGCCAAAAAATATGCCCTCCAAACTAACTCTGTACTAGAGTCGCCATTTATTTAAGTAGCATTTCATTTTCATCCCTGGTTTGAAAAACACCTTTCGTTTTGCAAACAAATATAATCCACTTGCAATTTTCTTGTCAACTAGATTTATGGGTGAATTTCTCTTTGCGAACTTACAACTTAAAAATACTAAAATTAATCTACAGTGTATTAGATTGCTTGTGAATGTAATTTGAAATAATCTTTTAGTTGATAATTTTATTGGAGAATTTGATTTTGATTCAAAAAATTATACCAATTAATTAAGGGTTAATTACGTCAAAAGTCCTGACTTTTTTTGAATTTCAAATAAGTCCAAACTTTTTAATATTTACAAATAAGTTCTTGATCTTAAGTTCGTTTTGTAAATTAAGCCACCGGGTAGCTGGAGATATGCCCGGTTGCTGACATGTCAATTTTTTTCCATATCACCCCTCCGGTTGTATTAAAAAAAAAAGGAAAGAAAGAGAGGAAACACGTCGCCTTGGGTGGCTGGTAGGAAGAGCGCGCAGAAATCGAAAACTGTTGATGATTGACCCAGATTGGGAGGCTACGCCGGAGAACGGGAATCCTCCCAGATTCTCCGACTTCTGCCGGTTTCTGCGAAAAGTAAAGTAGCAAAAAGAAGAAGAACAACTGGCGGATCTGTAGAAGGTGACGCTAAAAGGATGTGGGGCCCGCGTGCAAGAAGCTTATCGACAGGAAGATTCTAGAAGTCGGGAAGAACTGCATACTAGATCTGCCATCGCAGAGGAGCCTCAAAGAGTGCGAAGCTTTCTTCTCCAAGCAGAAATCGTGGCCCCTACCCAGAATTGATGAAGGTGATGCCATGTGCCGCCTTCGGGAGATCTCTCATAAACTCACAAGAATAACAAGATAAGAGAATAAAATAAACTTAAAATATTATCAGAAAAAGTAGTCAACCTGAGAGCTTCTAGAACACTTATAAAAGTATATTGACAATGGGTTTCGTCCAACAACTTTTATTATAATTAAGATGAGCAGGAGGAAATTAAAGCAGCGAGAGACTATAAAACATCCTTGCATTGGCTACACTGGAAAAGCTCAGTGTGTGTTAGGAGGAAACCTCTTGTAAACAATAATATGGCCAAGCTGTGAAGCAGCAGTATTCCCAGGAACGTAATAAAAGCCCATCTCCACTCGCTCGAAGCCTCACTTCTCCATGAAGCCCGTTTTGCAAAATTCCCGTTATATGTTTAAAAGGACAAGCTACAAGGCTCTTCCAACTACTTGAAAATTAAAAATGTATATATTCTAGTTTGCGTTCTCCGGTGAGGGCAATGGAGTAGAGCTTTCAGCAGACTGGGCATGACCTGGCGGTGGTCCCACAAGGGCTCGCGTTCACATGCTGTCACACGAGCACGGTAACTGAAAGTTGAGCAAATGCGAGCGACAGCAGTTGACGGGATCTTCGCGGTTGGGCTCGAATCGGCGTATCGCGGAATGGCTGGCGGCCTTTCGACTGGGTTTGTTTATCCAACAGCGCGATGGTGGAAACACGGCGGCAGATGGGCGGTCAGAAACCGGAAGGGTAATTTCAAGCAGAGGGGGTAATTTCGCGACTTCCCAAGCAGCGGCTGATGGCGGGAGGTTGAACACCAGTGCAATTTTTGGGGCGGAAGCAACACGGCGGCAGATGGGCGGTCAACGGCGAGCGGCTGGAAGTGAAGACAGCGACATCACCTTCATCAATGCTTTTTTTTTTTTTAAATACAGCTGGAGGGGTGATACGGAGAAAATTCAGACATGTCAGAAACCGGGCAGGGCTCTAGCTATTCAGGAGCTTAATTTGCAAAACGAATTTATGGTTAAAAATTTATTTGTAAATATTGAAAATTTTGGATTTACTTAAAATTTGTGAAAAGTTGGGACTTTTGATGTAATTAACCATTAATTAATAAGTTAATATCTAATTTTAAGTTGGTAAAATAATCATTGAAATTAAACTACCAATTAGTATCAATCTAATATTAGTGTACATGAACTGTGGTGTATTTTTTATCTCAAAAGTGGCATAGGTGCACCGAAATGATTTCACCAGTTAGATTAAATTACAATTAAATAATTTAAATAATTAAAAACTAAAATAGAAATACACTTATTACTAGTACTTTTAACTTGTGAATTTTAAGATGTATCAATAGAATAGGTGCACCCAAATAACCCTAAATTTTAGTAAGTGATATAAATTATTTCACAAAATTTGGATGTTTGAGAGGAATATTAATTATATCAGATTGTAACGATGAAGTATAGGTTAAGGTAAAAATTTGTGTAAAATCGGTAATGACTTTCTAAAAACGGATATAAAATGATAAACATTACTATATGAAAAGTGATAACAATGTTGTGAACTATTTTATGAACATTTTTTTCTAGAAGAAAAGAGGTAACGTCTTTAAAAAAAGTAATAACTAATAAAAAAACATAAAATGATTTTATTGTGAGACGGTTTTGTACAACTCAGCCCTAGTTTATGATTTTACCAATCTAATTTCACTATTATGAATAACCCTGCAATGAAAGTTGTAGCAACACCTGCATATATATCCTCCAAGCATGGGTGAAATTCACTACTAATATATATTGTGAGGATAGAAGAGCATCTGATTTACATTCATTGTGTTATTGCATTGAGTTAAGGGGAATATAGTAAGCTCCCGATTGCATTCTTTAGAAGTTAAGCTCCCGATTGCACTCTTTAAGGTGCGTCTCGTGTCAAAAATATAATCGTTTTATCTTTGAAAACATTACGCATTATAACTAGTGCACTACGCCCTATAAATGTTTTGCGGAAAAGGCCTGAACTTGACCCTTTCTTTCTTTATATTTGTTAGAAGTTTCCACATTAATGGGTCAAATAGAATCGAACAAAGAAATGTTTGAAATATTATCGAGCTTCAAAATATATGTTTGAGCTTGTTTGATATGCAATTGAAAATAGATCAAACAAGTCTTTATCAAGTCAAACACGAGTTAAACTCGAATAGTTTGAAATTTTTACACTATTTTACATATTTTCATATATCGAGCTTGAGTCGAACTTTTAATTTTATAGAATACAAAAGTTTGTTCAAACTTAATTGATATATTAATTTAACCGATTACAAACGAACTTTTATCGAACGATCTCAAGTGTCAATTACCTAGTAATTTGGTTTGATATTCAAACCCAATCAAGTTGGCCTTGTTAGTGTGGGTATGGATGCTGCAACACTTGAAATTTCACTTTTATGTTCAATTATTTGTGTTGCAATATCATACGGAGTAGTTGTTTGTTAGTTTTTTTAGACAATGATGTAACACGTGGAAAGAAAGATTGTATTGTGAATGTTCGGAGGGAACAGTATAAAACCAAGGGAGAAAATTAAGTTGTTTAGAAGTATGGAGTATCTTTTAAAGGGTAAATTGCAAAAAAAAAATCACGAACTTTACTGTTATTGTAAATTAATTTCCATTTTTTAGAAATTGAAAAAAAAAATCACCACCTTTAAGTATTGTTGCAAAACGCACCCAAAGAACCCATACATTTAGTCACAAATTGGGTTTATTTTGCAACAATACTTAAAGGTGATTGTTTTTTTTTTTTAACAATTTCTCAAAAGTAAGAATTAATTTGCAATAGGTGTAAAGTTTGTGGATTTTTTTGCAATTAATAAATTGGTAGATATATACAACAGTTTGAGAAGTTTGTTCTAGAAGATATATTGTGATTTTCTTTTCAGAATAACTTTGCAATTGCATATGACCTTTTAGATTTTTTTTAATTAGTAAAATTTCTAGTTTGATATGGGGTAAATTCTAGTGAGTTGAATTCATATCGTTGAAGACTTTTTAGATATTTTGCTAATTTTCTAATTTAGTTAATCATATATAGTGAATAAAATATTTATGGAAGAGTATAACTTTTTTCTATATTCGTGGTTGTTAATTAGTGTGACTCCAGGCGTTGTACCCTTTTGAACTTTGATTCGTTGTTTTTAAGTTTTAACACATATATGCAACTTTCAGGCTCAAGATTTTCATGATGCTTATGTTGCTAGTGCTCAAATTGCACTCAACAACGAGGTAGGAAATACATGCATACATACTACTATCATGATTTATTTCGCTCTTAATTTATACCACAATAATTACACTTTTTATATTTTTTTTGGTTCGTTTCATTAGCTAAAAAAAGTTTCAAAATAAATAAAATCTCAATACATTATATTTCTATCTGTTTTTTTATCTGTTTTCAAGACGGATAAAAAGTGATAATATTTTCATAAAAAGTGATACAGACGGATAAAAAGTAACAATATTTTATTTGCAAACTAAAAAATGATAGTGATGCATACAGGGAATTATTTTATGAAAAATTCGTAGTATACATAAAATGTGATATCATCTTTAATCAAAAGTTACATATTTATTTATTATAAAAAAAAATGTAAAGACGGTCTTTAGTGAGACTATTGCAATTTTATTTTTTGAAAGTAATAAATTATAACATGTTGATACCTAATTTTATGAAGAATTCATATCTTGTGCAATTTGCTGTACGAATTTGAAGTTTGTGTGCCTAGTTTAATTAATTTCATTTTAGATGAAAGGACAATGAAAATTTTAAGAGGATAATATATAATAAATCGGAATATAAAATGATTAGCTAGCTTAAATCGTAAATAAAGATTATAACATCACATCTCTAACACATACATATATAAAATATTTAAATTTGAATGTGTGGATGATAAAAACTCCTAAAAAGATAGAATAATATTTTAAGGTAGGTAATATTAAAGAGCAACATAAAATTATATTAATTTATTTTAATTAATTATTATTTTTTATTAAATGTTTTTAAAGTATAAGGAATTACATTTTAAGGAATTACAATTTATTAAAAACTTGTGTGCAACATAAGGAATTATATTTATAAGGAATTAATATATTTTATCATTTATTTATTACCTGAAAAATATCAAAATATTTTTAAAAGTAACACTTCTCTATATCTACATAAAAAAATGGTGAAGGTTTTTTTAGGGGTAGAAAATAAGCCATAGAAGTGTATTTATATAGTATAAGAATATGGATTAAATTCTAATATTAATTAAATAGAAAATAAATTCAATGTAATTTTATTTATATATAATTGGGGTATATAGTTAATTCATTACCTTAAACATTGGATCCAGCAAGTTGATGTTATCCATTTGGTGGGATGAGGTTGATGTTTGCACTTATCTGCTATAGGATGGGGGATTTAAGCACCATGGCCCTACCATATCTCTATTGTAACATCCACATTCAATTAATACACTACAATATTTTCTTATCTTTTTATTTATTCCATTAATTAATTTTCCTCTGTTGCATTTTTTTAGCACTTTTGATAATCTTGTGTATAAGAATTAAGAGAGAAATGGAACTGTGTGGTAAATTAAACTTTGGAGTTGAATTTGAATAAAACGATACCATTAGGCACTAGCCTACACTAATTATGACCATTAATTCTTTATTTCATGGCACAATTAAATTAATGCATGTGAAATGGAATTTTTACTATATACTCCATAACTTGAAAGGATTAAAATGAAGAATTTTTTTTTCTGGTCTCGAGTTTTTTTAATTAAAAAGATTGAGTTGTTGAAATATTAAAATTACATTGAATTTTAAATCTTTGGTGTCGGAGTTTATTGCAATATAAGTCATGAGTAGTTTACCAATACATATTATAGTTGATATAATCTTCCACTTAACAAGACCAATAATGATGACACATATTTACATATTTATATCTCAAAACAACCATACTAAAGTTAGAATTAAGTAGAAAGATCTAAATATTACGAATTATCATGTGATGATATTATATTAGGTTGCTCGTTAAATAAGTTTTTTTTTTTTTAAAATACGTGTAACAACAAATTAGTATTTATTAAATAAATAAAAAATAGTATAATAAAGATCAAAATGGATTGAAGTTGAAAAAAAAATAAAACAATTTATATCTATCTCATGATTTCTCTCTTGAATTAACTCTGATTTTTTTCAATATTATCATCGGATGAAGCTTGTTCGAGCTCGAGTTGGGGGGCTGTAACTTTTATTCAGAAGCGTCGAGCCTTTATTCAAATGAAATGTTGACTTTTGAATTTTTCACAAAAGAACTCAGTTGTTTCACGAAGAACATTGTATGAACTTAATTTGAAAAAACGTTAAATTTGAGGAGTTTAGCACCTTTATCTTAGACCAAATGCAGTTTCTGTAGCTTTTTGTGTTGAATGCTGTTGAATTTGATGAATGTTGTTAAATTCGCGAAGAACGCCGAAGAATTTGATTTGAAGAACGTCGAATTGAAGGGAAATATTAATTTGAAAAACACCGGATCGAAAGGGTTCAACACATTGATCCATGATTGAACATCGGATCAGGGGCGTTCACCACTTTGATCTCTGATCGGAATCAAAGATTAAGGTTGTTCTAGATTTAATTTTCCTTAAAAAAAATCTTAACGACTTTGAAGTCTTCTGTCTTTGTAGAGAATAATTCTAGGTCTCCACTCTCCTTCAAATGATTTTTGGAGCCCTTATTTATAAGTAGAATATATTACTACCTCTGTCCCAAATTAAATTTCACACTTTTTGTTTTCTACTGTCCTATATTAAACTTCATCATTTAAAAAAAGAAACATCACGTCAATTCTCAACCACAAAAGTACATTTTTATTACAAACTTACCACTTCTAATTAAAAATTAATAAAATTGATCAAAAAGTAAATTTTCTTAAACTCCGACTTTGTAGTAATGGTACAACTTTTCTTGGGAGAAGGGAGTATCAAATATTTCCTCTCCAGAGAAAATTTTATTTGATTTAATTTCTAGCTCATTCACTGGTTGGTTCACCTTTGGAATTGAGCATGCTTAATTTAACTAAGTATGTTGAACTTGATTAGAAATTACTCCATTCATCCCGTGTTAAAGTTTATATTTTTCATTTTGAATTGTTCATAGTTAAGGTTTACATTTCTTTTTTTTTTGTCATGTTGGGCTCACACAAAACAATTAAATATTCCATATAGGGCTCACACACAACACTAATACAACTACCCACTTTACATTAAATATTATTTCTTTCACCTCAATACACATTAAAATATTATATTTTCTAATTTCCGCACAAAAAGCAAATATCTACGTTAACGCAGGACGGAGGGAGTACTTGACTTGATTAGACACTCTTGACTTGTTTTGAGCTTTATTTGAATTGGGTTATACCTACTTACCTTGAATTGAACCCGCTTAATTTGGATTTGAGCTCAAATTAATGTATTAATTATCAATTACTCCCTCCGTCCCGGCGTAAGAGGATCATTTGAATTTTTGCACGTAGATTAAGAAGTATTATTATTTAATGCGTAGTGGGTACTTGTATTAGTGGGAGTGTGGGTCCCATATTTTAATTGTATTAGAGGGTGTGTGTGGTTCCCTGTGTCTAAAAAAGGAAATGAGACTCTTTGGGTGGGACGACCAAAATAGAAAAATAGCCCTCTTAGCCTGGGACGGAAGGAGTATTTATTCATTTATATTGGAAATCATTTTATTTAATTTTCTTTATAACTAAATATTTAATCAATAAAATTTAATCACCTACAATATTAATTTTTTATATTTTTTATTGAAATAAGTAATATTTTTTACTAGAAAAATAATAGTTCATTTTTAGAGTGTAAATTTTCATATACTAAAAAATAAATTTGCAAAAAGAGAATGTGCGAAATGGATTCATGAGAGACTCCCTCTTACCCTTTACTATAATTTTTTTTCCTTTAATAGTTGTTCGACCCATTTCAAAAATAGAAACAATATCATTTATACTCCACCACCACCATGTTATAGGAAACTTTGTCTAATGAGATGGGTGTAATGTAATGTAAACAAGTACATGTGTGAGGTCGTCTCAAGGTGAGACAATTTTATACTTTTGTAATTAGTTTATCACTTTTTATTAAAAATACTATGATTTTTTGTAAAAAAATTTATTTCTATTACTATTTATATATCTTAAGAAGCAAAAACTTGAAACCGGCTAGTACAAATCTATACGTAAAACTAGGGGTGTGTAATGGTCAGTTTGATTATCGAATTGAATCGAAATGTCCAAAACCAAATTAACCAAAATTTGATACTAGTTTGTAACCGAAATCGAATTTAAATGAAGAAAAACCAAATATTAATAGAACCGAAATTATCAGTTCGGTTTTTAACCAAATTACTGAATTTATTTTGATTTAAAAAATATATTTAAAATAATAATACAACAAATATTATTTATATATATGGAGTATAATATATATATATATATATAATATATTTATATATATTACTATTTATTAATATATTTTTGTGAATTTTATTAAATTCAGTTCAATTATGATTAAATCAGTTATTTTATTAGCAAAATCGAAACCGAACAGAATTATCAAAAATTTTAAAAATGAAAATCAAAACCGAACTGAAAATACAGTAACCCTACTGAATTGCTCGTTTTTCGATTCAATCGGTTTTTTGGTTTTACCCGAACAATCCACACCCCCTATGCAAAACAATGAATATAGCCATATAGGAGACATGTATAAGACATTTTGTGGATAAGTGGATTAGACAGATAAATACTCCCTCCGTCCGCTTCAAAGGTGGACATTTGCTTTTTGCACGTGTATTAAGAAGTATTATTATTTAAGGTGTAGTTTATAGTTGTATTAGTTGGGTGTATGAGTCCCATAAATTTATTGTATTAGTGATGTGTGTGAGTCTCATGTGTTTAAAAAGAAAAATATGGACCTTTGTTGCGAACGTCCAAAATGACAAAATTTGAATCTTTCGGGCGGACGGAGGGAGTACTTATTAGTTAGAATTATAGGCACAACTAAATACTAAACAGTTGGCGATGGGGTAATGGGCGTTGACAACTCCGATGCAATTCTAGTCTAGTTGCTCTACTTAAATGAAAGTCATCCATCGTTTTTCAAACTACTCCTTATTGAACAATCTCTCTCGTATAATTCACACATTAAACAAAATATCCTTCACGCACAACTCACTCCTCCTACACTATTCCTATATTCCTATCTAATCTTTCTCAACATATCCCACAATTTGTGCAATAAACAAACAAATCTCACTTTTATTTCCTGTTTTAAATCATATACTTTGCGTTGATAAATTTGTGGACCGGACCTACTATTATGCATATCTATATCACTTCATCAACAACAACTACCTTTCCAACACATGAATTAACACAAATATTAGTATAGCGATTTAGATCAGCTCTCATTCCAAAATTTAAACATAAAAAGAATCAGAGAATGTAATCCATGCTCATCAAAACAAAGCCACTCATATTTATATAAACTAGTTTATTATGAATTAGGGTTATGATTATTTATGAATTAAACATATTGTAAATAATAATTTATTATTATTTTATTTTCCACATAAGAAGCATGGATAAGAGAGAAAGAGATGGAGTTAATAATACAATTAATTAACTCTGCGTGGAGGCAGTTGCATGCATGCATTACAGAATACGGATAAGCGTTTTCAGAAATAAAAAACACACAACGTAGAAATGCTTAAGTACGAAGAACAGAACGCTAACGCTGAAGCGTTACAGAACGCAGAAGCAGAATGCAAGCGTTTCTCTCTCTCGATGTTTCTCTCCCGAATCACAACGCAAACTCCAGTTCTTCATATTCAACAGATTAGTACCATATCGTGGAATACAATCTACAACCCCGTGTTGTATGATTCGATCCAGAGATCACAGCTGATACGTGAGTACCAACCAGTTCGTACGTTTTCTTCCGCTGCAACGTATACTTACGGTGAAAGGTAAGTGAGATTCCTCTCTATGCATGAATAGGATTTATGCATTTATAAACATGAGTTTTTCCAACATTGGTATCAGAGCCAATGGAATTGGTACTCTGTTTGATTTTCTGGAATTAAGATATTTCATGTTTCTTAGTTTTCTGCTTATTTCGGTATAAATGCTCATACATGATTCTAGTATTTGATGTTATATGATTGTTGAATTATGTGACATTGATGGGTCATTATGTGAGTTTAAGGCAGATTACGTTGTTCCCAGTGGGTATATTTTTTTTGACGTTGTATTTCACGGTTAATATTGAAGGGTGTGAATTTTTTGTCATTTTTTTCTTGCAAACAATAACATGTTTTGTTTATACTACTCGATAGATCTCATTGAGAGGAGTCCGTCAGTATTTTTTGTGCATTTTTTGACCTTCTAAAACTCAAGATATGATTTTTTGAAGTTATTTTCGTACTTGGGTCAAATCTGCAAAGTTACTGAAAGTTTGGGGTCTATTTTCGAAAATTCAATAAAGGTCATGGACTTTTTCACAATTAAATAAACTTTGAGGGTTGACCGGGTCAGACTAGTTAAACCGACCCCAAACTAGACGAACCGACATGGGCCAAACCGGACCGAATGCGAACCGGACCAGGTCAGGCCAGCCAGAGGACGGATGAATAGCGGAGGCGTGTGTAGGCCACGCGCCGGCACGGCAACACCACCGGTGGCGCGTGAAGCCCACTCGCCGAAGGCCGGCAGTGGCGCGTGGGGTCCTCGCGCCGACAATCACAATTTTCGGCAGCGGAACGTGTGTTACAAGCATCGGACTTCAGCCTACCGGCAGCTGCGCGTGGCGGCAGTGGGACGCGCGTGAAAGCTTCCGGAGACGCGTGGCGGCATTTTTCGACGACTGTTCAACCATTTCTGGCTTATTTCGGTGCGTGGAGCCCGATTGTGACTTTTTCGAGAGCGTTTGACGTCATCTTTAGTGTGATATGTGGTTTCACTTCATTTTTGTGACATATTTCTTGAAAACAAACCTATGCGGTGGTTATTTGGTTGCAATTTTGAAGAATATGCACCTTTATATGTCATTTAATTATAAATTCATGGTGTTTAGTGATATTAGAATTGTTCAAAATCCTGTAGCCTATGAAAGTGGGAGCCAAAGTGAGTTGGACTTATTCACTTGTGAATATGCCTATTGCATCTTGGAAAGTTGTTTCCATATGCATTAAATGGAGAGAAAATTCATGTGATATAGTTTGGCTAACACTGGTATGTTTGTTTTTGGTTGCTCGTTTCCTCAGAGGCATGTCAGGACGGGAAACAATTTCAGAGGAAGACATTAGGACTAAAGATGAAGTCCTCCATGAATTTCTGAATTATAAAATGAAGCCTACACACAACTTAAAGGACCGCGCAATTGATTTGATTGAACTCTATAAACGATTGATGCCTTTAATTTATAGCAATAAGAT
Organism: Pogostemon cablin; assembly: GCA_023678885.1. Lineage (NCBI taxonomy): Eukaryota > Viridiplantae > Streptophyta > Magnoliopsida > Lamiales > Lamiaceae > Pogostemon > Pogostemon cablin. The sequence goes on along the minus strand of CM042964.1, from coordinate 28,432,739 downwards.
TTCACGTGATAAGTTTTTCGAAGTTTCCAGTCTTATGATCTGGGCGAACACTTTGCCTTCTCACCTACAAAAGGATTTTTGGGTTCAGTGGGAGACTTATGAAGTGAAACCTAATGGTCAACAAATTATGTAAGATTTGGTCGATGCTTCTGTAGCAAGAAATAGGACACGGGCACTAAGATCAGCCTTCTTAAGGATGGGAGAGATTCGACGTTCTAATTCTTTGAGACTAAGCGGTCGAGAGAAGCGTTAGATAAAGAATCCTCATATAGATCCTCTGGGGCAAGCTATCTATAGTGTGGGGACTAAGAAATTTGATTATGAGCATCGATGGAAATCTAGTGATGATAAATTAGGGAGATTAATCCATAGATTTCCTTGATTCATTTCCATTGTATTTCTAATTAGAAACTCAGGGAGTTCATTAGAATTTTATGTTCATGACTTGTCAGACTTGGTGTTTTTCTATTGTGGATGGTCGTTTAAAGTTCAATTTATTAGTGGCAGTTCAATGTTATTGTTAATTACGTGAACTTTTAATGTGTTTTACGTTTTGAAATAAGAATCCAGTATTATGAGACTTGATGAAATTGATGATTAGTAGTCTCCAAACTATTTTTCGAGATCAAGTCTTGTGTTATTTATTGAGATGTCTCTGTTTGGCTTAACGTAAAACTTAATAAACCATTATTAACATACTGAATCACTTTAATCTCTATAAAAGAAATGAGCATCGAAATCTATTGGCGCTGAGTTAATCAAAGGTGAGGAATTCAATTATGACAATTATGACACATGGCGTAATAAAATTTGATACGTATTGTACGAACAAGATGCATTGGATGCTATAAACCAAGTGATGGCTGATTCAGGCGCGGGTTTTGGAAACCAAGGGAGAAGTGACCGAGAAGCGTACCATGCATGGAAAAGGAAAATTCCATTGCATGAGGTATTCTTGTAAGCTCAGTAATCGATGCAATGATCCATACATGTGAGCAACATTCCACCACACATGATATCTGGGTGTATCTGCGTGAGAATATGGTGGCATGCTGGTTACAAGGCTTAGACAATTGTCTATTAAGTTCGATACTTATAATAGGGAAACCAGATCATAACATTAGACAACATCTCAGGAAAATGTCTAATATGATTATCGAACTTAAAACTGTCGGTCATATACTCTCTGATGAATGGTAATTCCAAGCTCTGATCCACTCTTTACCTGATCGTTGGGAACATCTCAAAGTCAGTTTGACTCATAATGAAAGCATTAAAACTTTTAATTATGCTGCTCAACATGTTGAGCTAGAAAATGAGAGGCTCGGAGCCTCAAAGCCTTCTTCTGGGACCTTCTATGTCATTTCTACTTCTAAGGGAGTTTCGGGCTTCAAAAGGAAATGGAATTGGAAGAAGGAAAAGAAGGGATAACGATATGATGGTGGTGGTGGTAAACCTGAAAATAATCCAACTTAGACTGATGAATGAAAAAAAGGAAAAGAAACGTGACGAAAAGAATAAGGAGGGTAAAAGCAAGATGCCATATTACAATTGTAGTAAGCTTGGTCATTATTCTCGTGAACGCCTTGAGCTCAGGAACAAGGTCGATTCATCTTATTTTGTTTTGTGTGAAATTAATGTCTCGAGTGCTGTCTTACTGTCTGATTCTTATCCATTGTGGATTATAGACTCAGGAGCAATAGAGTTTTTAGTAGATTTTCGCCGTGTTACGAAGGGAACTAGGTGGATATATGTAGGAACCAATGTACGAGTCGAAGTCAAAAGACTTGAGACTTGCAAATTGAACCTTGACGATGGTCAGGACTTGATGCTACATGATGTTATATATACTCCGAAGATCACACGAAATCTAATTTCTGTTTCAGTTCTGCGTAATTTGGGTTATAATGTATTATTCACTAAAGGCACTGTGGTAATTAGCATTAATAATACTTGTTATGCATCTGGACATATAACTGATGGCTTTATGGTTTTAAATTGTAATAGAATGACGTTTAGTGATTATGATGATTATTCATATTCGCTAAATGCTCGTTCTTCTAGCAATGCAAACGTGAATGATGATGTTTGGCATGCTAGATTAGGTCATATTGGGCACGATAAGATGAATAGACTTGTGAAAGAAGGATTGTTGAATCTTTCTTCTAAAGTCGAATTATCCAAAAGCAAACATTATCTTGCTGGCAAAATGACTAGAAAACCTTTTGGTAAAGCTATTATGTCTTAATCTTTATTAGAAGTAATCCATTCTGATATATGCGGTCATGTAATTGTGAGAGCACTGAATAGAGCTTACTATTTCATTATGTTCATTGATAATTATTCAGTCTACTTGATATCTCATAAGTATGAAGCAATTGATTGTTTTAGACGATACTTGAGTGAAGTTGAAGACGTGAATATCTATCAGAACAATTCAAGGAATTTTGTAATGAAAATGGTATAATCCAACAATTAACTGTTCCTTATACACCTCTACAAAAATGGTGTTGCTGAAAGAAGGAATATGACTTTGTTGGAGATGGTTAGATCCATGATAGCACAAGTTAATCTATCGATCTCTTTTTGGGGTGATGCGTTACTTACAGCAGCTTATGTGCTTAATCGCGTGCCTTTAAGTCAGTTGTTTCGACTAAATATGAATTTTGGATGAGTAAAAAACCTGACTTGAGTAACCTTAGAGCTTGAGGATCAGCAGCTTATCTACATGATTCATCGAGTTAGTATGAAAAGTTAGATCCTAGAGGCAAACATTCTAAGGGTTACGTATTTATAGGAGATCAGAATGAGAGCTTAACTGAGACAGAATCACATAATGCTCATTTTCTGGAAACTAAATTTCCTAGTAGATGGGAAGGCATCAGGGATGCTGAACCTATTTTCGAGATAGTAGAAAACCAATACCTACAAGATCCAAGTGGGAGTAGTAGTTTAGCTTATGATGTAGATCTTGATAGATATTTGCCGATTGAGGATCAAGCGATTCTCAATGAGAGCATTTTTTCTACAGAAGACCATCATCAGCTATCTTGAAAAGTTCTAGGAAACATGTGCCCAAAAGGCATTATGATATTGTAGGTCATGCCTTCTTTGTTTCACCAGAAATTTGAGATATTTTTTCTGTTGAGAAGAAAGAGCCCAGAAACGTCAAAGAAGCTCTGACATGTCCGACAAAGGAGAAATAGATTAAAGAGGAGAATGAATCTATGAAGTCAAATCAAGTCTGGGACTTGTAGATCTTCCGAAGGGACGAAAGACAATTGGGAATAAATGAATTCTCAAAATTAAAAGAAATGTTGATGGCTCAATAGAGAGGCATAAAACTCGCATGTTGGCAAAAGGTTATACTCCACAAGAGGGTATAGACTACGAAGAAACTTTTTCACCTGTAGTGAGGTTTGCCTTGATTCGTCTACTGTGGGCTATAGTGGCTAGTATGGATTTAGAATTACAGCAAATGGATGTTAAGACTGCATTTCTCAATGGAGAATTAGAAGAAGAAATCTACATGCAACAGCCTGTAGGATTTATTCTTCGAGATCAAGAGGATAAAGTTTGTAGATTGAAGAAGTCGTTCTATGAACTCAAATAATTCTCTAAACAGTGGTATTTGAGGTTTCACACTACGATCATCTCATATAACTTCGTTATGATAAACGAAGACCACTGTGTTTACGTTAAACGGTCCAATGGTTGTTTTGTGATTCTATCCTTGTATGTGGATGACATATTACTGGTTGGAAATAGCAAAGAGTATCTTGAAGCCATAAAAGGATGGTTATCTTCGAATTTCAAAATGAAATATATGGGTGAAGCAGAGTACATACTTGGTGTGAAGATCCATAGGGATCGTTCAAAGAAGTTATTGTATTTGTCTCAAGAGACTTATATCAAGAAACTTTTAAAACGATTCAATATGGACACCTGCAAACCTATAGATACTCCCATTGTGCAAAGCCGAATCATTGAGTCAGCAGGTGTGTCCCAAGGCTCAAGGTTAAAAGAATGAAATGGCCAAAGTACCATATGCCAATGTGATTGACTGCAGATTACTCTCTTTGTTATCAAGAGAATAACAGTACACTGAATGGGTATACATACGTTGATTGGAGTGGTGATTTAGATAAATGTAAATCAACTCCAGGTAAAGGTTTTTTGCTCAACAATGGAGCAACCTCATGGTGTAGCAAGAAATAGACTTGCATAGCACTGTACACTATGGAAGCCGAATTTGTGGCATGTGCGTCTGCAGTTCAAGAGACTATTTGGTTGAGAAGATTCATGAAACATTTGGAGGTCTCAAACACTCCAGTGGGAGCTGTTTTAATTAATTGTGATAATCCGACAGTTATTGCTTACACAAAAGACACAAATGTCATGAAAAGACCAAACACATTGACACGAAGTTCAACTTTGTTAGAGATATTGTAGACAAGAAGAAAGTGATTCTTAGTTACATTTCTACTCGTTTGATGTTAGCAGATCCTTTTACCAAACCAATTCTTAGAGATGTATACATAGTACATGTTAAGGGATTGGGTTTGTGAAGGATTTAAAATGATGTATTGAATATGTATATGTATGTTAATAGAATAGATAGTGGATTAACTATACATATATGTTTTATAAATTATATGTGATGGTTCATATATAATAGTATGTCGGCAAGTTTTGATTAGCTTTCTTATACGAGCAATCACCTCTGGCTAAGTGGGAGCGCAGAGATGAGATTACAATGATTAATGTAATCGGGATATATTTCACCACGAATCTGATTCAACTTGTTGTAAAGCTAAATCGACGGAGATCCTACACGTTGGAGGGAGGATATCCTGGTTAAGTGTATGGGATACAGTTGAACTTTGATTTACACGATGTCTAAATTAAATGAAATACGACATACGCTTTCTTGGAAGGAAGTTAAAGACATTGTGATATGTGTTTTAGGAAAACGACATGTGCTAAGTTGACCTCAACAGGATTGAGAAAATTATCCATATTTTCTCAAAAGTATGAGTCTTATCTATTAGTTACCCTTATGAGTTTCTACTATATTCTAAGTCTTCACTTTGGTGTTGCTACTTTAGCATGTTACTAAAAGAGCTATCGTTAATAACGGCGATGCGGTACATGTCTAAGAAAGCAGCTACAGCGGGAGACTGTAGATACTTAGTAAGATGGAAAGAACATCTTAATTTAACATATACTATTGTGATTCATTGACTAGTCAATCAAGCAGGGTATGATTATGAATACATAGTTTTTTGCAAAAAGGTGGAATATGCTCTGATAAGTTCAGAGATTGAAAAGAGATATGTCAACTTATGTTAAATGTTCAAGAGTTCTAGGGTATAGCGAGCTTGTTGAGTTTCATTGATAAACTGGTTGAGTTGCTATATATCTCTAACAAGTGTATGTCGATTAAAACTCATATCTCGTGGGTCACACGATGTATTAATCTGTACGAGAATATGATTCATGAAGAAAATGTGTCAGACGACTTTTGACTTTATATGTGAGTGGGAGATGTAAATAATAATTTATTATTATTTTATTTTCCACATAAGAAGTGTGGATAAGAGAGAAAGAGATGGAGTTAATAATACCGTTAATTAACTCTGCGTGGAGGCAGTTGCATGCATGCGTTACAGAATACGGATAAGCGTATTCAGAAATAAAAACACACAACGTAGAAATGCTTAAGTACGAAGCGCAGAACGCTAACGTTGAAGCGTTACAGAACGCAGGAGCAGAATGCAAACGTTTCTCTTTCTCGATGTTTCTCTCCCGAATCACAACACAAACTTCAGTTCTTCATATTCAACAGATTAGTACCATATCGTGGAATACAATCTACAATCTCGTGCTGTATGATTCGACCGGTTCGTACGTTTTCTTCTGCTGCAACGTATACTTATGGTGAGAGGTAAGTGAGATTCCTCTCTATGCATGAATATGATTTATGCGTTTATAAACGTGAGTTTTTCTAACACATATTAAACTCTAAAAATATTAAATTTTAAGAATTAACAAGATATAAACCATTAGAGTAGATGATTTGCTTTCTATTACTTGTTATATTAAATCTTTAGGGCATGGAGTATCTATTTACTCTTCACATACATTTCACTTCGAAAATACTCACAAATCATAGTGTGCCAACTTCCAACAATTAAGGTCTGTTTTCCAAATTTGATAATCTAATAAATTTAAGTTGTTCCATGACCAAAATATTTAAAAAGTATAGAATAAAATTAGTTAAAGAGAAGTAATTATGAGAGATTACACTTATCCAAAACTCAATTAAACACAAAAGTAGTAAGCTTTGAATCCTGAATAAGATACCTATTTACTAGGGTGGGATAGGTAGAAGTGGGATTTCGCATTTTCAACTAAAACCGTGTTCTCTTCTCTATCCCGACTTTTGCCAGCAAGGCATCCTCTTTTATGGAATCCTATTTTCTAATTCCTGCAAGTTTAAATTTAAAAACATGTCTTCTTGGTCAGCTCTCCGGCGATCCTCCCCCGCGATCCACCGCTTCTCCGCCATACAACTGCTCCACTTCCGCCAATTCTCCACACCTCCTCCACCTTCACGATTTCACCAACACAATCGAACAAACAATTTACTAGGATGGATTTCCGCGGGGATTATCACCACCTCTACCCTTGCCCTGTCGCTCAACTTTATTTCATCTTCGTCTGTTGATTCCCCCTTTGTATCATACGCTGACGGTTCAGCTCCAGCTCCTGCCTCCACCATCGATGGTCTTTTACAATCCTCCTCGCAAAATACGAAAGATGAATCTAAATTTTTATTTGGAGGTAAACAAACGGTACTGCTTCTCAAGATGATTTTATTTATTTATTTATTTGTTTCCAAAGTAGTAGTTAACTTTAGACAATTTATGGTGTTACCCAGATGCGTATAGAAGGAGAATTTTCTTTAATTACGAGAAACGCATCAGGATGCGTAGCCCTCCGGAGAAGGTATTCCTTTTAAGTTTTATCTCTATTTCGATTTTCACTAAAAAAAAATTTCTCTCATAATGCTGAGAGTTCACATTTTACTCATTCTAAATAACATGTGCTGAAATTATTGAAGCAAAGCGAAATATTTTTGGTGGTTGTTTGGAGAGGGGCGGGGGGTGGTGTTGTTTAGTGCTTTAGTTTTTTAATTAACAGAAAAACAACTGAGTAATTCTCAGATTCAATTATCATTCTTTTGGAACCCCCTATGCTTGTTATACTTGTAAACCAAAAGAGGGGAAAAATATAGGCATTTACAGACTCATCTTATTTTTAATATGGGGAACATAATCATTCAGGTTATTAATTCACCAGGTTGAGCTCTGATAAATAAAAGATGCAATGTTTCTGTTTTTGATGTTAAACAATTAGCTAGATATACAATTTTAATCATCAACAAGCACTCTGAACCAAGTTTTTGAAGTAATAGAAACATTCCTGAAGTTGAAAGCTTTTGCGTTCATTGAAGGGACTTTGAATTGTTGGGGGAAACTAGAGCCAAAAATATGAAAATTACGCAGTTTTATGACTACAGAAGTTTTAATATTTATTAAATTTTGATGATCAAGATGAGGATACTAATGTCACACAGTATTATGACTAGGTAAGCTATTTCATTTTTTTATTTTGAAGAGTTCTCTAGGCCATGTACTTCTATCCATTTTCTTCCCTATCCAATATCATAAGCTATAATGATTGTTGATTCAGGATAAGAATGGGATTTCTCCTACAAATAGCTGTGGTTAGTATTGATCCTTTTCACTAATATTCTATGAATTTTTATTTATACATTTATACCTACTTGAAGTATTAGCTCTCTTTGGTGTTCTTTCAATGGTGTGGACATTGGTGATGAAAAAAGAAATGGACTGTCGCTTTTAACAAGAATTCTATCTGGTACTGTAAAGTTGGAACCACCTAGTCATGTTTTACATAATAACTCTTGTTTTCTGTTTTGAAGCTCGCTTGATTATGCAGAATATGTCGAACTGATCAGATCCCTTTCAGGTGTTTGAGTATTTTGCATCTATACGTGCTGATGACGGAGAGATTTTTATGACACCAGCGGATCTGATGCGAGCTCTTGTTCCTGTATCCCTCCATCTGAATCACACCTTGTTAGAGATGGATATCTTAGAGGGGAAAGGAATCCTGGTGAATTGCGTTGTGCATCATCAGAGTTCTTTATGCTCTTTGACACGAACAGTGATGGTCTAATATCATTCAAAGAGTAAGTTCTCTCTAGTTTTTTAAAGGTGTAGTTTGTCTTGTTTTGTTATACTTTCTTTGTGATTCTCCCCTTTCAGTTTGTTATGTTTTCATTTTGCCTTCCCCTCACACAAATTTCCTTCTTAAAGTGCTAAAATTTCCTAATGAATCTTCCACAGGTACCTATTCTTTGTTATACTTCTAAGTATTCCAGAAACAAGCTTTTCAGTGGCCTTCAAGATGTTTGATCTTGACTGCAATGGGTAGGTACCAATTCAATACATACTTAAATATTCAATGGGTGTGCTTGGATTTCTTTCCTTTGAACTTTTGTCGTCATGGGGCCTATTTGTTTTAAAAAATATATTTTCTTTGTTGGATTATATCAATGTTATAATATCTGAAACAATGCTCAAATATGCCTGGTTGATATTTTTTTTTCTCTTTTGTTGCAATAGTGAAATAGACAGAGAGGAGTTTAAGAAAGTGATGACTTTGATGCGAGCTCATAGTAGGCAATGGGTTGTTCAAAGCGATGGACATCGTGCAGGGCGCAAGTTTGGTGGTTCAGTTGAAAATGGAGGCTTGTTAGAATATTTCTTTGGAAAAGATGGCAAGAACCTACTACAGCATGATAAGTTTGCTCAATTCTTGAGAGATTTGCATGATGAAGTAAGCATAACTTCTCCATCTAGAAAGTCAAATTAGAAAATTGCATAGGATGCTTCACCTCACAAGAACATTGATCTCATTCTACCTAATTACAGTGTTGAACTCCTCTGTTCTCTCCTGTTATCTGATTCATTTGTCATCTTGGATTTCTACATTATAACACAGTTGAAGTCCTCTGTGCACCCTACCTGATTATTGGTCTTCTTCCACCATTTCATGCAATTCTGCAATAGTTCTGTGTCTTAACAAGGATGATTTTTTTTCCATTCCACTGCTTAAACCAAGAGATATGCAGATACATTTTTTGGCAGTTGTGTATATTCCTCGAATTAGAAGTTTCGATCTTGTATATTATCAAGTTGCTTTTATCTGATTCTACATACTGATTTAGCTTCTTTAACTGAAATTTCAAGGCATTTCTTGATCTAGGCTACTGCCGTATAGCATAGTCATGATTGTAATACCAAGTTTGAAATTCCTTGTTAGCATATTTTGACAATTATGCTTTGTCTGCATTATAGATGGTGAATTTGGAGTTCAATCATTACGATTACAAGTTACGAGGAACCATATCTGCCAAAGATTTTGGGCTGTCCATGGTTGCATCAGCAGATATGAAACACCTGCACAAACTGCTCGATCGTGTTGATAACATGGACAATCATCCACGTATTCACAATATTCGCATTACACTTGATGAATTTAAGAGTTTTGCTGAGCTGCGAAGAAAATTGCAGCCCTTTTCTCTGGCACTTTTTAGTTTTGGAGAAATAAATGGGTTGTTGACGAGGAAGGATCTTCACCGAGCTGCTCAACAAGTAGGTTTTTGTACTTGGCTTTTTTTTTTAAAAAAAAAAAACTCTCTTCTTTGCTTCAGTCCGTCTAACTTCTGCACTTTGAATTCTGATCAGCACCTAATCATTTTGTTTATCATCCTTACAAAATTTTACTGTTCCTTCAATATCTGACATCTGAACTAGCTGTATAATCACAGCTGAATTTGGAAGGCAACCAGAATTTAAGTGCATTTAGGTTTATGAGCTTCATTTATATAGCAAATATATACGTGGGCCAACAGTTTGTTGATGTTCAGGTGTGTGGGATATCTCTGAGTGAGAATGTCCTGGACATAATCTTCCATGTGTTCGACACAAATGAAGATGGAAATTTGAGCTCGGATGAGTTTGTAAGAGTTCTGCAGAAACGAGAAAGAGATATTGCGGAGCCAAGCGAGGCAGGTTTCTTTAACTTCCTGTCGTGCTGTTGGCATTGTTCAAATGGCAATTCAATTGCTGCTCGGTTGCTATCCAGATCTTAGAGGCGCCAGCGCCAGCGCTAGTCCACCACCAATCTAAGAGATACTATAGTATTTCCTAACAAATGGAGTGTAGTACAAATATGGATATTGAGTTTGATTGTAAAGATTAGTGTTGACTTTTTTTTGTAGAGATTGATCCCATGTGATATAAAAGGATTGATCTCCAAATGGGAACAACATGGCTGTATTATACTATATATGCAAATTGAGATTTACTACTACTTTATTATAGTCTGGAAATATGCATATCATTACCATTACATTAGCAAATAGTGATAGTGAGCTGTACCATTACCATTACCATCCTTGTGGAATATGCTGTCCACTAATCATTTCTGTAACCGACCTCCCTATACTGATTACACGCGTCTTCTCCACCTCATTAACACCAACCCCCCGCCACCGCATTTTATTTATTTTAGTATTTAATAGTAACAGTAATTTCAAAATTACTTAAATTGGTATTTTATTAAATGAAAATCAATTGATTAATATTTTCGACATTGAAGAAACAGACAATGGGCAGTCGCGTAACGGCGGACCCGTTGACGGCTGGCCCTAATTTTGGAAAAATAATTGGCCCCATGGAAAATTAGAAACCCTAATTACCCTTCCCCAAACACAAACATTCTTTCTTTCTCACGCTTTTTATTTTTATTTTTTATTTTTTCAATCTCCTGCTTATTTACAGGTCTCAATTTATATATATTTCGCTCCTTCATAATCATCACTCATTATTCTTGATTCGCCATTAGCTCTATAAGGTATGATTTGCTAGCTTTAATCTGTATTGTATATTGTGTTGTATTTAATTTGTTTTTCTTTAGACATAGTCTCTGGTCTCTCTCTTATAACCAACTTCTGTGGTGGATTTGAGGCATCTTTGGATTAGATTTTGATTGATTTTCTTTTCAAAGATTGTATTCTGAGATATATATATATATATAGCAGAGCAAATTCAGCGTATTCACATTTGATTCTGCTCAATTAATCACAGCTTTAAAACATGGGAAAGCCTAGCATAAGGAAGAAAATCTCTATAGGATCAAAATCTAATGATGGGATCACCAAGCAATCGAAAACCTCTGCGTTTGATGAAGATACTGCCATCTTCATCAACATGTCCCATGAGTTGAAGGAAGAAGGGAACAAGTTGTTCCAGAAACGTGATCATGAGGGTGCTATGCTCAAGTATGAAAAGGCCCTCAAATTGCTGCCTCCAAACCATATTGATGTTGCGTCTTTGCGGACCAACATGGCTGCATGTTACGCGCAAATGGGCATCGGTGAGCACCCCAGAGCTATCAATGAGTGCAATTTGGCACTTCAAGTAGCTCCCAGGTATAGCAAGGCTCTGTTGAGGAGAGCAAAATGCTATGAGGCCTTGAATAAGCTTGACCTGGCTTTTAAAGATGTCAATCATGTTCTGAGCATGGAACCCAATAACTCCACTGCCTTAGAGATGGCTGATACTTTGAAAAAGGAAATTGAAAGAACTGGAGTGCAGATTGAAGACAAGGAAATTGTTCCGCCACCAAATCATGTTGAGCCTGCTCATGCACCTGTTTCCGTGAAAATTTCCAAAGACAAGGGTAAAAAGAAGAAGCATACCAAGTCTGACAGGAAGAGTGTCGAACCTGAGGAGAAGAATGTGAATGAAATTGAGGAAAAGAAGGCCGATGATAAGGTGGTGGTAGAAGATAAAAGAAGCGTCAAGGAAGAAAAGGTGGTCATGAAATCTGTAAAGTTGGTTCATGGTGAGGATATAAGATGGGCGCAGTTACCTGTGAAATGTGATATTCGTCTGGTAAGGGACATAGTTGCGGAGAGATTTCCAAATTTGAAAGGCGTGCTCATCAAGTACAGGGACCAAGAAGGTGATCTGGTTACCATCACTAAGACTGATGAGCTGAGGATGGCTGAGAGACTGGCTGATCGTCGAGGGTTTTTGAGACTGTACATTACTGAAGTTACTCCTGAAAAAGAACCAATTTATGAGGGAACAGGCATTGAAGAGGAGTTGAACAAAATTCATCACGAGAAACCATTGGTGGTCACAGCGGTGAATGTCAATGCAGAGAAAGGGCCAACTTGTGTTGAGGATTGGATCGTCCAGTTTGCTAGGCTGTTCAAGGACCATGTAGGGATTGACTGTGATTCTTACCTGGACCTTCACGAAATGGGAATGAAGTTATATTCGGAAGCAATGGAAGAGACTGTAACAAGTGAGGATGCACAAGAGCTGTTCGATATTGCTGCTGCCAAGTTTCACGAGATGACTTCTTTAGCCTTGTTTAATTGGGGAAATGTTCACTTATCTAAGGCACGAAAGAGGGCCTTTAATACTGAAGATGGTTCCTCTGAAAACACTCAGATGCAGCTCAAAGATGCTTATGAATGGGCACAAGGAGAATATGAAAAGGCAGGTATGAGGTATGAGGAAGCTCTAAAAGTGAAGCCAGACTTTTATGAGGGGCTTCTTGCTCTTGGCCTACAGCAATTTGAACTAGCAAAGCTTTCTTGGTATTATGCACGTGGGAGCAAGTCTGACTTAGAAATAGGCCCATCTGCGCAGATATTGGAGCTATATAACAAGGCTGAGGATAGTATGGAGAGAGGGATGCAGCTGTGGGAAGAGATGGAAGAACAGCGCCTTAATGGACTATCAAAATTTGATAAATATAAAGCGCAATTGCAAAAATTTGGGTTGGATGGGCTATTTAAAGATGTATCAGCAGATGATGCTTCTGATAATGCAGCAAGCATGAGGGCCCAGATTTATTCCTTATGGGGCACAATGTTATATGAGCGTTCTGTCGTGGAATATAAATTGAGTCTTCCAACTTGGGAAGAATGTCTAGAGGTTGCAATTGAAAAGTTTGAGCTTGCTGGAGCATCTGCGACAGATATTGCAGTTATGATCAAGAACCATTGCTCGAATGTAACTGCTTTAGAAGGTAGGCTGTTAGAGGTTATATTTATTTGGCCACATTCTTCCTGGACGGATTTTTTTTTTTCTCACATTTTTTTTTATAAAACTTGTTTGATCTAGGATTCAAAGTTGATGAGGTAGTACAGGCGTGGAATGAGATGTATGATGCTGATAGGTGGAGAGCTGGTGTGACTTCTTTCCATCTGGAACCATTGTTCAGAAGGCGCTCTTCAAAGCTTCATTCAGTTTTAGAGCATCTTGAATGATGTTTTCCTGATGATGGTATGAGACAAAAGGATCAAAACTATTGCCTCCAGATTATTAGGTACTTATACTGTTACATCATGCATTTGTATAAGCTATTTGAGTCACCATAAATGCTTCTCATATCGAGTTGATTGTGTAGAATTTACTAAATACATGCATGTGCATTTATTTGTGTGTGATTGATTCTGGTGGTGATTCTCTTCTGATATAATGATTATCTGATTTTCACATGATTTAGATGGTGTGAAAGCTCCATTTCTCCATGTCTTTTCTAATGCAAGATTATGCAGTCGGAATTTAAATACGAGAAAAGTTATAATTCCTGTGTATTTTTATGACCTTGTTTGATGTATTTCAATCCAACATAATATGAGGTGGTTAGAGCAAGAGTTGGTTTCTCCTCCATTTTTTATCATTTCTTGCTTGTGCGAAACTGCATCTGACAATTGAACATTGCACGGTTGTGCGCATTGTTGCACGTTGAATGAAACCTTCTAATTTGGATGTTGATAGCACTGATGACATTTATCGAATTTATATTGCAGGTGCGTCCTTGATAGTATTTGTGAGTTGTTTCGGTATTTTTTGGTGGGGAAGCGCAGGTTACATGCTTCTTATTACTTTGGCAATGGGGAGTAGATGGCATTTGTTGAGTCAAGAAAGGTTGGTTTGTTGTTTGGCATACTCTGCCTCTGACTGAGGCCGAGGGATCTATTTGTCATTGGTTTTGGTTACAGATGATGAGAGTGAGAGTACATATACAATTGATTGTTTTGTTATAGCGTTTTGGATTTGTAAACATCTTTTGCAGGAGTTATTCATGGTTTCTGCGTCCTATCAATTGCTCATAGAGTGAGAGACTGTCTTCATGTTTTCTTAATGTTATCTTTTTTTTCTTTGAAAATGTTATATTTTTTATTTATATTACGAATTGTTTATAAAATAATTTATTGTGTTATTATTATTTTTTGTTACTTTTAAGTATCATTTTATTCAATTATTATCACTACTTATCTGTTCCTAAGTGAAATTGTGTTATACAAGGGTGTTTGTTTTTGGATTTTTTAGTTTAGGTTTAACATTATGTAATATATTCTTTGTTTTAGTTGGAGTTTACTAAATTACATAAAATCAACATATCTTTTGCATAATTATATCCTACTTTTTTTACATACATCACTCATCTTACCTCATACACATTGATTTTATATAAAATTAAAATTTATCATATTTAATTTTTTTAAAATAAATATAGATTGTCATTATTAATAATGCTTACTAAATTCAACTAATCTTAAATTTATGGAGTACTATTTTTTTATTCCAATTCCATATTTTAAGTTTTTAACTCTAAACAAACATTATATGGGAGCAACTCTTTGGGCTTCTTGTGCGGATACTTCAGTATGGTTTAAATTTTTTATTTAGGTTTATCTTAAGTTAAGATTATATATATATATATATATATATATATATATATATTTTATTAAGTGAGATCTATATAAATCAATTATTTATTTTACATAAAATAATTATTTATTCTATATAGGATATATATATATTTTTTTTTTATTAAGTGAGATCTATATAAATCAATTATTTATTTTACATAAAATAATTATTTATTCTATATAGGATAAAACGTAAAAGAAAATTATGGAGGTACTCCGTAGTAATTTCCGTATAAAAAAAGGAAACTTAAACCTTTGTGCCCACGTATATTAATGTTACAGCCCCAAATCAGCAGGTAAGACAAGGATGAAGCGCAGCAGATAAAAACCCTTGGTAGAGAAAAGGTTTAAAAATTGCAGGAGGCTGTGCAGTGGCGTGTATTCAGACACAAGCTATTGTATTCTATCACTTTCTCAGTCGCACTTTCCGTCGGAATCTAATCATTATCATCTCTCACTAAATTTCTGGCATTCATCTCCGACTCCTACCTAATCTCTGTAATTCGCAATATCATTAGGGCTTTTCTTTTCTTAAGCCATGGACAACATTAGAAGACCATCT
This sequence comes from Pogostemon cablin, assembly GCA_023678885.1. NCBI lineage: Eukaryota > Viridiplantae > Streptophyta > Magnoliopsida > Lamiales > Lamiaceae > Pogostemon > Pogostemon cablin. The sequence continues at coordinate 28,417,278 of CM042964.1, read as the reverse complement.
CACGCTGGTTCATGGTACACCGACAATCGTTAAGTCCCTCTATCTCTCTCCATCATCAATATTGTTTCCCCTTTTAAGTAATTCAGATATCAAGATTTTTCTTTTTCTCAGTTGGATTCTGCTGTATGTTGCTTATCTTAAAGCCTCATTTGCGTTAGTTTATTTGTCTCTATATATGCTTTATGAGCTTTGGCTCAGGGTTTCATGTTATGTTATGTTGTCTCTTGTTTAGCTAAAAAGTTATCAGAGGAGCTTGATGGGTGGCTTGGGAGTACCGGCCTCACCAAGTCCACTGATGTGAGAGGCGTAATTGCACCGTAAGTCATCAAAACAACAATTCTCATCACTAATCAAATGGTAAACCAAGTGTAAGCTGGTGGGTTTTGTGTAGTCATGCAGGTTATTCCTATTCTGGTCGTGCTGCTGCCTACGCATTTGGAAACATAGACCCTTCAAACATGTGAGTTCCATCCAACAGATTTTGTATCAATCCAACTTCTCTGTTTCTATCCTGATATTCTCAAGTGAGATCTCTTTATGCTGCAGTACCAGGGTGTTTCTTCTTGGCCCTTCTCATCACCATTACACTCCAAGATGTGCACTTTCAAAAGCCACGCTCTACAAGACACCCATAGGAGACCTTCCAATTGATCAGGAAGGTATTGTTACTTTTTTGTTTCTATGCAATGCCGGTTTGTTGACACTTGACACTATCGTGATGTTATCTATTATAACATGACAAAGGTTAATTTTTTTTCTGCCCTTGTGAAAGATCACTTGGTTAGGCAGGCCTAGGGCAGGGAGTTTTATTTGCATTATCATTTATTTGACTTTATGATCATGATGTTACTTATGGCCCTCTTCTTTATATCTACCACGTGCCATGTAATGAAGGTTTGTAACAGACTTCAATAGGGACTATGAAACTGACATTGATTGAGTGCTTTCTAAAATCTGGATTTACAATTCCTGAACTATTTATGGTGACAAAACAATCTTCAGTACTAAGAGGAACTCCTTTTCGGAAGTGGATGAAATTGTTGGAAAGCCAACCCAATTTATTTTTAAAAAAATAAGTGGTGTCATGCTTTTTCTGTAATACAAAATAAATATGATTGACAGCAAGGAAAAGTTTAATAGGCATCAGAAATAGGAAGCTAATGAAGGTTCTCTTTCAGATGGAACTTATGAGACTACAATTGATATGTTTCTAGGAACTATTGGATAACTATACATTTGTTTTATCATTAATAAAATTCAATGTGGGTGTTGTGGTTCTCCTGATATGATCAATAAACTGTTACGGTTTATTCTTTCTAGAATCCACCTATCCAAGTAGTGACACGATAATGTAGCTGTGCATGAAGTAGTTTTTGGCAAGATATCCCTTTAACAAGTGTCTGTCTTACCTTTGCAACAGTCAATGAAGAGCTAAAAGCTACAGGGAAGTTTGAATTTATGGATCTTCATGTTGATGAGGCTGAGCATAGCATGGAAATGCACCTGCCTTATCTTGTGAAAGTATTTCAGGGGTATGCTTTTGGTGACAATTATCTCCTCTCCTCTCCTCTCCTCTCCTCTCCTCTCTCTTTTTTTTTTTTTTTTCAATTATCTTGTGACTAATATGTTGAAGAAGCCAATACAGGTATTCTGTCAAGATTGTGCCCATTTTGGTAGGTGCTCTTAGTGCTGAAAGTGAAGCCATGTATGGTCGATTGTTAGCAAAATATGTGGATGACCCTACTAATTTCTTTTCCGTGTCTTCAGATTTTTGTCACTGGGGTTCTCGGTATGTGCTTGTCTGGCCTATCAAGATATACCCCTATTGCCTGTAGTTGGAAAGATATTTTACAGAAACTTATCCCTGCTTCGATCTTTTTGTCTAGGTTCAACTATATGCGTTATGATAAAAAGCTTGGGGCCATCCACAAGTCTATTGAAGCATTAGACAAAACAGGAATGGATATTATAGAAACAGGAGATCCAGATGCGTTTAAGCAGTACCTCTTGGATACCTACAATACTATCTGTGGACGGCACCCAATTAGTGTATTTCTTCATGTAAAAATCTTGACCACCCCTTTCCTGGTTTTAAAAGTCAGCAAAAGCTTTTCTGATTTAATAACAGACCTCTGGCATGTTGCAAGTACCTACTGGATTGAACTTGTCTTGAGTAGTTCTTAGTCTAATTAGTAGTTGAATCTTACTCTCATTTGTCTGTTTAAATGGCATTTACGACTTATATTAGTTGGCTTCTTGTCTATTTATGGGTCATCTTTTATCTATGTTCATCAGGAAGTACCAATGGTTTTGCGGCCGTACTTGTGTTTTAAACTTTTACATTTGGGAGTTGCTAACCAAAATTTGTGTTTTGACTAGATGGCGAAGAATAGCCCAACGAAGATAAAGATTAGATTTCTTCGGTATGAACAGTCAAGCCAGTGCAAATCCATGAGAGACAGCAGTGTAAGTTATGCATCTGCAGCTGCCAAAGTCGAAGGTTGATTTTTATAATGAAGCGGCCACTATTTATGTCTATTTCATGTTATTTAATAAGTATCTAAAGTAACATTGATGAATGTTCTATTACAATTCTCTTCAATGTACTATTTCATTTATTGGGAACTTGAGTTGTAGTTTCCCTCAGGTTTGGATTTTTTATTTTTTTATATTTTTAATCTTCAAAATGGGTCGTTTATTACTGTATATTATGTTGTGTGAATTTGTTGTCCACATTAGGAAACCCTCATAGCAACTCTGACCCAAATTTGAACCCTAGAAGCTGTTTTATGTAAGGTGGATTGCTTTAATTTGATCCAAGTTAAATATCACATGACTTTTAAGTTTGGCTTGTTTGAAGGTGCTCAAGGTTTGAATTAGAATTGAATGTAAATTGTGAGTGACCGCTGGGTTTAATTGAAAAATATTAAGTTTGCTGGAGTTATCAAGGTAGGTTTGATGTTGAGATTGTTAGAAGTTGAATTTGATTCATTCCAACTCCCAAGCTCGATAATGTATACAACATCTTTGGACCCAAATACCAACTAATTTGATATGATCTGGAGATAAAATAGCAGCATCTACATTTCAAAATTTTATAATTATTCAAGTATCCCTTTTTCATTCATTACAAACACATTTAGCATACGCTTTTATTCAGACAAATGCTTCAACCTTATTATTGCAGATGGATCAAATATCCAACTAAAATGAATTAATGTGTGTTGGTACCACAGGCTCAGTCAAAAATCCTCTCCCCAGTGGACAGAAGAAGAAACACAATTGAACTAAATATACAGAGCAACCCTGGAATTAGAAAAACTGCTCTCCAACTCTCTGGATTCGTGAGATCCAAGTCTGCTGCCTTAGCGGCTTCAAGAAGTCGACCTGTTAGGTCTACCCCTACTATGCCTGCTAGGGTACCCGCCGTATTAGAAATCCCCATCACAATCCCTGCATATCTTGGGGCTACATCCATGTGATTCACAGCAAATCCAGCCCTTCCAAGCGCCAAGAAACCAAGAGCCACAGACGAGCAGAACACCACCCCACCAGGGCTTCTGAACAAGGGAAGGGACATTAGAGCAAAAGAAGCCACCACAAATCCCACAGTGTTTAGGAGCTTTCTTGTTCGAGTTACCGACATGATTCGTCTGGTAATCAAGTGGTCTGCCACCACACCACCTATATTTGAGAATAAAAACATGTTGAGATATGGCATCATCTTAGAGGACCCCATTTCTTGAAGACTGTGCTGGAGTCCTAGTTCAAAGTATGTCGGGAGCCAATTCATGAGCACGTAAAGACCATAATGGAACGTGAAATTATTGACTACGATGGCCCAAATTGGCAAACTCAGCATAATTCTCTTCCAAGGAATTTTTGGAGTTCTAACTGGATGCACCCCATTTTCTACTTTAGTCTTTTGATCCCTTTTTGTTGGAAGCAAGGATTCCCCAAAACCAGCCGCTGTAGCCTTGGGATGTTCAGAACGAGGCGGATCACTAGCACACTTGAACCAAAGTAGAGACCACATGGCGCCTAAACTAGCTTCGGTAACAAATACTGATTGCGGACTCCGAAACTTAACAAGGCTAGGGAGCACAAGCGTTCCGATAGCTGCACCAAAATACATACCCGATGTTGTTAAAGAAACTGATCTTGACCTCTCATGGGGAGGCACCCACTGAGCCAGTACAGTGTGAATAGAAGGGAAAATGAAGCCTTGTGCCACTCCGACAAGCAAACGAGCAAGGACCAGAATTCCGATTCGATTTGGATCCAATGGTACAAAAGCACAAGTTAGAGACCATAAAATAAATGAAAGTAGGAGGATACGTCTTCCCCCAATTTTTTGAGCTGCCCATCCACCCGGAACTTGGGAACAGGCATATCCATAATAAAAAGTTGAGAGTATCATGCCCTTGCTCGATTGATTCACTCCTGCAGCATCAGCAGCAGCAGTATACGCAATGGAGAAGCCCACTCGTTCTATGTAGCACACGCAGGTGCAGATAAAGGTCAAAATTACAATCACGTAGCGCTTCGGTAATGATGTGGTGTTCTTCATTCTCTTTTGGACTCGTATGGTGAAACCACTCCTTAATATGTGATTCCAAAACCAATTAAATCAATCCCAGGAGAACACGGGTCACAAAGGAAGAAGCCCTGTAGCAGAAATTAAAAAAAATGGAGTTCAATGATACTGATGAACAAGATAATAACAAAAAAACACACTTTCATAGCAGATATTTGGCACAATCAATTCCATTATGCAGATGTTCAAAGATAGAAAGTTCACACTACTATATCAGCTTTAAGATGGCTGTATATATACTTGGAACACACATTTGTTGTCCAGAAGTGTAAAATTTACAGACCATTTAATTCGTAGTACCAGCAGAATAGAGAACACGGTGAACACTAGTTCAGAACCTTGTGACAAGAAGGAAACTAATTCATCCTTCCAAGATTGATAAAAAAAAAGCAGGGCTATGATAGGTCTTGATGTAAACAGGGCAAAGCTGCAATAACAAATGAGGTGCTGTTGGTTCATAACTGATGTTTGAATTTGTGTTTCGGAGATACTATTTGGTACACAGGCTGACAAATTTCCTAGATTCAGTTAAACAAATAACGAAAGATTTGTGATTCATAGTAGAAAATGAAAATCCAGAAACTAGATTCATACATTTTTTTCATTGCCATGGAGAATGCTAAGGTAAGAACACTAGATCAAATTCATTAATTTAAAAGAAAATTTCTGCACAAGTGGATAAGCAATCTTTCAAAAACAGATTGAAAAGGACAGCAGTGTGAACATATCTAACTCCAATCCATAAAACCTAGCAGAGAACATATGAAAATCGGAAACAAATTCAAGCCATTTATCATGTTCAATCCATACAAACGCAAACACACCAGACAAAGCTATCTAAATTGGAAAAAGAAAGCAAATGCAACTGGCAATGAAAGTGGAATCCGCCACAAACATCGAATCTAACTTAGGTAAAAGATCAAACAAGAAGAACTCACCTTCCAGGTGAAAAGGGCTCCCTCCTAAAATCGAAATTAGAGAGAGTTTTGACCCCCAAAAGGGAGAGAGAGTAATTACGTTGACAAAATGGTGATTTGACCAAATAATAATCTGCATACTTGATTTAAAATTTACTGCTTCAACCAAGATTTGAAAAAGGGTAATGGGCTGGATAATCGAAATAGGGATTTCTGGTACATTTTGTATATTCAACGAGGAATTATCAGTGTTTAGGTTGGGTTTATTGATCTTGAATTAGGCATAAAATTAGCATTTACTCGCGAAATAATAAGCTATATTCGTAAAATTTAAATTTATTAAAAAAAAAAAAAGAACTCACTGGTTAATTACGTCAATTTGTTTTTTTTAAGGCAAGCCTTATTACGTGGATTAAATAATAATGTTGATTAATTAGAGTGGATATTAAATGAGAAGCAAGTAGAGCGGGTATATTTTCAAACCAGTGCATTAATTAGAGTGGATATCTATGGAGTAACTTCATTTTTTAATTTTAATATCTTCAACACACTGCATTAATTTATTTATTATTAATTGGAATAGGTGTGGAGGAGTTTTTATTACTTGTCTTGTTCCATATTTGTGGCCATACACTCATTCATTTAGTTTAAAATAAAAAGCCCTTCAATTAGAATATAGATGTACATAATTACAAGGCTTAGCTAAACAAGGAGCAATGAATTGTTTGATGTATGCATGAATTGGAAGATCCATGTGTGCAGTAACAATTTAGTGGTGACTAGTGTTGATGGTCCATTGTGCTTGGGATTGAAGGGGCTCAATAATGACCACCCCACCATTGGACAACCCCAATGCAAACTGGCAAGGCTTGTTTGGATGAGCAGCAACCACTACTGGATCCACATAACAGCTGCTGCAATTCAATCCCAGATTAATCAAATTACTACCACTCTCTTCCTTCCATCCAAACATCAACACACACAACTACCAACCTGAGACTAGCCGGGAGGTAAGACGATGGGTCGATCTCAAATCTTGGAGCCAGATCCGAAGCCCCCAGTATTAAGAGGATTCCGTCTTTCATGGCAGCATACACCAACTGGCTATCGCATGAGTACGTAGCATGGGAGATCCGCGTACAAAAGTTAGCTATAGTCCACTGAATCACAACACCTGCGTTAGAAAGAAAGATGCATGCAAAAGAGTGGGAGGGAAAGACGGTGTGTACCTTCTTGACACGTCGTAGAGTTGTTGTTTCGTATATTGCAAGTTGAGTCTCGTGTACTGCAAGAAAGTGCTTCTCATCTTTGTTGAGTTCAATGTTGGTCTCTGAAAAGTCCGTGGCCTTCCAACCAACCGAAATCTGCAGCACCGTGCTTTTCTTTTTCTCCCAAGAAGCAGAATCCCACAGCATAATCTGAGTGAACGAAATGCATCATCAAGTTATAAATGTGTATTGTTTGAGAACAAAATGTGACTAACCTGAGTGTCGACTCCACAAGAGATGAGCACGTTCAAGTTGGTCGAGAAAGCAAGTCCACTGATTCTTTTAGAGTGCCCTTGAAGCTTACTTATCAACTGCAGAAATGAATGAACAGGTGACTCAAAACACAAGGCATGATTTTATCATAGATCACATCATATCCATACCTCGTCCACACGTATGTTGTAGATGTGGATCGTTGCATCATCCATCCCAATAGCAATAATGTTGTTATCTTGTGGATAGAATAAAAGACAGGTGGCAGCAGGCGGAGGTGGCATGACTTGTCTTATTTTCTGCGTAAGCAAACTCAAACATATGTCAACTCACATCCGAGTGAATTAATACTATAACAGAGTTGTACCTTGAATATCAGCACGTTGTATAGATTAACCATCCTTCCCGATGATGATATAACATAAGAATCATTCTTGGACAAGGAAAGACAAGGTGCAACTACATCTGAGTCATTGTCAGGAAGATCATTGATCATTAAAAATCCACTCCTCGGTTGCCATAGTTGAGGTTCACATTCAGTAGTTGCCTGCAACATGAAGCGGCTCGGCTGTCCTAACTTAAATGTATATAAATTGAAACCACTCTTGCAGATTGATTCATACCTGGCCACTCAAATTAGCACCACTTTTCAGCCATCTCCACAGCAGATGAGTTCCATCCTCTGCCAATGCGAGAATGCCATTACCTGCATGAGTGAACACCAATCTCCGAATCTGAAACAATCACATATAATCATATGCACGTTACATTACAATGCAAGTAATACCCATTTCCATTACCCTAGCTTATTAATCATACCAGATTAGTCTTAATTTCACAAGTGAGTAGCAGGGATTGGCAGCGTGAAACTTCAACAATTTTAGAGATATTCGGCATCTCCAATTTCGTACTAGGTCCGTTGGGCTTCGCATCCTATATTAATAGACATGATTAAGCAGCAAAAGTAAATTATGAGAGTGTCTATTTAGATAAACAAGGCAAGCAGGGTTTGAAGATCACTTACTGAATCACCATCTGGTTCGACAACAGAAAGCTGCCACAAAGGATAAGCATTAGAAACACTTATTTTCCTGAGATATATGCAACTCACAAAAGACATTATGCACCCACCTTCCTGAAAGATTCCATTACACATCTGCACGAATCACTACTTCTTTGCAGCAACTCACGGCCATAATCATTTGCCAAGATTTTTATTTGATTATCCTCAGTGGAAACGGCCAGCAGGTCTCCTTTTTTACTGAAGCAAACATAAGGGCTCGCCTTGAAAAAACAGTAGACTCGTTTATATATGGCTATCTCATAAAATAATAAAAAAATTGAATCAAAATGGGAAACCTACAGGCAAACCTCCATCTGCATCAATGGATGATAAAATCTCAACCTTGTCCATATCCCAAATTTTGATCAAATGCTCATCACCAGCAGCCAAAAACCGGTTGATTCTTGTATCAAAATGAACCATAGATGAACAAAGGTTGCCAAGTCCATGGTAATTCCGAAGAATAAAACCTTGACTCTCACTCCATTCAACAATATAGGACTCCCCCTTTTCATTTGTCCCACAAGAAAATAGCCTAACAAGTTAAACAAATTCAGTGAGGATATGTCGACAATGTAGATGAGTTAAGTGGTTAAGTAATCACCTTTTGCCATCAGTACTGTAAGTCATTCTCATACAACTGAAACCAGGAGCATCATGAGTGATCCTTGATCCAACATTGTCAAATAACCATGCTTTGATCTCCCCACGTCTTGAAACGGAAAATAAATACTGTATAGAATAAATAGAATAATTCTCAACATGTATACTCACTGAGTATATATTATCATATTAATTATGTACTCACATTAACATTTTCCTTCGTATGAGGGCATAAGGAGTACACTGGATCCCGATGGCCCTCCAATGTATACATTTTAGTTCCAGTAACAGCATCCCAGACCTTGATACATGGAATTAAAGAATCACAGTTACTCTTTGTCAGACATATCAACTATATTAGTATGAAGCTAACCTTAATCAACTTGTCATCACCACAGCTTATCATAACGGTTTTGTCACATGGTTTAGAGAATGCGACATCATTTACACTGCCAACATGCGCGTCAATCTGGAAGGAAAAACTCATGGTTTAGAGAATGCGACATCATTTACACTGCCAACATGCGAGTCAATCTGGAAGGAAAAACTCATATTGAACATGTGTTTGGAAAATTAAAAAGGGAGAGTAACAGAATTATACCTCAAGTTGTTTCTCAAAGAAATCGCCACTTTTATGATACAAATGTATAATGCGTTTCGAATACGCAGAACCTGTTATCAACAAAGTTCCTGTTAAATCAAACCAATTCCATTTGCAAGTGACTAACTAAGCAGCAGAAGTAGGATTCAGGTATACCAAATTTAGATCCATCGGGGCTCCATCGCACACGATTTACAGATATGCTACTCTCCTGATTACACACAATTCAATTTATCTTGTATTATGAATAAAGGATGAAAGTGCCTGCTGGGTGAAGATAAGAAGAGCCTTACCAATAACACCCCTGAGACTGACTTTTCTGTAAATTCTTTCCTGAACAACTTTTCCGCAGAAGAGACATCCCAGAGATCTATATCCCCAACACTCTTTCCGACTGAAAATAAATCAACCATGAGTTTTTCACAACATATTATTAAAAAAGAATATGAAGAAATTCAATCAGCATTTTCAACCTAGTAGCAGAGTTTCAAGAACAGGATGAAAATCCATGGTTGTTGGGGAAGACTCCATATTTAAAATCCTTTCTACATTCTTGGGAAATTCAATAGGAAGTTCCCCTGCAGAACCTTGACTTTGGCTTGAATTATCAGTGGGCAATGATACCTGCATAAGATTGTTTTGGAAATATGATGACACCATGTACCGTGCTAATAAAACATGTGACGTGCGTAACAATGAGTTACCTCATGAATTGGATCTAATGACTTTAGATTAGAGTCATCATGACAGATCCTACTTTCCCCTTGATTAGAAAGGTTCCCAAGATTTACAGCTGCAGCAGTAGATACTGACTCAGCCACTGAGGACTGATCAGAAGTTGAGTTGCTAGTGTGAGTTTTTTCAAACATTGCCACAACCGCAGGGGGCTGAAAAAGAATGTAATACATAACAACCATGGAATAAATGCTAAGGCCTGGTTTAATCAATTTTACAAAGAAATAATGTAGGAATAAAATGAGTTGACTCTAAATCTTACCAATAGACTATCCTTGTTCAGTTGATCCTGCATATTATTATCTGCTCCGGGACATTTATGATCTGTGAAGAGAGTGTCAATGTGAGGCTGTGGATGAGGATGAGCACAGTGAATGTGCTGCCAGTTCAAACTGCATGTTATAACTTTATCATCAGGCTATGCTCAAATATGGAATCATAAGATTAATTCAACAAAAGACAAGATGAATTCGATCTAAAAAACCAATGATGTAAAACAAGTCATAGTGAAAAGATCACCTTTGGTTGATAAGACGCCTAAGTCTTGACTTGTTAATTTGAGGAAACCTCGTCCGTCCTTGGAGAAGGGGGTTTGCCTCAATGACAATCCTGAGCTCATTGACAACCCTTTGTCTAATAGATGAAGTATCTCCATACAAAGCAAGTGAACTATTCTCCCTGTTGGTTTATCATAAATAGCAACAATTTTTCTTCTTAAGAATCAAAATATCATTATTGGTTACTCCTTTTCAGGAATCTCTTGGTGTTTTGATTTTTTACAAGTTATTTGGAAGGTTCCTTGACAAATGTACACCTAGTCGTATTAAGGTTGCTGCAATACCCAAACTAAAGAAAATTTAATTGGAAATCTTTTATTAGCTCTTCAGGCATTTCATTTGAAAATGTAGGCCAGCGGAGCAGAACACTCATATCTTCATCCTCGTCTTCTCCTCCCTAAGTCTATTCATAGTTGTTTATCGTATACCACCATACCTGAAATTGTCGAGTGCCAGGAGCTGTGCCATTTCTTTGTACAATTCTTTGTTTGATTGTGCAAAAACTTTAAGATCTTTGAGAAGAATATCCAAAGCCACATTAAACTCATGCCTACCACCAAAATCAGTACATGCAAGGTGAGAAATGACCAGAGGAAATTAAAAGGAAATTTCTTTATGATTCAGTAAAACCAATCATATTACCTGTCTAGGGCCTCAAGAAACTTTTGCTTCCTAATCTCAAAGTATATCTTTGTTGAAAATTTGTTGTCTTCAACAACTGTGAAACTTGAAAGGTATTTCTCAGCCTCGTTCCATTCTCCACTGAGTACTAGTTCTTCAAAATATTTCAAATCGAAGAAATAACCTGTTTCCTGCTCAAGCCTATAAATGAAGAAATTATGCAAGTTATACAGACACTGACAATTCAGAAGACGATGTAATTAAAAGCATATATAACTCACATGTGAGCCGTCTTTTTAAGGTTCTCTTCATTACAAAACTGCAAGATCAAGAACACGAGATCCTTACATAGAGACATTCCTAGAAGTGGTCACCTTCCCAAAAAAAAAAAAAAATTCACATTTTAGCAATCATACGTTTAACAAACAAACAAGTAGAGTTACAACACATCATCCTTGATTAAATTGCCCTATGCAATAGTTATGGCATCAAAACAACGTTATTTGCACATTTTGCAGAACATTGACTATTATATTCTCTTCTTGCCATCCTCTTTTATTATAATTACTACAGTCCAAAGAAGAAACACCTATATATACTGCTCAAAATCCTCTAAAGATTAAAAAAATATTGATTAAAAGCCCATTGAGAAAACAAGCTGAATGCGAAAAGGCCCGAGCAATCATAGGCAGATTTATGCACGTATTTGTGAGAACGCACTAAATTGTAAAAACAGATGAACAATGAGCCTTAATTTCGCTTAGAATACGTTGTGTTGAAAAATTTGTGATAGTATCGTGAAAATTGATCAACTTGATGAACAATTGAATTGTGTAGTTTAAGATCTGATAAAAAAAACAACTCTTACCAAAATATGCAGATAGAATAATTCAGCAGCTAAAGACAGAGCATATAAAACAGAAGATGGTGATCAAGACTGGGTTTTCAGTTTTTCATGTGCGTGTGATTGTAATTCAAAAGCAGCCACGGAAAAAGAAAAGGAAAGTTGCAGTAATTAAAGAAAAAGAAATGAGAAAAAGGGCACTGAGATGCTTACTTTTTGATTAGGAAAAAGGAAAGTAATGAATTGAAGTGAATACAAAAGGTCTGCTGCACTGGCCAGAGAGTAGTGGCACACTCTCCCTCCCTCCCTCCCTCCCTCTGGCTCTTTCTGGCTCTCTCTCTCTCTCCAATTAGAAGTAGTAGAAGTAGAACTAGAAGTAGAAGAAGAAGTGACAAGGGAGTAAAAAAGCGATGCGTCCAATGAGATACGCAGGCTTGCTTATCAAATAAGTTGTTGATAAATACGAGATACGCCACGTGGTAGCCTACCCTCGGAATCCTTGTCGGATGGATGCCTCTCCCAGTTCCTATAATTCCATTTCTCTCTAATTGATTTGCCTTACAATTACATAATGGAGTATCCACTAATTTTTGTTGATGGTGTTTTTTGTCCAGTGATAATGGCTGAGAGTATCAATGAGTTTGTGGACTCAACAACAAATCAATTAAGTAAAAAATAATGAAATGGAGTCACTCTTTTATTGATATTGAGCTAAGGCTATTGATTTCATACGTACAAAATCTCAATCCTTTCTTGGAGTGAATGAAGTAAAAACGAGTTAAAGAATCCCTTTCAATAAGCTATTCACTATTCACATTCCCAATCCTCTATACACACCTTAAATGCTAAATATACTTCATATAATTTTTTTTCTTCTTTTCACTAAATAAATGCAATCCAAAATAGACATTATAACTTTCTATAAATTTTATAGTAAAAGTGTTCGGTGCCAAATAAAATGCATTTATTTGGTATCGAATACAAAAGACTTGTAAATTTTCAAAGTGTTTGGTGCCGAACATCGGTGTCGAACACAAAAGTTGTGCAAAATTTTCAAAGTAAAATGTTTGACAGATAAATAAATGATTTTTGTTCGGCATTGAACATAAAATCATGAAAAAAATTTAAGTATAGAAGGGTAAATTTATTAATTTATCAATAACTACTTAATCTCAATATTTTAGGATTTATACAAAGGTTCTAAGGGTATCAATAGTCTCACCTCACGTGGATTAGGGTTTTGCAAATTCCTTTTATTTAATGAGGATGTCAAGTGACTTGAGCGGATCGTTTCTGTTATAGGAGTGGTCCTAATTTTTTTTAGAGAGTTTCCATTAGTTGAGAGAGTATTATATTTGTGGTGTGAGTGATCTATAAATCAGATATTTTTATATCTAATCTTTGTCATCTAATAAAAACTTGTATTTAGAGTGTCAACCTCTGTCGAGTTAGCTGAGATTTTTTCTGACCAAATATCTGTAAGGTTGACTCAACTCCACTTAGAGCAATTATGTAACCTGTAATAAGGCATCACATGTCATCTTTTAGTATCTTCGGCCTTTTTTAGATTTATCATTACGAGCCTTTTAGCCTTTGTTTATCGTGGGAATAGCCTTGGATGAGTTTTATTTTCGGATTGGATGTTTAGTTTGCGGAGCTTAGATTTCATGGGCTCTTTGCATATTTTGTTTATTTTCGGATTGGATGTTTAGTTTGCGGAGCTTAGATTTCATGAGCTCTTTGCATATATTTTTTAATCATTTAGACTTGACTCATATTTAAGGTGAAATATAATACTCATAACAATATTTATGCTTTTTGTATAATGTGCGTATCCCATCTTTTCATTCAATACAATTATTTATAACATCAAATTAATTAGATGCACACACCGAAATTAATAGACTCTATAAGTTTAGTCAGCGTTCATACAAATTGAGGTTAAAGTTGTAATAAAACTGTAGATTTTTTATTTTTTTTAAAAAAATAATCTAAAACCCTAGTAGGGAGTAGAAGAGTGGATAAAACTCCCAAATTGGAAGTATAGACTGCGTTAGGGTTTTATGGAATATATCTCTAGAATCCCAAACTATACATAATTCTTGTATATATACACCACTTACTGTTGCTCATTTTATTTACATACTGCTTATTTCTGTGTCTATTTGATCTGTTTAGGGTTTTCAACTGAAGATGGAGGCTTTGACTACTGAAATCACCGTGCTGGAGAGGCTTTGTAGCTTTGCGATTGAGGCTTTTGTCATTCGAATTCCCACCACTCTTGCAACAACTCTTACTTTCTTTCTCTTCGCGGTATAATTAACCTAGTATTCTGCTGTTTTTCCTTTTTTTTTTTGTGTATTAATTAAGAATTTTCGCTTTGGTTTACACTTTATTCGGTTTGACCTGCTTTTGAGGCTTTTGGGATTTTAACTTTCATAGACGCTGCAATTAATTTTAATTGTTCTCCTCTTTTACAGTGTGTTTAACAGTTGTGTAATTAATTTAGGAAATGGAATTCTTTTTTTCTAATTATTGTCTGTATTGTGTTACTATTGACTCTTCTTTTCAATCTGCTTTCAAGTTGTTGATTCTTGTGCTGGTGTTCGTTTATGTCTCTTCAGCTTTTTTTTTTTTAATTTAAAATTATAATATATGTTTAGCTTTCTGGTTGTATTTGCTTTGTTAAAGTTTTCACCTTTGTGGGGGCAAATTTATATTGATATTTTGGAACAAATTGTGGTTTCTGTTTGTTGTCCATAGCATTTGGATTTTAACAGTGATTTTATTGTGGTCTTCAGACAGGATGTTTACCAAATAACAGTGGTGCACATCCTAGATCCCCAGCTGTGTTAGAGAGGTTTGTTTTGTTATCCCGTTGGTGTTACTTTTCTCATATGTTTATAGGTATTGATGGACTTTATACTCTTTTTAGGATGTTGCCTACTGGACCTTGCACAAAGAAGCCGGAGACTGAAGATGCTAGTGAAGATGAGGATGACGATGCAGATGAGGAGGAAGGTGAAAGTGAAGGTGAAGGTGAAGACGAGCCTGCTAATGAAGATGGTGGAGAGGGAGAGGATGGGGATGAAGGGGATCCTGACAACAGGGCTGATGCTAATGGCAGTGCTGGAAGTGGAGAAGATGACGAGGACGAGGACGAGGACGAGGAGGACGACGAAGAGGAAGAAGACGAGGATGAGGAGATTCAAGAACCACCAAGTAAAAAGAGGAAATGAGCCATAGTTTTTTGTAATTGCGATGTGATGGGAATAGCAGAAAACATAGCATTGGGAAATTATATTAACAGGAAAAGAGTGCTAATGTTATTTTGTGTAGTTGGAACTACATTAGTGAGATAGCGTTTTAGATTGTGATTCTTTTTTGGTGCCAAGTGTTCTATCTTCTTCTAGGGTCAATATTGCCAAGGTGATTACTCTCGAGTCTTATAAATCTTTAAGGGTATTATGGTATTTTTAGCTAATAAATAAATGATAAGGTATGTTAGATGTGTTTGGTAGGAGTGGGTTTTTTTTGTAAATAAAGTGTATGAGGAAAGATGATTGTGTTTGACTTTTTTTGCTTTTTCAGGCAGGTGCAAACTTTTGTCGGACAACCCAAAATGGAAAGTGTGTCATCTGAAATGGGACAGTGGGAGTAACTGTTTTAGAGTCGAATAATACTGTTATGCTCTTCTATTTTCACCTCTTATTTTTATGAATTAAACATTAATCACAATCAGAAAGATATTCTCCTCTAAACAGGGAAAAGAGGTAGACATGCACTGATTAATCGAAACCTTCAGTTCCAACTGGAGAACCGTCAGTTTTAACTGGAATCGGAATCGGCTGTTCAAGAACCTGAAAAAATATAACCGAAATTGGTATGCCATGGTTCGGTTTCGATTCCAGGATGTTGAAAATCGTAACCGGTGGTTCGAACAGCTGGTTCGTCGGTTCACGGTTAAAACCGCTGATTTTTCGATTTTTTTAAAAATTTTTTTAATGCTCCAGATCATCTAGCCGTTGGAGATCAACGGCCCAAAAAAACTGACAGATGGGCCTTTAAACCGCCGGTTCGCCGGTTCAAACCGGTGGTTCGGTGAATCGGGCTACAAATTTTTTAATTTCAAAATTCAAACATGCGGTCGAGAATACATGGCCGTTGCAGATAAACGGCCGAGATCTGTCCGGGAACCAGCGGTTCCAGTAAACCTTCCCACCCTCGTTTCAAATTTTTTATGATATTTTAATAGTCATAAAAAACGAAAAAAAACAAAAAAAAATCCGGGACCGAAATCTTTCCACCCCCGGTTAGGTTCCGGTTCCCCCTGCCATGGAACCGGAACCGATGATTCCGAACCGAGGTGCATGTCTAAAGAGGTGTATGAGGCAAGAAGTTATGCAAACAACATGAGTATGACTTTCAAGTCGGATCCCCTATTCAAGTTAGGAATCCCATCTACTGTTCCACTACATGGATGAACGACACGTGGACATTTATTCCATAGTAAGAAATGAGAGGTTAAATATCAATCCCATTAATCACACACAAAAGGAAATAGGATCTTGAAGATCCTGCATTTATTTACAAGATCAAGACTACATACTCATTTATAGGATTCCTGTTTGCTGGCGCTACCAATTTTTCCCCTGTTGCACTATTCCCAGAGTAGATGACGGGTGTTTAGACTAAAATTTTTTGGATAAAGTTGTTAATAAAAAAATGTATCCAGCAACCCCAGGTAAATTGTGGTGTTGTGTTGTTTTAACTTTTACAGTGTTAGTTTGGAAAATTTTGCAAAAGAAGCATTATTGGTGATAGGATAGGATAATGATATATAAGAGCTCTCTCGGCCTTGACTGGTTTTGATTCACTACAATTGATGCAAGTTAACTTTCCTCTTAGTATTCGTACAGTTTTAAACCTAATTATAAATTCCCTCATATTGCTCAAAATTTTCAAACATTTTGTATTATATGTAACTGGACTGGAAAGGAACTTTAGATTGGCAGGGTGATGCCATACTTCTAGTTGAAAGTGTGTTCCAACGAAAGAGAAAGTCAAGATACGTAAATTAGTAGAGACTTTTAATCCAACAGAAAAAAATGGGGATTGCATTATAGAGAACTGATCACTCATTACATCATTTAAGAATAATACACATTGAACACTAATTAAGAAAATTACTAATAACTGCATATATTATAGTCAGTAATTCTTACACATTCAATAATTATAAACATATAAAATAAATTGTTCTAGTGATTAAAAGCTATCAAGGGAGTAATGGTGCACATGTGAACATCATCACCAACAATTTCCCCTTATCAATGTTATGATTAAAAGCTACATAGAATGGAAAATACTATGACTTGCTGACACGACCCACTTTACATAACTTATAATTCAAATACTAATTTACATAACCATCGTCATTATAAAAACTACATATATTTTTTTTTCACATAATATGCTTATAACCAACACAATCACACCAGTTCAACATACGTGACTGGTTTCTGATACCACCTCAAATCAGATAAACTCGCGACAATACTTATTATATTACACAATCAAAACATCAGCGGAAACAAAATAAACCCACGGCCTAGCCCAACAGGTCGTCATCTATGTATATCCTCTCAAAACTTGGAGGAGCTCCACAGCTTGCACAGTCACATCACAAACTCAATCATCAACAGGCTCACCTACAATGCATAAACTAGTGAGATAAAAATCTCAGTTAGTAGAAATCATGCATGTCTGTGCATGAAAATGCATTTAGTTCTCTATCGCCTATGTCCTAATTTTTTTCTAATTGATCTCGTTTATTTTGAAAACTGTTCACGTTGCGGGATCCCCACGACACACTTATGATATGCACCCCAAAAGAGCTCAATGGGGACGATTTTTCCGAACCCCGAAAATAGTGCCGAGAACGATTTTTCCGAGCTCTGGCAAAGTGGTGGGGACGATTTTTCCGAACCCTTAATAAAAATGTCGGGAACGATTTTTCCGAACCCTGACAGAGATGCATATATAGTGGCCGCACACACCATTAGTATTTTATTAATTTTGAGGAAAACACTTTTCATGTTTATGCATGGTATGCACCCAGAACAATTAAATGTGCATCATAAACTATTTACAATATCAATATCAACATTTAATCATAATAAAGTAACAACTTAATTTCAATTCACACAAATCCACTCTAAAATAACAACTTCACCTTAGATCACACAGATCTCTTTTTGGAATAACAATTTCATCTTGGATCTCACAGATCCTTATAACCAATATCTTTTCCAAATCACATAAATACACAACTTGTATAACAAATTAATCACAAATAATTCATATCGTAATTAAACTAATTACCAATAATCCATAATATAATTATCACATATTAATTACAAATAATTCACAAACAACATGTTTATACATTGTAGTTGGACTTCTACTTACTTGGATTCCGACAGTAATATAAACCCCGTAAAGAACTGTAACTAATTCGCTCCGACACGCACGTTCCGGCGCGCTCTCTCTCATCTCTCTTCCTTTCTGCTCTCTCTCTCCTCTCTCCCCCTTTCTGCTCTCTCTCTCCCTTTCTGCACTCTCTCCCTCTTTTTTTTTTTTCGATTGAATTGGGTGTGAGGTAATCATCTCCTCAACACCCATACACATATATATAGGTAGATGATGGGGATTTTAGTGGCCGACAACTTCAATCAAATAATATTTTTTTTTTTAAAACAAGCAGGCATACATATTCAATTTTGGCTGCCAGCAGCCATGCATGCACCCTTTCAAATTTGGCTGCCAACATGCAGCCACTACTTTTGACTTTTTTTTATTATTATTATTATTATAAATAAAATACGTGTGATACTTAATAATTAAGAAAAGTGTATTTATACACATAAAATAATTAACTCATATATCCAAATTAATACACGTAAATATTTATGCACTCATATATTCACATATTGTCACCATGTTTATCACGTATGTATCAAATAAAATGTAAAGATAATTAAAATGTAAAAATAATTATCACATAATTATAAAATGCACATAACAAAAATTAAATTATATTGGCACATGAGTAGTGAGAAGCTCGGGTATCACATCCTCCCCACCTTATAAAAATTTCGTCCTCGAAATTTACTTATCTGAAGAGGTCTGGGTATATAGTCATCATCTCATCCTCTCTTTCCCAAGTGGCTTCCTCAACTAATTGGTTCCTCCATAATACCTTTACTAATGGTATTTCTTTATTTCTGAGCTTCTTCACTTCTCGCCACAAGATATCAACTGGTACCTCCTCATAACTCAAATTTTCTTTCAATTCAACTGGTTCCTGCCTGAGAACATGAGATGGATTTGGAACATACTTCCTCAACACAGATACATGAAACACGTCATGTACTCTAGACATTGATGCTGGTAACTCCAATTTATAGGCAACATTGTCAACTCTCTCAATGATAGTGAACGGACCAACATATCTTGGACTGAGTTTCCCTTTCCTTCCAAACCGCCTTACCCCCTTCATTGGAGATACTTTCAGAAATACCTGATCACCCACTTCAAATTCCAATTCTCTCCTCCGTTTGTCTGCATAACTCTTTTGCCGATCATGAGCAACTTTCATCTTCTCTCGTATACGGGTAACAGCTTCTGACATTTCACGAATCAAATCTGGACCCAAAAGTTTCCTCTCTCCAACTTCATCCCAATGAACTGGAGATCTACACTTCCTCCCATACAATGCTTCATATGGAGCCATCCCGATAGTAGACTGATAACTGTTATTGTACGAGAATTCTATCAAAGGCAAAAATTTACTCCACTGACCTTGAAAATTCAACACACACGCTCTAAGCATATCCTCCAAGATTTGTATTGTACGCTCTGATTGACCATCTATCTGTGGATGGAATGCTGTGCTGAAAGATAACTGTGTCCCCAACGCCTTATGTAAACTCTTCCAGAAAGCAGACAAGAATCTCGTATCTCTGTCTGACACAATGGAAAGTGGTACTCCATGGAGTCTGACAATCTCTTGTATATATAGTTGGGCATAACGATCCATGGAATACGTAGAGCTAATAGGAAGAAAATGAGCTGACTTAGTCAATCGATCCACAATAACCCAAATAGCATCGTGACCTTTCACTGTCTTCGGTAGCCCGATAACAAAATCCATCGTGATATTCTCTCACTTCCATTCTGGAATAAATAAAGGCTGCAAAGTTCCTGCTGGTCTCTGATGCTCGGCTTTGACTTGCTGACACGTCAAACATTGTGCCACATATCGAGCAACATCTCTCTTCATCCCTGGCCACCAATAATGTGCCTTCAAATCTCTATACATCTTAGTAGCTCCTGGATGCACAGAGTAGAGTGTTGAATGAGCTTCTGTCATCACTTCTTTCCGAATGTCATCCATTTCAGGTAGACACAATCGACCTCCATAACGAATCACGCCATCATCTCCTAATTGGAAGTCAGAAAACTTTCCAGAGCTGATATCATTCTTTATTTTGTCAAACAACTTATCCTCCTGTTGACTCTGTCGAATCTTATCCATCAAAGTTGGTCGAAGTGTCAGAGCTGTCATCCTTGCTTCCAACGATCCTTCCTGAATGATCTCCACACCCATCCTTTGCAAATCAAGCAACTCTGGTTTCTGATTTACGATCATAGCAGCTACACTCTGTATTGCCTTTCGGCTCAATGCATCAGCAACCACATTGGCTTTTCCTGGATGATAATTGATAACACAGTCGTAATCCTTCACCAATTCCAACCATCTTCTTGGCCTCATATTCAACTCTTTCTGAGTGAAAAAGTACTTCAAACTCTTATGATCAGTATAGATTTCACAACGTTCCCCATACAGATAATGCCTCCATATCTTGAGTGCAAACACCACTGCAGCTAACTCTAAATCATGAGTTGGATAATTCTTCTCATACTCCCTTAACTGTCTGGATGCATACGCTATCACTTTCCCATTTTGCATCAATACACACCCAAGACCATTCTTTGAAGCATCACTGTAAACCTTGAAGTTTCCTGTCTCCGTAGGAATAGTTAAGATAGGTGTTGATGTCAATCGTCCCTTCAATTCTTGGAAACTTTGTTCACATTCCTCTGTCCATGTGAACTTCACATTCTTCCTGGTCAATTGTGTTAATGGTGAAGCAATCTTAGAAAATCCTTCAACAAACCTTCGATAATATCCTGCCAATCCAAGAAAGCTACGAACCTCAGTGGGATTTGAGGGTTGTGGCCAATCATGGATTGCTTTAACTTTACCTGGATCCACAGAAATTCCTTCTCCCGATACCACGTGCCCCAAGAAAACAACTTGGTCTAACCAAAACTCACACTTCTTGAACTTCGCATACAACTGCCTCTCCTTCAGAATCTCTAACACATTTCTCAAGTGCAGTGCATGATCTTCCTTATTCTTAGAGTAAATTAGAATATCATCGATAAATACAATCGCAAATTTATCGAAAAATTCCTGAAATACTCTATTCATCAAATCCATAAATGCTGCAGGAGCATTTGTTAATCCAAACGGCATCACTAAGAACTCATAGTGCCCGTACCTTGTACTGAATGCAGTCTTTGGAATATCCTCTTTCTTTATCTTCAACTGATGATACCCCGACCACAAATCAATCTTCGAAAAGATAGCTGCACCCTGTAACTGATCAAACAGATCATCAATGCGAGGCAATGGATATTTATTCTTCACCGTAACTTTGTTGAGATCTCGATATTCAATGCACATCCTCAATGTGCCATCCTTCTTTCGAACAAACAGAACTGGTGCTCCCCAAGGAGAGAAACTAGGTTGGATGAATCCTTTGTCTAGCAACTCTTGTAACTGTATCTTCAATTCCTTCAGTTCAGCTGGTGTCATTCTGTATGGCGCTTTAGATATAGGAGCAGTTCCTGGTTGTAACTCAATAACAAACTCTATTTCTCGGTCTGGTGGCAAACCTGGAAGATCATCTGGAAATACCTCCAGATATTCCTGAACTACTGGTACATTATCAAGAACTGGACATTGCTGCCCCTCAACATTCATTACACTCACCAGATACACCTCACAACCACTTTTCAACAACCGCTGTGCTTTTGCTGCTGATATCATCGGAAATCTAAAGCCTTTCTTGATTCCAACAAAAGTGAACGGTTCTCCTTTTACTGACTGAAAAGTGATACTCTTATTCTGACAATCTATTGTAGCACCGTATTTTGACAACCAATCCATGCCCAATATGATATCATAATCATTCATACTTAACACAATCAAATTAGCGATGAGTCTTCTTCCTTTAATAGGAATAACACAACCTCGAAGAAGTTGATTAGTTTGCTTTGACTCACCAGAAGGTATTATCACCTCATAATTAGCTTTTATCAAGTTAGGTGTTCCACCCAACTTTTTCACATACTCAGTGGATACAAATGAATGTGTTGCTCCAGAATCAAATAGCACATATGTAGAAGTGCCAAAAATAGAGAACTTACCAGTGACAACTGAGGGATTCGCGTCTGCCTCCTCTCGCGTCAAAGTATACACCCTAGCTGGAGCTACACCCTAGCTGGAGCTCTTCCATGCTGTGTCTGCTTCCCTTTCTTAGGACAAGTAGTAGTCACATGTCCTTTCTCCCCGCATGTGTAACACGTTCTCGGAGGAATTTGACACTCCCCACCATGTGATCTAAGACAATTAGGACATATAGGTAGTGGCGGCGCCGGTGGCACTTTAACCTGATCAAATTTAGGACGCTTGTTGGGTTCTCCTCGTCTCTGTCCTTGCTCCACTTGAACATTTGAATTCGGCCTCTGAAATGACATCGGCCTCTTATCAACTCTCCCAAACTGCTGTATTGGTTTCTGTTGAAATTGACGTCTGATAGCTTGCGCTTGTCTGATCCTCGTTTCCGCTTGCTCAGCAATTTGAGCCCTTTCTGCAACTTGTGAGTATGTTGCTCCATGCAGTCCCGCCATACTCACATCTCTATAAAGTTCAGGCCTTAAGCCTTCCACAAATCTCTCCACTTTCAGTGCCTCCGTACTAACCATATGTTCAGCAAACCTCGACAACTGCTCAAACTTACGAAGGTAATCTGTGACTGACATGCAACCTTGCCTCAACTGTATGAACTCGTTCATCTTCATGGCTCTCACTGGTGCCGTAAAGTACTTGTTTCTGAAAAGCTCCTTGAACCTTTTCCATGTCATAGTCGTGACATCCTCGATACTTTTAATCGTATCCCACCAGTGGCCTGCACTTCCTCGTAACATGAAAGAAGCACATAGCACCCTATCCCCATCTGGAATTCTACTGTATTGAAACATGTTTTCCACCGTGCGTAACCAATCCTCTGCATCTGTGGGGTCTGCTGCGTCCTCAAATATTGAAGGGTTCAACTTTCGAAACCTCTCACAAACCATTTCCACACGTTCTGCTTGACGTCTATCTTGGTTTGCATTACCCTCTGGTTGTCCACCCATATCTCTCTGCTGAATTAGTTGTTGTATCTGTTGGGACTGGCGCTCAACCAATTCCATTAGTCGAGTAATCACCGCATCACGATTATTCCATTCAATAAGTGCTGCTTGCTCAGCAGTCCTATCCCCTTCAGAACTTTCACTTGTATCCCTTACCATATTGTCTAATAATTACGCTTCCTGCACTCCCTGACCAATATAATTTATAAGACACATAATAACACAGAAGGAAAATAACACTTACTTGCAAAGCTGCGCTCCCAAAGAATGAGTTCATGTACATAGACAGTCTGCAGGACTCAAACCGTGCTCTGATACCACTCTGACACGACCCACTTTACATAACTTATAATTCAAATACTAATTTACATAACCATCGTCATTATAAAAACTGTATATATTTTTTTTTTCACATAATATGCTTATAACCAACACAATCACACCAGTTCAACATACGTGACTGGTTTCTGATACCACCTCAAATCAGATAAACTCGCGACAATACTTATTATATTACACAATCAAAACATCAGCGGAAACAAAATAAACCCACGGCCTAGCCCAACAGGTCGTCATCTATGTACATCCTTTCAAAACTTGGAGGAGCTCCACAGCTTGCACAGTCACATCACAAACTCAATCATCAACAGACTCACCTACAATGCATAAACTAGTGAGATAAAAATCTCAGTAAATAGAAATCATGCATGTCTGTGCATGAAAATGCATTTAGTTCTCTATCGCCTATGTCCTAATTTTTTTCTAATTGATCTCGTTTATTTTGAAAATTGTTCACGTTGCGGGATCCCCACGACACACTTATGATATGCACCCCAAAAGAGCACAATGGGGACGATTTTTCCGAACCCCGAAAATAGTGCCGAGAACGATTTTTCCGAGCTCTGGCAAAGTGGTGGAGACGATTTTTCCGAACCCTTAATAAAAATGTCGGGAACGATTTTTCCGAACCCTGACATAGATGCATATATAGTGGCCGCACACACCATTAGTATCTTATTAATTTTGAGGAAAACACTTTTCATGTTTATGCATGGTATGCACCCAGAACAATTAAATGTGCATCATAAACTATTTACAATATCAATATCAACATTTAATCATAATAAAGTAACAACTTAATTTCAATTCACACAAATCCACTCTAAAATAACAACTTCACCTTAGATCACACAGATCTCTTTTTGGAATAACAATTTCATCTTGGATCCCACAGATCCTTATAACCAATATCTTTTCCAAATCACATAAATACACAACTTGTATAACAAATTAATCACAAATAATTCATATCGTAATTAAACTAATTACCAATAATCCATAATATAATTATCACATATTAATTACAAATAATTCACAAACAACATATTTATACATTGTAGTTGGACTTCTACTTACTTGGATTCCGACAGTAATATAAACCCCGTAAAGAACTGTAACTAATTCGCTCCGACACGCACGTTCCGGCGCGCTCTCTCTCCTCTCTCTTCCTTTTGCTCTCTCTCTCCTCTCTCTCCCTTTCTGCTCTCTCTCTCCCTTTCTGCACTCTCTCCCTCTTTTTTTTTTCGATTGAATTGGGTGTGAGGTAATCATCTCCTCAACACCCATACACATATATATAGGTAGATGATGGGGATTTGAGTGCCCGACAACTTCAATCAAATAATATATTTTTTTTAAACAAGCAGGCATACATATTCAATTTTGGCTGCCAGCAGCCATGCATGCACCCTTTCAAATTTGGCTGCCAACATGCAGCCACCACTTTTGACTTTTTATTATTATTATTATTATTATTATAATAAATAAAATACGTGTGATACTTAATAATTAAGAAAAGTGTATTTATACACATAAAATAATTAACTCATATATCCAAATTAATACACGTAAATATTTATGCACTCATATATTCACATATTGTCACCATGTTTATCACGTATGTATCAAATAAAATGTAGAGATAATTAAAATGTAAAAACAATTATCACATAATTATAAAATGCACATAACAAAAATTAAATTATATTGGCACATGAGTAGTGAGAAGCTCGGGTATCACACTTGCCCTTTCCAAGTAATTTTTTCTTCTTGGCGTTTAATTTCTACTTCAATTTCCCACATGGCGTCCTCCTCGACCTCCTCTTGTTCTGTGCTTCAAACTCTTTAGAAGTTGCCATTGCTTTCACTGCCAATTGTATACTGCGATGATAAATGGTTGCTGCTACCTTACTGGATACACGCAGGTTTCAGATTCAAATAGTCCCGTTTTGGTTCACTGATATTTCATCGCTGTTGTCTTTGATGCTTGTGTTTTGGGCTACTACTTTTGGTTTCTGCCTGGCTGGTACCAAATTGATGTTGCAAGTTTTCTGTGGCAGAACCAGTTGATAATCTTCCAATGTCTAAAAGCAATGCACCATGAAACTATCAATGCTAGAGCTAAAATCTGAGGATCTGCTATACATGTTTACAAAATCAAATGTCATTCCAGAAAGATTATTGATCTCTGCAGCAGTTTATATAAGATCTGTTATGTTCATAGATGATATTACTTTCAAGAAACTCACTTGTGGAAACAAATTCAAGATTTTTCCCTACATTAAGGCTTTAACCAATATATTCACACAAGAATACCTAAGAGAACGTCTTTATATAAGAAAATAGACCAAATATTAATTAATAAAAATTGAAAGAGAAGAACCAATCGAAATTATTTAACAACAACCATATAGAAAACTTTTCACATCTACAAATATTTGATCCTGAAGGTGTCACGTGTTAGCAAAGAAGAAAATAAACATGAAATGAGTACCTTTCATTGAAGAAACATACTACCAAAACAAATATAATGACAGAAAATTCTTCGATAAAAAGCCTTGTCTGTTTGTGCTAAATTCCATATCTAAATATAAGGTTGTTCCTTTTGTGCTAAATCATTTTATATATCTATTATATTAATCTAATCAACTACTTAGATCAATCTAATATCATAACTAATTAGCTATTCAGAAAGCCTCCACGAGAACCAATCTTGTCATTTTGCATATTCTCATAGAGACATTTTATCAAACAATTGATGTGCTATGAAATTTTGTCATAAGAATTCAATTCACTTCATCAGGGGAGCCCCAATATTGTATTGAGCAATTACCAACAAACAAAAAATATTACCTGAGATAAAGCGCTCGTGGCTTTAAGAACACACATCTTATAAAGTTTTTTCTCGCCGCCAATGATGTCGGATTTGCACCGTTGCTTCAATCTAGTGCGGGAGTATGTTTGTCATCTCTTGTAATCATGTAGTCGTGATTTTTAGATAAAATAGTTTTCATTTTCAACAAGATCCTATTTCCTTTTATGTGATTAATGGGATTGATATTTCCTAATGCTTTAAACGGTGATCTAAACTCCCGTCAACAACCGCGGTTAACCTCTCATTTCTTAGTATGGAATATATGTCCACGCGTCGTTCATCCATGTGGAACAGTAGATGAAATTTCTAACTGGAACAGGGAATTTCTCGCATATCTTGTTCCGTTAAATATAATATTAATGAAATTAGCGCAAAAGAGAAATCCGAAAAGAGGTGCCCAACACCCCGTTGAATTACAAAACGAAATTCAAGAAGAGTACAACATTCGATGAAATTTTCGTAAATTAGGAAAAGCATCAAAATTCAAACCATCGACTAAATAAAATCACCTGCTAATTCACAATGGTTGCAGAAAGGATCGAGTGAGTTCTTAACGGTTTCTTCGAGCGTGTAGAGTGGGAAAACGCCGTCGTTTTTAGACACACCACACGCCATCGTAAATATATTTATTTATAAACGCCGTCAAAAGCTCTTGATTCCTAGGCAACAAGGAATTCACCAATTTCTTTGCTCTTGATGCGTGCAGGAATTCACTTTGAAGCTCTGATTTCTGGAAGCTTGGTTAGCGATTTGCATTCCAACTGCTCGACCATTTTCCTCTGAGACATGCGTAGACATTTCTCGATCTCGCAATTGCTCAAACTTAACGAAATGGGAGCGCCTTACCTTTTATCAGGTTATAGGAGGATGCACAAAACAACTGTGGGGAGAAAACCTAAGAAAAAGATATACCACAGGGTGCAAGAACTTGACAGGGTGATGGAACTTCAAAAGAAGCCATTACTAATCCTACAGCTGAAATCCATCATCCAATCCCAGAAAATGGCGTCTCTTCTGCTTAGGGACCTCGAAAAGGAAGTTGGGTTCGTGCAGAAATGGAATTACATGGCTGTTATCGAGAAATACCCTTCCATTTTTCGTGTTATTGGCGGTCAAGGTGACAGAACGCCACCAGCTGTTACATTAACTGAAAAGGCTAAAACGGTTGCCGCTTTGGAATCTGAGGCTAGGGCGCAAATGGAACCCATCTTGGTTAGGAACTTGAGGAAGTTGTTGATGCTCTCAGTGGACTGTAGATTACCTCTAGAAACGATCGAGTTGGTTGCTAGGGAATTGGGACTGCCTAGCAATTTCAAAAACTCCATAATTCTCGAGTATCCTCAGTATTTCAGATTGAACGAGTTCAATGGGAGGGAATATCTGTATTTGGAGAACTGGGATTCTTCGCTAGCTGTAACAGTCCGGGAGGAGAAGCTGGGATCACTAGGGGGCACTTGGAGTGGACATGGAAAGAAGGCTAAGATATCCAAAGATGGTAACTTTCCCGGCCCTTTTGCATTTCACTTGAAATTTCCAGTTGGTTTTAGGCCGAACATGAGCTATCTAGAGGAAGTCGAGAGGTGGCAGAAGCTAGAATTCCCTTCTCCGTACTTGAATGTGAGGAGGCTTGAAGCAGCGGATCCAAAAGCTCGAAAAAGAGCTGTTGCAGTGCTTCACGAACTGCTCAGCTTGAGTATGGAAAAAAGATTGACCTCTGCTCAGCTGGATGCATTTCATTCAGTGTACCGTCTACCAGCCAGACTGTTGCTCTGCTTAATTAAGCATCATGGTATTTTTTATCTCACCAACAAAGGCGCTAAGAGTACAGTAATCCTCAAAGAGGCTTACGATGGATCAAACTTAATTGATAAATGTCCGCTCCTGGAATACAGGGACAAATTCTTGGCTTTAATGGGTAGGAAAGATGTCAGTTCTTCTTAGGTGCCCTCTTCTGTTGTATAGACTAGTTTAATCGATTATAACACAATTTGATCATGTTGTATTTTACAACTTTTGTGATTCAATTTTGATCATGTTGAAGAAATTCATTTTTTGTTCCCATAATTTCAGGTTTTGATGGTCTGAATAATGAGTATGATTACTGTGAAACATAAGATTCAGAGAAAGCCATCTTATTCTGAGTATAAATTGTGTATAGATATGCAAATAGTGAGCTGGCTACCCCTTGAGTAGTCTCCATTAACTTCTGCACACGTTTCAGTCTGGCCATGGCATGCCGGAATTCGGTGTCGCTACCTACTTCCCCCTCCGGAAGTAAGGGAAGCTGGAATCTCAATAACAAGAAAGATGTGCATGCTCAATACAAGAAAAGAAAGAAGGTAAAGGTGATGTCTCTTATGGAGTTCTCAAAAATACAAACTCCTCCATCAAGGAAGAGTTGCACGCTCATTACGGGACAGATCATAGCAAAATCGCCGGAATCTTCATCTCCATTGATGCGGCCGGACTCGTCAACTTCGTTGATGCAGCAGGCAAGTGTTGACGTTGAAGATGGAGAAACAACTGTTGTCGTCGGAAATTGCAGTGCAGCAGTTGCAGACTGCTCCTGCTGTCAAAAGTGGAGAATTCCCATGCTTGGTTAGTGGAAAGATTGTATCTCATAGTCAAACTTCTCTCTCCTCCCCTTTCCATGCAAAGTGTCCCGCTAACCCATGTACCCCCACTACCTACCCTACTCCACTAAAAGACAACTTGATTGGAATTGTCACCAACTCCCCTCAACCCCCATCCCCCATTCTCTCTCATCAACTAACCCCAACTCCCCTCCTGCCGGATCTTGCGCGGCGCAGACGGAGCTTATTGCTTTAACTCCGTTCAACCCGGCCTACAAACCTCCACCTACAACCCCGATCCCATCATATTTGGCTTCATCTCGTCTCCATCTATTCTACCCGAGTCCCATTTCAATCTTTCACACCACCATGAAGCTTCAACCTCCAAACAAAACCCAGTTCCTTCGCCTTCCTCCATCCCTAATCCATCAGCCCCTTCCTCCTGTATCCCCTTTCAAAACCCTGGAACCAATAACCCCCAGCCTAAAACCCCAACTGATCCTAAAAATAAGCCTCACAATAGAAAACCCAACCCACGCCATAACCTTCAATACATTTCTCCTCTTGAAGATGGAAGTAGTGTTATTCCTGATGAAGAGAGAAGCACCGAGTGAGACTATACCCTAGTTGGTTATTTTGCAGGTAGGTATCCTGGGTACTTGGCTGTGAAGGAGATGGCCAACAAATGGGAGGTGGATGTCGAAATAAAAAATCATGATAGTGGATGGATCATATTCAAGTTCAAATGTGAAGAAGATGTACAGTGGGTGATGCAGAACGGCCCTCATGAAGCTAAAAAAATGTTCTTAATGCTCAAAAGAATGTCCTCCGATTTTCATTTCGATGAAGAAGGAATATCTACCATTCCTGTGTGGGTCCAATTTCCAGGATTTCCTTTGTTCGTATGCTCATCGAGGTTGATGCTGCGAAGCCTCTGAAAGATGTGGTATGGGTGAACACTTCGAAGGGGAGGTTTGCTCAAAATGTATTCTACAAGTTTGTGCCCAAGTTTTGTACCCACTGTGCTTACTTGGGGCACTCCACCGAAACTTGTCGTGCACACCAACAGCCACCACCCCAACAAGATTCAATTCCGGAAGCGGAAAGGCCCTTTCAAGACGTAGGAAGAGAGAAATGTCGGCGTCGCCGGAACAGGGGAAACAGGAACACTAGAGGTGGAAATGCCGCTGGAAATGCTGCCAATGGAGCTCAACCAAATACAACCAATTTTCAGCAAGCTCCCCAGCCAGCTCCTACTGGACCTCCTCCAACGACTATCCAACCAGCAGATGCGGCCCACGGTAAGAATCCGGCCGAACCTGTGACTGATTCCAGTCATGTCTCTCCTTCGAGCTCGAGGATTAAGCCTCTGGATAAGAGATTAACTTCCAATCATTACTTTGCATTGCATCCCCCATGCAAGAGTGATGATTCTACACCCTCCATTGGTAGAAATTTTAAAAGAAGAAGTTGGGTTGACATTGAATTTGAGAAGCTCCGGAAAGCTCAATCGGATGGCTACATATCCGATGACTATTCCTCATGATCCTTACTTGGAATGTGTGTGGGATGGGGCGCACACCTACTCACAATGCACTAAAAAAGTTGGTGCGTGAGCATGATGTTGTAGTAGCAGGATTACTTGAGACTAAGTTATCCACTGCACATTGTGAATCTGTTGAAAATAAAGTGTTCCCTGGTTGGGCTTGTAAGCATAATCTAGATATTTATAATGGAGGAAGGATTGTAGTTGTATGGGATCCCTGCAGAATTGAATTGCATGATTTTATTATTCATGATCAGATCTTATCTAGCCAAGCTATTTGCACTATTACAATAAGGAAGTTTGCTATTTCCATTGGATATGCTTACAATAGATATGTGGCAAGAAGGACAATATGGGAACACATGGAGGATCTCTACCAAGGGCTAGAGGAACCGTGGATTGCTGGTGGTGACTTCAACTGCATTTTAATGGAAGGAGAGAAAACGGGTACGAATTTGAGTATGGTGTAGCGGAAGTGCGTGATAGTTTTGCTCTCATGTGCCTTCAAGACACCCATCCACTGGCTGCTTTTACACGTCGACTATTGGTTCTTCATGCTCAAAAATTGATCGTGTCCTGGTTTGCCCTCAGTGGAGGAATAATCGATGGAGAGTCGAAACTACATTTCTGCCACAAGGATCTTTATCAGATCATTGCCCAGCTGTGACTCAGTTTGTTGCTATCAATAGAAATGCAACTCGTCCCTTCAGGTTTTACAATCTTTGGACAAAACATGATAACTTTATTTCAATTATTGCTAACCAATAGCAGGTACACATTAGAGGTACGAAACAATTTGTGCTATGCTCCAAGCTCAAATTGCTAAAGAAGCCATTGAAAGAGCTCCACCTTCTTAATTACTCTCATATTTCAGAAAGAGTGAAAAGAGCTACTGAGAAACTACTCACTCTCCAACAAGCCTTTATGGCGAATCCACATCAAATTGGTTTGACAACAGAGTTAAATGATGCAATTGGGAGAGTTAAGCATTTGGAAGATTGTGAATTCACCTATATTCCTCAGATTTTGAAAAACAAGCATATCAAAAATCAAGATCGTGGCAGTAGGTACTTCTATTCCTTGATTAACGGTAATGTTTCAAGAAATGGTATATACAGAGTGTTCACAGAGAGTGGGCTTACTACTTCATATTCTATGGTTGTGGACAGTTTTCTTCGATATTGTACCTTTCTCTTGGGGGGAGAATACTCCACCTGTTGAATGTGTGGATGAATCAGTGCTGAACATGGGACCGAAAATCTCCCCATCTGATTCGTTAACATTAGAAGAACCAGTGATGGAAGATGAAGTGAGAGCGCCATTGTGGATGATTAACAAAGACAAGTCCCCTGGACCTGATGGATACTCCTCCCTCTTTTTTCAAGAGGCCTGCAGTGATGTAATTCTTCCGGAAAGG
The DNA here is from genome assembly GCA_023678885.1 of Pogostemon cablin. NCBI lineage: Eukaryota > Viridiplantae > Streptophyta > Magnoliopsida > Lamiales > Lamiaceae > Pogostemon > Pogostemon cablin. The sequence goes on along the minus strand of CM042964.1, from coordinate 28,384,962 downwards.
GAAACTCTTGAAGCAACTTAATGCCACTTTCATCTCTCTCATACCTAAGTCTAACCATAATCCTGGAGTGAAGGATTATAGACCTATCTCTTGTTGCAACACGGTCTATAAAATTATTGCAAAAGTGTTAGCAGTTAGGTTGAGAAGATGCTTGCCTTCTATTGTAGATCCAACTCAATTTGGGTTTGTTAAATGTAGGAAAATGAGGGATTGTATCATGTTAGCAGAGAAAATCTTTCATGGATATGGTAGAGCAACCTGCAACATAGCTCCTCGAATGGCCATTAAAGTAGATATCTCAAAGGCTTACGGCTCAGTTAATTGGAGGTTCTTGTTTGATATGCTGCATGGATTGGGATTTTCACCCAAGTTCTGTGGTTGGATTGAACAATGTGTTACTACACCCTCCTATTCACTTATGCTAAATAGGAAACCAGAAGGTTTTTTTCAGGGAAAACAGGGACTTCGACAGGGTGATCCTTTCTCTTCCCACCTCTTTGTGCTATGCATGGAGTATTTTAGCAGGCTGATGAAGGTACAGATTAGTGAAGGATTGTACAAATTCCACTCTAGAATCTGCAAGAAAGTTGATGTTTCACATTTAATATTTGCAGATGATTTGCTAATTCTGGGGTATGGAGATGATCAAACTGCAAAAAGTATTGAGTCTTGCTTGACGTCATTCGAGAAGGTATCGGGATTATCTGTTAATGCCCAGAAATCCAATATTTTCACGGCTGGGGTGACAACTTCCATCTTGAGCATCATTACAGAAATCTTTCCATACAAAAAAGGTATGCTTCTATTCAAATACTTAGGGATTCCCATTTGCAGTAAAAGGATTGGTGTGAATGACTTCAACCCCCTATTGAATGATGTTAACAACATGATTCATAAGTGGTCTTCTAAGCTCCTTTCATTCACGGGAAGACTAGAGCTTATCACTTCAGGTATTTATGGTGTATTATCATTTTGGTGTGCCATGGTGACAGTGCCGGCAGTTGTCATTGGTAGAGTGGAAATCATGATAAGACGATATCTTTGGGGTTCAAAGGCTAGTGCAGTAAGTTGGAAAGATTTCACTCAACCGAAGCACAATGGGGGATTGGGGTTGAAGGACATATCCACATGGAATAAGGCCCTTCTAGCAGCGGCACTTTGGGACATTCATAGGGAGGCCAATTCACTGTGGGTAAGGTGGATCCACTCAGTGTACCTTACAGAGCATGATTGGATAGTGGTTACTCCAACTGCTAACTCTTCATACGTTTGGAGAACCATGATTCACTTAAGAAACAGAATTGCAAGTGTGGAAGGAGAGGGAGATACAGTAGATCAGATTATGAATGCTTGTGTTCATGGGAAGTTCCTTTCTTCAATACTGTATCAGAAGCTGAGGAAGAATGAGATAGAGGATACAACTTTTGTATATAAGCAAATCTGGCATAAGTGGATTGTAAGAAAGTATAGCTTCAGACTATGGCTTCTGCATAGAGGAAGAGTATACAACAAGGATATGATGTGGAATCTGAATGGTGATACTAACATGTGGGTTTTGTGTGGGGAGTGCAGAGACTCAGGCTCATCTTTTCTTCCAATGTCCATACACACAACGTATATGGGACATAGTGAAGAGTAAGATTAGATGGAGGCGTCGTATCACATCTGTAGCTGATGGATTTTGGAAGGTACATCCAGACACTAGAAACGACAAGAAGGTTCGGAGACTCTTCTTCATCTCCTTTGCATCCATGATATACTATATATGGATGGAACGAAATTTTCTCCAGTTCGGTTCGAGGATGCTTTCTCCAGCACAAATTGCAGACAAAGTCATTTCTCAGATCGTTAGTTTGTTCTTGAATTATGGCATTGTAACATCCTAAGTGTGATGCTAAGGATGTAGTGATAGAATTTCGATTTTAACATGGTGCTTATGTACTTTGTAACCGTTGGAACTGAAATAAACATTTACCAATTTCAGTAATATGTAACAGGGTAAGAGATTTGATTGTAAATTCACAAGATATAACATGTGATGTATTTTATTCCACATATATATCCTAACAACTGCAGGACATTTATTTGTTAGTTTTGATCAGCAGAGTGAGTTGGTGGAGAATGGCCTGAGCAAGAAGGGTGGATCCCAAGCATAAGAGAAGTTGACAGAAGCTTGTGGTGGAAGAGGGCGGCCTCGATTCACGGAACAGCGGTCACCGGTTTTCTGGAAGATGGATGGATCAATAGGCTCAACTGTCTGAAAACCTTGACATGATAATACTATGTTGGACTTCCCTTGCACTGTCCTCCCACTCCGCTCCGTCCCGATTACAAAGTCATTCAATCCGCATTTACCTAGTGCTGCAGGTAAAACAAATTCATCTTACATATAATTTAAACTCCATGTTTTTGTCTTTCTGAATATTAATAATCCCTTACCTGTGGACATCAAACACAAAACCAAGGGAAAGTAACCATTTTTCAGATTATATATTTTGTTCATGGGATAACCAAGGAGAGGAGGAGATGAATTCTCTCTTGCAAATATGTAGCATCTCCAAAATTTGTGGCTTGGAAAAAAAAAATCAAATTTTATGTAATAAAATTGTAAGATTTCTTTCCTTATCACAGAATGAGGATATTTGCTTCCTATTGATGATTGAGTTGACTTGACCAGTCTTCGTTTTCAGATCTTCCATTGTGGAGTATTATGGAAATCAAATCATATTTACCATCTCTCAAAGGTAATATCATAGGCCACGTGTGATCTTTTTTAAATTAAATTATAGTATGAAAAAATGAAAATTAAATTATAGTATGAAAAAATGAATTAACTTACCAATTCTTTGTTTTTTTTTTCACAAAGAAAAAATAATTAAAGTTCACAAGAACAAACATCAAGTAGGTCATCCACAAAAGACGGTGGCTCTACTCAACAATGAGGGCTCGAAAAAGAACGAGAAGCCCTAGCAAGACGATGTGCCACTATATTGGCATTACGACGAACAAAACGCACTAAAAATCCAGGATTTGACAATAAGATTTGTTTGCAAGCTGTCAAGATATCTCCAAAAGTTGAATCATCTTCCCAAACCGAATATACTACATTAGCTACTAATTTAGCATCAACTTCCACTATAACCTGACTCATCCCCGTAGCCTTGACCATGAAAGGGCTTCATGTAAGCCCAATGCTTCTCCTTCCTCCACTCTAGGTTTCCCCGCCAAAACCAATGAACGACAAGTCACAAACGTACCTTGATCATCTCTCAGAACCATACCTATACCAGTTTCATAAGAGTCTGCAAAGAAGGCCGCATCCACATCAAGCTTCATGAAGGACTTGGGGGTGTTTATGCCAATTCTGGCACTCAATAAGATGTTGAGAATGAATAGGAGTTTGTCTTGCTGTTTCTCATTCCACAAGACAATTCTCTGCTGCAACAATTGAACAAGTAGCAAATTTATTATTTCCAGTCCAAACTCTAGAGTTTCTCTCTTTCCATATGCACCATGTCACCATCACCGTTCTTGCCACTAATACATGCTCCATCTTATCAAGAAGATTAAGTCATAATTCAGATGTTAAATTAAATTGTAAAAATGATGGAGTAATTAACCCCAACAAACCAGCAGCTCTCCAACATTCAATTGCAAATGGGCATTCTTCAAATATATGCAAGTCATTTTCAAAACCCAGATTACAAAGAGGACAACTTCTACTAACCTCAATACCCTTCTGAATTAAGTTTTCCTTGGATGGCAAGCATCCTCTACAAACTTTCCACATGCATATCTTTACTTTTGGTGGGATATTCAACCTCCAAAGAGCCTTCCAATTACCCTTCACTTCCCATGTTGTATCGATTGTGAGAGATGCTGCAAGATAATAATTCATGTCTCTAAAGAATAATTTTTCATGTACTAAAGAGTAATCGATAAATCAGGGTTTACAAGTATTTGAAACGTAATTTTTAAAATTTTTGAAGAGTAACAGTTTATGTGTTTAAAGAGTAATTTTTCATGTAATAAATAGTAACATAATTTACATACAAGCGTGTATAAACCCGGTGTGTACTTTTATGGAATGAACTAGAAGTGAAAGGGTAACAACTTTAATTGGATGGAGGAATATTTATTATTTAAAAAGATTGTATTACACTACAAAAATTAATAAAATTGGGTTGTAGCTCGGGTTAATCTAAGTAAATACGCCTCTGCATTAAACAATTTGTAATAATATGCAATTTGTAATAATATGTAGGGAGTAGTATTTAATTATATAGACGATTAATAAGATCAGATTAATAAAATCAAATTCGAAGTAACTACTATATATTTATGAAACAGACAAACATGAAAAATTCATAGAGCCAACATTTACTAAAAAGAAAGGAACTATTTCTTTGTGCATTTTAAGTTGAAAGGTAGGTCAACCAAATGTAAAGTAAGTTGTTATCTTATTACGATTTCTCACAATAAAATATATTAATAAGAAAAAGGAATAAAATACCTCGAAATCACCAGTATCACCCAAGGCATGAATAAAGTACATAATTTGTTTTGACTTTTGTAGTGTGTATATTAACAAGTGTAATAATATTTCAATTTCAATAATTTATCAACCATAAAACAAAACTGGGGGCCTTTACTGGGTAGGCTTTGTTGAGGGATTCCCCTATCCTGCCAGGTTAATCCCAATATTTTATTTTTATTTATTTATTATCTATGTCTATTGCTTCTTTATTTATATTATCTGCAACTCAATGACCATATTAAAAAAAAAAATCAATAAGAATCATTTTTAAGGCTTGTATGATACAGTTCCAAATCAAAGGTTTAATGAAATCAATTGAAATGTAAGCTTCTACTGCATGCAGACGATTTTTGATGCTATTTAACATGGATACAATCCTCCCATATAATACAAGCTAATTTTTTTTAATTGAAAATAAAATATGTAGCAATAATTGGAAAGCAGCATACACATCCAAAATTTATCTTTCAAATCTTAAGATGGATAGAGTCTTGTCCCATTTAATTTAATTATTAAAAAGAAGAATATATAAAATTATAATGCGACAACCAATAATTGCAACCACCAAATGAATAAAATGGCAGATAAATCAAAAGGGGTTCCTAATTTGATTAGATGATGCCATGACCAGAATGAGCTTGTTGGTGAAAAAGACCTCCATTTTTTGGTCAATTAAATTAAACTCCCACTTTGGCTTTTCCTTTGTATCTTTTTAATGTAATTATCCCATTCCCCATCATATGATCTGGAAAGAATTCATACTGGGATTTGTCACAATTAATCTTCTAATATTAAAATCACTTCTCCCCAATTGGTTTGATTCTCTCACCCCTTTAAATCGAAACTCCAACATATTCATATATTCATTTGTGAAATGGACCAAGAATTATCTAATATCTAATCATTTCCTGATTACCTACTAAAAAGTGATGAAATTTTTTTGAACAGAGGTAAGTAAAACTAAAAATCATTCATGGATATATATGTAGCCTGGGAGAGCAGGTCACCCTTGGGTTATTTTAATCCCCTTAAATTATTAATCACCACAGGAACAACCTGTATTAATAATTTCTTCATTAGTAATCATTCAATGACAATTTGTCTTTTTTTTTTTTTTTTTTTTGGTGATGGATGATTCTATTGAAGAAGAAAAGATATGGTTGGGTTGAAGTATACGGGTTTTCTTAGCTGTATTTTTACGTTTATTCATAATCAATAAATAGAAAATATACCAGCATGTCTATTTAACATGCTGTGCACAATAAAATATCAAATTGAAAAATAATTCATTGTTTAAAGGCCTGTACACATCGTGCGTATATCGTTTTCTGCTTAAATTAAATATAGAAAAAGAAAAGGTTCTACGAATAATACAGCTTCATTTTCATGAACGTAAAATTGACAGATCGATTGGTTTTATACAAACCAAATTGTGGTTTCTTTTTATTAACCATTTATATAATGGATAAATGAGATGATGGTGATTTGGTATTTTTTATGTACATATGATATTTATTGAGCAAAGCATCTATATTTTGATAGTCAATTTCTACCAAGAACACTCATAAATCCTTTGACAATGTCTTACCTTGTACTACACTAAACTAAGATATCTTTCTTACCATAACTAAAGCTGCTCCCTCAAACTGACTCATCTTCCTTAAATTACACACAAAAAGAGGCAGACACACTTGTCAACTTGCATTTCTTAAAAGTATATAAACTCCTGTGGCGGTTCTAACATTGAATTTGTTATGTCACCCCTCTTTCTACCTTCCCATCCCCATTCCTCACTTTTTCTTGACTAACTTAATTTTAACCACCTCTCCCAACTACCATTGATTTCATTACATCATATCAGAAAATGATTCATCAACCTCTCTATATATAGCAGTAGCACACACTTCCATGGCTAATCCTACGGGCTCACACACACTGTTTCTTGACATGGCTTCTCTGTTAAAGATTCTTGGACTGACCTTGTGGTTGTACTTAGCCAGCCAAGGCTCGACGACAGCCGTGTCGCAGAGTCCTTCAGTTGTTAATGGAACAGTAGTCATCGACGGAGCTTCAGCAATCGGCTTGATTGATGAGGATTCCATCTGTGCTACAATGGATTGGTGGCCTCCTACAAAATGCGATTATGGAACTTGCAGTTGGGGAAGTTCTTCACTTCTCAATCTGGTAAGCTAATCAGTATTGATTAGAATGATTGTAATTGTTTTAGGTTAGTGGTGCCATTGACCTGTGGCTGTCATTCCTCATGTGTGTATGTACATCAGTCAATGAAACTCAAGTTGGCAACTTGAGAAAGAATATTACAGAAACCACACCTTTTCTTTTCCCTATTTAAGAAAATACAGCTAATGATACTTGATATCATACTAATTGAACATCATTTCATTTTTATAGGATCTAAGCAACAAAATTCTGCTAAATGCAATCAAAGGTAGGTATACAATTTTACCTCGAGCAAATCATACCATAATTCTCAGCAAACTAAAAATCTACCTTTGTGCAGAGTTTTCTCCCCTGAAAATAAGACTTGGTGGAACGTTGCAAGACAAAGTCAGATACCAAACTAGTGATGATCCAAGACCATGTACCCAATTTGTTAAAAATGACTCTGAACTGTTCGGATTCACAGAAGGCTGCTTGCCCATGTCCCGATGGGACGAACTGAATACATTCTTCAGAACAGCAGGGTAACAATATCAAATCAGATCAAATGATCATAAACCTTTGCATATTCATGGTAATGACAAGTTCTCCAATTCTTTATATTGCAGAGCAAAGATTATATTTGGTCTGAATGAATTAACTGGCAGAAAAATTGGATCAGATGGGAGAGCTACAGGAGCTTGGGATTCTAGCAATGCAGAATCTCTCATAAGGCATACTGTTAACAGTGGCTATACTATACATGGATGGGAGCTTGGTAAGAATCTTCATAAGGACTGTTAGAATCAGATAAGAATTTTTAAGGACAGATAGGTTTAGAAAAAAGTCAGGTCCAAAGATTATATCAAAGATAATGTTATACATTTATTAATGTTTTGGCAAAGGTCAACTCCCTATTGTCTCAAGTCTCAACATATGGGGCACATTTCTTTTATGTCAGGAAATGAACTGAGTGGCAGCGGAGTTGGAACAAGCGTACCAGCAGATCAATATGCATCCGATACGATCACTCTTCAAAACAAAGTGCAAGATATATATAAGGGCTTTGAGACCAAGCCACTAGTCATAGGACCAGGAGGGTTCTTTGATTTTAGTTGGTTCACCAGATTAATAATTGGAGCATCCGGCTCTCTCCAAGTTGCTACGCATCATATTTACAACCTCGGTCCAGGTATCCTGTAAAGTAGAAGAAAATGAGCTTGGTTAAGTTGAGCCCATTTCTGTTCACAAGAGTGAAACTGAATAGTGCATTGGTTCTTGTAACTAGGAGTCGATTCTCACTTAATTGACAAGATACTCGATCCTACATATCTCGACGGTGGAGCGCAGCCCTTCAGGGATCTTCAGAATATCCTGAAAAGCTCAAAAACTTCAGCCGTTGCATGGGTGGGTGAAGCTGGAGGGGCTTATAACAGTGGCCGGAACCTTGTCACAAATGCATTGGCATTTAGTTTCTGGTAATTTATTTCATCATACAAATATTTTAGCATTTTGTGCAACATTTTTGAGACATTAATGAGAAATCTTGCCTGGCAATGGAAAAGGTATCTGGATCAGCTGGGGATGTCTGCTTCCTATGATACCAAAACATACTGCAGACAATCCCTGATTGGTGGCAACTATGGTTTGCTCAACACTACCACTTTTGTTCCAAACCCTGATTACTACAGGTGATCCTCCAACTTTGCCAGTGTACTCCAAACTCATGCCTATTATGAATACATGTTTCACTCTGCTTGATGGATATGTGCAGTGCACTTCTTTGGCACCGTCTGATGGGTAGAAATGTTCTGTCAACGAGTTTTATGGGGACAAAAAAGATACGTGCATATGCACACTGTTCAAAGAAATCCGTAAGCAAACACTATTCAACAATATGTATAGTTTTAAAACCATAAATTCATTCACCTTTGAGTTGGCATGTCAGCAGAGTGGAATCACATTGCTACTGATCAACCTGGATAACAGCACTGCAGTTCAAACTCGGGTCTCAATCAAAAATGCTGTCTCAGGCAAAACATTGTCACTGGAACAAATTCTTCAACAAAGTGGAAACCTATTGACAAGCATAGGAAATCATAAGACCAAATATGATATGATGAGAGAAGAATACCATCTAACTGCAAAAGATGGTGATTTGCATAGCCAAACAATGCTTCTCAACGGGGAGGCGATCAGCATAACTTCTTCTGGGGACATACCTCCGTTAATACCTAGAAGAGTAGACCCCTCGGAACCTATAACTGTTGCTCCATATTCCATACTATTTGCTCGAATACCCTCCGTTGAGGCTCCAGCATGTAAAAATCATAGTTGATCATTTAATGCAGTATATTATATTATTGGCCAAGGGATTTTACACGAACACTGTTATCATCATTTACAAGAATATGTGAAACTAATTGTTCCAATATATCATAGCAGCAAAATCTCAGACAAAAGTCACTGAAACCCAACAATTGCTTCAGCTTCAACTTGTTATTAAAAAATCCAACAGTGAGACTTAATGCCGACAAAAATTTTAATCTGTGACTTTCTGATCTCGGGTAAAGTTTGCAGATTCACTCTAAATTACACGTTTTAGTTGGATGCTCTGAGTCAATAATCATGGGGAATCTTAAAGTTTCAACTTCTTCTATATTAGTTCTTGCAAAGCTAGAGGAATTGCCGGTCTCCAGGTTGTGCCTTGTGGGCTGTCCATGAGAGCAATTCCTACAGCTGCCAAATCTTTTCGGATGGCATCAGATTTGCTATATTCTTTATTATTTCTTGCAGCATTCCTTTCTTCAATCTTCTCTATGACTTTATCTTCTGTCAACTTTGCACGCTTCAATGCATAATCTCTCAGCTGTTGCAATACCTAGTAGCATGAAAACCCACAAGCTAATTTATGAGGAAATTCAAAGAATTTCAAAGATCATATCATGCAGGTATCATACATTTGAAATTTAATCAGACATTCAGATAGGCAAATCAAATATCCAATAGAATATACAACTTGAAAAGGCAAAAGCATCACACAACCATTCCCTGAGTATTAGTGATAATGCTTTAAATTACAGTACTTCAGGAATTGATGGATCTTCTAAATATATTCTCACCAAAATCCACGGCCCAACACACTGCCATAGTTTTTTAAAATGAAATGAATGGTCTCAAGTTCATATATCCCATTTAAAAGGACACAAATGTTAACTTAAACCATTTGTGCTGTAGAGGGACTGAGGAGATGGAGATTATATTATTTTACCTCTGAGTAACTATCAGGCAAAAGCCCCAAAACAGAAAGAATAATTCTGATCTCCTTTTCCAGAGCTGCAAGTGACTCTATTCTCAATTCTTGCTTCTTTCCCTGCATTGAGCACTCGGTCACAAAGGAAGTCCAAAAAATCAACCCGCTTAAGATGTAACAAGACAATATCCCGAAGGCAACTTGGCCATGGGGAATGTTCTCAAAAGTGATGGTGCAAAATTGCAAATATTTGTTAAGTTATACATAAGAAAGATTTTTTACAAGTGAAAGCTTAATGAAATTGATGAATTCACAACCAAAAGTACCTTTCGAGTGTGTAAGAGATCATTGATGGTTTTCAAAGGTTCAGACAATGCAGCCAAAGCTATATTAGTATGAAAATCATCTGATATTGACGTAAAACATTCATCCTGGAATTTGCTGATGCAAGTCGCAGTTTCTGATGGAATTGAACCTTTCAAACTAGCCTTGTCATACTGGGCCATTGTAGCCTCACAATCAAGTAACGTCTGCACTCAGTAAACACATAGAGATGAAAATCTAATAAAAGAAAACCACATGAAGTACAACACTACATGATAAATCATAAAATATGCCAATTATAAAACATACAGCTTATGGTGTGAATGCCAAAAGCTTCTTACAAAGTACTAACCAAAAAAACAGTATAATACCAAAAGAATTGGAGCACACTAATGGAATGCAGAAAGAGTTCAAAGTAAAACTGCAGGTACAATAACTATGCAAGTTGTATTTTCTTCTGGGTTATTTAAAGAGTTGGTTTGTTATCATTGTAAATAATAGTTAAACAGGGCATGACATCTCGGGAGTATAGAGGCTATGGTTTCAAGACCCAATGTCATGTCACGGTCGCAGTCATTGTGCACATAAAACAATAATAATGGTCAGACTAAAACAAAACCAGAATGGATAAAGGTTACAAGAATGCAATGCACTACTGAAGATATATTGACAAAGACCTGAGAAGTCGGAACTTGGCAGAGAGAAGAGATGCACCCAAAAAAAGACCCAAAGGCAAAAATAGTTACCATGTCCACCCATTGGTCAATTTCTTACAATACCTGATAGATATAGAAAGCACGGTCTGATGCACTTTCAAGCTGTAGATCTGAGTAATTGATTGGGGAACGATAATGAGCTCCCAAAAGGAAAAGCCTCAAAGCCAGTGGATGGAAAAGTTCTAGGACCTGAATAAAAAGGGAGGATTAAGTGCTAAATTTATCAGTATAAAAATAATAGTCTAGCAAGCAACTAATAAAAGGTATCAAGTGTGTCTTCATGTGTGAGAAATTGAGGTTCAAAATCATCTGTTGCCCTTGTACCTGTCTAATGGTGAAAAAGTTTCCAAGAGATTTTGACATCTTCTCAGAGTCGATTGTCACAAATCCATTATGTACCCAATAGCTCACATTACTTTCACGACATGCAGCACAACTTTGTGCAATCTCATTCTCATGATGGGGGAAAACAAGATCCATTCCACCACCGTGTATGTCAAAAGAATAACCTAAATAAGCAGAACTCATTGCACTGCATTCAATATGCCATCCAGGCCTTCCAGGGCCCCACGGACTCTCCCAGAAGGGCTCCCCTTCTTTGGCTGACTGCAAAATAGTTAAATAATGTTGCAAACATCAATGTACAGACATTAAGTATTTTCTTGGATGCCCTAGATTTATCCACCTTCAATTAAGTGGCTGAGGATTTCATAGAGTAATCACCAGTTGAATGTAGCACCAACATTCCCAAATTTAAGTTAATTTCACTGAAATTGCTTCAAGTAGGAAGCATAGAAAGGGAACATGGATTAGTCTCATAACTACTCCAATTCATTGAATGAAATTTAAAGGTCCGAAAATTCTCAAGATAGTGGTCTTCAATAAGTGTCATTATCACACCCCCAAATTTTTAAAGCAGATGCACATCAAATGATTGAATTGCTCATAACTGTACAGCCAAATCTCTTGGTTGAGGTAATAATGAGAATGAATTGGCTACAAATTGTTAGAAATTTTTTGGGTAAATTTATATGTTGTTGGCCCAAAGAATGCATACAACAAAATACCAGATTAATAAATGGATGACTTGTCATAGAAACCCAAGTTAACATTTGACAAAGAAAATAATCTAGAATTGTATAAATACAAACTCTATGTAGAAAGGACTTACCTTCCATAAAGCAAAGTCAGCTGTGTTTTTCTTCCTAGAGTCCACAACCACCCGTTCACCAGCCCTATTGTCTTCCAGCTTACGCCCAGATAGTCGACCATACTCAGGGAAATTGTCTATGGAGAAATATACATCGCCATCTATTTTGTATGCATACCCATTATCAAGTATCTAACAAAGGAGAAAAGAGAGAGCGTCAAGTCTTCACTTAATGCTTGCATGAAAGAACTCATTTATGGTAGAAGTGTTAGTACATGAGAAACTGATCAAGGAAATGTCGTGCACACAATATTCATAACAAATACTGATGGAGTTCTCGTTTTAAGCATATTGAAATGTCTGTCTGAGTTCTATACCAGCAAACAGATGCGGGGAAATAGCTATTCGCTACTGAGAAAGCCCATACAGCAACCCTAATTCATATACCATGTCTTATAAAGTACACTAGTACAGAATGAGAATGGTCAGCAGAATACCTGATTAATCATTTCAATAATTTGCGGTATGTGATCCGAGACACGAGGTTCTACAGAAGGTGGAAGGCAGTTTAGATATGCCATGTCAAGATGAAATTCTTCACAATATCTTCTGCTTAAACTAATAGGATCTTCTCCCAATGCATTTGCTCTGGCAATAATCTACATAATTCGAAAATGGGAACTCAGCTATCCTGTAAGCAAGCGACAGTATAAGCTTCTTCAACTAAACTTATTAAAAAATAGATCCCAACTATTACAACTAGAAATTGTCAGGACCATTCCTTAACTAAGCAAACATGAAGACAAACTTAATTACTCTAGCTTCAGGTGTTATATAGACTAGTGTTTCTCATCTCTAATGAAGTATTTTGTTAGTAATTCCTAAAAACATTATGTGATATCATTATTTTTCGTAGTAGGAATGTACAACTGTTTGTGTGGGTATAAACTACCATATTAACTCTAACCTGCCAATATTGAAATGAAGTACGATATACATCACATATGAAAATTAAAGAAGCTTCTTTAGATAAATCCTGTCATGCCAATGAAAATAAAAAAGAAGAATGCAGTATCAATTTTTTGAATATGAAAAATTCTCTCAAGCTCAACGAAGCTAATAATAGGAATATAAGGATCAATCGACAATTGACAACTCTTAAACTCACCTTATCATCAACATCAGTGAAATTGCGGACGTAATTGACCTCGTATCCCAAGTACTTAAGATATCTGCCTAATTTAAAACGAAAGAAGAGCAGAAAATTGCATTCAGTTATATATGCACTCACTTTCTAAATAACAAAGAAAAGCTACAAGTATCAGAGGGTCTTCCATAGCAAATGTGAAACGTTACACATTGTTTACAAAAAACCAATTCTTTAAGAGCATCAAGCATTATATCGGAATCAACTAGAATTGAAGTAAGGAAAAAAAAGAATAGACCTGTATAGCACGTCAAAGGCAACGTAAACGCGGGCATGTCCAATGTGGCTGAGATCGTAGGCGGTGACGCCACACACATACATTCCAACTTTGCCTTGGACTTTAGGCTTAAACAACTCTTTTTGCTTACTCATCGTATTGTAGAGCCAAAGCTCCTTCTTTAGTAGTCGCGAATGACTATCATCAGAAGTGGAAAGATTATTCTGAGTGGAAGTCGTCAAACTCTGAGTGCTGCAATTGCGAAACCGGAAATTGATTTTGCAATGGAGAGATTTAGAGGTGAAAAGCGTGCGGTGTGGAGGAGGAAAAAAGGGTTTGTACCATTTGAGAAGACTCGCCATCTCTCTCTTCTCTGAAATCTCTGTGGAGTATTATCCAATTTAGGGGCCGTTTATTTATATGGTTAAAGACGGTTAACCTTTGTTAATTACATTCTCGTTTAAGCCCGATGGTTTAACCTTTGGGGCTTAAATATACTTTAATGTGGGTCCGCCCAAAAACGGCTGATAATTCTCAACCCAGCGGTTAAATCACATATGAATATGATCCGTTGGTATTTGATTAACGTGAACAGTTACTAATTTATGGCTACAGAAGGGACACGACGAAAAATTAGAATTGAGCCTCCATTGGGCTTAAGTATCCAAGTTTAACCCAAAATTATATTCCACTAAAATATTATTACTGCACTGCCGCTCTAATCCCATAATTACGTTATGGGCTCCTTTTTATTATGAGTCTGTTAGTCTCCCCATGTTTAAAATATACAATGTCCATTAATTAATTAAGTTATTGACAACTTCATTAATTAATATCTCATCTGAGAGTAGTACCACTCAACCTTGTTATCATGCCGGAATAAATCCACATGCAGAGTTTACATGATAATCCTTATGAGCTCATTAAGAGGACATCATCAACCTATTTAATAGGATACGGATTCTTTCTACAATCAACAGCACACCATAGAGACAACATTATTTCCCAACTCACCGAGTTTGTTGATTTAATATATAAATCTCACTCATTGATGGATCAGAAAGATATATAATGGCTTACGTGTCGAGGTTATTGTATAGGGATTAAGAGCACGAACATCCATAATAACTGAGATCAAATTCTCCTATATAGTCAGTATAAGTTGAACGATCTCAAGCGGTCCTGTTCAATACACACAAAACATACTAATGTGATTTTATAGTTAAGACAAACTAATACTAAATCACACTACAATCATCCCGACAGATTGTCCCCGTCTATCTCTGTTGTGAGCATCTGTTTATACTTTATAAGGAGCCGACAATATCATCTTCCGTGCGACGCCACACACTATATTATCTACAGTATAAAGTAAGTGGACTTTTGCAATAATCATATAAGTAAATTATAATATGCAAAACATTTGATCATATGATTCTCATTTCAAATTTATTGTTAAACATTGTTCATACAAAAAGTTAAACTTTTAGTATACAATCCAACAGAATTACCACAGGAATAGGAAATTGATGAGTAAATTTTAGGCAGCCATAAATATAATAGTGATTTGAGTTAAAGATCATAAGATCAATTCGCCAACCCATGATCCATTTCTATTGCTTGCACTGCATGTTGCGTTGTAGAGAGCGATGTTTTGTGTGTTTTAATGTAGAGTTGGCTTGAAATCATTCTTCTTCTACTAACCATTATCAAGGTGTTAAATATAATAAAATGGAGGCTTTTGAGAGTATTTGATACCATATGCTCAATCAAAGTAAGTGAGGTGGTAAGTAATGGTAATAGTATACTCAACCAGAAAGTGACAGATCCCTACCCTTTCAGAGCAGGGAGGTTGGTTGCCAATAAACCAAGGGAAAGGGAGAGAGATCAAGGAGAAAGCTCTACAAATAACATATTCAAATTGAAAAACACCATCCATCCATCCAATTGCCATTCTTGGGGAAATTAACTTAAAATTTGTTACCAAAAATAAAACTAAATTGTAGAGTTGATACATTTTTTGAGTACAAGAAAATGTGCTGCAAACAAAAATCCACATGTAACTAAATATTTCTTGACATATAAACTACCAATTTTGCCTACCACAAAATACAAACTTGATTTCTAATTCGTCCTCTGAGGCTGAGCCCCAGCCCCTGATAAAAAGTTTGCAAGAGAAGGAACACCTTGGCTTCCCATTTCCTCCTGGGCACGTTTCAGCTCTTCAGGATCTGTCACAAACAACCAACAAAACTATTCAGTCTTTGAATCACCAATATGTTGTCAAAACAGACGGTTATTAAAGATGATTCATCAAAGCAACAAATATGCATGTAGCAAGTCTAATAACAATGTCATTTCCAGACGAGCTTTAATGAACACAACTCACTTTAAAAGCTGTGACTCATATTGGAGCTCATGACAACGAATTATCATTGTATCTATTATGCATGTAAAATTGCATCGGATTGAATTTTATTAAATGCTAGTATATTATTCAACATATCAACGATCAATCCATTACAGTGTTTTACTGAGCTAGTAATGTGTAACAACAGGATTTATAGTCGCTATGACAGTATTATCCATGTTTCATATTTGTGCAATTTTATTTCCCAAAAATTAATTAGTATATTGCATACAGCACAATGTGATTCGTGAATATATAGAGGAATGTAAAACAGAAGACCTCTTGAAAAAATAAGTCATAAAAATTTCATTTAGACGATTCTTGGACTATTAGTTATATGCTGTAGATAATCCAAACCAAGCAATGCAAGTACAGTGTTTAAGAACGGATTGTTACTGATTGAAGAGAAAATCAAATTGTATCAAACTTACCCACTAGTTTTGGCATCAAAAACATTACGATCACCATAAACCCAATCATCAGTCCCATTGGGCTTTTCACAATGGACATTATGGAGAATGGTTCTCGAATCTGCAATTATGACATAAAAGAACCTAATAATTAAGTATGGCCTGTATGGAGATGAATCAATATAGGTACATAAACCTAAAAATTAAAATTAACTCAAACTAACCTCGTAATACTGCTCTTCTCTTAAAGGCTCCAGCACAAGCTCGCTCAATACTCTCCTGTTTTCTGTTAGAGCTGCCTGGACCTTACCAGGATTTCTGGCACTGACATCAACCCGTACCTGAACAAATATGATTCCAATTATATACATCAAACTTTAACCAACCAATTAAAAAAAGAGCAGAAGAACCTAAAAGCTTACAGGAGAGAAGATATAGCCGATGGCAGCCACTTCAATAAGATGAGTTCCTGCCGGCACGTTATGACTTGAAAAATAGTTAAAGAATAACTTTTAGTCAAATTTTGTACAGCTACCAATTTCTAGAAATATAGTGATAGATCTAGTTACTTGATAGGGTGATAACTGACTTTATTCAAAAACAAGAAAACTCTAAAGCTGTTTCTAAATCGAGCTAAAGAAGAAACCACAATACAAAACAAAATCAGCAAAAGCTCAGAGATCAAATCCCTTAAAATAATGACCAAAGTGATCAAGATGGTAGGATACAATGAAAAATATCCATCTGGTCTTAGAAAGGTAACTTGTTCACCACCATTCAGAATAACCTTCACATTTGAAACTTTTGCTGGCAGACTAAATCCTGTAGCACTATATCCTGGTGAAAACAACAAATTACACGAAAAGTTAGTTCAATATACGAAATATAACAACAGGAATCAAGATTGCAACACAACAAAATATATGCCTAGTCTTATGCAATGAAAAAAATAATAAAAAATTGTTCCCACGAAAATGATGGGCTTGTATCATAATTATTAAGTCTCTAACTCCATACTGCACCTTTTCTTGTCATGTCTCAAAAAATCTTCAGTCTGAGGTTTCATATTGACCTAGAGTGGAAAATCTGAGGATTAAAAGCTTTCAAAATTTCAGACTCATTAAACTCCTATTTAGTTGAGTTTAAAAATCAGCACTTCACTGCTACCTAGCATGCAGACCCCCAAATTACATCATTCTGGATACTCTGGATTTCTTGATCCCCAGAATTAAAGGTACGCTGAGATAATTAGTATACGGATACAAGATGCTCAGGCTACTAGTTTTGAATCAATAGCACAAATCAATTCAGCTGGCTTATAGATAATTTCAAGTTACTACACATTCATTCCGAATCCACTAACGGTACAATGTGAGGTATTTTCTCTCGATTTGAAAAAACAACTAAATGATCTTCTAATAAAAGATTTTACAAAATTCAAGTAGAGTTTCTGCCACCCTCCTTGCAATTATTTCGATAGACTTGATTATAGAAAATTTTGATCTAAACAGAAAAAGAAATAAAACAGTAAAAGATTCGATCAAGTAAAGAAACCCTTGATATGATAGTTGCAGAAGAAGCATACCTGGAAATCGAACTTTACCATTCACACTGTATCCGTCAACATTCCTACAGTAAAGCGGGATCAATTAGCACTAAACAGAAGTCAATAAAAGGCATAAATTATCCAGAGATTCAACTATTGAACAGATGGAGGGTTACCCATTAGAGATCCAAAGCAGAAGAAGTAAGATGAGAGAGAGAAACGTGAAAAGGTAGGGCGAAGACATGGAAGTGCGATCGGTTGACAAGAACGAGAGGCCTCTCCTCTTCTGTTTGCCAACAATTGAATACCTCTACTATAGATTTTCTTTTCCTTGTAGTACTCTTTATTTATGAATGAATAAATCGGGGATAAGCCTATGATTTGTGCAAATAAATATCCATTTTTTTTAAATATTAATATTAATCAAAGTTAAAATATACTGTACTTACTAAAAATCTCTATAAATTTAGTTTTTTTAAGGTTTTATTTAAACAATTTTATTTACATTTTGATTTTATTTAGTTCCATTTTTTCTGATTTTTTTAAATCATTAAATGTTCTTTTTATTTTAATATCTTCAACTATAAAATATCATTTGGAATCATAAAACTATATGTTTCTATTAATATGTTTAATAAGAGTAATTACAAGCTAGATTTTAATTATTTTAAAATTTCAGTATTTTATTTAATAATTTGACAATTTGTTCAAAATAAAACACTACTAACAATTACTAATAATTAAGAGTTATTATTACTTTAGTTATTTACTGATGGATAAATTGTAATTTTATAATAATTGTTATTATATTTAGGTATGTGTTGGTGTACCTAAATGAATTTTATTTGCTATTCAAATCAATATATTCCTACATTTAGATTTGTTCATTTTTTATTGGTTTATCCAAATAAGAGCACATTGGATAAGTTAAATCTTTAGCTATAGTTTTCAAACTACAGTAAATCCCACATTAAGTGCAGCAAAAGTTTAAATTTGTGGCATTTTAAGTTTGTATATAACTATATATCAGCGCTTGTATGTATTTTTAAAATCAAATATGGTTGATCAATAACTAAAAAATAACTGCATGTAAGTAGTGTACAGAAATTATTAAAACAATGAAAGATGAATGAAGAATGAAGTTAAAAGTGGAAAGCCAACTTAGAATTCTCTCTCACTACTAATTACAATTGCTGCTCTCTCTCTGACTAGCATATGCAAATTGCCTTTCTCTGTATAGACAATGGAGGACGTGTAGTGTATATGCAGACCAACACTATAATCCCAACATTTTTGAAAGCCGATCAGACAGAGTGGCTATTACAAATCCTGCAAACACCTGCACTCTCAAAATATTAGTCCTACTTCTTCCTTAATGCATTGCTAAAAATGCCTTCTTTCATTTACCTGAACTGAGCCAAGGATATAGATGGCGGAATAATGACGCCCGTGGATCAACATATCAGCCACCATGGCCAGCGGAATGGTCAGAGACATGCCCAAGGTGGCCACCAGTGGTGTCGTCCACACCACACATAATGCCCTGAGAATAACATAACATCATCTGTCATTGGGTTGGGTTAAGTTTCAAGCTGGGAGATCGTTGCTTTAATTTTGCATACCAAAAATAGTCGGAAAGAACACTTCCCACCAGCCCATTAGCAATTACAACTTCATCCATTTTGGCAGAATGTGGAACTGTAAATTTTGGTTCTATGCCCAAGGCAGTTAATGGCCATACTGAAATCAGAATGAATGAAGTTCATCAGCTCTGAAATAACCATTCAAGTTGCACACAATATATATAAAAAACACAAATGGACAAGGGCCACCACTGATGGATTTGAGTAACATTTGACTTGAAGGATTTTCAGGGAGAATTTCCATGTTTCTACATGAAATATAGATTGAATCTACCAAATCAATCATCCATAGAGTCGGTGTTTAAAACAAATGAGATTTCAAATCAACACTGACGTAAACTCATTCTCAGATTTGTTACTATGGGTTCAAATGCAATATAAATGATCAAAGGTCTTACCAAGCCACCAAAGTGCGACAAGTGTACACAATCCAATATAACCAAATAGTTTCTGCATATCAACCCTTTCTCCTTCCTCACCGGAAAACTTCTTAAGAAGCACTGCAACATACACGGAGGGAAAAAATAACAATTACAAAATAGATAAATAAATAGTATGAGGAAGATCATAATCAAATCACAGAGCTCCTCACCAGTAAATAAGCCATACGTCACAGCAGATAGAAGTCCAAAAAGATCCCCAGAAAGAGAGCGTTGGCTACTTCTTCAACAGAAAGAAAAAAGTTGAACCATCAGTCCTGAAAATATACATTACAAATGGAAGCTGAGAAAAAAAACATGAAACTGAATCATCTCAAAACAATTAAGTCAGAGGAATTGCTTACGAAGATGTGTTTAGCTGTGACTCATCAGCTGCCCATGTTTTTCCGAGGGTTGTCATGACAACACCAGTGATGCTGACGAATACAGCAACTATCTTTGCAAAACTTAATGAATCTTGGCCCATAAATGCACCAATGAAGAGGGTAAACAGTCCTGAAGTGGAGGATAATACAGTGGTACTTGCAACACTTGTTCGTGCAAGAGCAGCATTTGATAGATACTGCAAACAAGGGATAAGAATTAACAGTGTACATCCGTTATCCGGTGCATCTAAAAATTTAAAGTACTAGTAATGAAATCCCAAAATTTCTCCCAATTCAGCTCATTAATGAAACATATGACAGGTAACCATAAAGGATGTAGTGCATCAACAGGAAATAAGATAGAAATTACCTCAGTGAAAAACCAAAGAGGGGCAATATAAAATCCATAAGTAGCAATTTCTTTGGTAGTGACTTCTTTATCAGGCCAGATACTTCTAGCATCATCACTTTGTTTGGAAACTAAAGGTTTTCCCTCGTCGTGTTCTGAAAGCCCTACTTCACTGTCTTTTCTGTCCAAGTTTCCTTGAATTTCAATTTCAAAATTGTTGTTACCCCCACTGTATTTTAAAGGAGATCCAAGCGCGTCTTCACTTGTGGCTTGACCCTTTTTGCTGGTACGTCTCTTCAGGATACTATAGATTTGATCTTTGATAAATGCTATCGGGAGATAAATCACCATTAAAGAAGCTCCCAGATAAGTTACAGCAAATGGTTGCTTATAGTCTGTGAATATACCCTGTTTGGGGAATCGCATTCAAGAATGAGAAGAATTGCAAATATTATTGATGTCAAACTAAGAGTGAGAAGTAGCTAAGAATTGCAAATAACTAAGCAAATGAAATAAAGGAAAAATAATCATTCTTCCTCCTTGATTAATATAACACAAGGACAAGAAAAATATAATATTTCCTCCAAATGCATGAGGATGATATTATAACATAAAATTTCAATTATTCTGAGCACAGAACCTTTCTTTGAGAAGAGCTAAAAACTCTTTAATGAAAGAATCACAAAAGCCAGAAATCAGAGATTTTTCGACGAACAAAGATTAAGCAATATGACATCTGTTTCTTCATAAATATTCCGAACTAGCAATTAGAATTTGAACTTAACTATGCATATAGATTAGGGCACGGGTGAAGAAGGGGCGCTGAGGCTGAAAAGAATGCATGCAGGCATTGCCACTAGCAAAGAACAACCACGGAATTTATTACTGCAGATACCTTTATTAGTAAGAAAATACACTCCTACAAGCACATTGCTCATAATAAAGAGCGAAATCAAAGCCAATCCAGCAATTTTTATAACTGAATTCGGAAGTCAAAAGGGGGAAAGCTTAGAATTTGTAGACTAATGCACACTCACAACCAGATAACAAAACCCAATTCCATATATGGCATGTGATAAGGATTCATAGGGCATTGGAGGTAAGAAGGTCGAAGTCAAAAGCCAATGTAGTAACTGTTACAGTTGAATTCTAAAGTGGGACTTAGAATTTTTATACTACTTGAGCATTATAAATGGATTACAAAACCCAATTTCACATAAATATCAATTGTAGAGACTCGTCTGGGAATTTAACCCAATAACCCTAAACCAGCAAAATTTCAGAATCAATACACAGGATCTCCAGAACATATCCTATCCAATCCATATTTTTGTTCATAGATTTCTTCATTAGCAGTTCCAGATTCGTCGTCATTCATATCATCATTCTAGAAAACATTAATGAGAACTCCAATTTACCAAAAAAAGAATCTCCATCGAAATAACTTAATAGAGTCAACAATAACGACTTAGATACAGTTGAATCTAACACCAGAAATCTAAAGAATACATAGAAAAAATTAACCAAACCTGCGTAACCTCAGCTGAGGTAACCCAAATAATTACGACAGCAGCAATTAAGAGCAAACCAGCTTTGTATCTCCACCCCATTAGAGATTCAAGAAGAACCCAGATGCTAAGATTTGATCTTGGCCAAGAAAAGCAAGGAAGATCCAAGCTAGAGATCCAAAAATGTAGAGATCAGTATAATAATTAAACCGACACAAGGCTATAAAAAATGAAGTGTAAAATCATATGGTGCATTAGATGGTAGTTGGGTCGGCGGCGTAAGAATGAACTGTAGATTGATGGTGAAAGGCAGGCAGGAAGTAGATTGATGGTCAATAAGAAAGAAGCCAAAAGAGTGGATTAAAATGGAATTGGTTCAGTAGGGGGAAAATTGATACTGTAGTCCAGTCCTGTTAATTTGGAATTGGTTCATAGAATTGGAAAGAATGACTCAAGATTTTTACTTTATATGTGAGTTTGTACACACTACATACAGCCTCTTCTTCTACTGCCTTGCTTTGCTTCCATCTAACTTTATCCCCAAAATACATTTAATACTCTTCTATCCTTAGATTTCTTATTACTCTCAAATCTCAATTCATTCTAATTCTAATTAAACTTAATTAATTTAATTTCCACACTTTTGGAATTTCTGTACACATCAAAGACTAAATACACCTTATATAAAAAATTTTCATTCCAAAATAAACAATTTTGTCTTTATCTAAATTTCATAAGGTGTTAGATAGTCGAACAAAAAGGCATGCAAAATTTTTTTAAGTAAGATGTTCAACCGCGAAGCACAAAATTTTGAAACAATTTAAGTATAGAAGATTTTTTTTAAACTACTTAATTCTAAATATATTTGGTGTGTATAGATTATTTGAGAATGCGAATAATCGTTACCTTAATTTAGTGCCATAATTTTATTTTTTAACTTTTAGTTTTTAAGCATATATTCTTTAACTTTAGAATTTATTATACATCATTTAAATGGAAAGATGAATGATCAAGAACGTAACAATGTGTGCTTCAATTCAAGGGAATAGCACGAATGTGAGTTTTTGAGTTGATAATTTATTTAGATCACTGAAATTTTTAAAAAAAAAAATAATAATTAATGCATGTAGAAGAATTGGCATTTGTATATGATGAAGGATATGTCAAATTCATTTTCTTGTATGTGGACTCCAAAACTGATTTAGGGACTAGATTTTGACAAAAATAATGAAATTGGGGAAGTCATATGTCAGCCTCACATTTTTATTATGCCAAAGAATTTTTATTTTTTAGTCATGCCAAGAAATAAATATTGTAATAATTAGGTGTAAAAATGGTTGGTGATGAGTAGCAATCATATAAATTAAATTAAGTGATTCAACAGGAATTTGTTTCATTAAATTCTATGCTTAATTAGCGTGAGAGAAAAGAGTGTGCTTTAATTACTCCACAAAGTTGAGGATGATATATACATGATAGTATCAACATGAGAGAAAAGAAAAAATGAATTAAATCTTAGTTCTTAAGCTTCACGATTTTTAATTCTTTTAAGAAAACGATATTACTCATAAAATAACTTGAAATGTATTCTTATATATTTACTGCTGATTCTCCCCCCGACACCTGGGGAAAAGTGATTATTAGGTTGTTTTTTTAAGTTATCAGTTTCATAGTAAAAACATTTTACTTTTTGTCCATCTATTTTCATAAGACCAATATACACACACTAGCAATTGTAACCTAAGAAGAGAGGAGAAAAGCAAAGAAATTGTGGAAGCAGTATATATGAATGTTGAATAATGAACATGTTTGGCTTAGAATTAAGTATATATATTCTCCATCAACATTGAAGAGAAGAGATGATTAATTAGTAATTAGAAGCAGGTAAGCTATTCTTTGACGATAGACTGTGAGGTCCATTTGATATGCAAATGAAGCTTTCCGGATTCAGTACCATCTATGTGGAAACTATCTGCCAACTCTCCATCCAATATAGCCCTTGTCAGTGTCATGATGCACCTACCCATTTTATCCTGCATTTTTATCAATTAGCTGAAGTTCAAGCTTTCAATAACAATGCTATTAGTGTTAATGTAATCAACCTTTCCGAAGGTGTCGTGATCGTACACTTCCATGATGAGCAACTCATGCAATCCATCCTCCACTACAAAGTCAAATGTTTGATTCCAAACTGGATTCAATGTGTCGTTCAGCACTCTTGTCTTGTTCTTCTGCTCCGATTTCTTCATCGTTAGCACCACGAATGGGTCCGACTTTCCCATCAAATCTGTAGCTGGCAAGTCTTCTGCTGACACTACTGTCACCGATAGAACTCCTCTGATGATGATGTCTTTCTTCTTCCCACCACCCGCACCACCACCACCACCACCACCACCACTATCATCCCCCACTTGTTTCAGGGCCTTCTCCAGTGATGTCAATCTGAAGTCCGGGTCGAACGGATTGAATATGTTGTCCTTGCTGAAAGGGCAGTAAAGCAGCTCCAAATGCACCTATACAGTATAGTTTTATATAACCACTAAATTAAGATACATATGATCAAGAGTCTGAATGCAGAATGAATGAATGTGACCTGGCCACGGTTTTTAGTGTCCCTCTGGATGTCCAGATCCTTTACAAGCTTCAACCACACATCTTTCACCTTACCAGGCTCTAGCTCACTGATTTGGATCTGAGCACACCCAATTAGTTCCGCAGCTTGAACTCCCTCATCATCATAAATCTTTACTGTCAAGTGTTGAGTTGCTGAATCCTCTACTTCAAACTCAAACTGTTCGTTCCAGATTGGGTTCGTTTGGTTGTCCTGAATCATATATATCAGTCACCATTCAATGTGAATAATGAATTGAAGAAGGATGATATGTTGTATACAATAGTTTTGCTGGTTTTAGTCCTGTCGGGCAGAGGACGGATGCATAGCTTTGCAAAGGGGTCGGATTTGCCAATGATGTCTTTGTTTGTTAATTCCTTGGCCTCAATCAGCTTCACCTCCAAGACCCCAACTGCCTTCACCTCTAAGTTACTGCAACCAACATTCATATATACATGTGGCTGATTAAACATATCAGATTATAATTAATGATGCATGGTCCATATATGTAATACCTATAATCTCCGGGTATTATTGGTATTATATTACGAACTGGCCAGGTGATAGAAGCTTCAACTGCATCTCTTATCGCATCCTAACATCAAAAATATATATATATATTTAAATCATCCAAAATGGAAGCAAGCAGCACAAGCATGTTGTGTCAGAAGATGAAACCTCAATGGCATCAGATATCTCTGGAATTGCTGATAAATCCCCACCAACCACTTTGAGAGTAAAGTCCAGTTTTCTCTGTATATTGAGTCACGTAGCTTTTGAATGTACACACACCATTGATATAAGACAACAGACCGACATTTAGGACGCAAGTGACTGACCTTGTATCTGAGGGAAAAACAAACAGCTCCAAAACAAGGAAACTCATCCACTAGTGGTTTGAATATCAACCTGAAAACCCCAGTAAATGCAATGTTTTTCACCTATACATACAAAACACACAATGGATTCATATTAACTTAACACACAATTATTTCTGTTCTGTTATGAGACAGCTAAGCTAACCTGAATGGGTAGTGCCACACCAACTAGAGTCTTGATATCAAGTACAATATCCGGGTTTCCATCCCACTGCATCTCCAACTCCATAACTATCTCATTTAACTCACTCTCCAGGATGCTAACTCCTATTAATTCCACACCAAATCATACAATCCTCTTTTTTTACTCTTCATTAAATATTAATCCTTATCCAACACAATATATATACATATATATATATATACCTGTGAATTGTGGTGCCACAGTCCCTAAAGTTAAGGTTGAAAACTTGAGAGAAGCCAAAATTGCAGGTCTATATTGTTCCAAAATTGGCTCTACAGACTCTCTGATTATCAAGGATGCTGCCTATACACAAATCAAACACCAGAATCACATGTATAGTATATAAATGCAGCTACCAGTGAATGAATGAATTAATTAATGTAGTATTAGTAGTAGTGGATTGATTAATATATGAACCTCATCAACATAAGGCCATATTTTGTCAAGATGACTATTAAGCCAGTTTAACTGCAAAATCCCAGAATGAATTAATTAGTTAATAATTATTAATAAGTAAGTGATGAGAGTATTAATAATAAAGTACTCAACTTCTGTCTCTGTGAAAACACAACCCAAGAAGGGTAGAATTGATCTGGAAGAAGCTTCCTTGAGTCTTGCACTGTCATCCTCGCTAATGCTGCTATTGCTACTGCCTGCCAATACATTTCATTTTCATTTTTATTTTTATTTTTATTTTTATTTATACACACGTCACTCAATATCTCTCTATCTCTACAACAACAGAAATTGAATCGGAATGGATACGTACCAAATCAATGCGGGCTTTGGATCTGGTGTTCTGGAATCGAGCAAAGGCCACAATCAATCCGAACCCCACTGCAAAACCCACTACGTAACCTAGTACAAATCCCATTTCCGATTTTATACAAATTACCTAGATCATGTATTTGAGTTTAAATGCAGAATTCCATTCCACTCGGATTTCATATAATGATTAATTGATTCTTCAATTCCTGATTTCAATTACTCCTATTCATTAATCAACAACATAACATTTTCCTCATGGATCAGCTGCCAAACGGTATTACCGGTCGATTGCTCATGTGTCAGCTTTACGGAGATTCATCAATAAGTAATTCTCATCTTAATTTTTATCCACCTGGGCGACACTATTGTCACCCCAAATTTTGCTTAAGACACCCGTATTGAAGACAAAAAATGTGTAAAATATCAACTATAACCCTAGTCCTTATTAGTCATAACCCATTTATTATTATTATTTTTTTAAAAAAAATCTCACTTTTGCTTTATACACCCATTACACCTAACAAAAACATTAAAAGACACACTCACACCATAAACACAATCTCACACACACATTAGTCGCACTGCACAAAAACAATAGAAAGAAGAAAAGGGAGGAGTGGAGAGGAAAGAAGAAAGAACGACGAAGAAAGAGAACTCAAAGCTTCAATCCGTCTCGACGAAAGGGTAGGAAACACACTGCCCTAGCTTCCCCAGAATCGTCAAAAGCCCCACACCCAAAACATGGAACAAGCTAAACAATTGATCAAAAGTAAGTAATTTTAACTAAATTCTTCTTCTTTTTCATGCTTTGTATTATAGAGTTTGTGGTTTAGTGAAATTTTGTAGCTAGTTGTCAAATTATTGGTGGGTTAGTAAAATTATAGATGTAATTTGAGTTTAATAGATGGTAGCAACATGGATTAAGGTTGTATGTTGTTTGGGTGTTGAAAATTGGAGCTTCGGAATTTCAGAACTGGTCTGTCGAAAATCTTATTAAAT
This sequence comes from Pogostemon cablin, assembly GCA_023678885.1. Classification (NCBI taxonomy): domain Eukaryota; kingdom Viridiplantae; phylum Streptophyta; class Magnoliopsida; order Lamiales; family Lamiaceae; genus Pogostemon; species Pogostemon cablin. The sequence goes on along the minus strand of CM042964.1, from coordinate 28,357,287 downwards.
ATCGACTGAATGCAATCGAAATTTTGAAAATAATTCGCTGGTATGTTGCCGAAATTTTTGTTCATAAATTCATCAGGGTGCTGTCGAAATTTTGTCAAAATTTTGGTAAGAGGTTGTCGAATTTTTTTTTACCAGTAGTTGATCACCAATCCTGCTAACTTATTATTGTGTGCGTACGTGACGTGAGAACGAGGGTGAGGTGAGTGAAAGTTGATGGCTTATGGATGGATATAATGGCAGTAGATCAGCCTCATAAATCTTATTATAATTAAAAATCATACTGATTTTACTTCTAATAATTTTTTTTTTCTATTTTAGATTTTTATTTCAAAAGGAAAAACCTACAACATCCTAACGAAGGAGGGTAGAAGATGTCCAATCTCATCACATCCAGCTCAACCTATACATATGGGTCAAGATGAACAACTTCACTTCGAATAGCAACGATACCATCAAGAACCTGCTGAGAATGGGTCAAGTGAGTGGTGATTATATGATTTGGTTTGTCAAAAACTTTTGGCCAACTGTTGAAAATCCAAGTCGCAAATCATATCCGAGAGTTACCGAGTATCAAAGTGATCATACTACTCAACCGTATGATCAACTTAGTCAAATCAGAGTTGTGATAGATCCTTACTATATCGATGAGAGACAGGTGATCCTACGGTCCAGTTGAAGGAGGCCATGCTGCATTGAGCAATGTATGTGCTATCATTCAATGTGACATGGTTTCCGGAGTGCAGGCAAGGGGTAGTGATCGTCAAAGTGATATGGGTGCATCTACTAGTATGCTAGGTCGTAGAAGTGATGTCTGCCCGTCTTTCAAACAGTATTTTTTATGTCGGATTTTGAAGTGATGTCGGACCATCTACCAGTTCTGTTATGTGTTAGTTTTTAAGTTGCATGCTCTTTATCCAAGAATCAAATTTGTTTAACAAGTCATGTCTATAAATTGCTGTATGTAAATTATGATGATGCCATGGAGAAGTAGATTTTATTTTTTGAAGTCGGATCATCATATGGAAACTAGATTTATTATCCATTATATAATATTCACGGCATCTGTAATTGTGAAATTTTAGGTGTTATTTATCTTTAGCACATAGAGATAAGAGTGCGTTTAATTAGTTGCAATAAATTAAACACTATTTATCATCTGACAATAATTCAACAAGGCAGTGCGTATTTTTTTTAACAAAATTTTGACATGATGGTATTTGTTAAGAGTTTTACATTATTTGTTCAATTGAGGCAGGAGGAGGAAGATGATGATTAAGTGAGATTATAGTTCTCTGGAGACAGTTTGACCATGATGCTTTAGGCCTTTACATGTTCAATCTACTGACCTGACCGGCTAGCCTTTTATAATATTGGATTTCGTTTGTCAACTATTTAGATTATGTACTTTGGTTATTGTAGTTTCGAATGAAGGCTTAGTTTGTCCAGCCGGTTGTCCATATTATTTGTTGCCTTCTTTCCTTATTGTTTATATATCTTTTTATGGCATGATGGAGATAAGTAAAATCTGAATTTGATCATACCTATATTTATTTACGGTTAATATGCATTTGCTGTCGTTACGTCTGCATTCTTGTCTACCTTGAATCCTTACTAATTGGAGTGGTGGTTTGGTGTTGGCAGTATTAGGATTTTCATATTGTATGCATGTGAATGCTTATTAGAGTGTAATAAGATTAAAATATAGCAGGAAGTGTGTTGATTCACACTTGTTAAAACTAAGTAAGTTTCTGAATATAAAAGTTGAAGGTTTGTTGCTTCCTCATGTCTTCTCCTTCAAGATGGATCTCATAAAAACTTGTTACTGTCAATGCAGCTGTGCTTCTTGTCCCATACTTCCCTACTCATTAATCATCATCATAATTGCTAGTAAAAAAAAATTCAAAGCTCCAATTTTCAACATACAACCTTAATCCATCTATTAAACTCAAATTACATCTATAATTTTACTAACCCACCAATAATTACAAATTTTCACTAACCCACAAACTCTATAATATAAAGCATGAAAAAGAGGAAGAATTACTTACTTTTGATCAATTTGTTCCATGTTTTGGGTGTGGGGCTTTTGACGAATCTGGGGAAGATAGGGTAGTGTGTTTCCTACCCTCTCGTCGAGACGGGGTTGAAGCCTTGAAATCGAATCCTCTTAAGCTAGGGCTTGGTATACTCCAGGCCAGGGTGGTGAGACATGGATTGAGAAGTACCATTTTAAATACTATGCATTTAATTTTTATATTCAACTAAAGCGTATATTTTTGTTGAATACCATTTTATATACTGTGCATTTAATTTTATAAGGAAAGAGAAATAAATAAACACAATCAGATTGAGACGTTTGTAATTAATAAAGGGACGTGGGGTGAGTCGTCGTAATAAACGGACGTGTTGGTGGGGATCATGGGTGTGATTACGCAAAATGGTGAATTTGTAATTTAAAAATCTAAATCTTTACAACCAATAAATGAAATTAAACAAAAATCTCCATAATATTATTATGGTCAGCAAAAAAAATAAAAATTCTTATGAGGCTGGATATATGTAAGACATGCATATTAAAGTATTGTTTAATAGTAATTAAAGTATAGTACAGTAAATCATATTATACTTAGTTAGAATTATTTTTAATGATCATTTATTATACCTTACAAAAATATACAACTATTCATAAACATAATTTAACTATAAGTATACTATAATTATACTTTAATGTCTCTCATATAAGCATCACATTACAAAATATACTATATGACTGTAAAAATGTCAAAAAAATAAATAAATAATAATTAGACAACTATTATTTTTAATTACTTGGTCATTACTAATTAGGATCTCTTAACTTTTAATTAGTCTTTTATACATGGCAAAAACTTGTATACTAACTAGTAATACAAAATAATAATATTTTAATAAAAAGTAATATATTTACATAAAAATGATAAATGTAAATGTTTAGGTAAATTATTCTATGTAAAGAACTAATAAAAGAAATAGTAAAAAAGTATTCTTTTCTTTAAAAAAAAAGTATTCTTATGTTTTCAATTTATTTTCATACTTTTCGTATTTATCAGTTCTCCACTCATTTTCACATTTCATTAAAAAAAGAAAAAAAGCAAAAAATTTATAATGTAATTTAATTTCAAATCATTGTAATGAGCATATGAGATGAAAATTTGGTAACCAAAATAAATACTACTCCATTAATCTCATTAATTAGAAAATAAAACGTAAATCCATGTTTCACACTATTTGAAATTGTTTGCCCCCATTTCTCTCTCTCTCTCTCTCTCTCTCTCACACACACACACACGTACGCACGTACATGCATACGTTCCCCGCCTTTTCATTCCTTTTCTATATAACCGTCTCTTCAACAACTTGGCACACTCTGCTGTGCCAAAAACTACTGACATACCTACACGTAAACTACACATTTACATTTACACACACAGAGAGGTAGGATGATCGTGAAGATTGGCGGTGGTGTGACTTCTCCGATATTGATAGTATCAGCAGTTTTTGTGGCATCCATCACTTTCGTTTTCGTCTATGGTTACTTCTCCGCCGGAGCTGATGGATTCCGCTCCTCTACCTCCGCTGTTGAACAACACTTTAGAATTCCAGTCCTTCAGTTGGCTGCACATTCGCGTCTTGATAAAGCCAGAGCTGTGCTTTCTTCTGAATTTTCATCCAAATCCAAGCCTACTCTCCGCGTAATTATCCATCATTAATTTTAAATCTCTACTTTTAATGTTTTTTCCCCTGTTTTTTGGTTTGAACCAGTAATTGCATTCATCCAGTTAAGTAAATCTGATTTATTAATTAATTACGCGAATATCCTCATTAGACTTTTAATGGAAAAGATAATATCATTTTAGGATAGATTGCCTGAATTTGTTTTGAAAATCTTTGAAAGTTTAGCGTGCTGCTGTTATTGCCTTATTAGCCTCTCTTCTCTCTCTTACTGCTTTAATGGTGTGTCTTAATTTTTAATTAAGTTGATTGATATCATGAATATGTGATGATCCGAGCGTCATTATAATATGAAATTAATGCAGAGAAGAACAAGTAACGTATTGGAGCAAGGATTAGCTAGAGCAAGAGCAACAATAAAGAAAGCAGCTTCTATGAAAAACCTATCAGCAATCATCAACAACAATGACCTTCTCTCTACCACAATCTATTGGAATCCCAGTGCATTTTTCCAGTAAGTAGTGGTCATAATTTTGTGGAGTAATATAAATTGCTAGCTCAATGATGATCAGAACATTCCCTTGCCAAAAGCTTTCATTAGCTTAAAATTGCACGAACTTAATTTATATTTAGTTTTCAAAAACAATCATGAAATCAATATTTCCACGTATTTTAAAACGAGGTTATGAAATGTGGCAGCTTTCCTTCAAAGATACTCAGCTGAAATTTCAAAATTAATTATATAATCCACATCATGTGTTATATTTCACTATCTAGTGTGTGTGGTGATCTTGTGGTTTGTATTGTGAAGCATGAGGTTTCCTAGTGGGCACACTCATTGCTCCCCCACTCTAGCTATTGGTTTTTCCAATTCTTGAAAAAGACTGAAAGTCATGCTCCTATTACTCATTACTTTTCTCTCTCAAACCTTGCTCTTCTATTTAACTCTGATCTACTCTGCCTCCTGTTTCTGCTATATGAAAAGTTGTCCTTTTGTTTTTTTTTGTTTAATTTCTTAAAAGAAACTTTCTTTGGATAAATGCCAGCTGAAATTTGTTCTTTATTGTTTATGAGAGAGACAAAAAGGCACAACTACTAAGCTTCCAATCAACGTTTTAAGATTGATTTACATTCTAATAATAGTTAACAAAAAAGATTCTTTTTGTTCTCCAAATAATAGGGCTCCTTTCCTTCTCTGGATATTAGTAATTTCCCCTTCTTTTATAAAGAAAATGATATTAGATGAAAGAGAAACCTCAGTGGCATTTTCGCAGATTTTCCGTTAGCTTTTCGTTTAGAAAATGTTCACACGTAATCTCTGCGTAAATTATTTTGTTTTAAGCATTCATTGTGTGAAATCTAATCACATGAAAAGCCAATGTGATTAACGTTAGTCATGAGATCTGATTATATAATGGAAAAATAAATAAATTAAAGAGAAAAAAAGAAGAAGAAGATAATGCTCTTGCTTTATGATATTTACGACACATCCCTTGCATTGTAATCTATGAGCAGCGTAAAGAAGTAAAATCACCTTTGGTGTTATAAGTAGTGATGGTACATTTTATTATCATTTGATACTAAGCATTACTGGCATCTTTACATGATGAACCTTTTTAAAATTTTATCTTTTTTTTAATTCCAATAAAATGCACAGCCATCACTTCTCCTGCAAGAACATGAAATGAACCACTTAATTAGCATGCATAAATAAATTCTTAAATCGTACTCTATATATATATATTTTTAAGCATACACGTTGCAGGAGTTAACAGGGAAATGGAAAGAAGATTCAAGGTGTATGTATATCAAGAAGGGGAGGTACCAATAGTACATGATGGGCCATGCAAAGACATATACACTAGTGAAGGAAGGTTCATGCATGAGATGGAGCATAGAAATAACAGGTTTAGGACAAATCGAGCACAACTAGCTCATGTATATTTCATGCCTTTCAGTGTAACATGGATGGTCAAGTATCTTTACATACCCAACACATATGATGTCACCCCACTCCAAGAATTCGTATCCGATTATGTGAAACTCATCTCCACCAAGCACCCCTTCTGGAATAGAACTCAAGGAGCAGATCACTTCATGCTTTCCTGCCATGACTGGGTCAGCATACTCTCCTTCAATGATGAGATATCTATTTAATTTAAATTCCTTTCAAAAAGACTAATCTTATTATTGAAATAATTGGTGGTGTTTGAAATGGTTTTAGGGACCTAAGGCCTCGCTGGGGAATGCATATCTCTACAACGCATCAATCCGTGTTTTGTGCAATGCAAATTCCTTAGAAGGATTCAATCCACAGAAAGATGTGAGCCTCCCTGAAATACATCTATATGGTGGCAATGTAAATCCGAAGCTGATCTCTCCTCCGCCTAGAAATATCTCGCGGCCCTACCTTGCCTTCTTTGCTGGGGGGATTCATGGCCCCATTAGGCCAATTCTCCTCCAACATTGGAAAGGCAGAGATTCTGATCTCCATGTTCATGAGTACCTTCCTAAACATGAAGATTATTATGATTCAATGTTAAGATCCAAGTTTTGCTTATGCCCCAGTGGATATGAAGTGGCAAGCCCCAGAATAGTGGAGGCCATTTATGCTGAATGCATCCCTGTCATACTATCCGACCACTACGTCCTCCCATTTAGTGATGTTTTAAGGTGGGAGGCATTCTCCATACACGTTGAGGTTTCTGAAATCCCGAGATTGAAAGAGATTCTGATGGTGGTATCACAAGATGAGTATCTGAGGCTGAAGGAAGGGTTGAGAGCTGTAAGGAGGCATTTCGTTTTGAATCAACCAGTGAAGAGATTTGACATGTTCCATATGATCTTGCACTCTGTATGGCTTAGACGCTTGAACCTAAAGCTTGGATAATTATGCATTGCAAGGTGCTATTTCAAAGGCAGGCAAAGTTACTGTATGTATATATACTCTCTCTCTTCAGCAATTCTTTTGACAATACATGCTTGATACTGAAAAGATTGCATATGTACATCATGAGTATCTTTGAGCTATGAAAACTGAGTAAAACAAGGTCTACATATTTACATGATCATTTTATGGAAATGAAGCGGTGGGAAAGGCGCCCGATCCGAGACTTTAATATTTCCCCTATAGAGAACTTGGGCCTCGCAGCCGAGGCTGCTGGTTTAGAATTGGTTGTCTCATCCATAACTGCTAGATCAATTGCACCCATCTCTCTCTTCATGGACTTGATGAAGTTCAAGTCCACATCATTTCCTGAAATATCCCTCACATAGAAAGCATTTACTGATTTCTCTCCTTGTGTAGCTATATCTGCTCTTACTACTGCTAGACCGTTTTCCCTTAGCACTCGCGTTATGTCCGAGAGCAATCCAACCCTGCTATATGCACACAGTTCTACGCGAACACCCTGCATTTTTCGTTTCCTTGATCATGATCAGTTTTAGTCTTAACAGAGAATTAATTAGGAGTGCAATGTCTTGTGGAATGGAACATGAACTACCTCACAAACCCTGCGTTCTATGGCCGCCTCCAGGCATTTTATGATTCGTTCTTTTTCACTCTCTGTGTTTAATGCACATCCATCTGCATGTCTTATGAAGTACTCCTGTTGAAGTAAAGAAAATGGATAAAGAAACGACGGCGATGGTGATGGTGATGGTGATGGTGATGGTGAGACAGGCTTACTTGATATGCATAGCCTCTGCAGGAATCAATGGAAGCATGAAAGATGAGATACTGCATGTCTATAAGCGTGCACACAGTGTCGAACATTAGCCTTCTCCTATCCATGCACTGGATGGTGACAATTGAGTACCCCTTCTCAATGCAACTCTCTATCAGCACACAGGTCCTCCTCTCGTCATCTACACAGCCAACTGAGACAGGACTTGGTGATCTGTCAAAATCCCGGATAGAAACCATGAGCTGGTGCAGGCGGCGTTCCACTCTAGTGGTGGTGCTCAGCTCCCCCTTAGGAAGGCCTGCGGGTTTCACTCCTTGCTGATGATCATCTCTGGGACTGGGTGTGCATGAGGTGGCTCTTAGAACTGTGGTCAAGTGGTCCCCAATGGCGTGCAGCCTGTGATCATCGATTGGATTATCCATGCACTGGTCGGAGATGTAAGCCACGCAAGCGAGACGTGCATTGTGGCTCCAGGCGTGAGCTTCCACAATGTTGCACCCCATATCAGCCAGGGCTGCTGATATCTCTGAGAATAGCCCTGGCCGGTCCTTTCCAGTCATTTCAATCGCTTTAGCCTCACCACCCCTGTCGGACTCTATACCTGTCGGACTCCTGACACTGTTCGACCCAATTGCCTGCACATTCTTACACCTAAGAAAAAGCAGACCCCAAAGAAGAAATCTAATAAACATATATAAACCTGATGGATGTAGTTGATTATCCTCTGATCAGTAACTTTGTGTCCAGCCTCATTTTTGACATGGAAAACTGAGATGAGATTAGATGAGATGTAAAGACGAATGAAGAAGTAAAAAGGGGAGTAGTAGAGTAGAGAGGAGTACCATCCATGAACCAGCCGCCATCAGAGGAAATGTAACCCTTAGCAATGGTGAGGTTGAGATCTGTAAGTGCTTGCACCACTTCCAGCAGGAGCCCCTGCTTATTTACACAGTTGATCTGCATTCCATTCCATTCCATTCTCATCATCAATTGGATACCCAACAAATAATTGAACTATCAATAGAAAGTAGTCACCTTCACAATGGTGCAATCTTCTAAGCTCTCATTGTCTATATTCACTCTACAACTGCCATCAACACTTGAACATTATACAATACACAAATTCCATTAATGTGGACCAAAGATGGATATATATATCTTACGCTGGACCATATATCCTCTCGCTGAGGCTATCAAAATCAGGATCGAAGTAAGGCGACCGAACTGTCATGTTCATCTTCTCCTGCACTGCGCACTCCCATTTATTATAACCAAATATCAATTCACCTAACCAAAAATTAAGCATATTACCTGGTAGGTAGTAATGAACAATGAGGGAGGAATTACTTCTCCATTTCCTGAAACATTAGTTCTAGTGTTGCATGTATTGTGCATGAAACTAACGAGCAAAGCCCATCATCATCAACAACATGCAATTTCCACATTATTAATTTCAGAAGAACAAGAGAGAGTAAAGGATATTTTTATTTTTTCCAGAATATGATGAAGGAAGAGGCTTATTGATGCATGCCTTATTGGATGAATGAATAAATGAGACAAAAGACTTACATTGGATCCATGGTGGAGTTTAGTTAGTTATGGAGATAATATAAATAAATTTATACCTAGGCTTTGGTGTCACTCTTGGTTGTCCACCATAATTGTCTCCTGAAATGATGGGTTGGATTGGAAAACTTCTTTATTTTCTATTTATGGCAAACAAAACACCAAAGCCTTTGAAACTGGTCTGAACTACTTCTTTCTTCCCATTAGTTATCTATTGGAGATCATTTTTAACTTTAAGTTAAAACACACTCAAATATTAAAACATTTAAAAATCAATTAAATATTCAAAATATAATGTTGTTAATAAGTAAATCTCGATCCATACATTAACCAATTTGTGGCACTCATTGTATGATCATGTTTTTGACAAGGAAAAAAAATCCTCGAACATGAAAAAGTGAAGCTCCAAGACGAGGTTTGATCATCATTAAACGATACATAACCACCCCAATTGTATCCTATCCTGCAAATTAAACAATGGAGAGAAGCCAAGTGTGGAGTTAATTTGGAAACAAAATCCCTCGTATTATATACTATATACAAACTAAAAGAAAGACAATAATTAAGAGTGAAAATATGAAGTAAGACAGAAAAGGTAAAGGCATATAAGTTGTTGAGAGATTAGTAGCGCTTGGAAATTCTTGGCATAGAGCATCTATTTTTGCGATCATGGTAGAGTCTCAACACAATTGCAGCTGTCTCTTCGATTGCCTTAGCTGTTACCTCAATCACTGGCCATACAGGATTTTGGTTGAATATCCTACTGGCAAACTCCAGCTCTTCTCTCACATATCCCATCTCCGAATAGTTGGTGCGTATCATGTCATCGAACCCCAAGCTCTTGGCTCTTGCTCTCCTGATCGTTTGCAACACCACAGGATTTATAGTGAGCGCGAACACCTTTTCCGGATCAACCTGGAACAGGGCTTTAGGGAGGTCTACATTCATCACAATGGGGACGTTGGCCACTTTGTAGCCCTTCTGAGCTAGATATATGGACAATGGGGTCTTCCCAGTACGAGATACGCCTGCAAGAACAATGTCAGCCTTGTGCAGATTCTGGGGCAATGCTCCGTCGTCCTGCTTTATAGTGAACTCGATTGCTTCTATCCTGCGGAAGTAGTCCTCCCCCAGCGATTTCTCTCTGCCCGGAGCCCACCGCGAAAGTCCAGAGGGTGTTACGCCGAGATGGGAGGCGATGGCCTCCGTTATGGGGCTGAGCACATCAAGAGATGTGACACCCCATAGCTTACATGCTTGTCTTGCTGATTCAGCAATGGAAGGATCAGCCAGTGTGTACACCACCATGGCTCCTTCCTTTGCTGCTTGGGATATCACCTCCATCAACCGATCCAAATCATCAATCTTTCACAATTGCAATTAGTTTAGTTTAGTTTAGTTGTTAACCAAGGAACAATTAACACGTTCCAATTCCATCATTTGTACAACACATGAAATGAAATGAAATAAAAAAAAGGAAGTTTGGATGTGAAAATCCAATCCTCTGGATTTTTCTTGGACAATAAAGAGAAAATGGTTAACATTCTACTCTATTCCATAAAAAAAGCTAATCTTGATAGGATACATGAGTTTCAAATTACTATATATAGTTAGTTAGGACATAATTGCAAAGTAAACTCAGCTACCAACAACTTACTCCGGAAAACAAGTGGGTATTAATGGGGCAAACCCGATCCACCAAGCAGTGCTCAAACTGACCCAACGCCGCATTAACGGAGTGCTCCGCCGTCCACCCCGTCCCATCAGAAACCATGTAAATGGACTTGGCCTTGCCCCTAAGCTCCGTTAAACTAGTCTCCTCCTCACGCGAGACCATCTGCACTCCACTCTCAGAAATAGCCCCAACGGGAGAATCACGCTCAGCCGGCCGCCCCAATTTCCGACCAGACCGCACCGCTCGAGCCCTGGACCACCGGTTCAGCTGTGGGCTTAACTTTATTTTTCGAGATTCCGGTTCGGGAGAAGATGCAGTGGAGGAATTTCCCGAAGAATTCTGCTCGGAGATCGTCGGCGTACGTCGGACGTTCCACAAGTTTAAGGACATATTCATGGCTTAGATTTTCCGGCAATTGAATTTTAATCTTAGTGAAATACACGTGTCAACATGGGACTCATCTTATCATCCTTTCTAGGGAAACAAGTGTCCCACACAAACTCACATACTACCCTATACCATACCCTCCCTATCCATACTCTATCCTATTATCATAAAATAGAATTTTGGATAGGGTATGAATATGGATATATCCATTGAGTATCCGGATAATTCGTGGGTAAATGGATACTCGCAATCTTAGTAGATTTTGCAGATAATTCAGGGATATCCAAATCCACCCAACTCTACCCGACTCAATTTGTTTTTTTAAACTATAATCCACCAAAAAATAATTATAATACATAAATAAATAACCTAAAATAAAACATGCAAATTAGAAAACAAAGTCAACAATAATAACGTCTATGTCGATGTGCGTTAATAAGAAAATATCATAAATTCATAGTCAATCAAATAAAATCATAAAACAAACATCTTAATTCAACAATTGCTTCCAAGTCCTTCCAAATCCAAGACTTAAAGTATGACAACTTCAAAATCTCGCATTCCCTTTTCGCATAATATGGTTTATCAGCGAAACAATCTTAAACAAGAAAGTTCCTTTCTTAAATAGCTATTATTACTTTGTATCAAAGATATTAATATTATTTTTCATTAAAAATGTTATTACCTTTTATTTATACACATATATTATTCATAATATAATTCACCAAATCACTATCATTTTTATTAATTCGAATATTATTTTTTGTTAAAATATTAACAAAATTCTCAAAAATAATTATATCACATAATATTATAACATAGAACAAGATTTATTATAATTCTTAAAAATTATTTATAGTTATATTAAGACAAGAATATAAATTTTAATTAAAAATATTAAACATATTGTAATAAATAAATATTAAATAAATCAAAAATTTTACATCAACAATATTATTATACTAAAAATGAAATATTAGATTTAGACATTTAATTAAATATATAATACTATTATTATATATATACACGTTCGGGTAATTTTCGGGTCGGGTACGGGTAAATATAAGGGAACTCATACCCTATCCTTACCCCCATAGTTCTCCACCAGGTTCTGGTACTACCCGACCCATTACCCGATTTTACCTCATTTTTCTATACCCGCTACGCGGGTACCTATCGGGTAACCCGATCCGATGGGTAAAATTGTCATCCCTAGCTACCGGAACACCATCAAATATCTTTCAATTTAATTAATATTGCATTCGTCTCTTGTTTATTAAAAAATATAGTTTTTTAATATGTTGAGAGCTAACATATTAATTTAAAATGAATAGTTGTATTAATATAAATCTAGAGATCACATAGAGATATATTCTCTCCGTCCCATGCATTTGTTTTTTGCATGCAGATTAAGGAATGTAATATTTTAATGTGTAGTAAGGTGAGAGAAATAATACTTAGCGATGTAGGGCCTGAAAAATGAGTAAATTATCAATTCGAGACTTTGAATTATTTTTTCTATTTATTAGGGGCCTGAATTATGTAAAACTATCAATTTGGAGCCTGAATTTAGGCCTTAAATTGATATAATATGAGATAATTTTTGACAAATTCAGACATTGGATTGATAGTTTTACATATTGATAGAAAAAATAATACAGGCCTCAAATTGATAGTTTTACCCATAATTTTGGCTTTGAATTGATAAAACTCCTATTTAGTATAAAGTGGACAGGTGTATTAGTGTGATGTGTGGGCCCATGGTGAGAGAAATAATTTATTTGTGTGGGCTCCATTTACTAAAAAAATGTAAAGATTAAAATGAGACGCTATGTAAAAATTGAAATGTGATGGAGGGAGTACTAATTACAGTATTTTGTATAAGACTAATTTATGAAAAATAAAAATATAAAAACTGAAATGATACATCAAAATTAGAAATAAGTAATAAGATTAAATGGAATGGAGGGAGTACTATGTTTTGAAAATTGTCACCCACAATTAATTTTTTAAAAGTAATAATCACTTTTGAAAATTACAAGACATAATTACCTTATTTTTAAATTTGGGTAACAGCTTATACGCGATCCTACGTGTGACTTTTTTGCGATAGTCATAAATTTAATTGCACAAATAATCGCATGAAGTATCGCGTGTGGTCTTGTAAATTGTTGTATGATTGGTTGTACTATATTCGGTTCGTTCAAATGTATCAATTTTGTCATTTTGAATGTTCATTTTAAAGGTATTCATATTTTCTATTTAGTAAAAATATACACCACATGACTCACCACTTTCCTCTAATATAACTACTTACTACACATATAATAATACTCCTTAATCTACGCGTAAAAAGCAAACAGTTATCTTGTAACCGACAAGAGAAAATATAATACTCCCTCTGTCCGCCCGAAAGGTGGACATTTTGCCATTTTGGGCGTCCGGACCAAAGGTCCACATTTCCTTTTTTAAACACATAAGACCCACACACATCACTAATACAATAAATTTATGGGACCCACACCCCACTAATAAAACTACCAACTACACATTAATAATAATACTCTTTAATCCTTGTGCAAAAAGCAAATGTCCACCTTTAAGGGGGACGAAGGGAGTAAAAGATTAGTATAATCATATAATTGATCATACAAACGGTCGCATGCTAAGTCACTTGTGCAACTCAAGTTAGAGGGAGAGTGTGTCTTAAATATTTCAAATGTTACATTCTTCTAAAAAATTTATCATGTTGACAATTTTCAAAAAGATATTCTTAAATTTTGAGTATTATAGATACATTTAGTGCATTGATGCACCATAAAATTTATAGGCTAAAAGTATAGTAAGTGAGTGATTTTCCTTATTTAAAATTTTAATTATTCATATTAATTAATGATATGGATTAAACTTTTAATTATTCAAATTAATTAAAGATATGGATTAAACTAAAGTTCAATCTAACGAAAGAAATCAAATAGTATACCATGTAGTTAAACTCTTAAATTTTAGAGTATTATAATTTTCTTTCATATAAATTACAGTTAACACCATTAATCTTTATAAACACTGGTTGACATTGAACGTACTCACACCTTATGCGATCACATGTACAACTATTAAATTAGTGAACCAAATATTTCATAATCTTTTTCTTTATAATCCACGTTGTAAGTAGCGAACAGAAGTGGTCGCAACAGCTGCACAATGTCTACAAGTTTTTGTCACCTATCCATTCTAATTTCAGCTAGTAAAGAGTTAATGATAATAAACAAACTGCATTTGGAAGTAGGAAAAAAAAAAGGGGGTGGGTGCATTGAGAGGAAAAGTAAACAAAATTTTCTAAATGGCTTTGATTAATGGAAGAGAGAGAGAGAGAGGAACACTAAAACATGGCATGTGATGGATTGGGTTGGTAAGAAAAAACCTACCACATCATCCCACCATGCATCTGTCTCTCTCTCTCAATCAACTTTCTTTCCCTCTTTATCAGTTATAATGCCAACCAAACTATAAAAACAGAATAACAATACCACCACCATGGTACTACTTATCCTGCCATCCATCACAATGGATTCATTCTAGTGGTTGAACCAGGGCCCAACCCCGCCATTCACGTGCCCATTACTGTGGATCCCAACCCCGTTGGGTCCCAGAGGCGGCGGCAATCCAACAGCCATTGGAGGCGGTGTTGAAGGGTACAACCCGTGGCCGGGGGAAAGCGGGACAAGAGGACTGCTGCCTGAACTTCCTTTACGCTGTTGGATTGTGTGGATCTGCCTCAGACCTTCTTCATGAATTCGAGATATGGTCTCCAGCTCCTTCATCGACAGCGCTTCCAATCCAGCGCCATACAGAGGAGCATGCCTCGACATTTCTTCTTGAAGTTGGGCCTCAAGATGATGGATGTATTGCTGTATGAAATGAGACAATCATTAGAATCACATAAACAGTTCGCAGGGGTTACATGCATTTTATACATTTGAAATATGAAAGAGTTAAAACTTGAAGAGAGAATGAATTCAACACCAACATTAGTACCACAATATCAAGACAATAATGATCAACATCATGTTGAAATGATTTGGGGAGAAGAAAAAACCTCGCAGGCATGCAATTTAGATTCCATCCCATCAATATATGCCTCACATCTAGCAACCTGTTCCTCCTTCTCACGCTTCTCTTCTTCTGTTTGCCCTACTGTACGTGTTAATCGACGAACTTCGTCTTCCAGTGACTGACGTATCTCTTCTCGAGTCACATTTTCTGTGGCAAATCTTTTCAACTCTTCATCAAACCTTTTTCGTGCTGCTTCAGCATTCTTTAACCTCTCAGCAAGAACACTTTTCTCCTTCATTACCCTCTGAAATATTCACAAAAATTAACTAGTCAGAAGTTCATGGGATCATCAGAAGGAAAAGTAAGAAATGGAGTCGAGTCATTTTAATTACATAATCAAAAAAAAAAAAAAAAGAGAAAAAGGGATCAATTAAACAAGCCATGGCAGCTAGTTAATTAAGTATCAAACCTTCAATTCATCACGTTTACGAGATTTCAATTGGGAGAGTTGTGATTCTGCATCATAGAGACGATCTTTAAGAACCTTCTTCTCAGTCATGAGCTTTGAGACTTCGTCATCTCTTTCTGAGCGAAGCCACTCAAGTTGAGTCTCAACTTCTTGCGACTGCTCTATCAGCTCTTTTTTTTCACGGGCAAAGCGATCCGTCTCTGCCTTCATATCAGACTGCCATAGCATACGTAAGTGTTAGCAGTAAGAAATATTTTCTGGGAGAAGATTTAATAGAGTAATATAATTACCTTGAGACGGCTATTGGTGGCCTCAGAGTCACTTAGCTTTTGAGATAAAACAGCTTTTTCTTTAGTAAAACTAGCGACTTCAGCTTTTCTTTCTTCACGAAGACGATGGACATCATCTTGACGAGCGCGTAACTGATGCCAAAGAGCTGCTCGATCAACATTTGCAAGTTCAATAACTTCCCGCATCATGCTCAATACTGGTCTTACTGTTTCCTGCTCATCACACACTAACATCACCAAAATCTCCATATCTAGGTCTATGTCACGGCTAGCATCTGCACTAGTGGTAACAAGCTCAACAAGCCTCTTTACCATCCGTAATCGCTGAGACTCATCAGCATACTGTTTGAACAACATAGTATAAAGAATCTTTACAAATCCTTTCACCCCCAAGTCTCTGGACAATGCCAATGTCTCGAGAAGACCAAGAATCGAAGCGAAATCATCTTGTTCCGCTCTCGTTTGCTCAACAGCTTCCCCATCCACGGGTAAATCAGGCTGCTGAAAATCTTCAGCAACATATTGGGATGTGAAATTCAATGTTCTAGAAAAGCGTCTTTCCAAGGCAACAGCAAAAGATTGAAGAACAAAAGCTCCACGAGCTACAGCTCTCTCGAAAACTTGGGAAGCTTCAACCGCACGACAAGGCATAGATAACATCTCAAATAAAATATATACATCAGAAAAATGATAACTATGATGGGAAACTTGATCTTCCCCTGAATGTAGTCTTTCAGAATTCGGTTCATTTTCACCAAATATAAATAGCCTACATTGGCTTGGAGAATTATCATCCCCAAAATCATCATCAGAGTCAACATCTCTAAGAAAAGATTCCGCTATATCCACACAACTAGTTATTGTCCGACTCAAATAATCTAAGATGCATGGAGAGACTTCTGTACCCAAATTCTTTAGTCTAATCCGTACAGACCTCACCTGGCACACAAAAATAAGTTACTGCCACAAAGTAAAGAAGCAACACAAAGAAATCGTGAAACAGGCATACGGTCTCTTTTGAACTTACTGCTTCTGGAAGACGTTGACAATTCATAGCAGCTTTGAATATGAAGTCCACTGTGGTTGCAAGAGGTTCATCATTAGAGTCAACCAAGTACTCTAGCGTTTGAAAAAGAACACGTTCCCATACTTCGCTGCTACAGTCCAACTGACTAAGTGCCCCAAAAACCTAGTAAATAACAGTTTCACAGAGATGAGCTATACCCAAAAACTATGAAAGTAATCTTAGCAAGCAAAATTGAATTAATTACATGAAAGGCAGCATTAATACACAAAGCAATTTTTATTATCGTACAGGAAATCGTAATGTAGGTTCTGCATCAGGTTTCTGCAGCCGATCTAAAAGAGCACAAGCAGCAAGCGAATGCTCTGAATGCTCAACTAACTTTGGAACCAATGCAACTAGATCTGGTTGGAGATGCTTGGGTGCTCTATCTAATACAAGAGCGATCTTTTGAGCAGACTGTGGCCGCCTTCTTGGTTCTGGACAACCTTGAGGGACAGTTCCATCAAGAGCTCTCAATGAGTTCACAATCAATCCAAGAAGTTCCTCCGACTGCTCCGGCCACTTCGTCTGAATGGAAAGTTATATTTATCATTACACAATACGCAGTAAAGATGCTCACAACTCACAAGTTCAAATAATATAACCATACCTTGGACCGAAGTGAGGGATTATCAAGTGAACTGGCAGCAGAAGTTTCTGGTGGACAGGTCGGCTGTCCGGGAACATTTTTTGCATGTACATTAGTCCCATATAGATCAGAGCTTTGTACAGCAGTTGAATTTGTACTTTCGCCAATCCCAAGGTCTAATCTCTCCCCTACAGAAAGCTGTCCGGATTCTGCAGTGTCTCCATCAGATCTAAGTGGGCTAACTGCACCACTCCCATCTGGGGAAGGTTTGGAGCTAATACAAGAGGAACCATCTGTTGAACTACTCTCTGAAGGTTGGCAACACTCAACCATTATATCTAAGAGTAAATCAATAATTGCTTGTTGTAAAACTTTGACCCCCATCAACAAATTCATCAAACTGGGTGAAGACTCATCATTCTTATTATCTTTCATTGCATCATTACAGCCCGAAATCTTTGTGGGAAGCAGCAAGCGCTTCACTTTTGCAGGATCATCAAGGTAAACACGGAGTCCAGTCAGAAAACCAGCTATTGCACCGGCATCCATGAGCAGTTTCTCTCTTAAAGTAACCTGAGGTTGAGAAGAATTATCTCCATAAGTAAGGTGAAACCCAGCCCTGGATAGAAGATTTCTGAATATGTCTTCTTCATCTCCACTTAGACCATCACTATCATCAGAATCAATAAGTTCATCCGGATCAGTTGTCAAGGCATCTTGATCATCTTCAGAAGCTAAAACCTGAAAATAAATATAAAGTTAAGACTGCATCATACTATGAATGTTTGATAAAATGGGTAAAACTGAGCCCGAGAAGACAGTGATGTGCTGCATAGTTCGTACACATTACAAATCACAAGACAGATCTAATTTTTTCAAAATGAGTCTTAGTTGTTTTTTAATCAGTTTCTAAATTTCTTAGACAAATTTATAAAACAGACTAAAATGATTGTTCAGGAAATATACCATAAAATCGAATCAGCTACAGGTCAATTGGTTTTTAGTCAAGAAAAGCAATCTGAAGGAACAAATACAACTGTAAAATTAGGTTTAAATGACCAGCTAAGATGTTCCATTCTATTATAGTGGGAATGATGAAACACAATTTTAATGTGTACTAGCTCATAGTCAGCAGGACAACTGCAGAAGACAATACAACACAATATTTTAGGATGGCAGATGGAGGTAACAGATGGTTCACGAATAAATATAATTTACTAACCTCAAGGTCTGAAAATTCAAACCACGGGCAACAGTCCAAGATCTCACAAACAAACACAACTGTATCGCGCATTAGAAAACCAGCATCAGCCTCTAGCATTTCAGATACCTTCATAAATTGAAGAACAGAATTGTTCCACGTTTTAGTGCAGATAGAAGACTCCTTCCAGACAGTTTTAGATGGGTTTTTTTGATTCACAATAGCCATCCTGTATTTGACCCAAAAGTTCTTGTCAGAGTCACTGCCAAATGATTGCTCACTCTCCAAATATATACATATGGTGTCGAAGGACTCGTACACTCCTGTACAACCAAAATGGGCAGCAAAAAATTAGAATTAATCACCCAACAAACCCCAAAATCTGCTGCAACAATTTAAATGCAATAATGCAAGCTTTTAGAGAGCCACCCACCAATCCGAAGCTCACATCCACCAGCTTGAAAAAACTTGCTAAATATTTTCCTAGTTTCCATAATTTCCTTGAAGGACAAGAAATTCTCTACTTTCCATGTAAATGAGCACCTCTTCTCCATTCCGTCTATCTGAGAATTGCTACTTCCTGAGTCGGTCTCTTGACAAGTAAAGTCCTGCATTATGGATGTTTCTTTCAAAATAAGGACCTCAGCAGAAAAGACAACAGTATCCTGGACTAGAAATCCAGAATCCTGATCAAAGAGGCTAGTCAGCGTGACAAACTCGCGCCAACCCCAGTCCTTTGCAGCCTTTGAATAGCGATTCTGAGATTCCTTTGTAACAGATTTCTCCTCCATTTTTTGGTTCACAACAGAAAGACGATGGCTCACAAAACAACTCCAATCATTGTTGGTACTTCGTGAATCTGTGACCTCAAGAAACACAGAAAGGTGGCATGGAGGCTGAGACTGCCCTGATATGAGCAAACCTTGTATTAGCTCAAAAGCAACTTTCTAGAATTGATGTGAAGAAATTACATCAAAAGATTGTAAATCGATGTTGTAGCTTCGGTCATTTCCAACGTAATCTTTGAAATAAATGCGGATAAAAAAATGGGACAATGCCATATCTATAAATCTAGAATTTACTTAGGATGCAGCCCTTCAATCAATCCATACACTTAAGCACAAAACAAAGGAGATCAGTCAACATTGACAATAGATTACTGATTCTGCATGGATATTACATCAAAACTTTATGCCAAACAGCTCAGCAAAATTGGGAATTGGGTCAAAGTATGAATACAATGCGCCAAACCACTATGAGCACTTCACTTCTAAAGCACAAAGGTGAATTGCAATAGGGCTCCACAATTCCAATATTATAACATAGCCCAATTTATAAGCACATTCTATCTTTTGCACACGTTAAAAACAACATAAATGGGAGTCATCAAATTGAGCATGAATATGGACAAAAGCTGGAAGAGAGAAACAATAACTGCCATGTCCGAGTGAGGACAGAAAATGGCTATCATATTACCCTCGCCTAAAGAAATTCCTACCCTAAATTTGAAGGTTTCATTTTAGTATTGTACAAGGTCAATAAATCCAGTCAATTATATCATTCTAATTGTCATACAACATTATAATCAAATTACAATTATTCTGAAAATTTTTAAATACCATCAATGTGTGCTTTAACATTTGACTGAATAGGTCAATATTGCATTCCAGAAAAAAAGTTGTGTTTATGTTCAACAGCAATATGATATTCTTATCCCCTGAGGTCAAACTAAAAATCAAGATAAGTAAAGCTATTGCAATTTTCATTTCTTCCCTGCTAGATTCATATTAAATACCTCTAGGGTAAACAATAAGACGACAATCCCGATTCCCAATTTGAAATCTCCTACTCTTTATGCATAGCCCAGTAATCTTCCTCTTTTTCAAGAGATCCTTCAAACGGGTAAAGTTTTCTATCCTCCATGTGAACTTTCCCAAATGTACATCAGACTTCCGCACATTTCCCCCATTCCTCACACCAAACAAGGTTCCACTCTTAGCAAAATTGCCCAACTCCTTAATAACATGAAATGAAGTGCTAAAAACTGCTGTGTCATCCACCAGGAACCCAGAATCGGGTCCAATAAAGTCAGACATTTTCATATAATCATTCCACCCCAAACTCGTGTTATCCCCACTCTTATTGTCAGCAGCAAACCGCCCATAGCTATCACGATGGACATGATTCCCGCCATTGCCTGGTTTCTGATTCAACACAGACATCCTAAAGAGACACCAGCAACTCCTATCTGCAATCAATGGGTTTTTCTCTGTGTCCTTGCTCTCTAAACACATGGACAAATACTCCACACCATTCACCACACTCTGGTAGACGCTAATGCGCAAGTTACAATCACCAGCTGGGAAGACTGGGCTCATTATTTTCTGTGTTTTAATCATCTCCTTGAACAAACTAAAATTATGCACTTTCCAAGTGAACTTTCCACTCAAAACATCCCCAACGGCCGGCCCAATAAGCCCTCCCCCACCCATTATAGACGCATTATTCGCCTGCAGATCGTAATTATCACGCGAGAAGGAAAACGACTCGTGAAGAATCAATATATCCGCGGTGATGAGAATACAGTCATTAGATAAATGCAGGAATCCAACCTTAGGATCTATGAGAGAAATAAGCGAGGCAAAATCGCACCATCCGTGAGACTTCTTCTTAGAAGAAAAGCGATGCCAGCTGTCCCGGTGCACTGATTTAGAAGGGTCTAAAAGATTATCTATGGCGAGACGATAGCTGGCAAAGCAATCCCAGCGGGAAGAAGCGGTGTTCCGAGGGTCAATGATTTGTAAATAAATGGACAAATAACCGGGGAGCGCCTGAGAATCACCCTTGGGATAAATTAGCAGGCGGCAATCGAAACCCCCAACTTCGAAGTATTTACTCCAAAGCGCCCGCGATTTGATTCTAGGGAAATTGGCGATGGTCCATTTGCAGAGAGCGGAGTAATCCCCGCGCCTCTCAACGACGACGGAGTCGGCGGAGGCGGTGGTGGCGATGGAGGCGCCGGAGGCGGAGTCCCTGAACGGATCCTCAACGGCAATGGAGAGCTTCTCGGAGGCTCGGTTGGATGAGAGGGGAACGGCGGCGGAGTCGGATGCGGCATCGGAGGAGGAGACGGCGACGTCGTTTTGAGAGTAGTGATGGTGTTTCATTGTTGATATATGAGTTGTGTAGTTAAGTTTTTTGGGTATCTAGGTTTCTTCCTTTTATATGTATATGTATATGAAAGTGTGTGAGAGAGAAGGAGAGGGATGGAGGCAGTGGAGTGTAGATGATGTGGGCAAGCCAAGCCAAGCCAGGGAGTGATGAGAGAAAGAGAGAAAGGGGGTATTGGTAAAATGGTGAGTCTGTGTACTACATCATCATCATTCTCAACTTCAAACACACCTGCATCAATTACTTACCCTAACTCACACTAATACTTTCTCCTTTTCTTTTTTTTTTTTTTATTTTTTTCAATATCATACTCTCTCGTCTCAGGTAACGAGGGTCAGTGACCTTATGTTAGGTACACCCTCATTACTTGGGACGGAAGGAGTATTTATATTTGTATGAACTCTCCTCTATTTATATATTAAATAATATTTTAATGTATAGAGACTAATTGTATTAATGGAGTGAGCCATATAGATTTATAAATATTTTATGTGATCTCACCTGCTATATAAAAAATATAAATCTTTGAGTTGATATTGGGTGTACTCGGATGCAACGGTGCACTCATATGTATATAAATTTTTATTCTATTTTGTATACTACATGTTATTCTCTTTTATTTAGGAATATATATTTCTTAATAATTGTATATTTTTTTCACACTTAACTTTTCATTAAAAAATATGTGTATAACTTTTTATTTAATAATGTATGCATATTTTTTAATGATTGTATACTTTTTTACACTCAAATTATTAAAAAAACTAACAAACAAATTGTATACATTTTTGTTCATAATTATATATATTTTTATTTATATTTGTATACGTTCTTAAAGTGGGTGCACCGTATCCTAATATGCACCGCAGTGCTTAGCCTAAATCTTTTTATGGAATGCACAAAATAGAATTGCTTAAATGTTTCTGCAACATCAGGAGTATATTTTTTTCAATTATCATCATGCAACCGGCCCTTAACTCTTTTTCAATTAACAAGTTTACATTTTATATTTGTAGTAGTAAAGTGATATTTTACAAATTCTATTTTTTTTTTCTCATGTTCACACACTTTAAATAGATTTTAGATTTTATAGCTAATCAAATTTACGTAAAGATTAAATAATGTCCACACTATTAAAAATGAAAAAACATACTATGCCAAAAAGTTTAACATCATTTACTCATTAAAAATAAAATTGATCTAAAATTTTATAAATATTTAATTAAAAAGAAAAACTTTAATTAATTTGATAAACTGATGAATTAATTTTAAAAAATTGGCATTAATAGTATATACATTTCTTTTAATTAAATAATTAAAATATTATCTAGTTTTTTGGTCCAACACGGAAATCAAGAGAACAAATAAAGGATTATTACATTTGACCGTAAAATAGCAGTGGTTGTAAACTATGCTTGATTATTATTAGGGATGTTAAATGGGATTCACTGGTCAGTGTTATGGGTTAAACAGGGCACTAGTTAAGCGATTCATGTTAAATGGGCTGTGATTTATGCGACCCTAACCCTAGTGGGTCTCGGGCTAAACGGGCTATTAACGGATCGGTGAATAAAAAAATATTAATTTAATTTGAAACATAATTAAACATTAAAAATACATCAAATGTTGTTATAACATTAATAATGAACTATAAATTTATAAGTTTATACGTAAAAAATAAAAAAGAATTTTAGAATTTCAAATATGTTAATATTATTTGTGAATTAAGATAGTTTATTTTCAATATTATTTTTTAAAATGTCTCACATACTTTATTCTTAAATTATTTTATTTTAAAATGATAAACCAATAAGTTAGATGGTATTAAATTACTATTAGATATAATTATCAATAGAAATTATTTGTTAACATAAAAATTATTATTAATTTTAATAATTTAAGTATATTATTAATTAATTTTTTACTATAAAAATTTTAATCGGGCTAACGGGGCTAGCCCTATTAACCTACTGGCTTGCCCTATAGGCCACGGGCTAATCGGTCTGGGCCAAAAAGAACCTGATTTAAATGGACCACTACTTATACAAACCTAAATATATATTTTTTCGGGTTAAACGGGCTGGACATACGGTCCCAAACCGTATTAACATCTCTAATTATGAGCACACGTTGAATCACTTAAAATAGAATAAATTAATTCAGACATGAGTAATAAATAGTAAAGAGTTACAGAAATGATAATTGATAATCAATAGTATTATTATGTTTAAAGGACGTGTTAGATCATCTTCAAAAGACTCTTTAAAATTTAGAGAATATTTTCACAATATAAAGAGAATTTTTAATTTTAAAGAATTATATTTTTGTTATACTCCAACAAATTCTTTATATTTTCATTTCCAATGTACACTTATTACATATTTTCTCTTTTAATTTATTAAAAACTATTTTATTTGAACCAAAACATACAATAAAATAGATAACATTTAATGCAATTTAAGTTTAAAATGTGGATTTGGCTCTTCAAATTTGAAGAGTGGAAATGATTATATAAATTTAAATGTTAAAATAGAGAGTATGTTGAAGCTCATTTTTGTTAGTATTCTCTTCAAAATTTGAATATTTTGTATTTTAAAGAGTCTTTTAGAGATGTTCTTAGATTAAATAACAATATATATATATATATATATATAATAATAATAATTATTATTATTATAAAATAATTATGTGAGATAACTCATAGTATATAGTATGTTAGTAGAATACTCGCTATACATTTATTATAATTATTTCATATTATATGCTGCAAAATTTATATAGTGCCACTAACAAAAGAGATGTTCTTTTTATATTCTAGTACTGTAAATATATATACTACTCCACTTCTTTCAAAAGAATAAAACTAATATTAGTAATTACTATCTTAATCTTAATACACACTCCATATTTCTTGATTAAGTGAAGACTTACGTGTGCACATATTTCATTTAAATTGCCACGAAACGTGTTATTTCCATACAAGCACCAATTGAAAACAACACCACCATCAATAATTCAATTCTGAAACAAATAAACCCATCCATACATAGCAATACAAATAGATTGGCACATGACATGCTATCAACTGATATTTTTTTTTTAAAATATTAATTTATGTAGGAATTGTCTAATGGTGGCCTAATATTTTTATTATTTTACCGTCTATTATTAAATCAGAAAAAGAAAAAAAATTATTTAAATTATAGAATTATCTTCCGTGTAATAGGCCCAACGCAAAATAAATCAAATATTGGCATAGGTCACCAAAACTCTTAACTGTTAAATCATATTGGGCTTAGTATTCCAAATATAATCCAAAAGATATTTTATTCGGAGTCGGATCACAACCCGAGCCGACATTGGATAATTTCTTATGATTTGGACAATAACCCTATTTGACGGATCGTTATAAATTATCCATTTGACGAAGAAAGCGTGACGCGCTTATTGGACAAGCCTTCCACGTTATTAGCTCTTCTGCCCAATCAATCAATACATTCAAATTCAATCAAGGGGGGAGCACCGGCCACTGAGGGGATGGCGATATTCTACGCGCTGGTGGCGCGTGGCTCCGTGGTGCTTGCGGAATTCAGCTCTACTTCCACCACGGCGAATGCGATCGCGCGACAAATTCTGGAAAAGATCCCCGGATATAATGATACCAATGCTTCCTACTCGCAGGATCGATACATATTCCACGTCAAACGCACTGATGGCCTCACCGTCCTTTGTATGGCCGATGATACCGCCGGAAGTAAGCCGATTCTCTCTTACTCTCTTTTTCAGTTTACCTTTTGGCGAAATTTGGATTTACTTTCTTCATACAGTCAGTGTTATGAAAAGTTGAATTTTACTCGAATGGAGACGTGAATCTGATTTGTAGGTTTGGTGATTCGGATTTTTGCTGTGTTTATGAATGTTTTCTTCTTCTTTTTCTCTATTCAGAATAAATGAACTATTAACCTTGGACCTAAAAAGTGATTTCTGTTTTGCTTTTTTGAACATAGACTTAGGCAGCTGGGTTAACCCAAGTTGTAGCACTCGAATATTATGATTTTATGTTTTCAACATTCTAGCTTTATTTATGGATCTTGTGAAGAATAAACCTTATTCAATCATAGTTAAGTATTGATATGGAGTTAGTGGATGTCTTAGTTTGAGTATGGATATGATACATGGAAGAAATGGATGTATCAGTGGGATAAATACTCAAAATGACAGCAATATGGTACAACCGATGTATGCATGGAACAGGGCCTGTTCGTGAGGGTTTTTGGATGGCTAAACGGATGAGTTAGGAGCAGTTGAGCATATGGATGGAAAGCTTGACACATCAGCTGTTAGTTGGGATCGGTTTCAGTTAGTTTGGTAACCGTTTGATTCTCCAACTGAAGGCTCAAAGATGCTTCAGCAAGTTAGTCCCGTAACTTTGGTAGTTAGCATATGAGTTGTATATAAGCTCTTCTCTACAGCTTGTTGTATGTGTAATCACCTCCACAATCATGTAGCAATAAAGAAGCTCTCTCCCATGGACGTAGGAGTTTCATCTCCGAACCACGTAAATCCTCTCGTATTTTCGTTTTCTTTCTTTCAAACCTGATATTGGCCATTCCCATGACAATTGGCGCCG
The DNA here is from genome assembly GCA_023678885.1 of Pogostemon cablin. Lineage (NCBI taxonomy): Eukaryota > Viridiplantae > Streptophyta > Magnoliopsida > Lamiales > Lamiaceae > Pogostemon > Pogostemon cablin. The sequence continues at coordinate 28,330,790 of CM042964.1, read as the reverse complement.
TCTGTGGGAAGGAGGCAGAAACGGGAAGATCAAGAGGATATCTACACGTGTTTGGTGTCAAGAACGGAATATTTCGGAATGAAGATGAAGAACGGTGAGATGCAAGATAGGAGGCGTTTCTTGCAGATCAGCGAGAGAGAGAATGAGTAATCCTTTGGGACAGCGGTTCAAAGCTGTGAGAATCGGAGAGCTCTGATAATCCGGCAGACGAGCTCGGTTCTCCAATGATAGGTCGTTGTTAGCGGTGGTTACCGGAAGTGGACGGAGAATCATCAACTGTTGGAGGAGGGAAAGGCTGCAGTTGAGAGTAGGAGATGGGTTTCTTCTAAGGTGGCTCTCGGTGAAGAGAGCAGCAGACGTTTCCTCCGGCGGTCAAGAGAGGACCTTCGATTGCAGAAGACGACGATTCTTAGTGGCAACAAAATAAGTTCGTTGCAGTTTCACTTGGGAAAACAGATCCATAGGCGATGAACTCGCGGTGGTTGCGGCTGCAGCAGCAGAAATTCAAGCGCGGTTGAAAGGAGATCAACAGCCAGACAAGAAGGACGGGATCGACGACCGGCAACGACTTTCTGGGGTATCAGTTTGACCATCTGTTCCGGTGAGAAGGTTGGGTCGCGATTACTGGTGAGATTCTTGGTTTCGCAACGTCATTCTCCGGCATGATGGTGGCGTGTTGCAGCGGCGGTGATTTGTCGACAGTTTGGAAAGGAAAAGGAGTTCTTGAGCGGCGCGTAGACTAGCAACAGAATCCGGCATGCCCAACCGTAACTTGTGGTGACCAACAGCAGGAATTCTTCAACAGTGATGAGATTTTGAGTTCCTGTGAAGAGAGACTCCATGGTTTAATTTCTAGGTAGCAGTGATGATTCGAGGAGGCGGCAGCGGTATCCATTAGGTTCAGCTGAAGTTCGCGGCTTCCGACGGCAGAGTTCTTGGTAGTGCCGCTTCTCCGATAGCAGCGGTAAAGTGCGGTGAACATGGCAGGGACATCTTCTGATGAGAAGAGCAGCCATTCCAGGATTTGGATTCGAGGTGGAGACTCTGTAAATCATAATTGGCTAAAGGCATCAGCAATTTTTTTTCAACAAGGAAAGTGAATTAAATCCAGGAGTAATTCAGAATTGCTTCCAGCAAGGGGGATGCAACATTGTTCATAAGGGAAGGACAATTTCCAACAATTAGCAGTGAATCACTTGTGGAGATAGTGAGTCATAAGTGGCTTGAGGTTCAGTACAGATTCAAGAATTGAATTGGTACTAGGTAGTGCCAATTGCATGGAAAAGGGATGCATCAAGTGCATGAGACTCCTCTGAATGTGGAGTTTAAGACATGGGTTTTCCATGGGGTGAAATCAGCTTAACAGCAGCTTGATTTTCACACAAAGATAAGGTCAGCTCATGAACAAGTTTGTAAGAAAAGGATTTTCCGGAAGCGAATGGTGTTCGGGGGGAAGTAGCGATATAACGGGGTAGCTAGGAGATGTGGTACTTGGACTCGTTGTCGTTTAAGAGCAGCGCGGTAACAACGAGCAAGTAGGAGAAGCATCGGTAATCCTAGTGAGTTAGAATCGACTTCAAAGTAATGACACTTTCATTAGGAAAATGGTTCGAACTTGGTGTGGCTTGGCGGTAAGTCAACATTTATATGTTGCAGGTGTTGCTCATGGTTGAGCAATGGTAAAAGTGTTGCTCAAGGTGGAGCAATGTTTATAGGTTGCTACTCAAGGTGGAGTAGTGGAATGGAGTAGAGGGTTGCTACATTTGCATTAAGTTTAAGGTGGAGATTGTGAGATGTAAACCTTAATGCAACTTGTTAAGTGTTGTTGGAAGTATTTACTAGTGTTTCAGCTGGTGCATGAGTACGTTGCATAGAAGAAACGGGTACAACAAGTTCATCACTAGTAGAAGGATAGCAAATAAGTTCACAGGTGCATAAGTGTAACAGGGCCTGTTCGTGAGGGTTTTTGGATAGCTAAATAGATGAGTTAGGAGCGGTTGAGCACATGGATGGAAAGCTTGACATGTCAGCTGTTAGTTGGAATCGGTTTCAGTTAGTTTGGTAACCATTTGATACTCCAACTGAAGGCTCAAAGATGCTTCAGCGGATTGGTCCAGTAACTTTGGCAGTTAGCATATGAGTTGTATATAAACTCTTCTCTACAACTTGTTGTATGTGTAATCACCTCACCTATCAATGTAGCAATAAGATCTCTCTCCCGTGGACGTAAGAGTTTCATCTCCGAACCACGTAAATCCTCTCGTGTTTTTCGTTTTTCTTTTCTTCTATTCGTAATGTGAATTCTTGTGCATGTGGTGCAATGTTTCCTGCCAAATTCACGACAATTGGCGCCGTCTGTGGGAAGAAGGGCAGGCCAAGGGAAGAAGATGGAGATTGAAGATCAAGATGGTGTTTCCATGAAGGTTGAAAGCGGTTTCAGAGGATGAAATCTGATCGCGATATGCAGATGGAAGAACTAGGATGCTATGGTTGCGGGGTTATTGACTACAACAGACGGGAAGCGGTGGAGATCAAGAAAGCGATGGAGGTGGTTCCAAGGAGGGATTCTTGATTCTGCAAGTGTTGTCTGGCGTAATCAGCAACAGAATTGGAGTGGTTGGAATAGCGATCGACGATTTCTGGCAATTGGAACCTGTTGTTCGTGGGCTACACGTGAAAATTAACTGGCGTGGCAAGATACAGTTCCAGCGAGGAAGGTGTAACACTGCAGCACAAGATGGCGGTTCGACGGGATCGACGACCGGCAACGACTCTCAGGGGTATCAGTGTGATCATCTGTTCCGGTGAGAAGGTTGGTCGCGATTACCGGTGAGATTCTTGGTTTCGCAACGTCATTCTCCGCCAGGATGGTGGCGTGTTGCAGCGGCGGTGATTTGTCGACAGTTTGGAAAGGAAAAGGAGTTCTTGAGCGGCGCGTAGACTAGCAACAGAATCCGGCATGCCCAACCGTAATGTGTGGTGACCAACAGCGGGAATTCTTCAACAGTGATGAGATTTGAGATGATGACGTGGAGAGGAGGCAGCATAGGTAATTCTCCCATGGTAATGGCGTATAAATCTTTGAGCGAGTGAAGTAGCGCGGGTGACGTGGTGAGAATGAACTTTGGCAGTAGAACTCTCCAACCATATCTGAGAATGGCAATGCAGTTGGGAAAGAGTTGGAGTACATCACAGTGGCACGACAGAATCAGGCGGCGCTCGAAAATGGCATGGGACTCCCAGCAAGGTGGAGTCGGGACATGGCATGTTAACCATGGAGGTGAAATCAGCTTACAGCAGCTTGGATTTTTTTACACAAGGACAAGTCAGCTCAACAAGGTTTGTTAGAAAGGGATTTTCGATCGCGAATGGTGTTCGGAGGGAAGTAGTGATTCAACGGGAAGCTAGGAGATGTGGCTACTTGGTCTCGGTGGCGTCTTCTCGGTAAAGAGTGACGTGGTAACAACGGGCAAGTGGGAGAAAGCATCGGTAATCCTGGAGGGTTTGAATTGGCTTCAAGAGACGACACATTCGGTAGGAAATTAGTTCAAACTTGTTGTGGCTCGGTTGCTACTCAAGGTGGAGTAGTGTGGTTTCTACTCAAGGTGGAGTAGTGTAATGGAGTTTTGCTATACTCGTTAAAGAATAGTGTTGAGTTCTGCTACTCTCTTCAAAGTAGTGTGAAGTTTGCTGCACTTGTTACAAAGCAGTGGAATGGAGTAGAGGGTTGCTATGTTTGATTAAGGTTTAAGGTGGAGATTTGTGAAGAATATACCTTATTCAATCATAGTTAAGTATTGATATGGAGTTGGTGGATGTCTTAGTTTGAGTATGGATATGATACATGGAAGAAATGGATGTATCAGTGGGATAAATACTCAAAATGACAGCAATATGGTACAACCGATGTATGCATGGAACAGGGCCTGTTCGTGAGGGTTTTTGGATGGCTAAACGGATGAGTTAGGAGCAGTTGAGCATATGGATGGAAAGCTTGACACATCAGCAGTTAGTTGGGATCGGTTTCAGTTAGTTTGGTAACCGTTTGATTCTCCAACTGAAGGCTCAAAGATGCTTCAGCAAGTTAGTCCCGTAACTTTGGTAGTTAGCATATGAGTTGTATATAAGCTCTTCTCTACAGCTTGTTGTATGTGTAATCACCTCCACAATCATGTAGCAATAAAGAAGCTCTCTCCCATGGACGTAGGAGTTTCATCTCCGAACCACGTAAATCCTCTCGTATTTTCGTTTTCTTTCTTTCAAACCTGATATTGGCCATTCCCATGACAGATCTAAAGAGGAATATTTTTGGGGTGTAATCATGTGAGATGTCTTCGTTTTCAATTTGATGCTAATTGCTTGATCTTGTTAGTGGCTGGTTTTATTGATTAAAAGTTCCGTCGTTTTCAGATAGCTTCAATGTTATTTTTGTTCCTTCCTGAATTCGTCTCATCTTACAATTCAACAAATTCTTAGGGACATTATTTTTCTGATGACTTAATCACAAGCACTTTCTCTTTGTTTTCGTTTTGTAATGGAACCGTATACTAAATTTAAGTGGCATTCGTTCTGTGCAAAAAACAGCTGTTTGGAGTAATAATTATAAGTCTAGAGTTAGAGCATATGTGTGAATGTCTTTTCTCCCTATTCTCTCTTCACCTTTGCGACTCGACACAATGTGATCTTGATCGAAGACATAAAAACTTAAGTACATTGCATAATTTGAAACAAAGAAAAATATATCTAATTCTTTCTTTGCAAAACCCAACTACATATGGTTGGTAATTAGACTCTGTTGTTGCTGTTAACTAGTTCAATCCGAGCAAGCTTCATGTATCATTAACATCTGTTTCTGTAAGTATGAAAGTCTATGAGCTATATGTTAATTCACGTGATTTTTCTTCATTTCCTTTATCTTATAGTTGACTGTTTTCAGAGGCATTTTTTGGGAAATAGTTCTATCACAACTCCATTGGGCTGATAATGCTTTACTGCAAATATCTAGTATTCAAATATCATCATCATACTTTTATTCAGAATATGTTCTTATTAGATATTTTGAGGGTTCTTTAACTCTGTTATGTAACCCATGTTTGACTACCATTTTATTGAGTGATTGTGTTATATGCCCCTCCATCTGACGTCACTAAATTAACTCGAGTCTTTCCTTGTGCTTTGAAATATATGTAGGGAGAATTCCTTTTGCATTTCTTGAAGATATTCATCAAAGATTTGTCCGGACTTATGGCCGCGCTGTATTGTCTGCACAAGTATATGCGATGAATGAGGAATTTTCTAGGGTCCTTGGCCAACAAATGGAGTATTACTCAAATGATCCAAATGCTGACAGGATAAACCGGCTTAAAGGTGAAATGAGCCAGGTAATTTTGACCTTTGATGGCTCTCTGTTCATCCTATCGATGTATTGTTTTTCTTTAGTTACCAAGTTTTAGATGCTCTACTGAATTTCAGGGTGTCACCCTATAGGAGAGAAAATGCATTAGATCTTTAACTATTTTGTTCTTAGCTTGTGAGAAGGATAGTAAATAAAATTAGATATTTCAGTGGCTCTACTTTTAGATGCCATGTCAATGGTGGCTGGTGTTTAGCTTCTGTGTTGATTCAATTGCTATATTGACGTTTATGACTACATTAATTTATTCATTTCTGTTGCTAATATTCTGCTTATAACTATTAATTACATAATCTATTTTGTTTTTCTATAATACAGATATTCAATCTTCTTTGTGTTGCTCTTATCTACTTGTAACTAAATTAATATACAATTTGATTGTTTGTCATTGCAGGTTCGAAATGTTATGATTGAAAATATTGATAAAGTCTTGGAGAGAGGTGATCGGCTAGAATTATTGGTTGATAAAACCGCCAATATGCAAGGAAACACATTCCGCTTCAGGAAGCAAGCTCGGCGTTTTAGAAACACAGTCTGGTGGAGAAATGTCAAGCTAATGTAAGTTTGTTGAGCATAACACCTACGACCTACTATTTTTTCAGTAAATTTTTTGTAACTGAGCGTGAAAATAATCTTGATCATGGTCACAACTGCATTTAGGTCCTTATTTGTTTCTAATTGGTTTATTGCAGGGTTGCATTAATATTCCTTCTCCTGGTAATAGTTTATGTTGTGTTGGCTTTTGTTTGCCATGGACCAACCCTTCCGTCTTGCTTGAAGTGAGGTCAGGCAAATCACCTCCTCCCTGCATTTTTCTGTTTAATATACCTGCGATTCTTCTACTCCACATCTTCCTTAGATGTACGGAGCATTTGTGCAATCGTTTCTTGTTGACACATTTTTTGTTTTGTCGGTTGCCCCTGTTTGAGATGTCATTTTGTGTTGTGTGAAACTCTCTGGAGCTCCAGCTCTTGGCAGTTGGCAGGATTTCTGGATTACAAAACAATGGATGTCCAATCGAATGCAAAACGATTGGTCGGTATTTATTAGTGTACTTTACATGGTTTCAACAATGTCTTACTTGAAAGTTGAAACGTCATGGTTGTCTTGTTACACAATGTCGTCTAAGATTCAATTGATTTGTTGAAGGCGAATCATGTTGCAAGTGTTTTTGTTTTTGTTTGATGGACACATACATTCTCTGTTTCTTGCTGTAGCTTCAACAATCTTTGGACTTGTGTTCTCTCATGTAAGTAGTGTTTATTTTTATTCTATAGAGCTATAAGAAACAGCATCTATATTGTTATATTTTGGAAATCAAATCAGTGTTTGATGATGATGAGTGACCACCCATTAAAACCTAGAGGCCCCTACATAATAAGTGTGATTGCTGCATCTGCTGTCTTTTACCTCACTTTCACATTCTTACCTAAATTTTGAAAATAAAAGTAAATAAAAAAAGTAGTCACATGTAGTTGAATCATTGGCCCAGGTTTACCTGCCTTGCATGTGTATCCACATTGAGTGGTCCATTCTCTCACTACCCAAATTCCAATTCTCTCTCTCCCTCTCATGCATGTTTAACATATTTTAACTTTCTTTCAAACCCTACTACCTCCGACTCATATTGTCACTTTTAACTAATGCATATATGATATAAGGATTATGAGATTACATGAAGAACACCAGATGTTGAGAAATATTTCATACCTACTAAATATATTAGTACCTCTTGTCTAATAGGAATCCTCATTTTATAGATATTAAAAAATTAAGTATAGTACCTTGTACACTCTTAATTAATATATCTTGAGTGGAAAAGGAATCATAATGAATGCAAGATTACAAGTTAACCTTAAAAGCTAATATAATGACAATGATTTTGTTTAAAATAAAAAACTTTTAAATGTATAATATTTTAGGGTGATTCTTAGGTGATCACGGGTCACCAATTATCCTCTCACATGGGATGTGCATAGTGTATACCCCATATAAGAGGGTCACCGTGACCTGTGGTAAACCTCAATATTTTAATGAAGAGAATATATAGTTTTAAGTTAATAATTAAGATAAGAAAAATAGTAGAGTAAATGGAATAAAATAGTACTCCAATTAAGATGGTAGTATTGGCGTAGTGATGAAGACAATAATTGACATGTGATTGAGGAATGGAGAAGATAGGAGACAAGAGTGTGTTAAAGCAGTCAGCCATTTTTACCAATATAAGAAATTCTATACAGCTCACCACCTGATTTCTAATGTCCTTTTCCAAAAATTCCTATTAATTATAATTCTTCCTATACTATACATTCATTTCTGTATGCTATACAATTTCCATATTAGTTTTACGCACTGTTTTTACCAACCTAATCTACTGCTAACTAAATATTCCACTTATTATTAGAGACGGACAGAACAAGGTTATTGAAAAATTATTCGATTTTAGTATTTTAAAAAAATAAAAATATTATTACTTTTTATCGAAAATATTAGTATCACTTTTCAATATTAGAAATTTCATCATTTTTATTTATACTACAAAATTTTTAAAAAATAATTCACTTATAATTTTTTATTAATTTAAGTATCACTTTCTATTAAAAAACTATCACTTCTTTTTTGGTTTCACGAAAATCTTCCCCTAAGAAGTTACTCTCTCATAAGTAAAATATAAGTATTCAGCATTAACTAGCGTATATATTTAGGTGACTCAACACTCAAATTTGTTTTTAGACCTGGAATTAAAAATATAACAGACAATATTGTATCACTCCACTCAATAATATCCCTATCCCTACTGATAAAGTAAAAGATGAATGTAGTTTAACCAAATAATTGGACCACAAAAACTTAATCTTGCATTTGCATATACAAGAAAATAATGAGACACCAACTATATTGTGTAATATCATGCCCATCCTTGCAACTTTTCACAAACATACAAAAATCCAACTTGTACATGACTCTCCTTCTTCCACTCAATTAATCACCAAACATCAACCTCTCATATTTCCTCTTTATAAACCAATCCCTTCACTTTAATCTACTCTACTATACTCTCCAACCCTAATTAAGTACCAAGCAATGGCCAACACCACCCTCTTCATCCTCTCCCTCCTCCTCATTGCCACCTTCACCACTGCCTGTGACCCCTGCCACCCTAAACCGAAACCGCCCCCGAAGGAGCCACCGGTGAACCCCTTCTGTCCCCGGGACACCTTGAAGCTCGGGGTTTGCGCTGACCTGCTAGGTTTGGTGAATGTGGTGATCGGAGATCCACCGTCGGGAGACAAGTGCTGCGCTGTTCTTGAAGGTTTGGCAGACTTGGAGGTGGCGGCCTGCCTCTGCACTGCACTAAAGGCAAATGTACTAGGGATCAACTTGAATGTGCCCATTGCCTTAACTGCTTTGGTTAGTGCTTGCCAGAAGACTATTCCTCCAGGCTTCAAGTGTGTATAATTTAACTAACACACATTTGTTGTGTGGTTCGTTTTCACCATTAATATTCTTAGTTGTTGATTTGGTAGTGTTTTTGTGTTGTGTCCCTATAGTAAAGGTGCATGCTTTATTTGTTTTCATGCAATAATTAAGGCAACCATGTTTGCCTTCATGTAATATGGTGTTATTGATTAGTTTTGCACTTGGACCCTTTGCTTAATTCTTTCTGCGACTCATGAATCATACATATTTCCATCTCTATCTAAAAGGACACCTCATTCACTTAAATATTTCCGACCCCAATTCTGAAAATGATTGAATATATATTAAAATGGATTATCATGACATCTGTTTTAAATATATTATTGGCTAATTATCCGTTAACAAATTTATGCACTTATGAATAAAAATGTATACACTAATGAATAAAATTTATACACTTTGCTAGCGAATTTCCTATAAGTTTTTTTTTAATAAAAACTGAATGTAGAAAACTAACACATATATATGGATGCAGGTGTGCACCGAATATCAACTCTTTAATATTAATGATGGACAAGTGTACTTAGCAAGTTATTATTATTTTTTTAATAAATAAAAATGGACAATTTTGATGTTTTTTTTCTTCAAATCTAAAGATGAAAGATCAAGTCTTCAAATATTCAAGACCCGAATTATGCGTAAACTATTAATTAGGGGCCTGAATTATTTTTTTTTATCAATCCAAGGCCTGAAATATGTAAAACTATCAATCCAAGACCTGAATTTGTCAAATATTATCACCTATTTTTATCAATTTAGGGTCTAAGTTCAGGCCCTGAATTGATAGTTTTACATAATTCAAGTCCCTAATCGATAGTATACATAATTCAAGCCCCGAATTGATAGATTACCTATTATTGTATTGATAAAATTCCTAAAAAAAATTACTAGTACTAAGATCATTTAAATTACACTTCATGTTTGTTCATTCTTTTTCCTTATTTTTTTTTAAAAAAATGAAATTACGTTCGAGACACTATATTGATATAATTTCAATTTATATTCTTAATGTAATCATTGATCAAGTGATCTAATTATTAGCTTTTTCAAACTGAGAACCACAGAATATTAGATCACATAGTCTAGGAATCTATTATCTTGAATGATAGGACTGCCACACAGCTTACAAACTCTCATATTTTTACAATCTTAATTTAAAATGAAAACGCCCAGTTTTTGTGCTTTAAAATAAGTTGTTGTGTCCAAGTTTAAGATAATTATAATATTAACAAATAGTGCAATTTAAAAGATTAAATTTGAATTTAATTGATCAAAATATATCCCATTTCCTGGCCTTTTTCAAAAAAAAAAAAAAAAACCTAGTGATGCTCTGATATTTATAATAGTTGATTAGTGGCCAGAAGCAAAAATGTTGGCAAGTCTCTTTCACAAACAAAATCAGAAAGAGTGTTACAGCAAGAGATAAATAGTAGATTTTGAATTATAGGCAGATATATATAGAAACAAAAATATGAATTTTTGTTAGATATGAAGGGAGAAAAGCTAAGTAATTAATCATCATAATTATGGTGTATGAGTATGATGTTTCTCACAATACACATTCCCTTACATAACGAGTACAGAGTGAGGTTGATACCACCATTTCCTGTGCATTCACAAAAGAATTTATTTATTAGTAATCTAAGTAACAAATGATAAAAGACAACCTTGATTCATTAAACTAAATGCTCCTATTCTACATAGGACAAGGTGTTTACAAACAAGTTTATTTTGATACATCCAATGCAATGGTTACTTCGATGTTATGCAAGCAACACGTCACAGAATGAGTCGAGTTTTCATAACAATCTAGTGGGTGAGGGGTATGTCGGAAGAGAACCATCATCAAGACAACTTACAACCACGCAAATATATAATCATATGACATTGTACAACAGACCTGTGAATGCGATTAATCTTTCTTTCTTCCAAAATTTATCTCCAATCTAAAGCAGTGCCCAAACACAAACCGTATCACTTCCAGAAGGCCAAGATAGGCCTCTTAAATCCAGCTTTAGTGCCAGATAAGCTTGAACTTACATTTTCTACCCTCCGAAACCCAATCTGCCATCATCAAGAAGAATTACTCAAACTCAACAGACTTGTAATAACTAATTTAAGTATCTCAAGTTAGAGAGCATAGTTACCTTGTCTAAAAGTATATCCTGAAAATCTTCAGGACCTATCTGAATATTTTTGTAGTTAGCATTGGCTATCTGCAAACACAAGGCAACTGCTTCAGGAGATTTCCCACTGCTATTAAAAATTAACTACTTATTTCACCAAATACAGTAATGTTGTTGTTTATCATCACCATTTCCTTAATTATAGTTTCAAATTTCAACACATGATAAGTACAAGGACAAAAAACATACATCCGACACGAGACGGTTGCTATGATATGAACTCCAAGGTTGAGGCTCCAAAATGAAAACACCACCCTGCACAGATGTGGTAAACTTACACACCTGAATCACTTGAGGAAAAACTTGAAAAGAACTAGCAGCTCTTGTAACATTAAAAAAATTGCAAGCACAGCATACCGGTTGAAGCAGCTTCCACACTTTAACAAATAATGTCATCAACCCATCATCACCCCAGTTTAAATGTATCCATTTTGACACACTTAAACTGCAAGAAATCACATCATACTGATCAATACAAAAAATAAATAAATAAATAAATAAATAAAAGAAGAAGAAAGAAGATGAAAAAGAAAAGCCTTCAGAATTAAAATGTACTTTTCTTACAAAAGAGACGAGGATTTGCAGATCTTATATAACAATCAAAATTGAAGGCGTAAACATCTAGTCACAAGGATTAACATAATCTAAACTTTTGTTGAAAAAAATTTTACTGCAGAAATAGAGCTATGTACTCTTTTTGTATGATATCTTCATGCATGCGTTATCTCACTTAGAAGAATCACAGTGCGGTTCTAGTAGGACAGTAGTAACTGCCAATTAAAAAAAAAGGAAAAAAAAAAAAAGCTGAACACAATATCAGTAATGCCTTTTATGACAAAAATTGACCCCATAAAACAGGGAAGCACTGAAAACTCCACACTATATGAGAAAAGGAAACACTGAAACAACGCCACAGGAAATAAAAGAGGGAAATAATGTTACCAGAGAATTGCATGGTAAGATTTTTTTGCTGGTGGATGCCAATTTTGAACAAAATTTCCTTTCTGAAATGAGACTATTTTAACCAGGTCATTTTCCACTGAATGAGAGGATTCATTAGAGACATCCGATTTCTCTTTATCTACAAATTCGGATTTATTGCTCTTCAGGTCATTAACTAACTCATCAGCTTCTCTTGGAATCTTGGAACTTGCTTTACTTGTACAAGTCCTTACGACTTTCTTGAGTGTCCAGTGCGCATCCTCTATTCGAGCTGGGATGGGATGAACAGCCATTGTCAAAACTACTTTTATTTTCCAGATAAGATATTCAGATGTCATATAACATGATATAATTGAATCAGCAGGGCCAAAATTATTAAAAATGGTTTATCCATGCAAGGTGCATCAGCTAGAGCAAGAAGAACTATTGTTACTATTCAGTACTTGGTTTTAAGTCGCACAATTGAAATAGTCCACTAGATGCTTAGCACTCTTTAAAAGAAGCACAAAAGGTTTTGCACAGTTGCTCCACAGTTTTCTTTCTCGAAAAATAAACTTTATAGAAGTTGTCAATTAAATGTCACTTCTCACAGTCACAGACCAGTAAATGCATGTAACATTTCATAAAATTTGTTTCTCTTCACTTCAACACAAATTTCTTAACAATATAAAACTGAGATCAAAATCACCAATATAGAACAGGCCATTCAGCCATTGAAAGATGAGAAAAAAAGGAACTGTATTTTAAACAACCAAGCATTCTTGTGTATGTATTATTATAATCCACTTCATCTGAATTAAAAAATACATGAACCATGTGTTCAACAGTTCAAGCACAGGTTTTCCTCTGCAGGAAGGTCGAAAAGTGTCAGACATAAATTATATATATTGACTAAAACACTCAAAAGTTCCTCTTGCAATGAGTTGACGGACAGTAAGTATAAATGAAAAAAGTTTAAGAAAGCAATTAGTTCAACTTAATCCACATATAAAAGCATTGGAAGGTACAGCATAATTTCTAACAATAAAAATTTAGAACAATAAATGAATTTGAGGCAAGGGAAAATTGTTATCAGCTTCAGTTTCAGTAAGCAGAGTTCAGAAAGAAAATTGAAAGCAGTTACCTCCATCAATATCGACACCAAGTATGCTCTGGCAACCAAACCTTTTTGCTGTACAGAGACAAAGACAGAGAACTTGAGATGAAGGCCCAATAATATTGAGTCCACCATGGACAACAGGAGAAGATTTCTAAAATGTTAACAAATAAATTAAAGAAGGTGCAACAAATACATAACCCCGTCATACAGATGTGCATTTGGGAGAACATTCTGCGTACAAAATTGCTTACCAATAGCTATTGTGATCAACCCGCTATTGCAGCCAATGTCAAGGCAATCCTTGCCCTCAAACCATTCCTTCTTCATCAGCTTTAGTCTAGGATCTTCAAGATCATGCCCGACCTGTAAACACATGCAAAGCAAGCAAACCTCCACATTCAGTTTAGCAATAATTGATACGTTATCAATTACTCCATAAAGATAAGCTATTAACGAATCTTATAGACTATAACAATGGGCAATCAGATTAACCAATACATCCAACAACATTATCATCAGGGAATTTCAACACCATAAGTAGAACACACAACATAAAACAAGACTCTTTTTAACAAAAAGACCCATTTTCACCCCTCAAATATGAACGATCATAGCGCAATTTTAAAGATACAGAAAGGAAAACGGTATTACTCTATAACCATAGTAATTCCTGTAATTCCCAAAGATGGCAATCTCCTTCCGGTTCCTTTTTTTAGACGATTGCTGATTGTCAGTGCAGGTTATCGGTTCCTGGGGCCGCTCCACATTATTCGAAGTGTTGCTTTTGTTCCCGTTGAATCTCTTCTTATTTTTGCTTTTGCGATTGTTCTCTTTTTCTTCCCCCATAATTTTGCAAGAATTTTCGAGTAAAATTAGCAGACGAGATTGAAAGACTAGGGTTTAGGGTTTTGTGTGGGAAGGCTCAGGGCTTTGTAGCGGTGAAAGGGATCATCTTTGTTAAGAAAACAGAAGAATTTGCAAAAAACATTTTTTTTTTTTTAATTTTTACGTGGAGTTGCATTATTAGCTCGAAAATCTACTTCACATTAAGAAAGATTTTTTTTTTTAATGAATACTCCATTAATTAACTAATAACTCTTTACATTAATATAAGTAATCGTAATTACTCCTACATTAATAAGGGGGAACAAAATTGTCTCTTAAACTCCAGTAATGTACCGTAATTGTAAATTACTCCTACATTACATTACCAAGAAGGCCGTATGTGGAATAATTTGTAAGGAAAAGTTCAAAAAGGAAGAATTTATGTGTATTTATCTAGATAAATAAATAAATTAGCATCGGAAAAATCGATCCTCTCCGGTGCCCTTTTTGCAGTAATCTCCAATATAAGTCAGTCTGCACACGACTTCTAGAAAACGCATTAACAGGTCGAAGAAAAGACAAAATTGTAGGAGAAGTTTTCTTGTGACGCTGACGCAGCCTGCACTTTGTTCCACTTTCTTCACGCTTATCACGCGGCCGGGGATACTCTGCGCACTCCGATCTCAATTGATCTAAACCCTAATTTCTCACAAAATTCACCATCATTAGGTACTTGTTCGTCACTGGCTTCACACATCAGTGCTAAATTTTAAGTGAATCAGTAACATTGTAGCAATCTATTGAAGTGATTGATCGTTGTCGAATTACGCGTATAAAGTGATCGGATTCCCAGAAGGCCCGGAGATGCAGGGCCTGAGTCCGCCCAAGCACAGGCACGATGGGACTTCGCCTTTGCCTTTTGGTATGGATTGGAGTCCTCCTCCTCGAATATGGGTATGGTTCAATTCTCATAGTTTTCTTTTTGATTTTTTAATTTAACGAATTTTCATCTAATTCTTATCGACTGATCCATGTACTGAGATACTCTGATGGTTTTGGATGTTTGGCTGCATGATATTGATTTTTTATGTGCTGTGAATTAATTTAATTTTGCGATCAGCTCTATTTGAGTATTTGCACTGCTCACTTAACAAGCATGAGAGATCATATGTATACTTTTGAAGTATTTATATTTTAAATAGAAAGAGAGAATGTGTGTATGTGTAGTTCCTGAATCTCATGCATTGCTTGTGTGATGCTTTGATGCCATCCTTATTGTTGCTTTGTTAAACTTATTTTTCCCCTCAATTAAAGATTGTTGTGTTCCGAGGGACAGATGGATTCATAGTGTTATGAGAAATTTCCTGTTGCATAAAACTGGACTGTTGGGGCATCTGAAAATGAGGTTCTTGAGATTTATTGTTTGTTCATTTTATTCTAAATTACATTATGTTCAAACATCTTTGTTATATTATAACGTTCTTTCTTAAGTTTCTGCATGAACTGTTGATCCTTTAGACCTCAATAATCGCAATTTATAATTATTTAGTTGGTTGAATTGCAGAACTACATTGCTTGGTACTATATTTAAGTGTTTAATTAGCAAAAACGTCATTCAGTTTGATCCTTTGACATGACAATTGCTGTCCTTGTCTGAGAGTGTAAGTTATATGCCCTTTGCAGGCTGGCAGAGAAAGTGTATGGCCTCATGATCCTCGGACAGGGTGGAGTTACTGTTTCACAGTACCTTCCTGGATCGTACTAGCAAAATCAAGAGATTCTGAACCTACAGTAGTATGTTATCTCATACATCTTGTATTTCATTACATGATATGTTTTTTTAGTTGATACTTATTCATAATTATGTATAAATTTGTGAAATATTTAAAGAAATTGCTTCTTTTAGACCCGTGGAGTAAACTGGCATGCCAGTCAGTCTAGTTGGTCCTTACCTCACCCTTGTTATAGATCTTATATAATATCCAAGATTTGTTTAATTAGTCTGTTCTATGTTGCTACTAGTTTAGATGAAGCTAAACTCTTGCCTCTAAGGCAGTATGTATGTATGATTACAAGAAACTACACTCAAGGGTTTACCTATTTAACAAAGAACCCAGAATTATAAATACCGCAATTGATATTTGTTTCTATTATTACTAATTGCACCTGTTGTGGTTGAGGGAGATATTCGTTAGACAATTACAAACCTCTTTTTCTTTTTTTGTCTATCCTATTTCACTTAATTCATATCAATCTGTCAGCTTTTGCTTATTTGGCCCGCGCCCTCATTCATGTGTACAAGTCTCTGAAAGAATAAAAATCCTCTCCTTAAGATGCTAATAATTTTTTGTTGTCTGAGCTATAGCCTTTTGGTTTCTGTTTCTCTCTTATTTATGATTGTATTAAGACCATTTTCCCATGCTGCCATGCAGGCATTTATTATGCTAATATTGCTGTAATTGACGATATTATGGGGCAGTTTTACAGGGTACAGGTTGGCATACAATCACCAGAAGGGGTTACAACCACAAGAACTGTGTTGAGGAGATTTAATGATTTCTTGAAATTGCATGCTGCTGTAAGTACGAGCTTTTAGTGAGATTTTGAGCATCATCATTTTAGACCTGTAAGGGGAAATGTAGACTGTGGTCTATACTTCAATCTAGCTTGAGTTTGCATGTTTTCTGTTATTGGGAAATATAATTACTGACTTAGTTATTGTTTCTTGACTTACTGTTGTAGCTTAAACGAACATTTCCTCGGAAAAGCGTCCCACCAACTCCCCCAAAGGGACTCTTGCGGGTTAAAACAAGGGCAATGCTGGAATCGGTATACATTTTTTAGAGCTTATATCCTAGAAATTGCATTTATGACCTTGAAAGTGGGCTGAACTTTCTAGGAAACTCCTGAAGCTATCTTTATATGTCCTAATTCTTGTTTACTGATGCCTGAATGAGCCTTATATAGGGCAATAGTCTTGCTATGCTATCTGATCATTATCGATTGTTGACTTGATTAGCTTTCAACCTTCTAATTTTGTTATTTCATTTACTCGACTTTTCGCCGTGTAGGGTGGTGGGGAATGGTGGGGTGGATTTGTCCATGGATCATGATTATATTCTCTTTAGAAATGTTGTTCTAGAGGCATTATGATGTCTCCCATCCTAGCTTAGAGCTGAAGAAAATTCATCAATCCTAGTGGGTGGAGACTAGGTATTCTTGCTCATATTCTTCTACTGTGGTTGTTGAATTAGAATATTCTTTTTATGCAGAGAAGGAATTCTTTGGAGGAATGGATGTCAAAGTTATTATCAGACATTGATTTCTCAAGAAGCATTGTTGTTGCATCCTTTCTTGAACTAGAAGCTGCTGCTAGGTCATGTGCGTGTCACCTCTGATTTGATATTCTTATTCTAGCAATTCGTTCTCTTATTGACTTTATTAGAGGACTCTTTCATCTGAACTTTTATTATTTACTTTATGGATTTGGATCTCTATGCTTGTGTTAATTGTAAACTTCTGTTGTGATTTTTTCCAGCATTCCAAGAAGAGGGCCATCACACCTCCGAATCACATATGTCTGCGGCAGACTCATCTCTCAATGTTCATCCAAATTCAAGCATGTCAATGGCAGCAGGCAGTTCATCAGTGGCATCAGATTATGGCAGTGATACAGCTTATGAGATATCTGATATTGGTTCTCCAAGCCTTGGAAGGGATAACAACTCCGAACTTGGATGTGAGGACCTGTCATTTTATGATGATGTAACAAGTTCAGTGGATAAATTTGTTAAGTATGGCATGTCAAATATTGATGATGGCTTATCTATGGGGCATGCAATTCTAGAAAATCTTCCTAAACATAAATTGCATGCCACAGAGAGTTATAACTTGGATAATAATATAAGCAATGGAAGTTCTTCTAAGACCTCTCATCATACAGAGGATATGTTAGAGCATCTATCGGAGCAAGATCATGGTACAGTGGTTCGTCATGGTCGAAAGTTGTCAAACGAGAGTATAGGAAGTGGCAGGAGTTCTCTAAGAGGCAGTGAATTGTCAAGTTTAGCATTTCCAAATTCAAATGGACATGGATTTCTTGATTTTAGAAGTGGGGCTGAGGTTGCAAGAGCTACTGAAACCATTGCAGACTCAGATTATCAATTGCCAGATGGTATACACCTGTTGGTCCCAATGGATCAACGCCAGAAGATGGGTCGAGTTCTTACGACGCTGCAGCGCAGACTAATCACAGCCAAAACTGATATGGAGGATCTTATTTCGAGGTTGAACCAAGAAACTGCTGTGAAGGAGTATCTTGCAACAAAGGTAAAATTGAACGAACTTGTTAATGAGATCTGAACAAGATATCATGCTTCTGAAACTTGTGAATATAGCATTGGTTAAATCTTGTATCTATTCAATTGGTGTAAAGTTTTGATCTCATTCTTATCGTCACAATCCTGTTGACAATATTCTCTTGGAGGGTTTTCTGTGAGTCCTGTAACATGGATAAAATGTTTGTGACTCTCAACGCACGACAAAGTATACTTTTTATCCCAGATTAATCATTTCTTATCAGGTGAAGGGTTTGGAAGTGGAACTTGAATCAACTAAACAAAAAGGTAAAGAAAACCTCGAGCAAGCTATATTAATTGAAAGAGAAAGAGTGACTCAAATGCAATGGGATATGGAAGAACTTCGGCGGAGGTCAATGGAGCTGGAATTGAAGTTGAATTCGCAACAGGTTTTCTATTCTCTTTCCTGTACCTTGGTGCTGCAGTTTTATTTGTTTGATTGATTCCAAAATGATGAAAATATTTTCTAGGCCCAGGAGCTGGATATTCAGTCTTCCGATTCTCCAGGAAATCAGCAGAAAGATGAGATTCAACAGGAATTAAATTCTGCAAAGCAGCAATTTGAAGACTTGTTGAAGCGTCATCAAGAGCTGCAATTAAAGTCTAAATCTGATATCAAAATTCTTGTGAAAGAAGTCAAATCTCTGAGAAGCTCCCAAGCAGAACTAAATCAACAACTTAGTCAATCACAGAAAGAAAAACTTCAAGCTCAGGTATTTAAAGCATGTAGTATTGTACTCTGTCAGTTTACACTACCTATGTAACACAGTCCATGTCGAGTCTACCTCAACCCTCCTTAGCACATTGACTACTTCCTTATTAACCATATCTCATGACATATGTTCTGTCTGTGTTCCTTTCAAACTTCTATTCTAATATTCTGTCATGGGAAATGAATTCTTAATATATTCCTTTCATTCCGGCAATGATGCTAGAACTTCCTGAGGGAGATTAAAAATGTATAAAGGTAAACCAATGCAAGAGTTCTAGCTCATTCTTTCGTCTTGTATTCCCTGTTTATTGCGTGTGTAATTATACCATATGTTCTGATATCTATTTGAAACTCGAAAAATAGGGAAATTTGATCTTTATTTTAGTACGAGAAACGGTTCTGTTTTAAAAGAAAATGGGGACCTTATTTTGCATGATATCTGCATGAACTCTATATGATTGAGAAATTAAATTTTTCCTGAAATAAAATATACCAGGAACTTCTTCAAGAAGAAAGAGGGATGAATGAGCAAATGAAAAGCTCCTGGAGGAAGATGCTTTATAAATGCAAGGTTCTTCAGGATCAGCTTCAGGAGTGCAATATTAATAATTTGATGCACACTGAAGGTGATAATATTGTAGACACTATCCCATCATTGTTGGATCCATTGGAAATTGTTGGCACATCAGACAATCAGATAGACCTTCTCATCGCTGAGGTATTTTTCCATGACTTGTTCTCTTTTTGGTTATCTGTCTAAATTCAGATATTTTATGCTGATGTATCTCTAATAAATTTCTTGCCTTTTGCTTAGTCTACTCATTAGTATCTTTGAAGTCTTTTATTTAAGGTGCTTGAGATTTTTGTATAGAAACAGAGAATTGAAACATTATCTCGTGGTACTGCTCTACTGTGAGAGCTCACCAGAGCAGGTTTGTTAAACAATTGTTATCTATGAACATGGAAAGGATAATCATTTTTCTTCTGAAGAAATTGAACAATTCCAGGGATGGTACTGAAAGAAAGTAGAAACGTGCATTTCACTTCACGGATTGATTCAATTCAATTGACTTGTCCTTAATGTGTTGATGATCCCGAATGTGATTATGATCTATCAAGTTACTTATTCTCATATTCCTGGAATTTAAATCAGGCTCAGCATTTAGCTCAGGAGGCTGATTATTCTGCTCCAACCCATGATGATGTTGCTGAGTTGGATGATGATCACACAAGCTCCATAGATGAGGAGTTGAGGCAGATACTGGCGAGTATAATAGTTGATAATGGTGTATTGAGGAAACAGGTAAACACTCTTATTAATCATGCTCTAAAGGCGAAGAAATCAAGTG
The DNA here is from genome assembly GCA_023678885.1 of Pogostemon cablin. NCBI lineage: Eukaryota > Viridiplantae > Streptophyta > Magnoliopsida > Lamiales > Lamiaceae > Pogostemon > Pogostemon cablin. The sequence continues at coordinate 28,310,426 of CM042964.1, read as the reverse complement.
AGAGTGTCGATAATAGTGAATGGAAGTCGGATGTAAATGTAGAAAACAAGGTTTAACAGTGCAGCTAACGCGTTGAGTAATGTTGTAAATTCAGTCGAGCCATGTATTATACGGACGCATAGAACAATGAAAATAAACAGTAGATTGCAATACAACATGGGAGTTTTCTTGTACTTCCCCCATGTATGAAATTCATCATCTCATCAATTTATTATTATTACGCACTCTACGCTACGGAGGTCAAACTGGTGTTTTGGTTACATCTCCAACACTAAAGAGAGTGCATTTTTTTTCATTATTATTTTTTCCTATGTTTTATACTTATAAATTGATGGATTTTTTAGTCAAACTTGAAATCTTTAGCTAATTTTATAAACAAAGTTAAATGTGTTATCAAATACTCTTAATTAATTAAACATTAAAATATTATATTTCTTAAATTTTGTGTAAATAATAAACGTAACAACAAATGTGAGATGAGGAGGTATAGATGAAGAAAAAGAAATACTTCGAATAAATATTTTAATGTGTAATGAATATTTATAATAATATTATGTGTAGAATACATTTAAGGGCCGCTTGGTACTGGTAATGAGAATGATGAATGAAGAATAATTAATGAATCAATGTGAGTGATTGATGAATTTTGATTTCCCACCGTACCAACCAAGCATCAACAATAAGAATTAATATTCTCATTGCCCTTTTCCACTACCCCCAACCGAGCATAGATATATTCATTTGTGTTGATTCATTCAATAGATCACCATATGTGATTAAAACTGATAAGTACACAATTGCAGTCATTTATTTCTCATTTAAGTTATACTAATCTTATTCTTGGAGTTAAACATTCATTTGTAAATAGAGACAGGAAACAAGTGTGAATACAATTTACAACGAGTGATTGGACAATAACAAAGCTTGACCCACTTTACTTTAAAAAAAAATCAACAAAGAATCGGTCCCATAAATCTTGTGATTATAAATAAGTGGAGCCCACATGCTGAACAATTTTAACTGGTCATCGGGAGCTACACGTACGACTGTGTTTCCCTCCATTTCCAATTCCTTTCCACACCTTCCAAGTTTTCTTTCCCCCATAACCGAATTCTTTCACATGTGAATCATTTGCAGTCTGCTCCGATTATGGATACTAATTCTATCTACTTCAATGCCCAATTCAGATTATATGCGCTCGCCCATTCCTCTTTCTCCTTATCTTCTTCTCATCACCCTTCTCAGGTTTCTCTCTCTCCCCCATCAATTAATTATCTTGCAACGAGTTCTGTAGATTCAACAACTTTCCATTTTTTTTTTATTAATAAATAAATTCAGCTTGTTATATACTCCAGTATATTGCTCTTTTTATCTGGAGGTAATCTGATTCCTCAATTTATATCGACTTTGAGTGCAACTTGAAGATTAATTCGGAAAGATGAGATGCTCTTTTGATTTCATCCTTCTCCTTCGATATGCTATTACGGTTTTAGGGCATTTTTAGGGTCCAAGATTTCAGCTATAGTTGTCTCCAGTAATTTAGAGATATTTTTATCAATGAATTGGCATCTTTGTTGTCTTAACTAGATTTAACATTAGCATTTTTGATTATATATTTATGAGGGCATGAATTCTAAGGTTGTTTGCAGTTGTGTTATTCCAATCTTGAATGGAAGCCGAAGAGGTTACAGTTTGCGAAGCCACACAGAAGAGAGTTTCAGTACTTACGGATTGTTAAATCTGTACTAAATTGCGGAACATCGTCGAGCATTAGCGATAATGAATCGAGTGAACCAGCTAGGGTTCTTCTTGAGAGATTGTTTGCTCAAACACAAAAGCTTGAGGAACAGATAGGCAGAGATCCTAATTCACCTCAGGTTTTTAATCTGGGTGTGAATTTTACGGAGTTTGAATCGGACCTTCAAGCTGCTCTGGCAGCTTTGAAGAAGAAGGAAGAGGATCTGCAAGATGCGGAGAGGAAAATCATCTCCGAGTACAATGAAATTAATGTTGCTAGGATTGACTTAGAGCGACGAGAGGAAGAAATTGTTGCTGCCAGATTAAAGCAGGAATTACTAGATGAGGAGTTGAGACGAGCAAATATAGATTTAGCTTCTCAAGCCTCAGAAATTAGTGATCTTAAGCTTCGTTTGAAGGAGAGGGATAAGGAGATTTCTTCTTCTCAAATAGCACTCTCGGCTAAAGCAGAGGAGATTTTGAAAATGAAACAAGAATTAGATAAGAAGACTGAAGAAGCTGCTAAGGCTCAATCACAACTCAGATCCAAGGCCATGCTCCTCGATGAAGCAAATAAAGTTGTGAAAAGGCAAGAAGTTGAGCTCCAGCAAATGCAGACGGCTATTCGGAAGAAAGAAGAAGAGTTGGAGATTTCCATCCAGTTGCAGAAAACTGAGTCTGAAAAACTGAAAGTTGCTGAGGCAAATTTGGAGAAGCAAACAATGCATTGGCTGGTAGCGCAGGAGGAGTTGAAGAGGCTAGCAGAGGAAACATCTAAGCGTGTGGAGGAAGCAAATCAAACCGTTGAGGAATTTCAAAGTGTGAAGAAGCTTCTTTCAGATGTGAGATCCGAGCTAGTCTCCTCTCAGAAAGCTTTGGCTTCCTCTAGACTGAGAATGGGAAGTCAAGATCAGCTGCTGGAGAAACAGATTACTGAACTTGAAGAGCAGAGGAGGAGTATTATGTCTTATATGATAAGTCTGAGAGATGCTGAAGTAGAGTTGGAGAATGAGAGAGTGAGAATAAGGGCTGTTGAAGCTCAAAACAAGGAGCTCAAAATGGATTTAACAATGGAGGAAGAACTCGTGGCTGAGTTACAGATGGAATTAGATAAAGAGAGAGCATCTTTGAAGCAAGAACGTTCAGAAATGTCGGTTCTTCATGAGGAGATTGACCGTAAGAGTGCTGCATTTGAACAATCACAGGCCCTTCTCAAGACTAAAGAAGCTGAATTGGTGGAAGCGAGGTTAGAGATCCAGCATTTGACATCCGAACATGCTTCCCTTCAACTTATAGTGGAAGAGAAAGACATGGAACTCTCAGATGCAAGGACGATGCTGGAGGAACTAAATCGTGAGATTGCTGAACTAAAGGTGGTTTTGTCCAGCCGAGAAGAGGATTTTAATCAAGCTACGACCAAACTGAGGGAGAAAGATGAACATGTCCTAACAATTCAACATGAATTAAGCAATGCAAAGTTGAACTTCTCTGAAGCTGAGACAGTGGTGGAAAAGATTGTAGAGCTCACTAAGGAAGTGGTTCAGTCATGTAACGACGTGTTTCCAACTCCATTGCTAGACAGACCTACGTATAATTCTAAGTGGGAGCTGAAACAGCTTGAAGCTGAACTTAAATTTACCCGAGAAAACCTTAGAGCAAAGGAAATGGAGATTCTTGCTGCAGAGAAGAATCTCACCATCAAAGACGAGGAGCTAAAAATGGTACTTGAGAAATTGGAGGATAGAGAGAAGGAAATAACAGATCTGAAGGGTAACATTATGCAAGATAAAAATGATCTGGAACAACTCTACGCCTTAGCACAGGAAAGAATGGGTGAAATGAGTGTGGGTGAACTTGCAATCGAGAAACTCCAATTAGAAGCAGCTCAACTGGAAGTGGAAGCCGCGACAAGTGCACTACAGAAAATCACAGAGATGAGTCGAGAGCTTCTAAATAAAGTCGGTTTAAGCACTGAGGTCGATTTTGATACCAGCCTTAGTACGCTCCGTGACTCAGATGGGTGTCCTGGAGAAGTTGAAGCCGAGGTTTCTCGGCTTCTATCTTTGACAGAGGAGCTTCTCAGAGAATCTAATATTGCTGGTGGCACAAGCCAATAGAGCCTGGTGAAGGAATTTGTAGACGTTTATTTTATACCCTACCATTAGAGCCCTCGTCCCGAAGATTGGTGGGGGAAGATAGGAGCCCTGCTTTAGGATTGAGTGGAGGATGTGGTAATCAAGTGGTTCCTTGACTTTAATTGTAGAGCCATGCAGCAGGTATAGTCGTCTAACAACGTCATTTGAATTTTATGCAGGCTTTTTGTTGCTTTTCTGCTGTTATACATATGCTATATACCATCTTTCATGGTTGTAGAGAAACAATGGTGAAGGATTGTTTATTTTACTGCAAAAGAAAAATATCTCAGGAGATCGTTTTCAAAAAATTCTACTTTAGAAATCAGAATTGCAATAATTTTTTCCATAATATATTTGATTGAAAAAATGAAAATTAAGATGAATTGAGTATATTCACGATGATAGGGAGAGGAATGGAAATGTCTATTTACATAACCAAGGTATGAGTTCCTAAGTACTAGAGTAGCATCATCAACTTAGCAATTACTCCATTCACAAGCAGAGTAAGCCAAGAGTTGATTCTTCTTGCAACGCCTCACCTGAAAATCTTTGGAGGACGCCATGCAGCATTGCTTGCAGTCTGTCCTTCCATTTGATCGTCGATTTGAACTACGTGGCTCTTTCCCTTCTTAGCCTTCAATCGCCCTCTCCCGATTTTCTTACCAACAAAAAGACCCATCTTCATGGCTGTAAATAGACCCAACGCAATCAACAGCGGCCTCACAGCCCAATGGAAATCCTCTACATGTTGGTACTTTTTCACCAAACTAGGACAAGTTTCAAACGACACCAATTCAACCTCAGCAGGGTCACCCAAGAAACTGTTGATCGCATGACTGATACTCAATCTACCCGGGAATTTGACAACAAGGCACCCATTTGCCAGCACTTGACAAATTCTTCCAGTAGCCCAGTCACCTCCTCCCCTACGAGGCCAATCAAACCGTGGGCTAAAAACACTCGATTTTAGCTTCACAAACTGCCTTGCACAATAAGGTTTTGCCATCTCAAATTCTGAATACTCACCCTTCCAAAGAGTCTCCAGACCTATAAATGCAACAGTTACACTTCCATCACGGTTAACAGAATGGACGACACCCACAGGTGAATGCCTTCTGTCTTCATTCTTCAGCCGAACCCAATCTCCAGCGGCCAAGCCAAAAGTGACTCGCTCCAATGTTGAAACATGAACTCTTAATGGATCATGAACTCCATGCACCCTTACTAAAACATATCCATCTTGATCTGTGTCCCGTTCTAGACCAACCACAATCCCTTCTGGAATATCCATGTTCTTTGAGTTGCACGAGTTTGGTGATTTCCTGGAACGAACCATGTCGCCAACTTGCAAGTGATCCTTAGCCAGGAACCATTCTGTATAACCAACACCACCTGGTTTGTCCCTGACTATTCTACTACCAACACCGGTCCAGCCACCATCCTGAAATACTGCATTTTGGGAACTGCAAATCCATTTAAGATCTACTTAGAAAGATGTACAAAAAGCATCTGAAACATACCACATTCAATTGAAGAGAATACTATAAAGACGAAGAACACTACAGATATGCTCAGGTGATTTTTTTAAAAAAAAAAAAAAAACAGAATCTGGTATAGGGAAATGGATACTTAGTAGTGGCCCACCATAACATCTAATTTGTAACTAATCACAGTAAGTTATTCCAAAATATGCCTACTAAATCAAAAAGGTATGAGGAACTCGGTTAGAAAAACGCTCATTCAAAACAAGTTGGGAGTGATAAAATTAAAAATTCAACAATTATAATTCGATGCAGGAAGGAAAAATTAAAACAAGAAAAAAAGTAAAAAATGGTACCTCTTAAATGCAAGTAATATGTCTGCCATCACAGGGCGACTCCTGTAGTCATACTCAAAACAACCAATAATGACATTTTCAATTGCAGGAGGAAGCCCACTGGGAATCTGAGGTTTTTCTTGCTTTATCACAACCAGTTGGTATATTTCCTCAATTGATTTACCACTCCAAGGCTGTGTTCCTGTAAACATCTCCAATACACTGCACCCAAATCCCCACGAATCAGTCTCAACAGATATGGGACCTCTTACCTCTGGTTGCCATTGCTCTGGAGCCATGTATTGGGGAGTGCCAAGACGTCGAGCCATGTCCAGGCTGGGCAATGGAATCCCTAACAACACATAAGGAATACCAATATCCCCAACAATTGCCTGGTCACTACTATTCAATAGGAAATTAAAAGGTTTAAGATTGAGAATAAAGATCTCTTTTGCATGTAGGTCCATAATTCCCTGAGCCAGATCCGCCCCATACCTGTAAATGTAATCACAGGGAAGTAAACACAGAAAATTCCACAACAACACATTTTTCTGATATGAATTTAGTTCAGAAATCACCTCAGAACATCACCAAGTGACAGCTTCCCCCCTTTTAAGCGAGCCATTTTGTCACCGACTGAGCCCTCATAGAATTTCATAACAATACATATCTAGAGAACAAAACACAAAGATGGTTTAAATTCTCGATTTTCTTCACATCACCCTTAAATGTAATGCGAGTAAAAAGCTGAGCATAACTCACTCTCTTATTTATAACTGAAAGTCCATGGAGCCAACATATAGTTTCTAACTCCTGACACTTTTGAAGCAAATGACTCAACCTATTCAAGACTTCTTTCATGCTGTCTTCTTTAACTGGATGCAACATTTTGACAGTGACTTCATGATACTCTTCATAGTCTTCTGATGCACGATGATGAGTCGCTAGCCAAACGTCACCAAACGGGCCTCTTCCTATTCGGTGCCTGAGCTTGATTGCTGTTGGATCAATCCAAGGACTGGTTTGACCAGGTGACACAATTGAGGTACTACTATCCCCAGATTCCCCAACCATCACAAAATCAAATGAAGATGCAGGCCGATTAGCAACAACTTGCCGTGCCATTTTCTTTAAATTCCTAGATAGAAGCTAATCTAGGCAGGAAACAGTAACCAAGTCAACAACTAATGCTATACACAAGACAACAGAAAACCCACAAACATGTTACACACACGGATAGTATACTTATGCAACAACTACAAATTTCATCCAAATTAATGAACATATAATTCATCTGTTTAAGATTAGCTTAGAGGTGCTAACAATAACAATTCTGGGTGCACAAGACACACCCCATAATATGCCATCTCTAACCGAAAAATTGCCTTATTTACATCCCAACCAAAGGAAACAAATACACAGTTGAGTGCATAGAACACAAAAGTTACCGACGAATCAAATATCCAGTCTGACATAGATATAGGTTCCCCCCCCCCCCCCCCCCCCAAAAAAAATTTCAAGGACTAATTCGTGTTTTTACATTTCGCAATATACCCAAATTAGCAGAGTAACGGAAAAATCACAGGGCCACGAGCAAACACAAAGAAAACAAGTCAACATATATTCAAAGAAGTGTAAAAATAAATATGGGGCGAAGTAAGAACAAAAATTAGTAATTAAGTGTATCAGAAAACTCACTGATAGTCTTGGAGACGAAGGAAGATTGTAAGGAATTCCGAAAATAGAAGTAAAGCAAAGACAAAAATTTCGACGAATTGAAGTATGTATCAAAATTAAGCGATCATTTCATTTGATTCATGGTTTGGGAGATGATAATTCAACGAATATTTACGGAAACTAAAGAGTGGAGAAGAGAGAGAAGAAAGTGACAGAGAAGTGGAGAGAGAGAGAGAGAGCAGTCATCAACATAAGAAGTGATGTGGGTCGCCTGCGTACGCCATTTTTTCTTTTGTCTATTCAATTTCTCCTCTTCTTTTTTTCCTCTTTATTATTTTCTTTTTTCCCATCAATATGACAATATTCAATAGGTCGGTTGATGCAAATCCGCAAATTATATTGCCTATGATAATTATTTTAATTTAATATATCATTCCATTTATAATTGAGTTTATCCATATCAAACATCATAATTTTATTGAAGCTACTTTTCAGTAATTAAAATTAACTTTTTAAATAATAAATTATTTATGAAAAATATTGTTCATTTAAAAAGAATGTAAACATTTTCTACTAATCAAAATTTGATAAGACATATACTAATATTTATCATGATGGTTGTATGCAAGAAATAATTTGTATTTTACTTTGCATAAATGATTTTCTTGAAAATAAAAACAATAGAGATTAAATAAATGTGGTGTTGGTTTTACAATTCTCATAGTTGCCCTCATGGCGTACAAGAAACTTGTTTGATTTTAGGTTTATCTTTTGTATAAATGACACTCTACCTTCTTTAATCAAGACACACCCTTGACCATTTAATTTTCTCAATTTAATTATAATTTCTTTTAATAATAATCTTATTAATAGTTGTGCCTTGTAACAAATTTACCTAGTCTAACTCATTGAAATTCATCACAATACCCTAAAAGAGGGGTTATATTTATATTTTTATTTTTATTATTATTATTTTTTAAATGTATTAAAATACTATAGTAAATTAAAGAGTCTATGCTACAAAGTCTAATGATTAATTATTCTTTGAAGTGATCTATATAATAAATTATTGAAATTTCTTGATTAATTATTCTGGTCGCTAACACATCTAAAAGGACAAGGAATAACATACAATAATATGTTCCTCTTTCAATCAATTTTTAAAAATAATCCAATTTGTATGAAATATGCCTTCTATTATCTTCTTTGCCAAATATGTATAGGTTATATTAACTTCATACATATTCGATTTTTTCTTTAATAAACATTTTTAGAAATATTAGCCTTTTACATGTTCAATTATCGTGTTCTATATATACACTATATATAGTATAAGTGTCGTTAGGGTCACTACTTTGATCTCAATAATTTTGAGTAATTTGTGGTTTAATGTTTGCCAATACTATATACTTGTCCCATATATACGACGTGAGTATCGTTGTCAAATCAACCACTTATCCATTTGTAGGATATATATGTATGTGTAAGATTATCTCAATAATAATATTTATCTCAATAATAATATTTGTGTAATCTATTTTCAACAAATACAACATTACAATTTTTATCATTCAACTCTCTCCCTCAATCTCTCTCTAACCTCTCCACTTTCTCTCTCTCTATCCTCCCCTTCACTCACCTTTCTACTCTCTTTTACCACGTTTCTACCCTCAATTGTGAAGGAGAAGTCCTCTGGTGGCGCCACGATAGCACAACTTTCTCTCTCTATCCTCTCCACTTTCACCCACCGTGTCTATCCATCGATTGAGAAGGAGAATCTCTCGGATGAGAACAAGGCAACAACGGCGAGAGATCTGAAGCAACAAAAAGTGGGAAATCTGAAGTGAAGAGAGAGAATCGTTATAGTGGAATCCTGCGGGAGATTACAAAGTGAGTCGATTTTGTAGAAATTAACATAAAATACAAGATTAATTTATGTTTCTGAATAAATTTGAATTTCAATATCTAATTTGTGAATATTTTTTTAGAATTTAGATTTACTAATACCTTTCAAGATTGAAGCAAATTGAAATTTGATCTTTTGATATTATTTTTTTTCTAAATGAATGATGTTTATTTAGAATTATTATATAATTGATTGGTATGATAATGGATGTGAGATTTAATTTATGTTTGTTTTTCTTCTTCTCACAATTGTTGCAGAGACTTGAAAGGAATTGATATGTTGGGTTTGGTCGTGAAGCATTCTCTGATACCCTAGATACCACCAGCTCGAAGAAAACTTCTTAAAAAGTTAAATGTACAACTTTCTCAGTTTAAATAAACATGTGTATTACTTTTTTATTAATGATTGTACACTTTTTAAAATTTCAGTATAATAAGTTTCACGGATAAATGTATACTTTTTAATGTAATAGTGTATACACATTTCTTAATAATTGTATAACATTTAATATTAAATGTAAAACTAAAATTAATAAATAGATATCAATGAAAATAATACATTTATCAAGAAAAATGTATACACTATTCAATTACAACTAATACATTTTCTCATTAAAATATGTATAAAAATTAATTCAATGTTATTACAATTTGGTATAGATTATCAATATCACGTTTGTTTTTCTTTATAAAATACAATACATTTATCAATAAAAACTATATATTATTGAATTACATCTAATGCATTATAACAATTTGAAAAATTGAATAGCCAAATTCCAGCAATAATTCTTGAACATCATACATAATACATTTATTAAGAAAAATCTATACATTATTGAATATCATTTAATACAGTATAAAAATTTATAGAATTGAATAATATCAAATTCCATCAATAATTAAATTCTTGAAACTTGAAAATTGAAAATTGACAGATCTGATACATTTATTAAGAAAAACCTATATACATTATTAAATTTCATCTAATACAGTATAAAAAATTTACAGAATTGAATCATACAATAATTAAATTCCTGATAGATCTGAACACGAGCACATTGACAAATCTGAACACGAGCGAGATCAGGATACTTCTCAGATCTGAATGTATTCAATGTTCGGCCCAAAAACCTTGTGACCAGAGATAGTCATAACTTATACAGATTTGAAAAGGCCAATAAGATGTAAATGTAGATCTGAGAAGAGAAGAGATTTCCGGCGAACGTAGATTTGAGGAGATATCTCCGGAAAATCTGATAGCGGCCATGGAGATGAGAGAGATAAGAGAGATAGTAAGATAAGAAGGGGAGAGAGAAAGCGGTGTAGTTGCAAAACGGTAAAAACTTGAGAGAGAGAGAGGGGAGAAGGCGTGAGGCAGATCGGTGGTGCTTGAGAGAGAAAGGGGGAGAAGGCGAGAGAGGAAGCAGTGGTGAAAATTGGGAGAAGGGAAATGACATCATCAATCGAGTTGTAAGGCTTTTATACCTGATCCATTTTCTAAAAACGAGCATGTTTTTAAGGTACAGTACAGTAGATCAACTCAAAAAGTTTTATGGAACTCATAAAAAGTGTTATATTATAATAAAAATATATTTAATTGATAAAAAATAATGATATAGTGAACTATTTCATGAACAATTCTATAAATAAAAAATTATAACATTTTTGAGTAAGATTTGCGTGCGTCCGAGCGCACCTTTAGAATTTAGTATTATGGATAAGAGTATATTATTTTGTTCTAAAGGTATACAAGTTAATTTTAAGGGTATGTTCTAAAGGGTATACACTTTTCATTATATTTTTTATTTTACTTTAGAAAATAAAGGATACACATCTTTATACTAATGTGTATACAATTTAACACAAAATTCTAAAAGCATACGGAGTGTGCTTCCGTGCGCCTGGGCGCACACAAGTTTTTGCCTTGTAAAATAAAGGGTACATATCTTTTACACTAAAGGGTATATAATTTAGCACAAAATTCTAAAGGCACATGGAATGTGCTCCCGTGTGCCCGGACACACACAAGTTTTTGCCAACATTTTTTTCATGAAAAATTAACATTTATAATACAAAATAGTAATAACTAATTAAAAATATAAATTAACCTCTTTTTTAATTACAATCTCTTAAATTACTTCTCATAAAGAAATAATAATATTATTAATAAAAATAATAATTAATTAAAAAATATAAAACAATTTTTTTAAAAAATTACAATATCCTAAATTACTTCTCATATCAAACAATTTTTTTAACTTTGGATTAATCGGATTACATATACACTATACTCTTAACTTTTACTAACGTAGTCATGAATTTTTCTTTTATCAATTAATAATAATGATTTATATAATTAAATTATAAATTAAAGGTCGCAGTCTAAAAAGAACCCTGGGGACCTGGGGTAGCTGACCATTGGTTAATGGTTCTAAAGCTACATTGTTTGGATTTGAATGGGCTTAACCCTTGGTGAGTTTTCTTAAACTAAGGGCTTAACACATTAGGCCCAATATCATTTAAAATGTCTACACCAATTTCATTTCTAAACTAAAATATTAAAAGGAACAAAATTAAAGAAAATTAGGGTTATTACGTGGCCTACATATTTATTTATTGGATAAAATCAAGTGGTAGTGAGTAGTTATTAATTTTTTAAAAATTATTTTATTTTATTAAATATTGAGGATTAAGTAAAAAAATGATCTAAAGGTTGAGATTTTTCAAGTGCACCACAGTTAGAGTCTAATTTTGGTGCACCTGAGTTGGGTTCTTGAGAACAAGCTCTGTCGAATCTTCACTTGTCTAAAATAGACGAACAAACAAGTCGCCTAATTCCCGTGTTTTTTAGAAGCTTCTCCCCTGGGTTACTTTCTCTTCAAGATTCTCACTAAGGTCCTTGCAAATCGTTTTGGGGAGATTGTTAAACGGGTGATTTAAGTTTCGCAGTTTGGGCTCACGAATATTAGTCCCACGTTTAGGCCCAAATCATGCCAAAAGCCGAGCTATAACCACGGCTCAGATGAAGCGAGCCTATCTTGTTTAGTAAGGGAGACGTGTGAAGTGAAATCAGTTGTTGCTGCATAGCTTGTCATGATCAATAAACAAAAACCGCCACTTTGGTCAGTCTCTTCAACAAAGTAAATAGCCCAATTGCCATCTGCACTTGGGTTGTCAACCACCATTCTCTAAAAAGTTTGTTTCATTAGTTATTCCGCGTTTCTTCATTTACCATTGTACACAAATATCAATTCTTGCGGTTCAGATTTGGTGTTACATATCGTATTGCGCATCGTTGGAAGATCGACACATATGATATAGTAAAACATATTTAAAAGAAAATATCAAACTAAGGGGAAATGTTGAAATTTTCCTCCCACATACGCGTTATGCGTGTAAACTAAAATATAACAGGACATCTCGGGCCATTATTGAATACTGCTATCTCGACTGGACTTGAGTTCTCAAAAACATTATTCTTTTCTATTATAATGACTATTACTAGTCCAACATATAATTTCATTGTTGACGAGTGACGACCAACAACGTAGGATCAGGACAAAATATGGTTAAAGAAAAAATAAAGAAACATACTGGCAGACAGCACTTGAGAGTCTCGTCAGAAAGCAGTGCAATTGTGAATCTCCACACACCAATTAATGGGAAACAAATGGGATAGTATTGAAATGAAATAATTCTCAAAATTCGAATTTGTTTATAGTAATCATAGAAATTACAAGGATAATTTTGGATAATAATCCTTATTCAACATCAACTTATTCCAAGATCAATTCTTCACCCATCAGTCACCAGCCCCTCCTCAAGTTTGCAATGCACATCTTTGATAAATCTGGATAAAAGCCGACAGGTACAAGACAAAATTTTCCTATTTAAGCTGCTATCTAACATGTAAGTATGATTTATGGAATTAAGAAGCAACAAATAACTCATTTTCTGCAACACTTTACCTCTTTCTGCATGTATATATAGCTTTCATGGCCATTTACACCATGTGTAGAGTTGATAAAAATTTAAAAATCCAACTGAAAAGTGAAACAGCCTTGTTCAAATCGAGAATTCCCGGCTCCACAAGATTTACTTTCTCTTCCATCCTAATTCTCGAGAGTCGTATCTGTCGCTGGAAAAGCGTACGCCGGTCCTGAAACATTCCAGCGACTTAGAGGAAGGGCAGGATATTGATGAGCAACTCCTCTCTCCAAGTTTCTTGTGAGAGCTGTTCAACTTTTGATAAGGGAACCAGCCTTTTAACACGTGACTTAACTTGTACTCACGTCGCGAAACAATATCATCTTCCGACTCCAAATGATTATCTTCACTTTCCTCTCTATTAATCTTTGAATAGTTACAATAGTCTCTCCCATGATATTGTGGTACATCCTTGTAGCCATTTGAACTGAAAAATGAGATGCCATTTTGTATCAACTGTGAATAATAGCTTGATGGATTATAAAGACAAGGGGGAATGAAAAGAGAAGCATCAACTTCCGTCTCTTGGGTAATAATAAAACAGAGTAGATTGTCCAACATTTATGTCTAGGTCACTATTTAAGAACTCCTCCTATTGGACTCAATTAGATAATTTCAAACCATAACGATTCCAAAAGTAACTGGAGATGCAAGTATGGACAACTTACATGCGGGGCATGTAACCTACATCAGAATAACTTTTGCGTGATTTAATCTTTCGGGGTGGTTTGTCATCTACTTCAGGGTCTTCTTTGCTGGATTTTATCTTCACAAAATTGCACGTATTGGAAGCATGGTGAACAAACTGCAACTAAAGGTCCAAAAAATTGAAATAGTTATATGGAAGATAAGGTGCAACATCAATTTTATATTACACAGATGTTTGCAGTTCAACCAGCATTAAGAACTTGTATAGTGAATAAAGAGAGCATTACAAAAATTACAGACAAATCAAAATTCAAAAGTATTTTACGCCTTAATAAAAATTGTTGTATTTAAACCTTTGCAGTTCATAGTTAACTGAACTTTAGAAACAGACTACATCTTGCCAACTATTTCAATCACAACATGTTAAAAGAATTATATTCGAGGCTTTCTTTACACTTCGAAAAACACCTTAATTGTACCAAAACATTTATTTTCAAAGTTACTAGAACTATTGCACAACAGTTGCATTCTACTAACTGTTTTTACTACCAATTCATGACGACTTCTTTCATTAAAAACTCATCAAAATATTGTAATAGACTATTGCGCTAGGAATCAAAGTTTTGCAAGATACATTTTCCAGATTATATAGTCCATTTTATTAATTTAATTACCTTATTTCCTTTTCATGGGATCACAAGATTGTCGTTCAACAATTTTTGTTCCATTTCAGTACTTTGCCCTATGATATATTAGAATCTTCATGACAATGCCTCTTCTATTGCATTTCATATAATACCCTAGCCGAACACTAGTTGTGTCTTAATTGAATCCTGTTAACACTTGCTGTTCAATCATTCATCTAAACCATTCAGTTATTTTGAATCTTTAAGAAGGTCAACATCACACGTCACTTCATGTTTCTTTTAGAACCCCTAGCACACCACTTGGAATTCACATTCCCTTGGATGACCCATCGAGTTACCTTACACTTGTTGAAATTTGAAAGGTGGGTTATATTGATGCATTTCACTGATATTAATTGGACCAGATTGGTCAATACCTTGTAAAAAGTTACCTCATATAAAATTGCTTATGGTTTACGGGTTCAATACCAATACTAAAGCATCTGTAAGCTCATGATGCAAGATACACAAAACCCCGATTCTAATGCTCTTTAAAACAAAATATTAATATACAGAAGAAGGATTCCAAGAATACGACCAACCTGATCACCATCCCTGATGCCGATCATGCTGATATAATCACTGTCAATCAATAACTTC
The DNA here is from genome assembly GCA_023678885.1 of Pogostemon cablin. NCBI lineage: Eukaryota > Viridiplantae > Streptophyta > Magnoliopsida > Lamiales > Lamiaceae > Pogostemon > Pogostemon cablin. The sequence continues at coordinate 28,295,232 of CM042964.1, read as the reverse complement.
TGGCCTTCATGACAAAGACAAAACTGTCCCCACACATGTTCCCTGCATTCAATTTTTATTTCTTCAGGAACGAACATACAATATACGATCATTAGAAACTAATCAAAGTTAAGGACAATCTTCTTAAGAAAATGTCTCCATAGGCCTGAATGCCTAAAGGAATGAATGACTACCGTCAATTATGATTTTCCAAAACATAAAAACCACGTATATTACTATTATTTTGTTCAAGCGCGGATCCCTTTACCATGAAACTCTGCCTGGCCCATATTTTGGAAAATGATCAAAAACTGCTTCCACTGCTCTCTTGATCTCTGAAACTGTTCCAGTCTTGGGCACCTCAATTCCTGCAACACCAGGAAATCCATTACATCAAATTCACCATTGCACAGACTCAAATGCATATCATAATAAAATAATTCCGCGATTCATCATATCAGAGAGGTTCCAAACTCGTTCGTATGAATCTTAATTAAACATTAATGACACATTTTAAGCAAATGTGAATGAAGAAAAAAGGATTACCGAAAGACGTGCCATCCAATTTGATAACGGTGAGCCTGAGAGGCTGCTTCTGAAGCTTATTGTAAGAGATTTTCCTCGGGCTATCAACGAACGCCAGAGAGGGAAATAAGCAACTCATGGATCCATTGGAGAACCGAGGTTCGTAGTAATCGTCGCCGCTCTCCACAATCTGCATCCTTAAACAAATGCTAGACGCCAAACACCTAGGTTCGAAATTCTACCAAATGAAACCATCATTTATAGATCGATCTCCTCGGAAAGGTGGTTTTGAGCTATTCTGTGATTCTTTGGCGGTGAATTGGAGCTAGGATTTGGCTTGTATCGGGAGAGATTCTAGAGAGAGAAAGAGAGTAGAGAATCGAATTCCAGTATTTGTTTTTTCTCTCAATTCATTCCCAATTTCCCTCCGTTTGTATGATGACGGTTTCTTTTGTTGGTATGGATTCACTACTCGCTGCTTCAGATGCGACTTTCATGGTCAAACGGCAAATATCCTTTGGGCCGGGCCTCAATTATTGGGCTTATACAGAATATCAATTCAGCTAAAACAGACCACCCAATCCATTCACCCCAAGCCTACATCTTTGGGATTGGTGGCAACACAAAATTGCTCAATATCTTACCCCAACCTAAATTAAATTTTATGTGACCCATCAACCTATATTTTTTCATTTTATTATTATTATTAAACTTTTTTTTTTCCATCGTTTATCAATTCAAGATTACAGAAACCCGATAAAACAATTCTTAGCTCTTCGGGGCATATATGATTGGAGTTATATAGGATTTTCTTAAAATATATTCAAGATAACAAAAAATTTTTTTTTAGTAGGACAAATCACTTTTCTCATTAACATAAAAGTCTATTTGCTTTTAAAATATCATGATTGGGCTTCATTTAAATCTTTTGATGATTTCTTGTTATTTGAAGAATGTGAACCTAAATGTTAAAAATTAGTAAATTGTTAAAAGGAGTAACATCGTTTCACATGAACCCACGTGAGACGAATAAAAAGGAATAACTTTTATAATGAAAGTGATACTCAACTAATGAGAAGTGATGATCCTATTTCATTAACAATTTATTATAATATAAATAAAAAATGATAAATTTTATTGCAAAAATGATAACTAACTATAAAAAAGTAAAATAATCTTATCATGAGATGGTATCCTGTTACACTTATGAGAAAATATCGTACATTAATTCTATAAAACGATCAGTATTAATACATATGTTCAAAAAAAAAAAAACGATCAGTATTAATACATGAGTTCAAAAAAAAAAAAAGGGATCAGTGTTAATACATTGTTCTAACCTAATTAATCCACGGATATTATGGTATTATTATCATATATGCGTTTTATTTTTCAGTATACTTAAGTATTAATATATTATTATAATATTAATTACATCTATATCTAATCGGATGGATTGAAATGATTGCAAGAATCCAATACACGATATCAAATTGTGTTACTAGTGCGCATTACTATTACTATTACTATTTCTGAAAACAAAAATGATCATAAATATTCATGTGTAAATTTTCCTGAATCGAATAGGACACCTCACGCATCTCATTTATATGTCAAACGATCATATCAAATTAAGAAATCTATTTAGCATTCAAGATGTATGAAATTTAACATAAACGCACATAATGTAAATAAAAAAAAAAAAACAATATGAATTCTTTGAGAATGTAAAATATCTTAATAAAATATAAATGATTCATGAATTATTCAAATGAACAATTCATATAATATATGAAAAATAATTACATCTTCAATAAAAATAAAAATTATACCTAATTAAGGATAATTAAAACGGTGTATTTGTTGCTCATTATTTAAAAGCTTAGAGATCAACTCATTAATTAACATTAAAGTTAATGCAGGACATAAATAAATAATGAAAATAACAAAACAAAGAGGTATATCCCAAAATTCTGGCACATGCACCAGAACATATTTAGTGTGTGTACAGTAAAATAATTGAGTAATGCAATTACAGAGAAAGTTAATATCCTCCACAAAATGTGACCATCAACTACAATACGCATTCTGCTTTTATAAACCAACAACTTATGGTGTCCTAATCAGTATATCTTCTTCAAGATCAGAATATATCAAACATTCAAAATTGATGTGATATTACTGTGAGATTTGATAAACCAGTCATTTTCCGAAAAGCTTGTAGTAGGCATACATTCCTGAGCCAAGGAAGCCAACTAGCTGCCCGACGACGTTCAACTGGAAGTAGACGCGGTCGTTAGATAGCCAATATAAGGCAGGCAAGAAAGAACAACAAAGTCTGGTTTTTCATTCACACTTACTAAATCAAACGGAAGCCCTCCAAAAATCAACCAGCCAAGTGAAATTGTGAAGAAGTCCTATAAAGAAAAGAGGTAGGAATGGTGAGAAAAAGTAGAATTGATTATGACATAAACATAGACAACCTCAACCACAAAACGTGCAGTGTAGTGTCGAATAAGTGATAAATCAAGAACACCATCATTCATGCAATGTGACTGTACTATAGATATTAAAAATGGTCCACTGAATATAAAAAGTGACAACTTCTGTCTATAAAGTATAAGCAACTAAAATACATTCCAAACTCATTTTATCATGATGTTGTATCGAGAATGAAACAAACAAAGAAGAGAAGAGATAAAAGAGAAGCTGTGAACGAACCTTCAAATTGCCACAGATCGTCTGCGTGAGGGCAGAATTCAGAGTGGTGTTAAGGAATATTGTATAATTTAGGAAGAAAGCCAATATGCAGGACAAAAGCAATACTACCTGAAATCAGAATAAACTATACAAGTGTGACTTCATGAATATCTGTCCATCTTAAATTTGAGAAACTGTAAAGACCATACATAATTATAATATGCTGCAGTTAACACGATAGCTGAAGCTCAGGCTGATTATTAATTACATTAGTCGGATGAACAGTGTAATAAGTTGGCTTGGATAATATGGAAAATATTACCAGGAATCCAGGAGAAAGAAGATATGGAAAATTCATTGTCATCTCCAAGTCACCTCGGACAAATGTCCAGACAAATAAAATGGGTGCGCACAAAATTTTAAAGAAAATGACTAGCAAATAAATGTCTTAAGAGAACGAAACACAGTGTTTAAATTACTCACCATTGCACCACATGAGTCCAAAGCTATTCAGGCCACTAGATTTCCCTGGGAGAGTAACGTATCAGCAAGAGCAAGGTGAAAACAAGAGTGAAGAAAAAGACACGGTGACAGAGTAAAAGAAGTAACACCAATGCGAGCTATGGTTGTGAGGTATATCGCTGTGGTGATGTTGGATATAAAAACAACTATATAGCCATAGGAGTCAAATGACAAGTCTCGTGCTCCCGCAATAAAAGCACCTAACAAAATGAGTGCCACACTGGCAAAACCTAAATTATTCATCAGCCAAACAAACAAAAGGTGAACACATAACATTATCCAGCCATCAAATTGGTCACATGCTTACTTAATCATGCCAAAGTCAGTTTTAGAATCCTCAGCTAAAATCTTTTTATTTCAAATAAACAATTAACGGAGAGATCTTTTTTTAGCTGCATTGACAAGTTATTGTTAAATGCCACAGGTGTGTATAGTGAGGACTCTTCTATTTCCTGCAAGAGAAAAAGGTATTTATAGTATGACCGGGATGCTCACCTTCCAAGAATAGGCTGCGAATATCTCTGCCCCACAATGATGTACTCGATCAGCATTTTAAATACCACGGTAGTTCTCCTTAAGGTTGTATACATCGGTACATTTACACCCCGAATAGACTCCATTGAAGCTAACTTTCAAGAAACCAACAGAACATGTGAACAATTTGTTTTTATTTCCTTTATTCCAGTGAAGGAATAGCCATGTTACAACAGAGAAAAGAACACATCAATCACTGGAAAATGTTATTACCATGTAAACCAAATAGGTTAGAGAAAGAGGCGAAGTTCTGATCAATGCCTTTATCGATACCAACGTTCTGGAACTATCAGTGAGTGCTGTAGATTCATTTGTGCTAAAAGTAATGAACTTTAACCGCCTTAGTGCATAAAGAAAACAGCTTGAAGATATCATCTGCAGCAGATACACCAATGATAATTATGAACTTCTTATATCCACGAGAATTTTGTAGGACATTGGGAGTTAAAACCATTTCTCAATTCTAGTGTTTTAATACCTGACAAATGGTAATGACATTGGCATATGGGAAGCTGTATGATGAAAGAGCAGCTTTATTGAACAACACTAGGAGTACTGCAAAATTACTCATGTAATATAAACATCAGTCAGAAGATTGTAGAGTAATTATTTTTTTAAAAAAATCTACGAATTTAAGCCAGAGCATAATTATTTTGAGTTTTAAACACCAATATTCAGAATTTACAGATAACTAGAATTTCCACGAACAATCATGTTTTTGGATTTTGTAGAGCTTTGCTTACCATAGACAAGCAGGGAAATGCATAAGCAAGATGAAAAATAAAAATATACTTAAAATGTAAAACAAATTAAACCACCAAACTCAACTTCGCCTCATGCACACTAGATGGTTATTGTTCTTCATTCATATGGAGTATTTATTTTTTATTTTTTTATTTATCATCCTGTATCTCAAGTGTAAAAAAGGTAATTTCAATCTTTAATTAAAGACATTTAAATTTGTAAACATCCAGTTAGAAGCCAGTAATACGTACTTTCCACCATATCTTCTTAATAAATGACATTAATCAAACAAAAAATCCAAAACAATTGTCGAAAAAGAAAGAAAGTGAAAACTAGGTTTAATCATGAAGAATCACACTCAATCCTCACACAAATCAAAATTAACAGAAACTGAAATTTTTAAAAAAATTACGAAATTACCTGCACAAGCCATGTAAGAAATGGCGGCATATACACCCGCCTTTGATATGGCGACACCTCCGAGAAGCTTCTCTTCCTCTCTCGCCGGAGAATCGTCCGACGAAATCGGGAGAATCAAACTGCTTTTCGAATTCATAGCCATAGAATTGTGGTGTATGTTCAGCTCCGATTCTTGTGTGAACAAAGAGAGAATGAAAAATCAAAAGAAGATCAACATTCCGATATAGAAATTCATCGGCATCCATGGCAGTTCATACCACCGTTGGCGGTGGGGTGTTCATATAGTATTTGTTTCAGCAGTGGTTCTGTTAGTTGATTACAGGTTATAGAAATTTCATTTATTATTATTTTGACGAGAAAAGGTTTATATAATATTCCATTAATTTTTATTCTATTATTATATACTTTCCATGTAACGCATATGTAATAATCATCACTTCAATTATATTCCACTAAGTACATATTCAAACGTCACTGTTATAATATAAAATGTGGGTCACAAATATTATTGCATTGCATGAATTAATAAAGAGAATAAAAATTTCTTCAAATTCTACATGAATGGTGTAGTATCTCTTAATTCTCCAAACAAATAAATTAAAAATAAATAAGAGTTTTTTTTAATATATATTCACTTAAAAAATATTAATTATGCTATTTTAAAATTAGTAGTTTTTACATTTTGCACCCATGCCACTTGAGACTTTGTACTATAATAATTATTGTATTGTATTGCATAAAATATTAATGAAGTGTTTGATTTACATTAAATCAATAATACTCAGTCTCATAATTGAAACAATGCCTCATAATCGAAACAATGCGTTTGATTCACACTTGAAATTCGGTTCACTAGATTAATAATTGAAATCTCAAAATCTTTTTGCAAACTACTTATTTATTAATTATTTTAGTTAATAGTTTAATTAACAATACTTCATCCTTATGGTTTTGATATTTAACTTGATCAATTGCGTAAATTATAATGGATATTTTTAATACTCATGATTAATTGTGTATAAAGAAAATGAGTAACAAGCAGTATGTGGGACGTCCCCGTTCTGAACAAACACAGGTACATAGTTGATAGCAAGTGTTTAAACATAAACCGTCATGTATTTTTTTACTTTATTCGAAAAGGTTCCAAAATAGTTATGCTATTCATTTTGTCTCAAATCTTTTAGTTTTATTCCTATTTCGTTCCAATGGAATTAATATATATATATATATATATATGAATATTTTAAAGTAAAAAAAACTATTTTTATCTTAGCAAAGAAAGCAAGCTCGTGGGCTATTACATTATAAGAGCGATTGACCCAACACAAATCAAATGTAATAGGAGAGAAGAGAAGGGCTTGAATATCACAGAAAATAGCTGAAGTAGCCGATGGGCATTCAATAATATCTTTAGCACAAAAAATGACATTGCGAGCATCTCCAATAATCGAACACTTAGGGAAATTATACCCTACTGCAAGAGAGAGAGAGCTTCTCGTAGGATAAGAAATTTTGCAACAGCTGGATCAGTGATACCATCAAATTTATTGGTAAGATCATAACAGAAAGAGCCATTTGCATTCTTCACATAAACACCAACACCTGCACAATTAGGATGTCTAGAGATACCCCATCAAAATATATGCAAATAGAGTTGCTAGGCGGCTGTAGTTGGAGAGTTGAAAGACTAGGAAAGGGTCTTTACGGCCATCCATTAGCAAACCTATAATCAGAGAGAAGTCGACAAGCTGCATAGATGATATCTTGAGGAACAGTCACCTTCAAACAACACTTTGTTTCGAGAAGGCCATACGAGATACGCGAGAGTAGCAAACAACACTTTACTAGCTCACATGTTGTGTCATGCTCTTCTTCTCTAATGTGGTTTTAAAGATTGTAAAGTAAGAAATTTGCTTTCATGTGTAGGTCCTTTTAAATTGACTTCTCGTTGCCCACACGAACGAATGCTGCCAGAAGTGATAGATCTTGCTTCCAGGTTACTTTAATACTCTCCAAATCTCCGTTGCGCTGCAGTAAGTTTAACTCTTATATATATAACAATATTGATAACAATAGATGCATGCATGGGATGTTTCACACTTGGATTATGTTCGTTGGAGGATGGAGAATGATCATAATGTGTTGCATGCAAGCTGGAAGCAAGTTGTGGCAGTTGAAACAAGCCAACAAACTCAACTGACAAAACTGTCAAATTGAAATAGTGTTAGCAGCCGTTTTTGGAGTGGTTATTGGGCGGTTTGTTGAGCTACTTGAAACTGGTTAGATGGCTGCATCTCAACTACTAAGTGAGAGCTTTCTAGTGGAGGTTTAACCGGATCAATAGGTTAAGAGAGTAGCAAGATATAAGGGCTTAAAGTGGCTTGATCACATCAGTTTTGCATTTTGAGTTTGACAGTTTCTGTAACTTCGTTTTCATTCTTCTTGTTGCAGATTGAGATCAATCCAATCTGTTTTGTAAGCATTGAGTAATAATAAGAGTTCTTCTCCCCAAAGTGGATGTAGGTTATTCATAACCGAACCACTATACATCCTTGTGCAAGATTACTTTTCATTTCAAGTTCTATCATTTTATGTGTTTTTGATTCTAGAGTGTTTGTGAGATTTTGTGTGTTTATCACAACAATTGGCGCCGTCTGTGGGAACTCCAGACATACAGCAAGCATTCAAGATGAATACTACAAGATTTGATATTGAAAAGCTCTCAGAGAAGTCAGATTTCAACCTATGAAAAATCAAGATGAAGGCAGTCCTAACGCAGCAAGGTTTGATGGATGCTCTTAAACCTCCCCCACTAGTGAAGACTGAAGTCCTTAGAGATCCTCAAGCTGCAGCAGGTGCTGTAAGAGCACAGGTGGATGATCAGGTACTTCAAAAGGCATATTCTACAACAATTCTATGTCTAAGTGATAAAATACTTAGAGAAGTATCAAAGGAGACAACAGCTATTGGGATACGGAACAAATTGGAAGCCTTGTTTTTGGTTAAATCATCTGCCAACAAGATGCATCTGAGGCAAAGGCTTCATGCATTCAAGATGACTGATGAAAGGTCTCTAATGGAATAAGCTGATGAATTCTGCAAGATCACAGATGATCTGGAAAGTGTGGATTTCAAGCTGTCCAGTGAAGACAAGACCATCATGTTGCTGTCAGCATTGCCAAGATCACAGAGGCATTTCAAGGATGTTGTTCTCTATGGAGGGAAGGATGTTGTACTGCTTGAAGATGTACTGAAAGCACTTAGATCAAAAGATCTAGAGGAAGGGGCTGACAGTAAAGAAAAATCTGGAGCAGAAGGACATTTTGCCAAGAATGGAAACCAAAACAAGAAATGGAATAAAGGAGGTAACTCTGATAAAAAGAAGGGTACAACAGGTCAGTCAACTGGAAAGAAGTGTTACTACTGCCATGAACCAGGTCACTTCAAGAAACAATGTGCAAAATGGAAAGCTAACAAGTCCAAAAGGGTTGATGCAACTACTGGAAATCAGAAGAATCAAGTCAATCAGGTTGGTGAATCTCAAAATAATGCTGGTATGGAAGGTATTGAAGCTCTGGCCATCACATCATTAGATGTGTCTGTTGAGTGGGTATTGGATTCAGGGTGTACATTCCATATGACACCTATGAAGCATTGGTTTGAGGAATTCAAGCATCAAGAAGGAGGATCAATATTATTAGGTGATGATCATTCTTGTGAAATAAATGGGGTGGGATCCGATGGACTGCTTATGTTTGATGGAGTTCAGAGACTTCTTAGGAATGTTAGATATGTTCCTAGATTAAGAAGGAACCTCATCTCCCTTGGGATGCTAGATACTCAAGGGTATGATTCAAACCTGAGGAGGGGAGTTCTCACAGTGACTAAGGATGTTAGAATAGTCATGAAGGGAACTAGGAGATCTGACTTGTACTTTTTGGATGAGAGTGTTGTTGTAGGACAGATACACAACACTGATTTGCAGGATGATGCCAAGCTATGACATGGTAGGTTGGGACATGTTAGTGAAAGAGGAATGCAAGAATTGGCTAAACAACAGCTGATCAAGTTCAATGTAAATGATCAGATCAGACAGTGTGAGCATTGCATTCTTGGTAAGTCTAAGAGACTTAAGTTTAGTGAATCAGAACATACAACCAAAGGAAGGATGGATTATGTTCATTCAGATCTCTGGGGTTATTCAAAGACTATAACCAGAGGTGGAGTAAGATACATAATGACCATCATTGATTATTACTCAAGGAAGTTATGGGTATATGTTCTGAAAACCAAGGATGAAGCATTTTCTACATTCAAAGTCTGGTTAACAGAAATAGAAAATAATACTGGGAGTAGTTTGAAGTACTTGAGAACAGACAATGGATTGGAATTTGTGTCTGAAGAGTTTAACTCATACTGCAAGGAAAAGGGGATTAAGAGACACAAAACTGTCCCTGGAACTCCACAACAAAATGGCATTGCAGAAAGGATGAATCAGACACTTTTGCAAAGAATTAGATGCATGTTGAGCAATACAGGCTTAAGTAAGATATTTTGGGGAGACTTAGCTGCAACTGCAGCTTACTTGATCAACTTATGTCCTGCTACAACTTTGAATTTTAAAACTCCAGAAGAAGTCTGGTCAGGTAAGGTTCCAAGCTACTCTCACCTTAGAGTTATAGGCTGTCAAGCTTATCCCCATGTGAAACAGGATAAATTGGAACCTAGAGCACTTAAATGTGTTATGATTGGTTATCCAAAAGGTGTAAAGGGGTATAAACTGTGGTGTTATGAAGAGAATAGACTCTTGGTTAGTAGAGATATTGTTTTCATTGAAGATAAGATGTCTTTGATCAAAGATGATCAGAGAAGAGAGTCTGAGCTTTAGGTGGAGCCTCAAAATATGAACAGATTAGGTGAAAGTGAAGAGAACTTCACTAACAGAGATACATATGAAGTATCAAGAGTTAAAGAACAACCTAATACCTATCAGCTTGCAAGAGACAGACATAAAAGGACTATAGTGCCACCTGCAAGGTATGTGGAAGCTGATATAGTATCATTTGCAAGCTTATGAACCAAGAAACTACACTGAGGCATTGGCAAGTCAAGATAGTAATAAGTGGCTGATAGCCATGGAGGAAGAGCTATTGTCTTTGAATAAGAATGAAACATGGAGAATTGTTGACAAACCAAAATCTCAGAAGCTAGTTGGATGTAAGTGGATTTTCAAAAGAAAACCAGCATCTGCAGTTGAAGGTGGAGTCAGATACAAGATTAGGCTAGTAGCTAGGGGTTTTTCACAGAAGGAAGGAGTGGATTACAATGATATCTTCTCACATGTGGTTAAACATTGTTCAATTAGAGTATTACTAGCACCAGTGGCTCAATATGATCTTGAGCTTCATCAGATGGATGTAACTACTGCATTTCTACATGGTAAGTTGGAAGAAGTATCTACATGAAGATACCAGAGGGTGTTACAGTTGAGAGGGCTGATACAAAGGCCTGTTTACTACTCAAGTCTCTGTATGGACTTAAACAAAGTCTCAGACAGTGGTACTTGAGGTTTGATGAGTATATAATTGCCAATGGATTTCAGAGAAGTCTCTATGACAGTTGTGTATACATTAAGGAAGAAAACAGCTGTTACACATACTTACTACTATATGTGGATGATATCTTGATTGCTTGCAAGAGCTCTCCAGGCATTGAAGTAGTAAAGAAATTACTCAAATTGGAGTTTGAGATGAAGGATCTTGGTGAAGCTAAGATGATGCTAGGTATGAAAATAAGCAGAGGCAAACAACAGTCTTATCTTGTTAAAGTACTCGAAAGGTATAATATGGATCAGTGCAAACCTGTTACAACACCTGTCAAGCAAGGGTTAAGTCTGTTTCTACTTGGTGGAACTAAAACAGACAGAGAAATAGCTGAGATGAGCAGAATTCCATATGCAAGTTCACTAGGCAGTCTTATGTATGCTATTGTTTGCAGTAGGCCTGATCTTGCTTATGTAATGAGCTTGATTAGTAGATTCTTAAGTTGTCCAGGTAAGCAGCATTGGGAGGCAGTCAAATGGGCATTAAGGTATGTCAATGGAACTGAACAACTTGGTTTAAAATTTCAGAAGAGCGAAGCAAAATCAGAAGCTGTCATTGGATATGTTGGTGCTGATTTTGCAGCAAACTTAGATTCTAGGAAGTCTCTTACAGGGTATGTGTTTAATATGTATGGAACATCAGTGAGCTGGAAGGCTAGCCATCAGTCTGTAGTGGCATTATCAACTATAGAAGTTGAATTTATTGCTTTGATAGAAGCAATTAAAGAAGGGGCATGGCTTGTTGGTTTGTTGAAAGAATTGGGAGAGTATCAGGATACTGTAGTGGTGTATTGTGACAATCAAAGTGCAATACACTTAGCTAAACATCAAGGATATCATGAGAGGACCAAACACATTGATGTCAAGCTATACTTTGTGAGAGATATGGTGGATAGTGGATCTGTTGAAGTGAGAAAGATTGATACATCTGTAAATCAAACAGATGGACTTACTAAAGCTTTGCCAGCAATAAAATTTGAGCTGTGCAAGACTTTAGTTGGTATGGTTTCAAACTTACAGGTTGCTGCTCCTTAAAAAGCAGCAAGATGGGGAGGATAGCTCAAGTTTGAGCATGCATACATCTAAGGTAGAGATTAATAACAATAGATGCATGCATGTGATGTTTCACACGTGGATTATGTTCATTGGAGGATGGAGAATGAACATAATGTGTTGCATGCAAGCTGGAAGCAAGTTGTGGCAGTTGAAACAGGCCAACAAACTCAACTGACAAAACTGTCAAATTGAAACAGTGTGAGCATCCGTTTTTAGAGCGGTTGTTGGGCAGTTTGTTGAGCTACTTGGAACTGGCTAGATGGCTACATCTCAACTACTAAGTGAGGGCTTTCTAGTGGAGGTTTAACCGGATCAATAGGTTAAGGGAGTAGCAAGATATAAGGGCTTAAAGTGGCTTGATCACATCAGTTTTGCATTTTGAGTTTGACAGTTTCTGTAGCTTCGTTTTCATTCTTCTTGTTGCAGATTGAGATCAATCCAATCTGTTTTGTAAGCATTGAGTAATAATAAGAGTCCTTCTCCCCAAAGTGGATGTAGGTTATTCATAACCGAACCACTATACATCCTTGTGCAAGATTACATTTCATTTCAAGTTCTATCATTTTATGTGTTTTTGATTCTTGAGTGTTTGTGAGATTTTGTGTGTTTATCACAACAAATATCTTTTACTCCCTCCGTCCCATAATGCTTTTCCAACTTTCCTCATTTGTTTGTTCCACAAAACCTTTCACTCCCCAAAAAGGAAACACCACTTTATCCAACAACATCAAAAATTACTTTAATTTCAAATTTGTCACTCCTTTTTCACACACATATCATTATTTTATTCTTTTAATTACCTAAAAATACTACAATACCATCTAAAGTCAATAAAGTTGGTCAAAAAGTGTAATTTTTCTTAAATAATGTGGAACAATAAACGTGAAAAGTTTTCCGGGACGGGGGGAGTAACTTTTTAATAATTAAAATCACTGATATAATATTTTTTATTAAAATATTATCATTTTATATTTGTCTCACAAAACTCATTTTCTTTGAGATAATCATCAAAGTATTTGTTTTTTAATAAAATTGTGTTACTTGATTAAAGAAAAATATATTAATTCAACTATTTCATAAATAATCAATAAGTAAAATAAAAAATTATAGCATTTTAATTAGTTTTAATAATTTAAAATAATTAATAAAATCATTCAATTTAAAAAGTTTTATTAAAATGAGAAAAGAGAACATAATGACAAATACTTGTGTGAATCGGATTAACATGTGATTCTTATTTTTAACTATTAAGTATTAATATTCTAAATATAATTACTCATTAAATTATTTTAAATCCTGATTTATCAATTATTATTCTCTATAGATATGAATTACTCCCTCCGTCCTAGGAATACATTTGCGCAATGATTTGAAAATCGGATCGGACCGGCCGGTTCAACCGGTTGGATCGGGAACCGGTCCCGGAACCGGTCCGAAAAGCCTAGAAAACCATTTTTGCAATTGAACCGGGTTAAACCGGGTTGAACTGGCCAAACCGGAAAAATCGGTTGAACCGATTTTAGTATTTTTTAAATTTTTTTTAGTTTTAAATTTTTTTAACTTTTATCATATTTAATTTTTATTTTTATTTATTTAAAAACATAATATTGACATTTTGGATTAAATTATGAATTATAATATTGAGTGGGTATATTATAAACTATGTATGAAGTATAAATTATGAACTATAAATATTTTTATTTAATTGTATTTTGATTTTAAATTGTATTTTAAATTTTAAAAAATAATTTTGGTGATTATATATTTTTATAATTGATAAATTTATAAAATATAATTGAAAATATATAAAATTCAAATTTCTGGTTGACCCGCAGGTTGAACCGGTCCGATCGGTTGGACTTCGAGCCTTTGCCTCTTTCGGTTCGTTCTCTGTTTCGATTTTCTAATCACTGCATTTGCGTATTCTCTGGCACGGAGTTTAAAAAAGTAATTTTTTTGTTAGTGTGATGTAAGAATTGGGGTGTCAACGGGCCTGGTCTGGGGCGGGTAGTTTACTATCCGGACCTGACCTGTTCTTAAGATGCCCGACCCGGACCCGCCTCGGACCCGTACGGTTCCTATATTATATACCTCATACCCAGACTCGTACGGGGCGGGTTCGCCCCGCCCCGACCAATTTTTTTTTTAATATTCATCAACCAAAAAAATTTTTATTTAACATTTACTCACATATAAAAAAATATCAATATATTTAAATAAATAAATAAATTATAAGAATATTAAATATAAATATAATTTAATATAATTATATATATAACATATAGATATAAATAATATATAGGTATAAAATATAAAATAATACATATATAAAATTAATAATTATATATTATATACGAGTTCGGTTCGGGTCGGGTCGGGGCAGGGAGGGTCTGAACTAATACTCGGACCTGCCCCGGATAGTAACGGGTTCAGGCTGGGCCGCCCCGTGTCTCTATGGGCCAGGTATAGGCCTCCCCAAAACATTCGGGGCGGGGGCGGATACCCGCGGGCCGGACCTAAATTGATATCCCTAGTTATATAAGAAATAGGAGGTATTTTGGGTAATTGGATAGAATAAAGTATATGATATAGTTAACTGACACCTCTAGCATAGTCGAACTTCAAGCACCACTTTAGCGCAATTTGAAGCAGCTTATGATGTTCTGAATGACAGCTCAACTTCTTTAACGCCACCCGAAGAAGCTCATGATCTTTTGAACGAAAGTAGTAGCAGCTCCACTAGAAAGATGCTAATAATCCTCTACTCTCTCTTGAAATCTGTTACCTTCAAAAGTTAAATCATCAGGTTTCAGAAGTATGATATTTAAAATTGTAAGATAGCTATACAAATTAACAAAAGTACGTGTGAGGTGTAATATCATCAACCATATACAAATTAACAAAAATACGGGTTAACACTACGTGTGAGGTGTAATATCATCAACCACGCATAACAAAATTGAGTTTGTCGTCATGTGTGTGTGATGCATGCACTACAATAATAATATAGTAAAATGAAAATGTTGACCAGATTATGCGTATGTGGTGGTTGAGGGATGTTGGTGTTGTGGTCACAAGTTTTGTGTACATTTTGAAAGATTTGAAAAAAAAAAAAAGGTCATTTTAATTAATCAAAATTTAAATAATATTTTTAAAGATAAATTTTGCTTGATACCATTTTACACATTTTAAATTAATTATCACTTTCGCTATAAAATTTTATCACTTTAGTCGTTATCATTTTTAATTTGTACTATAAATTATTTATAAAATAGTATTATCACTTTTTATTACTTGAATATTATTTTTTGTTATAAAATTATTACTTTATATCTGTTTTACATAACGTTTTACGTGAAATAATCTTACATAAGTATTTGCATATTTGTAAATAATCGTCTTTTTAGAGTGCTAAACTTACTCAAGCAATAACTTTACCACTCTACATATTAATATATTATTTAAATAAACTACCATCTACAAACCTTTTCCAAGAGAATAGGTCTTGCATAAGACCGTTATAAGATTATTTTTACTTTTTAAAATAGTTATCACTTTTCACTAATATATTATTTTTTTTATAAACATTATTCACACCTTCAATCTAACCCCTCCCCTCTGAATATCAACACTCTCACCAAAAGTTATACTACTAGTATTTTGCTTTTTAATTAAAAAATGGTCAAATATTTTTCTATTAAAATATATATTTTAAGAATTATACAGAAAATTAAGAACGTTTCTAATATTTCTTTCAATAAATTATTAATAAGCTTTTATATTCAATTTTTTATGTTGATGTCAACTGATAAAACTTCATGTTAATGTCAATTGATAAAAAAAAAAGATTCAAGTTTAGATTGATTTATAACAAATTTTATAATTTTTTTATTTTGATTTTTTGGATTATAATATTTTAGTTATAATATTTATTTTTATTTTTTAAATTTTTATATGACTGAATACATAAATAAATGAAAGAGTTTCGCAATTTAAAATATAGCACTAATTTAAAATATTTTTATATAATGTAGTAGTTAATTAATTATCTATGCAATAAATTTAGAGAATTATAATTTAATTAAATAAAATATCATCGCTTGCTGTTTTTAAAAGAGATTGAAGATTAGTGATATGAACATGATCACTTCACAATAATAGCCCATGATCGATCCCAAATTGATAAAGTTATCCATGACTTGAATTTAATGACAATCATTTTTTTACTATTCATATTGGTTACTTTTGATAATTTCCTCAAATTAAAATGTACTAATACATAATGTTGGGACGAAAATAATACGCTCAAAAATTTATAACTTTTTTTTTTTTTACTAAAAGGTTATACCAACCATAAAGGAAAAGCAACAACCATCAACTAATCATTTTAACTACATGAATAATTTATAGGACTGAACCATTAACAATATACTGCTCCTTTAGTCTCAATTTTTTTTTAATATTTTTAAAATAATAAAACAGTCAAAATAACTAATTTACCTTTGATTTTATATAAAGAATATAATTTCCAGTGAACGCAGCTAAGAGATATTAAATTTGATTTATTGTAATTTTTAAAGAACTTATTTTATATTTTACTTAAAAAAATATAAGAATTAAAGAATGGACTATTAGTTACTGATAAAGATGAAAGTATATTTAGGTGCACAATTTTTTCAGAATCATATGCAACACTAATACAACAAATATTTTTATATTAAAATATTATATCTCTTAAATTATTATATTTTAAAATATTTAATATTCCGACCAAAAACTTTATTTCTTAAAAGGATTTAATCCTTTACCTCTAAATGGGAAATTCGAGAAAAAATTACTATTTATTAATTTTCGTGCAAAAAATCAAATGTAAATAAAAGGAATACATTTTTTTTAATGAAAGGAAAAGAAAATATTAATATTCCTAAAATTCTAGAATATCACATAATTTGTTATCACTTCAAATTAAAATTTGAGATAAAAAGTAAACGAACAACTAAACTTATTTGTTGCATATAAAAAATATCAATCCATAAAATCTAGTTATGAAAATAAACAACGTAAAATCAAATAATGAACTATAATCTCTGTGGCCTCAACTATAACAAAATAATAACATTTGACCTATTAAAATGACACCTCATTTATTAACCAAAATAAAAGCTAAACAAAATATAAATCTACCTCGCTGACAATAAAAAAATCAAACCCCGTGCATGGCTGCTTTTCTCCATGGAGCCGAAGCTCTCGTAGGAGAATCCAAAAATCATCTCATCACCCAATTCATCATATTATATTTCCCTTCTTTAAAATAAATTCACACAAAAGATGAATTAATATATGCTCTCTCCTCATATTTTAATTTTTACATATTTTTAATTTGACATCTCTGTAATCAGTGGCGGACCTATGTAGGAGGTAGGGGGAGCACTGGGCCCCCTGAACTTTCGTAACTAATAATTATACATATAGAAATTATTAAAAAGTTCTTTGGTGGCCTATTGGTGAGATAAATCATTTTATCGAGATCTCGTGTTCGAATCACTATCAGAACGACTTTTTTTATTTATTTTTCCCCCTCTTCTCTCTCTTTTATTTTAACTGATATATTTATTTTCTCCTTTCCCCTATTTTATCTCTTGTATTTTAATTGATATATTAAATAACATATTCATTTAATAATTTTAAGTTCAAAATATAAGTTTTACCAAACACAACTTAAAATACTAAAATACTTTTAGAAAAATATTAATAAAAATTGATAAATAAAATAATTCTTCATAAAAATCGTAAAACAAAAAACACGAACCATTGTATGAGAAAAATTGGGCCCCCTCGACGAAAATTCTGCGTCCGCCACTATCTGTAATAATAAATTTTGTATTTATAATAAAATAAATATAAATTGCATACAAAGATAATTTCAAGTAGATTTAATTTGGAGAATATGTAAGCAGGTTACAATCTCAATCAATCCTCGAATTTTTCTCTCGAACCAATTTGGTTTGACTTTACTTTGACTTTGACTTGACTTATGTGTTGACTTGACTTGTGTGTATGTTGACTATGTTGACAGCATGTGTGTTGAGCTGGATATTCAAACGAAGCTTGTCCAAGCTCGGGTGTGTAGCCTTGAACGTTGACCCAGAGGCGTTAAACCTTTGTTCGGATTAAACGTTGACTGAGAGCTTTCCACGAAGAACACTTGGTCTGGGAGACTTGGAGCCTTGATCCCGGATTAGTAGTTGTTCTTGACTTGAAGCTTGAAGATGCTTTGAGGCTTGAAGACTTAAAGTTTTGTTTGAAGATCTTGAGCTTGAAGCTTAAGAGGCTTGAAGACTCGAAGTTTTGTTGAAGATTTTAGCTTGAAGCTTGACTTGAAGTTTGAAGATGCTTTGAAGATCTTGAGTTTGAAGCTTTGAAGACTTGAAGATTTCTTGAAGATCCTCGCTTGAAGGTCTTGAGCTTGCTCTTTCTTTGAAACTTGAAGACCTCTTGAAGGTCTTGAACTTGTTCTTTCCTTGGAGCTTGAAGATCTCAAAGACTTAAAGGCGTGTTCTTCTCTTGAAGCTTTGAAGGCTTGATGACTCGAAGATCGCTTGAAGCTTTAGAGGCTTGAAGACTTGAAGATTTGAATATCTTCAAAGATCGCTTGAAGCTTTGAAGACTCGAAGGCCGCTTGAAGACTTGAAGATCTTCGAAGATCTCTTGAAGACTTGTAGACCGCTTGAATACTTGAAGGACGCTTGAAGACTCAAAGATTGCTTGAAGTTTTAGAGGTTTGAAGCTTTAAAGACTCGAAGACCGCTTGAAGAGTTGAAGATCTTCGAAGATCGCTTGAATACTTGAAGGCCGTTTGAAGACTTGAAGATCCTCGAACGTTCTTCGCTTGGAGCTTCGAAGACTTGAAGATCGCTTGAAGGCTTGAAGATCTTCAATCGTTCTTCGCTTGAAGCTTCAAAGACTTGAAGATTTATAGGTGAGAAAGGAGGTCCAGACCACCTTTGGGCCTCACTTAACGGGCTTGAGCTCCAACTTGACTGGCCCATCATCGGGCCTATTTGACTTGGGCATGATGTAATTTATATGGGCTTGTTTGACTTGGATCAGACCTCATTTGACTTGAGCTTAGTTGACTTGGATCAGACCTCATTTAATTTAAGTCTATTTAATTTATTAGGCTCAAATTAATTATCAATTATTTATTAATTTACTTTAGGAATTAATTTATTTAAATTCCAAAAATAAATTAAAATTGATATTTAATCAATAAAATTTACGAGTCGCCATTTAATTGGACCGTAAATTTTAATTGCTTACAGTCTCATTTCAATTTTTACACTTTTGTTTTTGGTAGCTGAGATCCACATAAATTAATTATTTATCGTTTCATAGCCCATACATCACACTATTACAGCTACTGATCACTCTATATTAAAATATTATTTCTCTCACATCATTCTCCATTAAAATACTATATTCCTCGGTCTTTATATTTTTGTTATTTTGAAATGTAATAATTTAATTCTTTTATTCATTTAATTTATTTGGCATTAAATATTACTCCCTCCATTGCACAAAATCCTTAACACTTCACATTTATTTGTCCCACAATACACTTCATACTCCAAAAAAGGAAAAAAAATTTTATTCAACAAACTCAAAAGTTACTTTAATTTTTAAATTTGTCATTCCTTTTTAACACACATACCGTTTTTTATATTTTTTTATTACCTAAAATACTATAATACACTCTAAAGTCAATAAAGTTAGTCAAAAAATGCAACTTCTTAAACAACGTGAAACAGTAAATGTGAAGCGTATTGTGGGATGGAGGAGTATAAAATACAAAAGGTGGTAGTAGTGTTATGAACTATCTCATAAATATTTAATAATATAAATAAATAGTGATAATATTTTTAATAGAAAATAAACTAATTACGATAGTATATTTCATGAATAATATACAAAATGAATAAAACATGATAATATTTCTAATAAAAAGTAATTCTTAATCAAAGAAAAGTGACATCCCTCTAATTGAATTACTTCACGAATAATTCACTCGAATAATAAAAAGCGATAACATTTTTTTTAAATAAAAAGTGATAATCTCTTCATCCCGTTGATACATATGAGTTTGTTTTTTGCACGTATATTAAGAGATATGCTATTCTTATATTTGGTAAAGTGAAGGACATAATATTTTAATGTAAATTGAGTAGGTGTATTAATATGATTAATGTGATGTGTGAGCAATGGAGTGAGGACTAATTAATTTGTGTGTATTCCTTTTACTAAAAAATGAAATGCACATTTTATATTGGAATGACCAAAACACGTACATTTCAATAAGACGAAGAGTGTACATGACGTTATAATCATTTAATTAGATTATTTCATAAATAATTCGTAAAATAAATGGAGTAATATTTTTCATATAAAGTGATACCAAATAAAGGTAAAATCATAAAAGAACGGTTGAATTATTTAATAAATAAATACTAATTACTCCCCTAGTCCCGTTGAAAGATACGCATTTGTTTTTTGTACGTAGATTAAAAAATATTTTAGTGTGTAATGAAGTGAAAGAAATAATATATTAATGTAAAGTGAATAGATGTATTAGTGTGAGGTGTGAGTCGAAGGTGAGAGAAGTGTGGATCCCTTATAAAAAAAGGGAAATGCATAATTTATATGGGAAAGACGAAACTAACAAAATGGAGGGAGTAATAATTTTTTTAATTCAACTATTAACTTATTAACATGTTTAAGTTAATACATAAGTTGATGTTTGATTTGGGATTATGTGGGATTTGAAAATCATGAATAGTGTGTTATATGTTTGTTTTGAGTTTTGAGTTGGGTAGGTTTTAACTTTATGTCAAATTAATGTGTTAATTTATTTAAAAAGTTAAATGAGAGATGAGAGATAAAAAGAGAAAGTGTATTAATTAAAGAGAGAGAATGTAGTAGAGATATATAGGGGAGATTTTTAAAATTTAAATGTGGATTTTGAAAAAACAAAAATGATTTAAAATCCGAAAACGAACGTAACCTAATTAAAAGCTCAAAATAATTTAACACTACCCACTAAAAAAATCATTTTATATCGATATTGATAAGTAATTCAATCAGTACTAATTCGTGAGTAAATGGTTGTTGCTAATTCATCAATAACACCCTGCGACGGGTCAGTCCGAGACACCTCCCTACCACCTCACAAAATTTGCACGTGTTTAATTCTGATTTTTTTTTTTTTTTTTTAAATATGACTCGCCCCTGAACTTTATTAAATAGAGCTACTCGCTCGGACAAAATTTTCAAATTTCTTTTTGTTCGCCTTTTCCTTCTCTTTTTGGTTTTTTTCTTTTTCTTTTTTTATTTTTAATTGCATTTCTAGAAAATTACTTTTAATTGCATTCCTCCGAATCTCTTTTAAGTAATAGTTTTAGAGAGTGAATGATTTTATTATATATATATATATATATATATATATATTTCTCAATAGAAAAGAACCTGTACAGATCAAGTATTAATGAAAATGTACAATTACAAATTTCGATCAATTTCAATTTATTAAGAAAGAATTGTTTTTTTCCTTCAAGAAAGAATTGTTTTCTAGGGTGCTAATAATAATAATAATGAAAGTGTCTACTTATTTTTGGGTGTAATAAATGCATGGAAGCTTTAAAATCTAAAAAGTAGAGTACTAACGAATCCTATATAACACATACCACCCCTGTTCGCCAGTCTGCAGGAAGCCCCACATAATATATTTTTGTCTTGTGTTACAAGTAAATTTTCTTGTGTTAATGGCCAATGCCCTTCAATTTTTTTAAATTTTCTTATTTGCCCAAATTTTAATGGGTAGCGTAAAAATGCCCGAAATGACACAAATAACCTTAACTTAATTGTAATACTATTTAAATTTTTTAAAAAAATCACAATCGAATCCGTTAGTATTTTATTTAAATTACGATATATGATTTTAATACCTATATAAATGGAGCTAGTAAAAACTCGTACAACAACTCATACAAGACACCCTCACTAAACGTAATATTTTAATACATAAAATTTTCATACCCCCTCTTGGCATATACTCCTACTTTGAGGGGTATATATATATATATATATATATATATATATATATATATATATATATATATATATATATATATATATATATATATATATATATATTTCGTCCTCTTAATAATTGTTCATTTTATCATTTTGGTTCGTTCCAATACAAAGTGTCCATTTCTTTTTTTGATTGATGTGACAACACACATTAATACCAATATACTCAATCCACTACACATGAGACCCACACTCAACACAAATATAATAACTACACACTCTATATTAAAATATTATTTCTCTCACCTCATTACACTTTAAAATATTACACTCCTTAATCCGCGTACAAAAAACAAACGGACACTTATCATGTGGACGGATGAAGTATATATTATAGATGTATTAAGTTTATCATTTTTTTTAAATAAAATATATAGGACATGAAGAATATATATTATTAAGTCCCATGGGTTTGATCTTGTAGAATTTGACCATTAAACTAAGGGTACGAAATCAATTAGAACGAAAGAAGAAAAAAAAAACAGAAAATAGAATTTCATTTTTTTTAATAATTTAAGAAAGTCTACCCATCCATTTTAAATTAGGGCTCGATATGGCTTAAAAACTCGACTCATTTTGATTAAGAAGTCGGGTCGAGCTCGACTTGATCCTATTAGCTAGTGCGGTTCGCGTGCATTTTTCTTTAACTATTAATTATATTTTTAATATATATATATATATATATATATATATATATATATATATATATATATATATATATATATATATACTGCACTTTTGTTATCGGCATTATTAATTTATTGACTTTTTAGGATAAATATAATTTCTTTAACTAATCAAATAAAGCGGAAATTTAGCACTTCGTATCTCATTTTGTATCTGAATTTTAATCTCTACTAAAATTTAAAATGTTTATTAGTTTCATTGAAATGTGGTGTTTGCTCCTGTACCTTAATTATAACATTTTAATATGGAAAGACGTGAGAAAAATAATATTTTAATATAAAATAGTTATGTGTAACAAGGTAATGTACGAGCCCATGAAAAGAGATGTAATTAATTTGTGTGAATCCCTTAAAAAAACACACATTTTATATTGGAACTGATCAAAATATTAAAATGCAACTAGACATATGTGATATAATTATTAGGTAATAATTTCTTTTTATTTTAAATTGGATAAAAATGTAGTACTAGTATTAATTTATAGAAATAGGAGCATGTAAGAATTCAATGTATGAATGTGGTGTTCACCATTCTCCTTGTAGCTATGGTTACCTTAAAAGGCTTAAATAACCAAAACACAACTTTTATTCTTCCATTTTCTAAGAGCAAATGAAGAAAAAAATAGAGTCATGCATTAAATGAGTTGTGACGAATGATAATTTTGAATATTCTCTCTTTTATCTCCTCTCCCTATCAGTGGCGGATACAGGGGTAAACCCCCCCAACCCCCCTACCCCACCCTAATTTCTTTTAATTTTTTTATATATATTTATATGTATAAATAGTTATATATTAATTAATTTGTACCCAAATTATTTAATTAATACAAATTTATACACAATTTATCATAATTTTTAATAAATTTATATTATAAATTTATAATAATAATGTCTTACATTGCTTTTTACAAATAAAAAGTAGATGGTGTCAACAATAATTATAATTTTAGAGTGTTATTTAATTATTATACGATTTTGAATATCAAATACTCCCTCTATCCCTCTAATTACTTCACACTTTTCTTTTGATTCGCCTCTGCACAAATATACTCCCTTCATCCGCTTCTAAGGTAATCATTTTATTATTTTTTGCGTCCGCTTCAAATATATTAATTTCCTCTATTTAGTAAAAAATTACATAATATGTCTCACCACTTCCCTCTAATACAACTACTCACTTTACATATAATAATAATACTCCTTAATCAACGTGCAAAAAACAAATGAATACCTTAGAACTGGACGGAGGGAGTACTTTTCTAAAAATGGTAGAAATACATCTCAATAATATTCATTTTTTACACATATTTCAATAACTTTATACATATTTTCATTAAATTATCTAAAATACTCATTTTTTACATACATTTAAGCAACTTTAAATATAAAAATTAATTTTTCTTAATCTATACATACAAAAAACACGTGTTACTTACGGAGTGTTACTTATAAAGGGAGTAATATTTTTATAATTACATGTTGTACCACCGAAAAAAAATTTCTGGATCCGTCACTGCTCCCTATTTATGCTAAGTCATAAATAAAGCCTAGTTATATTTTGTGATGCCAAGTTATAAACAAACGTCTAGTTATATTTTGTGGAATTAATTTTGGTTACTTATTATTAATTCTTTTCTTTTTCATTACACTAATCATTTTTATTTTATTAATAACACATGCAAAAAAAAAATTTCTTCATTAATTATTTCTGCGGTTTTAATTAAATAATACATCACTTTAAAATTAGATAACTTCTTTCTAAATTCTTAAAATTACATGTAAAATAAATCACTGAAAAGTATTAAATATAATAAGATAAGACAAATAAAACTTAAAAAATACTAATATAAAAATAAATATAACACGTGCATCATATACAACCAACACACATAGTAGGCATCATAAATAAGAAATGATACCTAAACTACAGAAAATTTTGAATTTATCAACTAATTTAAGAAAACACTCACTTCACTTTAATTTGATAACCGTTCAATCCTTTGAGTATTTGGTTTCAAGTAATCAGTAATTAAGATGAATGTCATCACATACAGTCACAATTTCGTATGTACTCCCTCCTCATATCTTATTAAATACTCCTAAAATCATATAGGAAATGACCATTTAGCCCCTCATATTATCTATATTCTTTAATGGAAAAAGGGTCATTTAAACTCGTTAAATTATTTCATGCGATCAACTAAACCCCCTAAATATATTTCTTCTCATTGAATAAGGAAATAATCTATAGAATAGGAATTAGGCAAAGTAAATAGTATTTAAATCTAATACAATTGAAAAAAAAAAGTAATATACGGAGAGAGAGGGAGAGCAAAAAGGTGAGTGGGGAGGTGGAGAGACAGGTGTCAAATCAAGGGTATGCACCTACTTACAAACAAATAAGGAAAAATTCAGATTTAGTCTCATAAAAATTGCTCAACGCTAAAAAAGTTCAAAAACTGACAGATTTAGTTTTGTATGAATTTTTCATCAAAATCTGTTAATAGTTAACGAAATATTCTTAACCATTAGCAAGACCAAAAAGGTAACTTGCATATTCGATTCCATAATTTGCAAAAATAATCTCTAAATCCTGGTAGTTTAATTAATGTACGGAAGCATGTTTGGATTGATATGGTCATAATGGACTATATCTATTTTGAAAGACAAAAAATAATATAAATCTGGTAATTTATGTTAATATAAGTTGATTTAGGGATGAAACGTTTCGAAAATTATGGTTATAATTTTTTTATGGGACCAAAACCGCAAGCTATGAGACCAGTGCATTTCTACGGGACTAAAATTGAATGGAAAGAATTCTTATGAGACCAAATGTGACATTTTCCCCAAACAAATACTACTTCATTAAGGTGATACATCATATACTATGTACCTATGCATATAAATGGCAATGATTTAAATTAGACATATATTTTATACTTTAGAGCATCCACATCGATGGTATATTTTTTAGTTTAAACTGACTTTTCAATTAAACTATCTAATGTGATTGCGAGTTTAAACTCAATTACCTTCTGACAGTTCAAACCAATGAATCGAGTTTATTTACAAAATGAGAGAATCAAAATTTTCTTCAACTCACGTGCTTGAAGGACATCACACAACTTCCAATAGGGAGTGCACTGCACGCATAGAAAAAGACAGTGGAGATGCAGATAGTGGAGGGCCTATTAACAAAATTGATTTATTATCAATTATCAATTTAACCTGTAGATTTTTTTAAAAAATTGTTTTCCAAAAATAATTTTTATAAAGATACAATAACATTTCCTTTAAAATTGTATTTATGTTTGAATATTCTATTATTCTATTTAACGTATTCTTATAATTTTTCTAGAATTTTTATAAACTTATATATACTAAATTTATTTCAATAAAATTAAATTTTCAAGAAGTAATTTTATGTTTAATATCTTAATATGTATTGTATACCTATTTTTAATGAAATAAAATAACTAATTGAGTTATTATCATACAATTTTAAAGATATTTGTTTATGTATTATTATTTTCTCCATCTTATTTTTTAGCCTTAAAAGCTTTTTCCTATAGTACTAATTATTAATATGTATTAATATTTTTTTATCGTTACATTAATATTATTATTTAAATTTACATAATGGAAAGTATTTTTCCAAACACAGATGACATTTAATCTTTGTCAAAAAAAAAAAGCTTATATAGCCGTTGAGCCAACGGTAATTTTTAGGAAAAAATTCTATAAATATGAGGTAAAAAATTTATTTTAAATACATACAACAACATTCTATTTCTTCCATCACAAAAAATTTCTACTCTATCATTTTTCTTACTATTCTTCTTGATTTATTGTCCTCTCACATGGATAAAAATAATAGTGGATTTTTTAGAAATTTTTTGGATTCTCAAAATATATCCGACGAACCATTTTCTTCTCCAAGTTCACAAGTTCTACATAATTTTCAAAATTTCATATTCAATCAATCCACTCAATTTCCATCATTCACTCCAGAAACACAATTTTATAACAATCCAACTCAAGTAGAGATAGAAGAGCATGATGAAGGCGGTGCTAATAGTAAAAAAAAATCGCGGTGGAGCAAAGAAGAAGATAAACTAGTCGCTTATTCTTTTATCACTATCAGTGATGACCCAAAAATGATAACAAAAAGGGAGTGTGCATTTTGGGAGTGGGTTACAGCCTACTACAAAGATAATCGTCCCGCAAGCTTAATCAAAAGAAATACAAGTGTGATGAAATCACACTGGTATACAACAATTAATCGAAAGATGAATAAATTCAATGCTTGCTACAACAGTGTATGTGAGGTATATAGAAGTGGTCATAGTGATGCAAATATATTATCCATGGCTTATGCTAAATATGTAGAGGAAAATATTGGTGTTGCATTTAATCTCGAGCATGTCTGGAAAATAGTGAAGGATCGTCCAATGTATTGTCCACAAAATAGTGATTACCGTGGGACATCAAAGAAAGCGAGGACGTCGGAGTCGAATGCAAGCAATACTTCATTGGATAGAAATTTTAACCTGAATATTGATCTAAATGATGATGAACCTTGTCCAATTGGACAAAAGGCAGCAAAGCGAAAAGTTAAAGGAAAAGGAAAAGCTAAATCAGGTGAAAACTTAGAAATATTTGATGATATGTCCATGAAATTCTCAAATGTGCTCGAGAGGTTTTCAGAATATACAGATTTGAAGAAAAAGAAATTGAGTTAAAGGAGCGCGACATCATGATGAAAGAGTGGGAAACTATGAATGCAGATACAAAAAAATATCTAGAGATCGTCTCATCTTACACGAGCAACTCTGTAAGAAGATCATGGAAAATTGGAACTCTCAAAATAAGTAGGAATATTGTTGTATTTGTTTATTATTTATTTGTAGAATGTTCTTAATATTTTTTTCTTAATGTTTGTAGTTTTCACTAGTTTATTGTAATCTTCTATTTTATAATATTATTTGTTTGCATTAATAAATTAATATTTTATTATATAAGTTTTTGTATTTTTTTCATAGTTGACCGTTAAAAATTATCCGTTAGAATATAGTCGTCGTAAAACTAGCCGTTGCAATATAGCCATTGTAAAACTTGCCGTTGGAATATAGCCGTTGTAAAACTAGTCGTTGCAATATAGTCGTTGCAAGGTGAATTTGCTATATATATGTGCTTCATCAATGAAATTATTACATTCTCAAATATTTTGTTCTACTCACACAAAGCTTTTTCACCCTAAAATGTCTCAATACTCAAACAATAACAGC
Source organism: Pogostemon cablin (assembly GCA_023678885.1). Lineage (NCBI taxonomy): Eukaryota > Viridiplantae > Streptophyta > Magnoliopsida > Lamiales > Lamiaceae > Pogostemon > Pogostemon cablin. The sequence goes on along the minus strand of CM042964.1, from coordinate 28,267,027 downwards.
TCTGCCTCATCCAGTGATCAAGAATATGAAGTCAAAAATTACGAGAGTCCAAATTCGCTAAGCGAAGAATTCATGTTAATATTAGTCAATCAAGGGCGACAACTTCTAGAAGAATATAAACGGCAATTCGAGATACCACAATGAAGAAGGTTCATAGAACGAAATCGAGAATCCAGACATAAAAGACTTGTGCATGATTATTTTTGCACAAGTCCTGTGTATCCGGATAACTTATTTAGAAGGTGATTTCGAATGCGGAGAGAGTTTTTTATTCATATAGTAGAAATACTCGAGAGTCAGTCTTCTTATTTTCAACAGAGAGTCGATGTTGCAAAGAGACAAAGTTTGTCACCACTACAGAAATGTACAACAGCTATTCGCCAATTAACTTATGGAGTCTGCGCCGACCATCTTGATGAGTATCTTTGAATGGGAGAATCAACCACAATGAAATGTCTTTTCTAATTCTGCGAAAACATGGTTGAAATATTTGGTTGTCAGTACTTGAGAAGACTGACGTATAATGACATTCAACGTCTTTATCAAATACACGAGGAGAAACATGGGTTCCCTGGTATGTTGGGCAGTCTTGATTATATGCATTGAGAGTGGAAGAATTGTCCTGTAGCATGGAAAGACCAATTTACAAGAGGTCATGGCTCATCTATGATTATGCTCGAAGCAGTCGCGTATTAAGATTTATGGATATGGCATGCATTTTAGGAGTTGCAGGTTCGCACAATGGTATTAAGTATTTTATGAATCTCCTCTGTTTAATAATGTTTTGCAAGAAAATGCTCCCACTGTTGAATACACCGTGAATGAAACGCAATATACACAAGGATATTATTTAACTGATGGAATCTATCCAGAGTGGGCAACTTTTGTTAAAGCATTTCCGTGTCAACAAGATCCAAAATGACGACTGTTCAAGGAAAAATAAGAAACTGCAATGAAAAATATCGAAAGAGCATTTGGGATACTCCAAGCTCGATGGGCAATCGTGCGAGGACCAGCTCGTTTTTAGTATAGAAAGAGATTGAAACTTATAATGTTAACTTGCAATATTTTACACAACATGATTGTCCAAGATGAATGAGATATGGTCACAAATTGGTCAAATGACAAAGGTGATGATCCTGCACAACCTATTCAAGGCTCGAATCGAGAGTTCCAAGAATATCTTCGAAGAAATTCTAAGCTGGGTGATAACCATGCTCATCACCAACTTCGTGCTGATTTAGTTTAACATATTTGGCAACGCTTTGGTAACAATTAATAATTTTTTATTTTCTCGTATTATGCATAGTCCTAATTATTGTACTCATTTATTTTTCGTATTATGCATTGTCTTTTTAATAGGTATTATGCATTGTCTTAATTATTGTACTCATGTATTTTTTCGTATTATTCATTGTCTTGATTATTGTACTAATTTATTTTCAATGTTTGAACACATTTTATATAAATTACTATATATATTTATTTATTTATGTTAAGTTTATATAATATAAATATACAATTTTATTTAAAATAAATTAAATTAAGAATAATCATAAATTATTGTTTAGAGTATTTAACATTTATGTAATATATTAAATAAATATATAAGAGTATTATATTTAGCTATATTATGTAGTAAAAAAAGTGAAACAATAGATCCCATGAATAGTTAATTTAAATTGAAAAATGAATGTGGGTGTTAGTTGAGTTTAATGGAATGTGTAAAAGTGAATTGAGTGGAATATTTGAGTTTAAATTGAGGAACAAATACGGGTCCCTTATAACCAACCTGCCACTTCCACTCCAACTGTGCAGGCTAGAAATACCTTAAAATAACCAACCATAATTTTTACTCTTAGCAAATGAAAAATAAATACAGGGTAATGCATTAAATGGAGATGGGACAAATGATAATCATGAATATTCTCTTTTTATCTCCTCTACCCTACGTTATGTATGCTGGAGTAATAAACAAACCTTAGTTATATTTTGGGGGCCCATGCTACAGTACTCTCTGAAAAAAATTCATTTACAAAAATGCCCGGTTCATTTCAAAAAATGAAAAAATGCCCATTTTTGAGACAATTTGACCAAACTACCCCTTGAAAGTGAATAGAGTCTTCGTTGACAGACTTTGAGTTAGTTTGACCCGATATTTGCTCCCCTTTACTCGGCCATTTCGGATATTTAAAATTTACATTTTATTTAAAATCTTTTTTACTCCCTCTCTCTTCTGCCTCTTTCTTCTACTCAGTCCCCAAATTCGCAGTGACACAATTTTTCAATTATTTTTTAAATTTCCAGCGATAAATTGGTTGTAAATTTAGATCCCAGAAAGATGGAGCAAACGGTGAGTTTTCGTTCTGATACTGCCGCGTTTTGATGTATAATACAGAGTTTTGAATATATATATATACTGCCGTAAAATTTTTTTGTTATGGTGAATTAGTAAGCATGCGTTGTTTATAATTTTAGTGTTAGGATTTAGGGTTGTAATGATTTTGTATCTCTGTATTAGTCGGAAATTGAAATGATATTCTGTTAAAATTGAACGCGCATTGTGAAAAATTAGAAAGAGCGAGTGGTAAAATTTTGAGATATTAGGGTTTTTGGACTAAGTTCATGTAAGACCGACTGCTATTACAAGACCAAGTGGTCCTGCAATTTCATAAACCTCAGCAGTGAAACTCAAACACTGAGTGGTCTTGAATTCAAAGACCGAGTGGTCTTGAAGTCAAAGACCGAGTGGAATTAAAGTCAAAGACCGAGAATAATTCAATAATAAAGACTGGAAAGGAAGTGAGATACCTCATTTAATATATTAAATTAAAGACCGAGTGAATAGAATTTGAAAGAACGAGTTGATTTGTATTAAAAAATAATGATTTGTATTTGAAAAGAACAGACTGAGTAAAATCAATAATAATTGGGTACACTTTAATTAAATAATGCATAACATTACTAATAGAAGAACTCGGTGTCTCAGTTAATATTTTCAACAGATTGTATTAATCATTTTTTATCTAATTGAATGAAAATGAAATAATGGATAACACTACTAATACAAGACACACCCAAATTATTTTATAAACAATATTCAATTTCATCATAATTTTATATATTTCATAATTTTATATATAACACTATTAACGGATTCATTTGTTTTTTTATACAAAGTAAAATATATTTATTAATAAAAATTAAATAATCCATCAAAATAAGGACTAATTTCAGTAATAATCAAAATGCAGTAAATATTTATAATATTAAAATTGTATAAACTAATTCATAAAATAAATGTAATCACTATTTATTGATAATATTGACTGTAAATAACAATCATGACTAATCTTAGTATTAAACTTATAATTATTTATAAACTTTGTATTCATATTGATACGAATTTATGTGTATGGTTAAGATATTAATGTTATAAAAATTTATGCGTTGTCATATTTTTTTGAAATGCTGAGTGTAACAATATTACATTATAGTCGTTTTTATCATTAAAAGACTTGCTGTTATGTATCAACGTTATTTGTTTGGTTTTATAAAATTCAAAATATTTTAGTTATATGATAAAATTATGTGCTTTGATGATTAAAACAGTGGGAGTGGAAACGAAAAAGCATGCAAGGGAAAAAATATGGTATTAGAAATTACTGCAAACCGGCGCTCATATTGGATATGATATCCATTGTACTGGATAACAGTGGGTCGGAGGCAATACAGTCCTTTAGAGATTCATGCTTTGGACAATTTTTGGATTTAGATCGAGGATACGGGACACATATGAGATTGCATAGCTTGATGAGTCAAGAGGTTAAGTTTACCAAAGGTTCTAAGTACAGGCGATGGTTTATGTGTCTGATACCTTACTCGAGTTTACAGCGGTGGACTTTATTAGAGTGATGGGTCTGGGATTTGATGACAGAGGGCGTTTTGATCCTAATGGAAACTTTAGAATATGCGGTAATAGTGTGTATGCAAGGAAGTTGGTACAGGAAGGAAGACCAGCGAGTCCTAAGATAAATGTGGCTGCTTTGACTTCTTTATTTGGGTCAAGCAAATTTGAAGGAGAGGATGCAGTGAAAGTAGAAAAAATTCTTCTGGTTTACTACTTTCTCCTCGGACAGGATACACGTAAGGTAAGCGTAGAGGATTGGATGTGGAGTTTAGTAGAGGATACAGATGCTTGGGATGGATTCCCTTGGGGCCGGTATACATATCTACATCTCATTCACTATATGGATAAAGTATTGATTTATTTACCTGCTCGCGCAATCCTGATAACTATAGGTATCACTTTTATGGCTGTACGTACGCCCTAATGGTAAATCTCTTATACACTCACCGAATTGTCGTTAAATTTTCTCCACAAACCTTGCAACACTTAATAAATAATTTTTTATATATTTGTTTATGATATAGGTTTGGGCTTACGAACGGATCCCATCATTTGCCGAACCATTTATAATGGGGCTGCCTTCTGTTAAAAATAGGAGGCACCTCTGCCAACGTTGGACGTTTAAGGCGAAGCCAGTCCGAGTTGATAACGGTGTTTTTTTCCAATCAGTAAGTGTGGTTTTTTTGTTAAATTTTATCAGAATTTAACGGAATGTAATACGTTATCGTGTTGACTTTGTTGTTCGATTTGCAGAATCTGTCGATTCAAGATATGTTTGTTCTACTACCGACAGAGTACTCAACACGGTACTGGAGAGGTCATGAGTTGAACTCGGATGCTGGTTTGAGGGTGCTATTTGCAAAGGCCGAGGACCGCACATTACGGAAAACGGGCAGGAAAAAGGGCGCAACCATTCCTATCATAGTTCAGACAGAGGAAGACACTGCACCCGTGGACACTGCTAAAGTACGTACAGTGCCGGTGTTGTTTGATGCCACTTCCCAGCCATCGGAATATGTTTCGAGAGCACTGGACGACACAGCTATGCAAGGCCAAACAATAGTTCCAGGTGTTGTTGATTCTGATTTCGTGGGTGGTGGGTCATTTTGGTCCACCGGTGGGCCATTTTCCCCGGGTACATCAGTTATTGTTGTGCAAGTGGAGACCCTAGGATTGGATGCTGTCAATCCCATAGTTTTTTGTCCCGACCGTCTCCAATTCGATCAAGCAACTCATCACTGAATGCCCCTATGGAGTTAGAATACAGTCATCATTCCACCATTCGCAGTGCTCTTGTGGCTCCCATCCCTTGCAGCGCTCTCGTGCCTCCCAACACTCGCATTCATCTCTCGGCTCCCACCACTCACAGCGATCTCGCATGTCCCACCATTCAAATGCCCATGGCGGCTCCCACCATTCTCAGCACTTAGTCAGATCCCACCACTTGCATGGTCAGCACGAGTCACACCACTCACAGCATGCAGGTCCCGATGCACCGTTCCATGAAATGCCTGTTAGATGTGCATGACCTAATGTTATATTCACACAGGAGTCTGAACATCAGGGCCATATAGCACATGAAGTTGAAGTTGGTGCCGAAGATGACAGGTGGTATATGCTTCATACTAGGTTGGACCAGCATGACGAAAAGTTCTACGACTTGGATACGTACATAGCCTTTCAAAAGGATCGAGACGATAGTAGTGATCGGAGATCGATGAGTGGGACAAGCGATACGCTGCTTGGTATAACAAATTTCAGTCGTGGGAGGCCAGCTGGCAACAGATGCGGACAGATCAAGCACATTATGGGAAAGAACTACGTAACACTGCTTTGTGGCTTGCTGGGCTTTGGATGACAGCATAGTCGAGATATGAAAAAAGGGTGAGGGATGCTGCTAGGTCTTTCGTCGCAGGTAGGAACATTGTTGGAGAACCGGAAACACAACATATCGAGGTGTCTGTTTCTCCTGCCAATTGGGGGCATTCTTCTGCAGCTGCAGGCACATCATCCAATACTGCGCAGGTCGTACGTGAGACTCCTCCGACTGTGCCTCGATCATCTAGTTGGTTTACTGAGGATCGTCCATTGTCCTCTAGATCTCGTCCTTCGCAGTCAAGGGTTGTCTATAGTATTGCAGAATAGACCCCACATGTCCAAAAGCGTACCTCAACTGCAGAGGACGATGATTCTGAATCGAGTAGTGGCCATGACTACTCCCACCCACATCGGCCAGTACGTGAGAGGAGGCCATCAGCATGTTGTGCTCCCCATACACCACACAACAACAACATGCATTGTTTGAAAAGTACAACGCTTTCAAACGTATGCCAAGAGGACGATAAGTATCCTAAAATAATTTTTTTATCAACATTGCACATTTTTGCTGATTGAAACATTGTGTTTCGCGCAGGTTGGATATCGACATGGGGTTGATGTGATTGGGGACTTCTTCAAGGATATGGAGACTGATGGAGCATGGTTAGAAGACCATGTATGTATACTCCGGATAATTACATTATCGTTATTTCAACTGAAGTTTAAACAATAATGTTTCACGTTATATTGTGTCCAATGACTTGCAGCATATTACCGCAAGTCTGCGTCTACTTGTTGAATCACCCGCGCAGCTCGATGCTCGCCGTTGAAGAGTCAGGGCACTTACGTTATAATGCCCATGGATTTTGTGGTATGTTTTTAATTAGTATTCAACAATTATGCATGTCTCCACTTCTTCTAAGCCATTTTCTAACATGCATTCTTGTAGATGACCATTAAGAAACACTGGACCGCGTACACAAACACAGTCCAAGATGATGAGAGCAGATTTGTTAGGCTGTCTGTAGATGCGTTTGAGCATCTAGATAGGTATGCTACTGGTACTTTGGTCTCGTGGGAGCTTGCAAGCTGGACGCTTGCAACGAAACAGTGGGCTGCAGCCCAAAGGGTAAATATTATACTACCGTGATTTGTACTATAAGTGTTTATGATTATTTTTTATTATATTGAAGATGTTTATTGACAGGTCTTCTTTGTTGACAACTCGCATGTGCATTACTACGCATGCTGCTTGCACATGCGTTCTATGAAGTTTTCTGTGTACGATTCTTTGCGGCATCAATGGGATAATGATTCGAATATAGAGATTCATAGATGCCAAGACACACTGTCTTTTCGTCGAATTATCCCAGCTCTAATGGCACGGAATGGTTTCTTATGGGATCCTCCAGAACAGAAGATGAGAAAAATACTGAAGTGGTCATCCGTAAGTGCAAATAGTTATTTTCGCTAAACTAATTAGCTGGTGTTGTGGAATTGTTGGCGTTCGATCATTTAGTTAACGTAACCTGTTAGGGTTCTATATATTTCTAACATGCAGCAGAAGCAAGAAAACCAAGAAATGTATTACCTTTCACCAGGGTATGTTGAAGAAGATGATTCTCGTCGGTAGCCTACGCAGCGTCACGAGAATAGCCATAACTTCCTCATCCGATCTCTAATTTGAGTAATATTTACAGTAAATCGAACCTCTCTTTGGCGGCTTTCCATCAGTATATCACACATTCCGATCTGAGGTCTGTATGATTTTATAAAAATCGTACAAATTGGCAGATAGTAGAAGCAAACAACCTTCCGGTCTTCTACTGTATTTCCAAGTCCAATCTCGACGTCGTGTGGGCGACGATCCTCGAGATCTTCTCAATCTCCTGTTCACTCTCTATCTCACGTATGTTAGGGATAGAGAATTATGTTTAGAACAGCTGAGATGACTTATATATGGGCTACAGCAGGGACTAGGAGGAGAAATTAGAGTTGGGCCTTCATTGGGCTTAAGTATCCAAGTTTAGCCCAAAGCTTATACTTAAGTCCAATAATAATAATATATACCACAAAAATATTATTACTGCACTACCGTTCTAATCTTATAATTATGTTATAGGCTCCTTCTTATTATGAGCTCGTTAGTCTCCCCAAGTTTAAGATATATAATGTCCATTAATTAATTAAGTTACTGACAACTCCATTAATTAATATCTCATCAAAGAGTAGAACCATTCAACCTCATTATCATGCCGGAATAAATCCACCTGCAGGGTTTACATGATAATCCTTATGAGCTCCTCAAGGGGACATCATCAACCTATGATGGACACGAATTCCTTCTACAATCAACAGCACTACTTCCCAACTCACTGAGTTTGTTGATTTAATTACATGTAAATCTCACCCATTGATGAATCAAAGAAATACATACTACCCTACATGTCGAGGTTATTGTATAGGGATTAAGAGCACGAACATCCATAATAACTGAGATCAAGTTCTTCTATGAGTCAGTATAAGTCGAACGATCTCAAGTGGTTCTGCTCAATACACACAAGTGTACTAATGTGATTCTATAGCCAAGACAAGCTAATACCAAACCATACTACAGCCATCCCGATAGAAAGTCCTCGTCTATCTCTATTGTGAGCATCTATTTATACTTTATAAGGAAACAGATAATATGATCTTCAGCGTGTTGTCGCACAACATATTCTCTACAGTATAAAGTAAGTTGACTATTGCATCGAACATATAAATAAATTATAAGATGCAATCATTTGATCATATGATTCTCATTTCAAATAAATTTTTATAGCATTGTTCATACAAAAAGCTAGACTTTTAGTATACAATCCAACAATGGACAGGCTGTTGTGCGGACTATACAAAGCATCATCACTAAAAACACCGCTTGGCGCAACGACACCCACCTGATGGATTACAGGAGACTTCTGTCAAGGGAGATATTTTTCTGGAATTATCAGCATCGTAAGCTCATCGAGGAGTAAATACACTTTTGCAGTGATTTGTACTACGCGCAATACTTGATATTTATTTGAATTTTTTGATTAAAAACTTCGCTGATGATTATTTCTTTCCAGTTTTCATACTTCGTAATCAACTTTAAAATTGACATTATGCTTTAAAATCATAAATTAAAGGCATAATATTAAAAATCACTCAGTCACAGAGCACATGAGGGACTCAGCTACTCCCACTTGTGGGACTCGGTCACTCTCCTTTGGGACTGGGTCACTCCGTCACTCCCACCATTTGGGACTCGGCCACAGAGTACATGAGGGACTCAGCCACTCCCACTTGTGGGACTCGGCCACTCCCACCATTTGGGACTCGGCCACAAAACACATGAGGGACTCGGCCACTACCACTTGTGGGACTCGATCACTCTCATTTAGGACTCAGCCACTCCTATTTGGGACTCGACCACTCCCATTTGGGACTCGGTCCCTCCCATTTGGTACTCAGTCTTTGACCAAATTAAACTAAGCACCCTTTCGGAGTCAATCTCTCAATTATTCCAAAATGATCTGAAAGTACATATGAATACCTACTGTATCACAAAACATTAAATTTGAAAGTAAATACTTCCACCAACTGTTCATTTATCTTTGTAAGAACCTCTTCATTGTCCTCACATTTTCACTCCACAAACGACTATAACATGGAGGATTTTACATTCCACTCTTACACAACTACACCATCGTTCAGTCCCTATCGAAGACTAAACAAGGTATGTTCTGTGGGGACCCACGTAATGTTATGTTGTTAGAATTATTATTTAATTTCGTAATAGGTATTACTTAATGAATATTTAAGGTAAGGTTGTATTTTAGGTCACAAATGAAAAATAAAATTTGTTATGTGTTACTTTAGAGTGATATTGTAGAAATCCTTTTAAATTTTTGGAGGTAAATTTTTTAAATACAATATAAAGTATGTTTTTGGTTTTATAACCACTATGCAAATTACTAATTGATGATAAAATGTAATAATTTGAGGTAAAATTTTGAAATAGTAACATGTTAAAGGTATGATTTTTTTTATATTCACTATTCAAATTCAAGTTTTTATTATTTACTAATTACACAGCGTAGTCTAATTTTAAGTAAAATACTACACAACATACTCGAACTCGGCCTTAATGATATTTTTTTTCTCTATTTCAATTCATTTATGGCACTCGGTCTTAGAAAATGTGATTCGGCCTTAGCTTATAAAGTCGGACTCGGCCATGAAAGACCGAGTGCTTAATGAAATATAATAGGGGGCCCACTCGGTCTTTCATTTCTGACATTAAACATCCCACTCGGACGTGGAATTGTTTGATATTGTGCATTGAAAGACCGAGTGCTATTATGACCCACTCGGTCTTTCATATATGAGTCATATTTGAGATTATACATTGAAAGACCGAGTGAATAAAATAAGCATTCAAGAGTTCTCACTCGGTCTAGCATCTCGGGCCACTCGACCTTATAATTGTAAGGTAAATATCATAGCTTATCAAATAATTTCGTTTGATTTGTAATTATATAATAATAAATTACCATCATTACTGTAAATAATTGTATATTATGCTATGAACTTTATCACATACCATCAATCCTATTTTTAGTGAAATATGACTGGAAGAGTGGCAAAAGTTTTATTGGGGGAATATGACATGGGCTACAGTACGAAGGTGCAGTATATTATGATACCCGACTCTTGTTTGAGTTATGATGTCTTGATCTTCCAGATCCATGCTGTTGTTAGAGCTGACCTTACACAATGCAGATATGTAATATATTCATTTCAAGATAAAGAATGTAGTTTGGTTCGACAAAAGATTAAAAATGATTTTCTTTTGCATGAATTCTTTCAAGATCCTGGACCACATGTACTTTACATCACATTGAAATCAATATGTGAAGAGCCTTCGCGGGGAAATGCTTTCGTAGGGGCTAGTTCAAGCAAACATACGATTGATCTTAATGAGCCATATACGCCCTTGGACACTGGATTCACATTTCCAGTATCTGAATCAGATTACCTTCAAGGGGTGGATCGAGCTTTATACTGTAACAAATGATCTGCCTCCGCCATACGTTAACCGTCCAGTAAATCTTAATCTATCCCAATAGACTAGTCCTTGGTCAATACCCGGTAACGAGTTTAAATTTCTAATTTTTATACTCTTCGATATAGATTAACATAATTTCAATTGTGTATTTCCTATTTGATTGTGTCCAAATCAGGTTTTAAAGCTAGTCTTTCACCCAGCCACGCTCCACTGGATGTTCCATCATTTGCCACAACCGTTGAGTTGGTCCTTAAAGGTTATATGAGAGCAAGGATCATTTACAGACCGCGATCGGGATGTACGAGCTTCAATATCAAGTGAAGATAAGAGTTTAAAAATCCAATACGAAAAGGTTAAACATAGTCTGCAGCAACAGAACTACACTCAATTGTCCATTCAAGGTGCACTCCAGTGGCATAGTGGGAGTCTGACAAGTAAAAAAGCTCGTGGACGAACATACCTGCACCCAAGACCTAGATATGCAACGCCCTTGCACTGTATCTTCAAAAATTCTCAAAAAATACTTCGCCAGCAAGTATGGGGACGAGATGATTGAAAAAAGGCCAAGAGGGATGATGGAGGAAATCTTGCACAAATTTGGATTTGACATTCAATACTGTACAATACTTAGAGGCAAGCATCGTGCCGTAGGCCACACTTTTGGCGACCACGAAACTTCATTTAGCATGTTACCATCGTATCTTTACGAACTCGAGCTCGCAAATCCAGGATCACACATAAGAATTTCTACCGATGCTGACGACCACTTCAGGTAAAATTTAAAATTTATATTCTTCCAAAAATACCAACTATATACTCACTCAAGCTAATCCTTGTTTGGTTCGAATTTGCATTTAGGTACATATTTTATGCTCTGGCAGCATCACGATAGGGATTTATGAGGTACGGTCGTTCTGTCATCATAGTAGATGGAACACATAAAGGCAAAATAACGAGGTATTGTATTTGTAGCAGTGACCCAGGATGGGAATCAGAGATTGTTTCCCCTTGCTATTGGCATAGGAGACAAGGAGAATAACAACTCTTGGACATGGTTCATGAAAAGGTTGAAGGAAGCATATGGATCACCAAATGGTCTATTGATCGTATCAGATGGTCACAAAAGCATTGCTCATGCAGTACAAAGAGTGTTCCCTGCTGCACAACACGGTTTATGCAATGTTCATCTGATGAGAAAGATGATGGGTTATGGAGAAGTTGTTGCTTACCAATTTGGCAAGGCGATGTACACATACTATCTGAAGGAATTTGAAGAGTACGTATAACAACCATACACTTTTCCATCCCACGATGTAGTTTAATTCTAACTAAAATATTTATATTCCATCGCACAATAGTTGCATGAAAAAGCTGTGCAACCATAAGTCCGGGACCTTGATGAATGTTATCGAAGAACTGGGCGTTGATAGGTGAACGAGAGTACACTGTCCAGTGAGCCGGTTTGAGTTCATGACCTCAAATACAGATGAGTCATATAACTCAGCACTTTTAAGGGCACAAAAATTGACAATATGAGTATTGCTTGAGGTGGCCCGCACAACCACAAAAAAATAGTTTTACGAACACAAGACAGAGACTCATAGGGTCACCTCGGTGTTATGTAGCAGATTGCACAAGGATCTGCTTGACAAAATGTATGTGGCCAAAAAGTTATCTTTGGAAGGCTTGACAGAAACCACCTATAAGGTTTACATAGATAAACACAATTGGGTCGTCGACATTCAAGCGATAAAATGCTCCCGTGGAGAGTTTCAGTTAGAGCTAGTTCCATGTTTGCATGCATTAAAGGTTATTGAGTGAGTGATGCGCCTTCTCTTATTAGCTTACGTTACAATTTTATTAAATTAAATTAATTTTTATTTTTCCTCTCTACTGTAGTAAATTGGGGTTGCCTACTAGTTCTTTTGTTTCGGGTTTTTATCATCATTATAGCATCGTCGGTATGTGGTTTTGGATTGTCATGCCCGTTCAGCATCCAGATAAGTGGGTCATGTGAGAGAAAGTTGCTGCTATGCATGTCATTAAGCCCCTTCCACATTCACATGCAGGGCATCCAAGAACATCGTGTATGCGTTCCGGAATAGAGCGACAGAGACGACGGCCTCAGAAATGTCTAATTTGTGACGAGGTAAGCCACTCAGGTAGTATGTGCCCCTAAATTCGTAATGGAAATCAAGAAGGAAGAAATTGAAGAAGGTGAACTTACCATTTCAGTTACAATTTAGTATATATTAATATTTTAAACTTGATATTTTGTAAACTCTACTTTACATAACGTTAATCTAAATTAATTTAAAAATTCAATGATAATTTACATCACTAATAATAAAAAACATTAACTTATAGTAAATCACTCGGTCGGGAGTTTAAATATCTGTATATTATTATTTAGTATATAACATTATTAATTAAAATTGATGTAGCTTTTTAATTCAATTTAAACACCAAAGTGGTCACTCGGTGGTCACTCGGTCTTTCCCTATATTTTTAAAGTGGTCACTCGGTCTTTCACTATAATTTTTTTACTCACTGTTCACTCTGTCTTTCACTCGGTCTTCCATATTTATGTAGCATCACTCGGTCTTATACAATAAATATGGAAAAAATAATAATGTCAAAATTAATAGCAAGAAAATGAATATCACTCAGTCACTAAGTGCTTTTTGTCTTATTTTATAGGCATCACTCGGTCTTTCACTATAATACTCAGTTATTCGGTCTTATACAAAAATATATAGTGAAAATACACTACACTCAGTCATTCTATTTAAATATATGAATGTACACTTCACTAGGACTTATACAATAAATATAAAAAAAATAATGCCAAAATTTATAGCAAGAAAGGATATCACTCGGTCACTAAGTGCTTTTTGTCTTGTTTTATAGGCTGATAATAACTGATTTTGAGCCAGTAGGAGTAATATGGTAAAGTTAACTCAAAAGTGGGCATTTTTATTAAAATCTAATCAAAATAGAAATATTTACATTTTACATTTTTAAAGTGGGCAACAGACGACAATTCTCTATATTTTGTGGAATTAGTTTTGGTTACTTATTATTAATTCTTTTTCTTTTTTATTACACTAATCATTTTGATTTTTTATAAATAACACATGCAAAATTTTATCTTTATTAATTATTTCCGCGGTTATTAATTAAATAATAGTACAACACTTTAAAGTTAAATACTAACTTCTTTCTAAGTTCTAAAAATTATATGTAAAATAAATCACTAAAAAGTATAAATATAATAATAAGATAAGCACAAATAAAACTTAAAATCTAAAGACATTTATTGGAGAATTTTTTTAGATGATATGGCATAGTTAGAATTGTTGGTTGATGACATGTAATTTTGAAATTAATTTGATTATATTTAGTATTTCTTATTAAAATGACCTAATTTATATTGACATATTATATGCTCATTTTTTATTATGTCAATTTATTTCTTCCTAATTTATTTATTGTAAATGGCTGATTTGAAGAGAATATTAATTTCATTTAATACTAATTTTTATTTAATGATATATATATATATATATATATATATATATATATATATATATATATATATATATATATATATATATATATGAGATAAAATTGCACCTTGATATTTCATTTTTCATCTCACACTCTATGCCACTATTGTTCTTCCCATTTTTTTTATTTATTTTTTTAAATATATATATATAGTGATATAATTCCTATTTGTATAATTTCCGATTTTATTCATTTTTTTTCCAAGACTTCATTGAAGATTTAAATGAGGGTTTGCATCTCAATCTCACCATAAGTTTAGATTTGAACTGGTTTGACATCTATGCTTGACATATAGATTTGATTTGAGTATGTGTAATAGTGAAGGATATGTTGAATTAAGAATTGTGTATAATTTTTTTTTTTGTCAAAATCCATTTTTCTTTTCTTTTTTTCAATCGAGCTTGACTTATTATTTGGCTTGATTTAAATTAGATGTTATGAATGTGTTATATTGTAATAATTATTTTAAATGGGTAATCAATCTATTCTTAATTATTAATATTATTTTTTTTACTTTATTGTTTAAATTATATTTTATTATTCAATATTAATTCTCAATAATCAATCCTCAATTTTTTATAGTGAAATTCATAGGTTCCTATATTTCTTAATCAAAATAATTTTATTGAATAGTTATATTTTAAATTAATTTGAGGATAAAATAATAATAATAATATTTCTAATATCATTATAAAATCTATAATTTATTAATTAAGCAATTACTATTGAAATAAATTTGTTATTTATATTAATTTAAGATTTTTTTGAACCTTTATTAATAAAGTTTAGTATTAGATTTTTAGAGGGTTTGAATTTGATTTTATCACTTTTAAGTATATTTTTTATTATAATAATTATCACTTTTTATACTATAACTTTCCGACGCAATTCTTTCTAATTATATTAAGAGAGGGACATAGAGACAATGTAGTGAGGGGGAGTAATTATAATTAGAAAGTGTAATAGCCAGAGAAGAGTAACAAACTGGTCCTCAAATGCTTCCACATTAATTCCTAAACTGCCCCTCTTTTAACCGACCCAATCCGCCCCACCTCCACATTTTTGCTCCTCTTTTATCCGTAAAAAATTCTACAAACTTATTTCTAAAATATCTTTCTGGAAAATAATTTATTTATTCTACTTTATTTTTTTTAAATCTCTTTTTTAACTCATTAGAGTACTTTAATATTTTATAATAAATCAAATATAAAATATGCTAGATATATATTAAATAACTATATGACAATGGTAAAATTGGCGTACAAATTTAATTGATATGTTATTCTCTTTATGGTAATAAACAATTTTATTGAACCAGCAAATAAGAAAAACAAACCCTAGTATGCAATACAGTTTCATTGTATGAGTTTGTGAAATGAATAGAAATAATAACATTGATATCTAATTAATGAATAGTGATAATTATTAAGTGAATTATTTTATAAACAATTTATTTATAATATAAATAAAAAGTGATAATTGATTAAAAAAATACTAACATCTAAGTGCACAAAGATATTCGAAGATAATATATACTCTCTCGAAATGGTAAAATTTTGTCATTAAATAATAATTCATACATGAATAAAATGTGAGACAAAGACGAGTAGTACTATATATCTTTATGTCAACCCCAATAATTGTATGTGAATCTCTAAATTAATAAATATTATTTATTTTCTATTAATGTGTGTAAGAAACTTGTATATATAGAGTGAGACCAAGCTAGTGTTGGACAATAAAGCTTTACATGATTTCACTTAGAATTTAGCCCCAAATACTCGCATGATCTCTAAAATTATAGGTAGCTATAAAAATCATTGTTAGAGCTTGGTGATGGAACTTGAATTAGGACTTGGTCTTCCCAACCACAATCCCATGATAATTGATTTGAACTCATGTTGTAATAATGGATCATTAGATCATCACCATATACAAAACACTAGTACTTTTAATATTGATTTCCATCAGCAAATTCTCAAGGAGTGGTCTACTTATTGCTGAGAGTTTACTGAGTAAAGAGTGGTTTACTTATTGCTCTTGAATGCTTTGTTTAATTCGTGGGTAAGGTAGCACTACTTCCAATCGAATTAGTCCATATCTAGTGCATCTACTTTTGGATTCCAAAGTTGTCTTAGTAGTTTGGCTCATGATATATAGCAATATATATATTTCAAGGCATTCTATTTTTTTTTATCAGATACATTATCATATGACTTTTGAAAATCATTTTTACATTAAGTGTCCTATTACACATATTGTGATTGATGCAAAAAGTCACTTAACAAAAGTGTTTATTAAACACATTGAAAATAAAAAATATAACTTAAAAATTAATTGTTTTTTTTTTTTGAAAAAAACAAAGCTTTATTTAATATATTCCTATCCAAGGTATTATTTACTTATATATTTTAATAGAGTATAATAATTAAATTTAAATTATATAGATATTTATTTACCTGCAATGTAGATATAATTTATTATATAATCAATATTTGGTCTATAATTATACACTAATTAAATAAAACTACATTAAAATATAATATACATATTTTATTTTATGTAAAAGTGTTATTTAAATATGTTATTTATGTTAAAGTGTTATAAAATGATGTTCTTATTAAAAAATATTACATGACAAGTGTAATTTATGTAAAAGTGTTACTCATATATGTTGCATATATGAAAGATGTTACAAATGTGTTAAATATTATAATAATTTAGAAAATGTTACCAATTTGTGTTAAATAAATTAAAGTGTTACTAAGATGGTGTTATGTAATGTCACTTATGTTGTAGTTATGTTAATAAGAGCGGGATGTATCTCAAAATCATCATCTTCCCACCTTGCTCCTATCAACCCCGTGTTGTCAATCCCATAATTCATGAAAATTTCACGTATGGCAACATCGTCCGGATTCTGTCTTGCTCCGACCATGTTTAGCTCAGTGTGTTATTCTTTTCTTTCCTTCCTGTCCTTTTCTAGTGCACAAGTACCTCAGAAAAATTCAAGGTTAGATAGAAATAAATAATTACAAATAAAAGTCTTAATCAACTAGAAACAATAAAATCAATAATAACAGCCGTCCTCGGAAACGGCGCCAAGAACTTGATGCGCATTTTCTTTGCACGCAAAATTAATCCCCAAGTATTAAGGATATCAATTGCAACTTAAGCAAGAGACCAAGTGAATTATCGAACTCAAAGGACGGCGTATTATCAATTAAATTATTAACTAAATTAATTAAGACAAGATGTCAATTAAGTTGAGTATTGAATTATTAATCTACTAAAAAAAATATAAAATAACAATTAAAGTAAAATAAACACTAGAAGAATTACGGAAGTGGATCAAGTAGGAGAATAGCTAGCTCTAGGATAATCCGGTTTCACTCATTAATCTCCTTTTCATGTATCAATGTTCGACTCTGCATTGTGGAATATGGACGCATCACTAAGCCATGCAAATCTACTCTATAGACATAAGTAAATATGCGTATAACACGTGTGAATAACATTTGAGCAAGAGATATAGCATCATCCCCTTTCTAGGTACTATCAATATCAATTATTTCCCCCTAGGATTGTACTCTAACCCGATATGATCTCCCTTTATAGATACTATAAAATTATCATCTTTATCCTACTTATTAACCCAAATTAGATTCAATTAACAAGTATTCATACATAATAGTTCTAATGAAGCTTCGGAGTCCCCTCACTTAGAATCATAACATGGAATCCTCTTCAGCGGTGAACGCACTCAATCTACAACCAAGATATATATTCAGACTCTATATACCAATTGAAGATGCACAAAACGACCGTGAATATGGATTAAGAAAGTATAATCATATATAAAATAAATCCACAAGTAGTGTAGTACGGAGTATACACACGGAAGTTCAATTAATTCATAAAAATCTTAGATCTACCAAAGCGGTTCTAGCCCATGATGTTGCGAAGAACAATCATGGGGGTTGGATAGATCTTACCCATATGTCTGGAAAATATAAGATAAATTAGGAAATGAATAAAACCCTAAATGTGGGAGTCGTCGCGTCCTTCTCCGTCTTGAATCCTCCTCTTGGTTCTCCGTCTTGAATCCTCCTCTTGGTTCTCCTCTTGATTTCAGAAATGAATTTTCAAAGTGATGGATGGATGGAGGAAAGGATGTGGATGATTGTTGGGGGTGATCCCCCCTTGTGGGGTGAAGGATGAATGTTGTGGCTCTCTCATCACATGAATAATGATGTAAAATATATATAGGTGTGAGAAGGGAATTAAATGAGAAAAAAAAAGATATGAGTGAATCATGGAGGATTATGTGATAAGGAGATTAATTGTGCTCCAAGAAATAGGTAATTTTCAGAAATTTTCGGAAATTCTCGAAAATTCTCGCTGGCAGCTGCGCGACTTCACGATTTTAAGCATAACTTCCTCGTCCGATCTTTGATTTTAGTGATTCTTATGCTCACGCGATCCTATTTTCTTTAACTTTCTCTAAATATAAAGATCTCACCAAAAGTCTAACATTTGAAGATGTAACAAGTCATGTAAAGTGAAACAGCTTGCGCGACGTCACCATTTTGATCATAACTTTCTCGTTTGGACTTCGATTGAGGTGTTCCTTATGCCAAAATGATCCTCTCTTCTGTGGCTTTCCAACCATGTCTCATAATTCTAGTTCAGTGCTCCATATGAATACAGAAAAATTACATAAATTGGACGTGCGTTTTTCAGCATTCATACACAAATGCACATTTTCTCCAACTTTGCACTTTTGATCCCTTTTTTCCACCTAAAAACAATAAAACACCTCATGTACATCTTTTTCTCACATATATTGAATATAAGACACTTGTGCTAATATATGACAACAATATCAATCAAAAAGGTATTAAATTGGACACTAAAACACGCTTATTTTCACTCTCATCAAGGAGGAGAATGATTATAAAGCTGAGGAGCTAGCGCTTGTTATCAGGGAAGAAGAACCAATTCCGAATGCATTTGCTAGTCCTGCAAGAGCTGGGAATATGATCTTATCTACTGGGGCTGACCCTCCTTCATTTATTGGAACTAAGAATAGTGCCGCACATTTTGTCAGGCTAGAAGTGCCATCTACAAGATCAAGCACACCGGGAGTAAAGCATGTTGAAATGAAAACCAGGGACCAAAAGAGTATGATTGCAACCGCCTCAAAGGGCTGGAAAACATGAAAGATCTGCCAAAGCACGAAAAGGAGAATCGTAAATAATGAAAGCTCTTTTCTGGAACATCAGAGGGATTGGGAATGAACATTCTCAATCGACTCTTAAAGAGCTTTGCTTACGCCATAATCCTTTATGGGTGGGCATTGTGGAGCCAAAGGTTTTGTTCTCTACTATTCCATCTCACTTTTGGCGTAGAATGCTCTTTTCACTTGTGGGGACGAATGAACGAGACGATCTTAGGCCAAATCTATGGGTCTTTTGTAATCCTATGTTCATCACTAATATTCGAAAGGTTTTTAGCTCCTCTCAGATTATTATATATGATTTCATGTATGCATCCAGGGATTACAGATGTGGTTTTATACATGCTAGCAATGACTATGTCCAGCGACGAGAATTATGGTTTGATATATCTCATTATATGGTGCATGCAATATTTGTTATGGGAGATTTCAACACCACGTGGGGAGCTCATGAGAGACTTAATACTGCAAATACTAATCTAAGCTCGCTTGAGTTCAGGGAATTCCTAGAAGTTACAAGACTTCATGATATGAAGATGCATGGTGCTAAATATACATGGGTGAGTAGATCTATTTCTAGGGATATGAGAGTATCACGTATTGATAGAGTTTTGGTTATGGATGGGCTATTGGATGGATGAGACTCGGTTACTGCAACCGCGTTGGTAAGACATAGCTCGAATCACAGCCCTATTATTTTGAACTGCAGCAATAATGTTCTTTCTCCAAGACCTTTTAGATTTCAATCCATGTGACTAAATGATACAGGATTCTATATTATGGCGACAACCTCTTGGCATAGATTCGTTCGTTCTAACAATTCGATCTCAAAATTTGCAGCTAAGCTTCGGAGATTGAAGCTTGATATTAAAGTTTGGAACTCTCGGGAGTTTGGTAACATCTTTGATAGGATTGAGACAGCTCTTAACCGACTGTAGGAGGTCCAACATCGTATAGACTGTGAGGGGGACGATCATGAGCTCTTTGAAGAGGAGGTGGATGCTCATCTTTTACTTAGTGAGAGGTTTTTGGAGCAGCATCGTTTTATTCTCAGAAACATAGAACAGCCTGGCTTAAGGAGGGTGATAGGAATACAATTTTCTTTCATAGAAGTCAACGTATTCTTAAAACGAGAGCAAGCATCAAAACTATGATAATTGATGGGGCTAGGAGGATATTGGAGTGATAGGTGACCATGTGGTTGAGTATTAAACTAATTTATTTCGTTCGCCTGAGGACACTCCTAACTTTAGGGCTTTAGATTTTGTCTGCAAGATGATAGAGGACTCTAAAAATGACTTTCTTTCTCGGTTACCTTTTGATGATGAAATCAAGAATGCGGTGATGGATCTGTCAGCTGATAGTGCCCCAGGTCCTGATGGTTTTGGTGGCTGTTTCTACCACAAGTGTTGGCACATTATTGGGGAGGACCTATGCAGCGCGGTATAGTACCTTTTTGCTAATGCATTTCTTCCTCCGGGGATAAATTGTAATTTTGATGTGCTCATCCCTAAGATTGATGGAGCTACAAAGGTTGAAGATTTCAGACCCATAAATCTTTGCAACTTTTTGTTTAAAATCTTTACGAAGATTATTGCAAATAGGCTTGGCCCTATTCTTCACAGGCAGCTGGGTCCTTATCAATTTGGTTTTGTGCCCGGGCGAAGTATTCATCACTGTACTGCACTGGCATCAGAGAGCTTTAATTGCCTTGACATTGATAGGGGCGGCAGTGTGGCATTTAAAATTGACATCAGGAAGGCATTTAATACAATTCGATGGGATTTCTTGTTTGAGGTTTTAATCCGTTTGGGCTTCTCGATGCACTTTGTCAACATGATCAAAGCAATCTTCTCCTTAGCCAAAATCTCTATTTTGATCAATGGTAGTCCCAAGGGGTTTTTTGATTGTGGAAGGGGTGTTCGCCAGGGTGACCCGTTATCTCCATTGTTGTTCTGTATTGCCGAAGAAAGACTTGGCCTCTGGATCTTAAAACTTACAAGTGATGGTTTTATATCTAAGGCTAAGGGTAACCAAGTATGTTTTCTTCCCTCTTACATATTTTATGCTGATGACATTATGTTGTTCTGTAAGGCAGATGGGAATTCTATTGATGGATTAAAGCAAGCTCTTGCTGGATATGCTAGCATTTCTGGACAGTTCTTCAGTCCAGTAAAATCGAGAGTCTTCTTTGGAAAATGTGTTGCGGAGGCGATCAAAAGACGAGTCAAAGAGGAACTCATTATCCCGGAAGGTACCTTACCTTTTAAATATCTTGGTGTTCCCATTTTTCGTGGTGCTTCGAAGAGTTTATACTTCAAAGATGTAACGGATGCCATTCTTGCTAAGTTCCAAAGATGGAAGGGTAATATTCTCTCAATGGCAGGTCGTATTTGTTTGGTTAACTCGATGATTATTTCATCATCGGTTCATGTAATGATGATATACATATGGCCTAAATACCAAATTAAAAGAATTTAGCAAGCTTGGAGAAATTTTGTTTGGACGGGAGATATTTTGAAACAACACCACTTCACTTGTGCATGGAAACGAATCTGTTGCCCGACTTCTGAAGGGGGTTTGGGTATTCGTTCTATCAAGGCTGCTAATGATGCCAATCTAATGAAACTTTCAAGGGATATTTTGGGATATGAGGCGCCATTAAAACTTCTTCGAAACCGCTGGTTTGAAGGAAGCAAACTAAAAAACACTTACTTCTCTTCTTCCATCAGATCGGCTTGTTGGGAACACATTACAAGACTCATGAAGGAAGAAGTGTGGATTGTGGGTATGATTCTAATGTCCGATTTTGGCTAGATAATTGGATTGGCAGGCCAATTGCAGACTTGATTGACATCCCCTTAGAATACCAATATCATTATGAACAGAAAATTGGAGACTATTTATAAGATGGAGATTGGCACTTTACTCGGGAATTCACTGATGTCTTTCCGTTCATTGTTGATGTTTTCTTGCTACACGCATGTCTCCGAATTTTAACGATCATAGGGTGTGGACTAAATCTCTATATGGAAAAGTAATATTCAAATTGGCATATAAGCAAACGCGTCCTGTTTTCCTTATCACTAGCTGGGGTCAATGGATTTGGGCAAGCTTCATCCCTGCCGGACGTTCCATCACACTATGGAAGGCCATCAGAGGCATACTCACTACATGGGATGTTTTGGTTGGTAGAGGATTTCAAGGACCGTCACACAGTTATCTTTGTGAGGCAGAATTGGAGACTGTTGATCATCTCTTCATACATTGCAAGGTCTCTCAGGAGGTACTGCGTTTTATTCTGGAAGGGTTTGGATTTGAGGGGGTAATCCATCTGGATCAGAGTTTCACTGGATTATTGTTACAGTCCATTAGTATGATCGGTAGTCCCCAAGTTCTTAGCCTTTGGAAGGCGGATGTGGTGTCCTATTTATGGATGATTTGGAGCACTAGAAATAATATGATGAACTTGGAGCTGGATGTGGAGGGTAAGCACAAACCTTTAAGGCTGTCGAGTGCCATTGCAGTGCTTGCTGCGCTCATTAAGGAAACAGGAAAACTCTTCATCGGTACAATGAGCAACACTATTGAAGATCTCAGGATTTAAAATACTTTGGAGTAAAAGGAGTACCCAAGAAAGCTCCGAACATTATTTCTTTATGTTGGCAGCCCCTTCCTCCCGGATGGATCAAGGTAAATATGGATGGACACTCAGGGGGGTACTCCGGGAGTGATTTCAAGAGCTGGTGTTTTTAGAACAACAGAGGTTTTGCGAAAGGAAGCTTCACCAGCGGGTATGACAATGGATTTGCATTCGAGGCTGAGCTCTTTACGACTTTCACTGCAATCGACATTGCACATAGTAAAGATTGGCATTTAGTATGGCTAGAATCGGACTCTATGTATATTGTTTATGCATTTGCTGATCCAAACTCGAAGATCCTATGGAAGCTGCTGGCACGATGGAGAAGGGCCAAGGAGATGATAGCAACCATGAATTTCCGTGTATCCTATATTTATCGCGAAGGAAACACCGTGGCGGACGCACAGTTAGACATTGGAGGCAACCTAGATTGGCACAATACTACTCCAAATTTCGTCCAACACCATTTGTTTAATGACATGAATTTCGAATACTTTCAATTTAGATAGCTTTTGGCCTTGCAAGGCTTAGCCGTGTGTGGCATCTCTTTTATCATCTTTTCATGTATTGTAAGTGACTCTATTTTTTTTTTTTTAATACTACGCCATCTATTTGAAAAAATGGTTAATTAGAATTAGAAGGGGAAGTAGTGTAGGATTGGTTATATATTCGAGAGCGTGAGGCTGGGGTTTTGTTAATTGGCCACCGACAGTGACAAATATCGTCATCGTCACAGCTTTCTTCCCCCACCACATGAATGCTCTCTCTCACACACACACAGGTGCGTGCGTGTATGTGGGTTCTCGCTCTGGGAGGCTGGCATGTGGCTCAGTGGGGGACACACAAGAAAAGAAGCTATCACTGCTCTTGATTGACAGTTTTGACGGGACACAATCACTGAAACAATTCATCTAATATATAATCTCTAAATACCCCACTCCACCCCAGAATTCTCCATCACCTTTTAATCCCTCACTGTTAAATTCACTCTGCATTCTCCAAAATGCAAACGCCATAAAAGGACACCATAACTCAAACCAGACAACACCTCTACAACTGCTTTCTCTCTCCTCCTCCTCCTCCACCTCCTCCTCCTCCTCCTTTATGCTTTGAAGATGCCAAGACCAGGTCCAAGGCCTTATGAGTGCGTTAGAAGAGCTTGGCACAGCGATAGACACCACCCCATCAGGGGTTCTCTTATTCAAGAGATTTTCAGGTGCTCTCTCTCTCTCTCTCTCTCTCTCTCTTGTTCTGGGGTGTTTGATTGGGATCGTGAATGGGGGGAGTTTTGTTCTTTTTGCTCATGTGTGGTGGGGTGTTTGCTTAGGATTGTCAACGAGGTTCACTGTTCTGCTACTAAAAAGAACAGAGAGTGGCAAGAGAAACTCCCGATTGTTGTGTTGAAAGCTGAAGAAATTATGTATTCTAAAGCCAACTCTGAGGTAGGTTTGTGATTGAACAATCTTGAGGCTGCCCTTTATTGTGTAATATGTTTTTATTTTGTTGTTTCTGCTTCGAATTTTTGTTGAATTTGCTTGATTAGGCTGAGTATTCCGACCTTCAAACACTCTGGGATAGAGTGAATGATGCAATTGACACAATAATTCGAAGAGATGAGAGTACTGAAACTGGGGAATTCTTGCAACCTTGTATTGAAGGTATGCTATTGGGGAGAGAGACTTTGTATGTGTTTCTTGTATTTACATGTATGAATGTTTATTCATTTCTCATATATGAAGTGGATGCTGTAAAGTTTCATTGTGATTATAGAGTGATTCACTTAGGATTGGGAAAATACTAAATTTCAATTTCTTGTTTCCACAATGGCTAGCTGCACTGCATTTGGGATGCACTCCTCGAAGATCATCGCGAAGCCAACGAAACGACACTCCTAGAGACTACCTTAGGCATGAAAGATTAGAGGGCATCTCTGGTCTTGATAGCAATTCAAAAACAAATGTTTTTGGAAATCCTGCAACTGTTAATCCTCTAATTTTCCATTGCCCCCAATTTCCAATGTTTAAACATCCCGCAAATCCCTTTAGTTCTTCCTTAAAGGATCATGATCATAGTTTTCAGAGCAGAAATTCGATTCACATTAAGAAATTTCTTGTTTTGCCAAAGAATTCTGGTCAGGGCGATAACCATCATGCACCTCCTCTGACTTCTGCCTCATCAAACTTATGGTCTGTCTATCCCCTACACTATAATAATCAAATTCGACCCAATAACCCGAAGATGCACACATCAAAACCTTCAAATTCAACTGGTCTCCAACAACAATCTCCCCACTGCAAACTTGATTCTTTGGGAGCTCTTTCTCAATCTGATCATGATCGGACATTTGACAAAGAGTGTGGAATTGAATGTGATTTAACATTGCGGTTAGGTTCTCTGGTGGAAAATAGTAGTAGGAGCACCCCACAAGGGAGGAATTTCATGACTCATCTCAACAAATGACGAACTCTGCTACTTTGCAGCTTGTTTTGATGATATGTTCTGATATCATCCATGACTGGTAGCTCGGAGAATCATATACTGACAGTAGAGAGCATTGAATATTCAGGAAGTAGATACAGCGAGAATGAGCCATTCTTCTCAGTTGTGGCGGGTTGGTTCTTTTGGAGGAACAAGTGCACTTCAACACGTTTACAAAGGTGTATTCAGTCCCATTCCAACTGTTTTGAGCTGGAAATCAGCTTGTTTTTTTCAGGTAAAGTATGAGCTGTGATTTTGTGCATCTAAAATGTGGGTACACAACTCCGTAATTAACATGTGAAAATTCTAGCTTGTTTAAAGATTCAGAGTAGCTCTTAGTTTAGTTTAGCTTAAAAACTCTTTATGTGCTTTGGAAAACTATTAGTATGCAGTAAAATTTTTTTTTGCTAGTTAAGTTGAGACATGCTTCTATACATTTAAGGATTGTTTTACTTCTTTTAAGAAATGATTCGTATTTTTCTCACATGTGTGGAAACAAGCTTTAAGTAGTGTCATATGTGTAGTAATACCATTGAACATTTCATTTATTTCATCAAGAGAATGGACCTGCTATTGGTGGACCATACATGACAAGTATATACAGAGTGTCAAAGTGGGGATGAAAGTTGAGGATAAGTTTTCTTCTTCCTCTTCTTGATTTCTTATCTTTTGTGGATGAGTTTCAGTTAGTAAGGAAACATAAGGAAACACAAGGGGTCCATTGATGATTATAGTTTGTGTTTTGCTTTAATGATTCAAAAGATGAAAAAGTGGCTAGTTGAAAGAATGGATAGCATATATTTTTCTTTTTATGTTTTTTAGGTTGCCTTTTAAGGTATGCTTAATGATGTTTTTCCTTTGTTTTGTAGAAGTGATTCTTGAGAATTAATGTACATAATATCGATATGAGATGCATATAATTCCTAAAAGCATAGATGTGTGGTGTCTTGTATCACAAAGGTGTTTGATCCCTTGTTCTGCATTATAATTGCATGTCACGTGTATAAAATGACATAATTACATGTATTAAAGTGTAGGATATTGCTTCCTTCTGATTCTTAAAGTTGTCATCTGTGTGGATCCTTTTGGGGAACGAGTGGATTAGGTTAACTACCATAAACCATTTGAGAAGAGGCTATTGGGAAAAAAAGCAGTGGCACATAGAAGAATAATGATTTGCCATCATTTAAAGTTATTCACCTTGTCTAAAGTTTTAGCAACACTGCTTATAAGAAGCAAAGAAAGGTGGGCTTTTTGTTTGAGTTCGTAGGGTCCGTTCGAGCATCTTTCTTTTACTGCTAGTGACAACTCCATTTTTTGATGATGGTGACCCAACTAATCATCAGCTTTAAGATAAGAAAGAGCTCATCTTTATGGTGCATCAAGATTGACCTTTTAATGAAGTGGAAACTTTTTTGATAAGTGGCTCAAGGTACCCCATCCCTCCCCACATGCTAGTTTTGATTGGCTAGTTGTTATGTTCCACGTAGATTGTAACGAGAGTTTCTACGTGGATGATAACGACTTGAGTTAATCAGAGTTTGCAAAAGTGAGCATGTAAGAGGCTCGAACGCGAGCTCTGATTGGCTAGTTGTTAGTTCCACGTAGATTACAGGCCAATTCAGAATGTTCTTATATTTATGAATAGACATTCTAACAACATGAGTTGATTTATTTGCATACTTAGTATGAATGCAAGATAGCCTCTTACATGCATGTTCTGACTGGTTATTCGCGAATCTATTCAAGTCTTGATTTCTTTTTTTGGGCCCTCCACTTATAGAGGACCAATGCTTAGCTTTTTCAATAGTGTAAATACATTTTTATTTTGAAATACAAGAGATGGTATTTCTCCTCTATACAATCTACGCATGTGTTGTAATAAGTTACAAATGTCGATACACATCTTCTCTCATTCGGAAAATGGAGAGGATGTAGCAGTGGCTATAGAAGAAAGGGGTGAAGATGTTAGGGATGAAATTGGAGAAGTTAAGAAGCTGTAGTTGAACTCGATCTGCAGCCGGTGATGGAGTGAGAAGTAAGAAACGGCGCATTTTTTCTCTTCGGCCTCGAGTTCCTTTAATGGTATAGCAGCCAAGAATCTCTTGATAAACTCTCTGCAACATTCTTTGCCACTGCATATTACCTTTTCCGTTTCCTGATCATCGTTTTCATTCTCTGTCTCTTGTTTTGACTTTGCGCCTTTTTCTCCATCTGGGAGCTTCTGCATTATGGTTGTGTCGTCAAACCTTAGTATGTAGGCTTGATTGCAGCCCTCGTGGAGCCTCTCACCCAATGTGTCGATGATGTAATAAGCATTCACCTCGGCTTTCAACACGAAGAAATGGTCATTCCAGCTCACAATGTACACTCCAGTATTGCTGCTTATTTCCTTCCATATATCCTCGAAAGACATAGCTCCTTTCAAGGCCTCAAATGTCTCTGCACCGAAGAACCCAACGAACGACTTGCTGTGGGATATTGAAACGGGTCGAACGTCTGCCCTTACGATAGTTTCAAGTTCGAAATGCTTGTTGGGAAAGTCGTTCACGTAGGAAGCATCTTGACATAGTTTTCTCCATTCTGAGGAACCTTGCATTATTAGGTTGTCAAATTTGGACCGGTTGGGCATGGCGTCGCTATTTGAGTGAAGCCAGTGGGATATCACGGCCACTAATGCCGTGCAAGCACTTTCCCCGGCAGCTTCATCGCTTCGTTGGTCGAACGAAGCGAAGAAAACAGAAGCTTTAACCTTAGTTTCACCATCTCTGCTGATTAGCTCCTTTTCTTCCCAAATACCTGCACTCTCGTCCTGTTTATCTGCTTGTGGACTAGGATCATCTTTCTGAAATCACATACGAGGAAACAATCAACGACAATCGAACGTTGTTTTCAATAGAGGAATCAACTTGAAATGACGATTATGATAATACAAAAACCATTAATGCAAGTATTATATGAGATCATCTCACGTAAGATCATTTTACAATTTTTAAATTAGTTATCACTTTCGTTATAAAATGTTATCACTTTTAATTTTATACTATGAATTATTCTTGAAATAGCTAGTATTATCACTTTTCATTGATTGAGCATTACTTTTTACTCAAACACACTTGTATAAATCGATTTCATGATGTAAACTATGTGATCCTCCTTTCAATCTTATATATCCTACGTATTGATAGGATGTTTAAATTAAGGGGGGCCACAAGTTTACAAGGGTTTATAATGTAATTATCATTTTTTATTTATTTCAAGTAAGTCGTTTTTGCTAAAACATTAATGACCAAGTCAAACCGTTTGAGTTGGTAACTCTTTACCAAGTTTTAAAATACTTAATATACGGCTTACAAATATATAATAGGAAATGGAATTCAAAGTCAAGAGTTAACGTTACATGGAAAAAAAAGATATTCAATGATTTGCATACCTGTAATGCATGGTGGATGAACGAGTCAGTTGAAGGCAATTCAGTTGGTGGATGATGATTGACATCAATCTTGTTGTCGTCGGTGCGATTTTCTGCAATTTCCTCAAGTTTCTCTTCTTTCGTCTTTGCTCGTTTGAAGCTAAAGCGCTTGCTCGTCCATGATAACCATCTCTCTTTCTTGTCGGAATCGAGCACGGCTCCTGTTGGTCTCAGCTTGGTCGATGATAAACCTGTTTTCTCGTAAGAGCTGTTCAGCTCGCCCGAGTCATCCAAACTCACCTCCTCTAAACTCAGTGATCTTAGTCTTGCTTTCACATTCGCTTTACGCTCGTTGCCGTCGAGTTGAGTGGTGGCCAATGAGTCGTGTGCTTCTCTTACTTCAACCAAGTTGAGTAGCACCTAAGATTAAAATTAACAAAGTATTTTAAATTATTTTCAAAGTAATAGTAGGGAATTAAATTAGCATTTTTTTTTAATGTCAATTTTTAATGCCCAAATGTTGGAAATATCATTGATTTGATTTGTGATTCGAATTAAAAACTTAAACTGAATTATAATTATATACAATCGAGTCATACATATCTAAAATTGTGTTATTAAATATGTATAACCGAATTATTTATTTTAATCGAGTCAAAAATTGAATCAAAGATTTTTATAATTTAGGGGGTTTCAAGATTCATCACTAAAAACGGAATATAAGAAGATTTGATAAAACTTGTAGTGCATTTTCTGCAATTTCTCATAAATAAGTGTTATTGAGTCATGAACACATATATTGACACTATGTGAGGGTCTGTAAAGAGCTTGAGTTGAGTTGAGTTGAGTTGTGTGCATGCATACATCCTCGAGTTAAAAAGAATATTATTCTTGAAATCTACATTAAATTAGTATAATTAAATTTATGGATAAAATATATGAAACCAAGTAAAATAACTAAAAACTATAGAAAATAGTAAGTATACCTCAAATATAAAAGTTCTAGTAATTCTAAAAATAAAATAGTGATATGGTGCAAGTACAATTATTATATAGAAATCTTTGTCCAAAATAAAATATACTATAGTCAAAAGACGTAGACAATTAACGCAGTAAAACTTGGTTAAATATAAAGAGTTTGAAAGACTCGATATAATTATTTAATAATTCAATTATTTTGCCCATCAGAATTCAAACATAGCCTACTCTCTTCATGTTTAGTGTCTGATGAAAATTTAACTCAGGCTATGATCAGTCGTTATCATAGCTGTTAAGCTTGACATAATTTCATAAATGGACATTAATCTAATTTTTACCACCATCTATTAATTATTAATTAATGTACCTGGTATACTACAACCCTCAACTACTTTCTTTTACTTTAAACACAAAAATAACCAGTCTTCCAGATGAATATAATTAAAAGATATAAAAGTAATTATAAAAAATTAAGTTTACCAAGTAAACTAGGACATTTGGACTCGACCCAACTTTAAAAAAAAAAAAAACAATTTTAATTTCATTAATTGACAAACTAAAAAGTATGTATTGTTTGAATTAATATTATTGAATATTTCAATGATTTCTTCAGCAAGTTTGCAGAATAAAAAATAGCAATTTAAAATGTAAATTCTTCCGGAAGACACGAATGCGTTAATTGTCACATTCGATCACAAATAAAATAAACTAATTTAAAAAGGTAAAACCACATATAGTAATATTCATGAATATTCTGATTAAGAAATCTTTATAATGATCAATGAAATGGTTTAAAATCTGTTTGAACGTAAAAATAATAGAATAAATAAATCATAAAAAAGAATAAAATAAAAATTTACCGTGAGTGTAACGTCTCTGGTAACTCCATCCATCTGCAAACTCAGAGGAAGCTTCTGTTCAACTGAAACGTTCTCCATTTTCCAAGCAATTTCTGATAAATCCATCGAAACTCGACCAATCACACCCATTTTACCCTTCGAATCCATCTGTTGATTACACTCTAATTAATTTCAATAATCGAACAAACACAAACGAACTCCTAGTTTTCGTGTAATAATTCACTAATACTTACTTGCAGAACGTTGAAGGAGATTTCCCATGGTCCGAACTTTGAATCATGATGATTGGAGGCCACAGAAAAGCAACACGTGTTCTCGAACCAGTGGTCCGCGTCCCACTGGATTACTCCTCTCTTCACAGCCTTCTGATTGGATAATTCCTTTTTCGGCTTCGGCGCCATTAATGGGAAGAACTTCGGCTCACCCTTCCATTTAATTTTGATTGCCATGAATTTCTCCGCCGTCTGATCGTCGTCTCCGCCGCCGTCTTCTTCCGGCAATCCCTCGAGCTTCAATGGCTTCACCGCCACCTGAAATTTCCGCGTCGCCACGGCTGCCGCCGGCGTCCACGGCGGCCACTTCCTTATCTTCACGGCCATCTTTTTAATTACGACTATAATAATTTCGAGAAAAGAGGAGAAGTTGTGGAATTTATTTGAAATGTATATTTTTTTTTTTTTGGATTGATGAAATATTTTTAGAAAGGAATATGGGAGGCGACAAAACTGTGTTTATTAAGGAAAGGTGGATATTACGAAGAAACGGAGCAGAGGAACCGTTATAATTACAAATTGTAACAGCTAAACAGGCCTATCAGATGCTGCCACGTAGAGATGGTGGATATTACGGAGTGGGCTTGATGTAACGTGTCGTGCGGCGATTGGTTGCGTTGCGAGATACGGTGTAGTTGCGGTGTGGAGTTTGTCGGGCGGACACGTAGACGCGGGAGAAGGTATTTACGCACGTGTTGTACGCGTGAAATTAGAGGATGCTACCAGGAGAGATCCGATTAGGTAGATAGGTGCATACAGTTTTCTTTGTACAAATACAGTAGAAATACGTATATCGAACTGGTTCGTTATGAATGTACATCAACTAATAAATAAATAAAAATAATAATACTGTCCAAAAAAAATAAATTTCACAATTTTTTTATATAGATTAAAAAAAAATACTCCCTCAATCACAAAATTTTTTTCACACTTCCAACACAACCCTGCAAATTCAAAATCAATTGTTTCACTTTTCAAATAAGAAATTATGGGAAGTGAAGAACCTGTGGGAAAGATCGAACTTGTATAGGGAGAAGAGAACTCCATCCGGCGTCATTTCCATCATGGCTGTGAAGATTAGATGGGAGATTGAATATTACTCTCTCATATGCTGATATTTAAGAGAGAGAGGGTGGTGCAGGAGATACATTAAGTTTTATTATTAAAAAAAAAGATACATATTAATTCTTGTCGGACTTACATATTTTATATAATTTAATTATTTACAATATATCACTTTTTATTTAAAAAATAAAAATTTCAAATTAAATTATAACTTAATTCATTATAAATAGAAAAGAGTAACCTAAAGATGTCAAGCAAATATAACAATATTTTATTTTCTTAAATCCTAATATGAAATTAAAGAGTAACTTAAATTATTAAAAAGAGTAACTCAATTAATAGAAAAGAGTAACCTAAAAAAATTTAGCCAAATAGAATAACATTTTATTTTTTAAAATCCGAATATGAAATTAAAGAGTAACCCAAATTATTAAAAAAGAGTAACTCAATTAATACAAAAGAGTAGCCTAAAAGATGTTAGCCAAATAGTACAATATTTTATGTTCTGAAATCCGAATATGAAATTACATAGTAACCCTAATTATTAAAAAGAGTAACCAATTAATAAAAAAAGTAACCTAAAAGATGTTAGTCACATAGAACAATATTTTATTTTCTAAAATTTGAATATGAAATTAAAAGAGTAATCTAAATTATTATAAAGAGTAACCCATTAATTAAAAAAAAGTAAAATAGGGGCTAAAACCTTTTCGAAGTTTAAACGCATACACCTCACGCCCAGGTTTCTCCAACTTTGTGAACAATAAATGGAAGTCATATACTGTTCATGGCTGGGGAGGATATGTATTAAAAGAAAAATGAAAATGCTCAAAGCAGATCTAAAATCTTAGAATGCAGATGTCTTTGGCTAGGTTGACAAGAGAATTGAGGATCGGAGATGTGAAATACAAAAGCTAGACTTGATCGACGAAGTCTTTGGCCTGGAGGAAAACGAAGTTATTGCAAGGAATAGAGAAAGAGCTCTACTTATTTTAGACATTAGAAATAGAAGCAGTATTCTCTTTCAAAAATCAAGATCAAAATGGATCACAGATGGAGATGCAAATACTTCCTTCTTTCATCGCTGTATCAACTTTCGAAGAAAGAAAAGTGGAATCTCTAGACTCCTCATTGATGGAGAATGGTCACAAGATGTTCAAGAAGTAAAAAATGCTATCCATCTTACCTTCGAAAACCACTTTGAGCAGATAAATTCATTGAATATCAATTACTTGATGGTTGTACTACTATGAAAATTTCTGTTCAAGACAACCTGATGCTTACTAGCTCATTCACAGAAGAGGAAATCTCATCAGCCTTGAACTCATGTGAAGGAAACAAAAGCCTGGGTCTAGACTGTTTTAAAATTTCTTTTCTGAAAGAGTGTTGGGACAATATCAAACCAGATTTCATTAGATTCTTAGAGGAGTTCCATTCTCATGGCAAACTCACAAAAGGGCTCAATCACGCATTCTTTTCTCTTATCATAAAGAAGGAGACTGCCACAGACCTCTCGGATTTTAGACATTCTCCTGTTGGAAATTTATAATTTCCAATATAATCTAATTGTGGGCAATATATTATTATGCAATTATGTAAGCTATTCAATTATTTTATGAAATTAATTAAGTTATCTAATTAAGGTATAAAGTCTGTGGGCTATAATATTTTGATATGGGCCAATTGAGTAGATACACAATACTACATTACTAGATGATTATGGATGGTCTAGTCAAGTAGTATATAAAGACTCACAGGTTATGGTCCCCAATATACTAAGCCGCACATGGTCTTCCCTTCTCCACATCGGGAGGGATTACTACGGCCCCATAAGGAATAAGGAGGCTTAGTTGAGGAAGAGCGCATACCTACCGATCTCCAAGTTCGTGTTCTGTCTAGACAACCCCATGGATTAAGGATTAAGGTACGCTTCCGCATTACGGTTTAATCTCAGTTTATCATGATAGGGTCTCAAGTTTAGGATTTATTTCCTACAATGGTATCAGAGCGAGGTTTAGACATTTAAGTAACTATAGTATGGATCTTTATAAAGTATTTATAAAGAACTAAGGATAACATGCTTGCATATCAGAGATCAGATTTGTTAGAGATCATTAAGTAGTCTGATTTTGAGTTTGTTGGATGTCAATATGGTATAAGATCCACTTTAGGCTACATCTTCTGTTGGTCTGGAGAGCTATAAAAGTAAAGTATTAAGCAAACACTTGTAGCTCCTTAACCATGACAACTGAATTAGTAGCACACTAAGGGGCACTCAAACATGAAATAAAGATTGCGAAACTTTGTCACGTAAAGTTTATTGTGACAGTTAGCTCGCAGTAAAGTATTAACGACAAGAGTACTACAAGTTAAGCATATTGATATAGGATTCTTGGTTGTTAAAGAAAGTGTTCTTAAATAAATATTTTGTTAGAGCATATTATGATAGACTCTAAATACGGATCTGCCAATTATGTATTCAACACCCTGTAATTTTATGAGCTAGCTACTTATGTGGGTGTTATATGGTTTTAGAATACATTGATTCAGTGGGAGTCTAAATTTATTGCTCTTTAAAGTTTTCAAGACACTTTTTTTGGATAATTCGATTTTCTGCAGAATAAAGTTAATGGTTTTGAATTCATTCTGAGTTCACTTAAGTATTTTTTTATTTTGTAATATTTTACATTATGAATTGATCTCGCTAAAGATTAAAGTTGGACCAGTTGGAAATAGACATGATGTTGATCACATTGCATGTAATTTCCATGCTACTCACCATATTTGATCTATGTCGTTGAGTATATTGATATTGGTGATTGTCGGGGTTTAACCACGATTTATAATGTGGTGAAAGCTGCGGTAGTTCCATATTAGTATATGAGATGAATCAGATTGTTAAGTATAGCCTGAAGAGGAATAGCATAAAGTTGCGCAACTAATAACTCTTGATATAATTGCTTTCGGAAAAATATAGAGCCCAAGTGGGAGATTGTTGGAAATTTATAATTTCTAATATAATATAATTGTGGGCAATATATTATTATGCAATTATATAAGCTATTCAATTATTTTATGGACTTAATTAAGTGATCTAATTAAGGTGTAAAGTCCATGGGCTATAATATTTTGATATGGGCCAATTGAGTAGATACTCAATATTGCATGACTAGGTGATTATGGGTGGTCTAGTCAAGTAGTATATAAAGGCTCATATGTTATGGTCCTCAATATACTAAGCCGCACATGGTCTTCCCTTCTCCCCATCGGGAGGGATTATTACGGCCCCATAAGGAATAAGGAGGCTTAGTTGAGGAAGACCACATACCTACCGATCTCCAAGTTCGTGTTCTGTCTAGACAACCCCATGGATTAAGGATTAAGGTACGCTTCCGCATTACAATTTAATATCAGTTTATCATGATAGGGCCTCAAGTTTAGGATTTATTTCCTACATCTCCATGATAGGTTGTGTTTACAAACTGTTTGCAAAAATCTTGGCTAATAGAATGGGCAAAGTAATGGATCATATCATCTCAGAAGAGCAATCAGCCTTCATTGAGGGTAGACAAATCCTCGATTGCATAGTTACACTCAATCAAGTTCTAGAAGAAGTAAAGAGTTCCAAAGAAGCATGTTTCTACTTTAAAATTGATTTCTCAAATGCCTTCGACTCTATCAATTGGAACTTTTTCAATGACATGATGAAAAATATGGGATTTAACGACAAATGGAGATGATGGATATATGAATGCATCTCGACAACCCACCTTGATGTCCTTGTTAACGGGAGCCCATCAGGGGATTTTCAGCTAAAACGTTGTATCAGATAGAGGGATCCCTTATCTCCCTTACTCTTCTTAATTATTGCAGAAGGTCTAAGCTGTCTTTTAAAAAAGGCTATTGAGATCAATCTCTTCAACCCTGTGGAAATTGGATATGAGAATATTAAGGTGTCCCATCTGCAGTACGCAGATGACACAATTTTTATTGGCAAGGCGTCCAATGTCTGGTTCCTAAAATGGTTGTTGTTAGTAATTTTTGAACTCATCTCAGGCCTCAAGGTAAACCTTTCAAAAAGTAAAATCTATGGGATTAATATGCAACCTGATTTGATGGATTCATTTGGTCATACTCTGGGCTGCCTAACGGGTTCTTTTCCTTTCAATTATCTGGGGACTATGATTGGCTGCAATTACAACAGAGAAAGGGATTGGAATATCCTTATTCACAAGATCAAGAAAAGAATCAGTGGTTGGATCCCTATTAAACTTTCTATGAGTGGTCGAGCCGTTCTAGTGAACTCAGCTCTTAACACCTTACCTACCTTCTTGTTGTCGCTATACCAAATTCCGAAATATGTGATAAAAAAACTGGTGCAAATTCAACGCACCTTTCTTCGGGGGGGAAAAGAGAGAGAGAAAAACATCATGGATTAGTTGGAAAGCAATTTGTGAACCTAAAAATAGGGGCAGTCTTGGGATAAAAAATATTGAATACTTTAATCAAGCACTTTTAGGTAAATGGATGTGGAGATACCATATGGAGAAGTCTAAATTGTGGGTTAGGATCATTAGGTCGAGGTAGGGAGAGTCTTGGACTAGATCTAACTCGATTCCATATTCATCTAGAGGGGTGGTGATTAGGGGATGGTGGGCTAATATCATCAAATCGGTTGATTGGAATAGAGGGGGCTGGTTCGAGGAAAATTTGATTAGGGAATTAGGAAATAGAGAGAAGTTTCTTTTCCAAGAAGAAAATTGAAGTGGTGAGGGAATCTTAAAGCAAATTTTTCCTAGAGTTTTTAAACTTAATATGGTTAATAATGTTTCAGTTATGAATATGGGGGAATGGGAGGGTGAACATTGGGTTTGGAAGTAGAATTGGAGAAGGGACTTAGTTGAGAGAGATCATATAATTCTTAACCCTTTCTTATCTCTTTTGAATAGGTTCCATCCCAACAAAGAGCAGGAGGATAGATGGCGCTGGAAAATAAGCAAGCATGACGGATATAAAGTTTCAGATTCATATCAGCTTCTTCTACAAAAGCTCAACAATGGCGCCGACTTCTGGAATAAAGAATTTACTTAAATCTGGAAAAGCTTTACTATCCCAAAGGTACAAATGATAGCATGGCGTACAATATGGCAAAGAATTCCAACCCGTACACAGCTAAGACTTCGTAACATCCTAACACAAGACTCAGTCATCTCCTATCCTTTTTGTGAAGATTATGAGGAAGACATCCATCATCTACTATATCCTATTCATTTTGGATGAAATGTTTACTTTGGTGTCAGAAATCAGGAGCGTTCCCTTGCAATGTCAGACTCCATTTCCTTTACTTTAGTAATCTGTTTGGGGGAGGTATTGCTAAATCTTTTGTTGTTTCTCTCTGGAGCACTGTCATCTGGATCTTATGGAAAGCACGAAATGATAAAATCTTCAAATCCAAAGAGATTGATATTGAAAGCCTATTTAGAGAAGTTCAGGCTCGTCTATGGAGCTGGTTATCACGGAAAAAGTTTAAATGATCGGGGGGTGACTATAGAAAGTGGTTAGACAATTCTTTCTCTCTTCTCAAATGTTAACATAGTCGAAGCAGTACGAGAGATTTTGGAGACTAATTGCTTCATTATACATTTGTTTTTTTATTTGATTTTGCAACTTGAATCTTTCTTTGAAATTGTAGCATGTCCTATGCCTTTCACATTAATGCATTTCTTTTCCTACCAAAAAAAACCTAGAAACAAATCAACAAGTAATTCAAAAACTTTTTTATAGCAACCTAATACATTATAAAAAGAAACACAATCGTTGAATGTCGATCATTTTTAACTTTATCCATATTCATATCTTGGTATATCCATGAAGAATGAGGTGCAGAGCAAATGATAGAAGCAGGAATTAGCAATTCTGATTTTCATACAAATTTGATTGAGGACCTCTTTCTGAATCTCCTCAACAATGTCATCCCAATGCTCTATTCGAAACTGCATGCCTCTTGCGGCTTACGTGCTACCTCAGCTTCCTAGCTTATATATGTTTTGATCTAGGTACTGATCCATTAATCCTTATCCTCTCACGCTCGCTGCTACACACAGCATCAACTGTTTCCTGCCATACATAATTGGTAGTTCATATGAGGAATTAAGAGTTAACTAAGAAATTTGATCTGCTTCAACAATAAATAAATTCATGATGTAAATATACTACTATACTAACTCTGGATAACAAATTAATGCGAGTCACCCGATGATGAGATTGATTACACATACAATGATCACCAAAAGAGCAAAGAAGTGAAATCATGCCTGGCGTTGGATGATTCTTTGCCAGTAATTGGCGGACCACGGCCGACGGGGTTAGGCATGATCGGGCCGGGGGTGAATCGTAATCGGAGGTTGAATTAGCATCCACATCATCCAAGGCAGCGGGAGAATGCTTGTGAAAATTTGTTGAGCCGCTAAATTAAACCCATATTCTAATTTTTATCTCAATTTTTAATTTTAAGTGTGAAAGTATTCTTGGGACGGATTATAATGGAAAGTGTGAATGTATTAGTGGGAAAGAGGGAGTATGATTTAAGGATATAATATTTTAATACAAATATGTTGTATTGGTGTTGGGTGTGCTTTTTTTAAATTGTTTTTGTGTGGATCTCATTTAAAAAAATAAAGTATAACTATTAAGGCAAAACGTCAAAATTGGAAATACTCATACGTAAATATTATTGTGAGATGGAGAGAATATGTTCTTGTCCAAAAAATTTGGTGATATTATTTTTAATAAAGTAAGGTGACTGAATAAATTAAAGTGTATAATATGATTGATTCCAACAGATTGCACGTAAAAAGAAAGGCATTTTTGTAACGGCGGCATCTTTTTTTTTTTTTTTGTAATAATGCAAGAAAAAAAATGGGTATTTTGTATAATTGATCAATACAATAAAGTGTATGATATTATTGATTTGATAGATTGCATGAAAAAAGAGTAATATTTTTGTAATATTATAGGTTATTAATATTATTTATTTTTTTATTTTTAGGAGTTACAAATATTTTTTTTGTGGTAATGGATCAAAATACAGACGTTACAAGTATTATTGGACAATACTTATAAATATAGGTAGACAAAGTATCTTGTGAGACACTACTTTTGTGAGACGGTGTAGTGAGACGTGTTAAAATATATATTTTATTTAGATAAAATATGTTTAATTATTGTTGAAGTATATTTTGTAGAGTATGTTGGATTATGTATTAAAATATGATTTTAGCATATTATGATTTGATTTATTATTAACATATTTTAACTACAAATAAGTATACTTTATTAAATAAGCATACTTTAGTGATAGGTCAACCTTTATTAAATAATTATATTTTAGTGATGGGTCGACCTGTCTCACAAATAAGTATGCAATACAATTAGAAAAAAGGAAAACGAATAGAAAAGGAAATGAAAAGAAAAGGAGAGCAAAAGAAATTCCAAAAAATAAATAAATACTTAAAAATTAAAAAATAGATAAATAAAAGAGTGAGTTTAAGATGTTGGGGTGAGTCTAGTTGGCCTAACTTTATAAGTAGTGAAAAGGAGAGAGCAAAATCATGTGTAGGTGTTGTGCTGTAATTTCGGGATGTCTGAAGAGCACCCGCCGCTGCATGAACGAGGTGCCACCGCCGCCTGACATCCAAATGGAGGCGGACGCCATACTGAGTTTCAAGGCGCGGTGGCCGGCGCTACTCCGTCGCAAATGAAGGCGGCGTCCCTTGCTGGAAGTCCCTACTGGAAACCCTGGTCGGCGTCTAAGGGAAGTGATTGAAGAAAGCGAAGGCGAGAATTTGATGGATTCTGATGAACTATCAGGTTACTCCTCAAGACTCCGAATAATACATTTATTAAAACAATAGGGGTAAATAGATAACATTGAGAATACATTCTGAAATCTCAAATTCGATAGTAACAATATTAATAGTAATACATTTATTAAAACAAGGGTAAACATATAATATTCTTAAATAGCATATTTGGAAATTTTATAATATTAAATGTAACAACATTTGAAATATGTTTAACTTAGTATATATAATATAATTAAAAGAAGGTACTTTTATAACAAAGCATATCTCTATCCCTTAACATGAAAATACTTTTAATATCAATATTTAGTAAAGTATAGATGAACTAAAATACATTTCTTAAAAAGTTAAATAAATATTAAAATTATTACTATAAAACATGCTTTTGAAAATATTTATAAACAAAAATTATACTCCCTCCGTCAGCTCGAAAGAAGGTCTTTTTTCTATTTTTGGTTGTCCGTTCTAAAGAATGTCATTTCTTTTTTTACACACATGGGACTCACACACACCCACTAATACAACTAAAATATGGGATCAACAGTCTCACTAATACAATTACCCACTACACATTAAATAATAATACTCCTTAATCAACGTGCACAAAACTAAACATCTCTCTTTCGGGCGGACGGAGGGAGTATATATTTATTATTAAAAATATTTGGTCATTACAGTTCATCTATTATACATAGTTCACAAAATTACTTACTTCATCATTAACGTTTGCTTTTTTCTGGATTTACATGCTTGTTTCTGGATTTACAATGTCATGGCCTGTTCTTCCATTTTATGCAAAAATATAAAAATATTACTTTTAGAATGGCATGTCATGGCCTGGAAATATTATTTTTACTGAATTTTCTTGTAAAAATTACTAACTCCCTCTCACATTGCTTCTTTTATTAGAATGTGAATTTAAAAATCATACCCACCGTTCAATTTTCATTTATAAAAGTAGTTTATTTACATTATTATTTTGATATCTAAATTGTATTTAAATAATTTGTCAGTATCATGATTATTCATGAGGAAAATCAATATTTAATAAAAATAACTTCTATTTCTTTAATATTTTAATTTTTCTTGTTTTGAGTTAATGGTTTTAATCCGCCAGAAGGTTAATAAAAGAGATTGATTATTCAAATACTCACTAAAGTTTGTACTATGGACATATTATATATTTTTGTTATATAAACTAAACTATGCTTATATATCTAAACTATATTTTTAATATGTCATTGGATTGTATACTAAAAGTCTAGCTTTAATATGAACAAAGATGTAACAATTTATTTGAAATGAGAATCATATGATCAAATGATTACATCTTATAATTTATTTATATGTACGATGCAATAGTCCGCTTACTTTATACTGTAGATAATATGTTGTGCAACAACACGCGGAAGATCATATTATCGGTTTCCTTATAAAGTATAAACAAATGTTCACAACCGAGATAGACGAGGACTCTCTATCGGGATGGTTGTAGTGTGGTTTGGTATTAGCTTGTCTTGGCTATAGAATCACATTAGTGCACTTTGTGTGTATTGAGTAGGACCGCTTGAGATCGTTCAACTTATACTGACTTATAGAAGAACTTGATCTCTGTTATTATGAATGTTCGTGCTCTTAATCCCTATACAATAACCTCGACACGTAGAGCAGTGTGTATTTCTTTGATTCATCAATGGGTGAGATTTGCATATAATTAAATCAACAAACTCAGTGAGTTGGAAAATAGTGTTGTCTCTATGGTGTGCTGTTGATTGTAGAAGGAATCAATTTCTATCATAGGTTGATGATGTCCCCTTGAGCAGCTCATAAGGATTATCATGTAAACCCTGCAGGTGGATTTATTCCGGCATGATAATGAGGTTGAGTGGTACTACTCTTGGATGAGATATTAATTAATTGAGTTATCAGTAACTTAATTAATTAATGGACATTGTATATCTTAAACATGAGGAGACTAACGGGCTCATAATAAGAAGGAGCTCATAACGTGATTATGGGATTAGAACGGTAGTCCAGTAATAATATTTTAGTGGAGTATATTATTATTATTGAACTTAAGTATAAGCTTTGGGCTAAGCTTGGATACTTAAGCCCAATGAAAGTCCAACTCTAATTTCTCCTCCTGGTCCCTGTTGTAGCCTATAAATAAGTCACCTCAACTTATCCAGATCCCTAAGCCACACGCCTAAAACCGTGTAAAAGAGGGAGGAAAGCAGATTGAAGAGATCTTGAAGATCGTCGCTCACACGACGTCAAGATCGGACTTGGGAATACAGCAGAAGATCGGGAAGGTCGTTTACTGCTGTTGCTGATTATCCTCTACATCAACTCTGGTGAAAGGTAATACAATTCTACTCTTATGCTTCCGCTGCAGTAGAATTGCATGGATCCCTAACGGTTCACGTTAACCAAACGATCGAACACCAACATATGCATGGGTAAATTATACTCATGCACTTTTGTATTTTGGCTCAATTTATTATTACTTTCAAATTAAATATCAATATTAATAACTCAAATACATTTTTTTAATCAAACTCCGCATATATGTCCATTATATTTTTTTTATCAATTTTTTTTTTGTCTCCACGTGAACACAACTATTTTAATATTAAATTGTTGACACTGTATTATGGGGCATACTTTGGACAAACCTAAGGGGTTTTTTTTTATAATCTTCCTTCCCAAACTCCACTGTGTATCGGAATAGCTC
The DNA here is from genome assembly GCA_023678885.1 of Pogostemon cablin. Lineage (NCBI taxonomy): Eukaryota > Viridiplantae > Streptophyta > Magnoliopsida > Lamiales > Lamiaceae > Pogostemon > Pogostemon cablin. Next base: position 28,224,094 of record CM042964.1, on the reverse strand, counting down.
ATGTTGTGGTTGCTATCGGAATAGCTCCTGAGTTTGTTGACGACGATAAAGAGGATCCTCCGCCAGACTCTGACATGCCACGTCTAGAACTATCAGGTTACCCCGAAGAATGGCTGTAGTTGTAGTGATGCAGTTACCACACTACACTACTTTTTCATCATATTCTATTCATCAATCTACCTACTGCCTTCCATTCAATTCTGTATGAAATCTACTACTTTCTCTTGTTGTATTCTTGGAATATTCACCCATTACTTACTTCAACTGTATGCATGTTTTGGTTGCGGCATTTACCACTCTCTTGTTTTTTAATTTACAATATTGTCATGGCCTGTTCTTCCATATTTATGCAGAAATATTGGGAAATATTATTTTTATTAAAATTTCTTATAAAAATTACTCAACACCACAATTTCTTGTAAAAATTACTCAACACCCTCCTAAATAAGCAATAACATAGAACCAATAAAAAATTTAAAATCGTGATATTTTTTTTTTTCACGGAGATTGAGAAGTATAATATTTTAATATAAAGTAAAGTTAGCGAATTAATATTTAAAGTATAGTGGGTAGGTGAATTAGTATTTAGTAGTGTGCGTAAGCCAATGTGGATATGTTAATATTTTTTGGGTGGGTTCCATATGCTTTAAAAGAAGGAAAAATTGAATTAATACACTAAATTCAATACACAAAATCTTTACCAACACTTCAATTTTTTTATTATCATTTCTACACATTTGTACATTTTTTGACACTATTATCCCTCTCCCCCATCCACCCACCCACCCACCCACCACAACCACCCCACTAAACCCTATCTCACAGCCACCTGTGTGGTATCGAACCCCACCCACAGCCCACCACCCACCCATCCCCCCCCACGTGACAACCTACCTTTGACCTCGTATGAATCGAAAAATTTAAAAATATTTTGTTTCTTCTCTGCCCAACGTTCGTTTGAATTCCAGAACATCACCAACCCTATAATTACCCACATTCACCACCTCTTTTCATCACCGGACTGCCGAATAGAGTAGCACAATTCCGTCTATTGTTACAGTACGAAGAAAATTGTGAATTCTTCGACCCCACAGTTTCAGCAACACAACCTACCATTTCGACGACTCTTTTACCCACAATCCCCGGCCCCTGTTGTCTAATTGTTTCTCAGAGTCAGTGATACTTCAGAAATTTTGAAGATATTGGTGAGTTCTTCAAACTCAGAGACTATGTGTCTTCAATTTTGTAAGATAATATTAGTTGTGGAAGTGCAAATGGAGATTGAGAAAAATAAGACTGTAATTTTGCAATTCATGTATGTTGGAAGATTTGCTGATGGCCAAGCTTTGCCAAAAATTGTTGATTCTTACTTCACACTGCAAATTTGTTTATTTTGTTGCTTGTTTTTCAAATGAATTCATACTTGGTTTTGTTGATTTCTTCTCTCCATACCGTGTTTTTAGAATGTTGTTCTTGTTTCTGTTTATGTTCTTACTTTCAAAACCATATTGTTGATTGTGGGTGAATGAGTATTCTTAATTAGTTGCTTGGGGATCTATGTGTTATCGCTCATCAATGATTATTATATGTCATGCTATGAGTTCAAACCATGTGTTTATTCACTACTAATCCATATGGGTCACATTCCAGGAAAAACAAATGGCCAGCTCCAATCCAACTAGTATATCAAATTGATCTGAAATTAAGATTTTATGGGATATCAAGGAAAAACTCATCCCTACTAACTTAGATAGGTTTCGTTCAACGTGTTTCGGAGTTTTCATAGGATTAACTGATTTTAAGTTCCAGGGTCAGTTGTATCTCCATCTCCTCTCCACATTTGAGCTCGAATTATCTAAACAATCATTCGTATTCAAAATCAATAAAGTAGAGGCTAAGTTTGGGCCCCGTGAATTAGCTTTGGCGACTGGGTTACGATTTGGTCCACTACCGGAAATGTCAGATAAGGGCGACTTTCTTGCCCATGTATTTGGGATAAGAAGAACATTACACCGCCTCAATTTCAGGAAAAGTTTCTTGAGATTACCAACGATGATGATTCTCTTAGACTTGCTTTGTTGATGGTCCTTGTCTTCTTACTTATCCCTCAAGGTTCCAAACAATGTGTTGTGAACCCTGAATACATATGCCTTGTCGACGATCTACATCTATTTAACACCTATCCATGGGGTCGTGTTGTGTTCTTCAACCTGTTAACTGAGTTCAGGAAGTTAAAGATGTTGAGGAAGCTGTCAAGAGATGTGAACAACCAAGACTATTACGATGCCAATGGATTCAGCTTTGCACTGTTGGCGTGGTCATATGAAGCAATCCCCAGTCGTGGAAAGGCGTATGGTCATTCGAGGGGGGAAGCATATCCTCGTTTGATGAAATGGTCACCGAATTGCAACCCTAGTTTTACAGAACTAAGAAAGCTAGTGTTCAATGAGCTGCGTGGGTCTGGTAAAAGTGCCAAACATGTAAGTTATTTACTGTTATTTAGTGAGGCATATGGCTTCATCAATTAAGTATGTATATAACATGATGTTTTCTTCACTAGGTGGAAGTGAAAGACGCGCTTCAGCCATCTGTAGATGAACTTGAATCTAAATCGTATCTTAGTGCTGTCAGTTGGGAGAATGAGGTCATTCATTCACAGCCATCTTCTAGTGTACGCAGGCCCCAGCAGTCTTCGAGACGTATTCGAGAAGATTCCCATCCAGCAGAGCATTGGAAAGGAAAATTGATGCGCTTAGTGGCAGTATGGAGTCTGTGAAAAGTAATCAAAGGCAGCTTATGCAAATGATTGAAGCTCTTGCTCAACGATTTGATGACCGATTCCCAGTATGTTCTCCTTCTTCATCTAGATCAAGAAGAATGCCTGAAGCTTTCACCACAGTTGAAAGAGTTTGGTAATGAATTTGAAGAACAGACTGAGGATCAAGAACAATATTTGGATAAAGAAAATAACGTTGAGCACATACCTGGAGTGGGAGAAGAAGACACTGTATAGGAAATGCCAAAGAAGAAGGTAATGATAAGCAAGCACCTGAAGAAGGCATTGAAGATCTAAGCAATGAGAAACTAGATGAAGTTGAGGAATTTGATGGTTAGAGAAGATAATGAAGCTGAATACAAAGCAGTTAAGCAATCTGATCAAGGATTTAATGAAGATGAATTCAATGTAGAAGGACTTGAAGAACCACTGCTAAAAAAATGTAAGGGAATTACGGAAGAAGTTGAGCATTCCGTGCAAGGAGAATTCGGAGTTCCCGACCAAAATCAAGAAGGAGTTCAAATTGAGAATTTGAAGTGTGATAAGAGGATCAATAATGAACTGGTATTTCTCTTACTAGTGAAATATAGTTCCTATGTTGTATTATTCTTTCATAAGTAATTTCTATTTTTATCCACCAGGCAGTGGCTGTTGTTCACGATGGTCCATCGAAGCGTAGCCGAATGCCGGGAAGACATAAGAAGTCTTCATGGACAAATCTGAATTGCCCAAAAAACAAACAAAAGAATAAAGGAAAGACTACGTCGAATGTTGAGGTGGAGTGCCCTTCGGATGTGAATGGTGAGATATATCCACCTGAATTTATTAATGACTTCGAAACCTGGTATGATAAATTAAAAAAACAAGGAGCAGATTCTATTTGTCTATCGAGCCCACTCGTGATCCTTATACTGCAAAGTTTTTAAGTAACATTTATGCGCCGTAGCAATGATTATCCAACCAGGTTATATCTTCTTTTCACAATATATTGTAATTGTTGAAACATGATTTATTGTTTTTGAGTTGATATTAAATGCATTTAATTTGAATGGCAGAATATAGATGCTCTTATCCATCTTATTGTTCATAAATCTGCGAAATGGCAAAGCTATTTGTGCATAATTAGGTAGTGGTAGATATTGATTTTCGAGTAATGTTCAACATACCTTTTACTTTTTTAACCATGCCCTGTTGTTTTGGAAATTTGACATGCTTTTGTTTTTGTTAAATGTAGAACATAGTTATGGGTTTTCGAAAAGAGTTCTTAGCAGCAGAGAAGAATAACTTGCTATGGGACTGGGAACAAAAGTATTGTGGCCTGAAGAAGTTCATATGTGGAGAACTACCCGAGTTGGGCCCACCGAGGGATTGGAAGAACGTCAAATCAATCTATAGAATCGGCTTTGTTGGTGGAAATCATTGGGTCTTATATGACGTTCGTGTTTCAGACCATAACATCATTATTTATGACACCCGGTCTAAGGCCACGAAGCGAAAATATCAGGATGATTTTGAGGACTTCTCCAATATGATGCAAAGCATTTTACTTCAGTTCAAGGTCGTCGATGAAGCTAGTTTAGAAAAACCTTGGGTAGTGGAGAAGTTTCTGCACCCTCCGCAACAGATGAATGGAGGCGAATGTGGACCATTGACCGTGATGTTGTTTAAAAAAATTATTAGGAATAAATCTGTACACGAAGTCGATCCATCAACTTGCACAAAATTTCGGGTTCGATTTTGTGCGGAGCTGTACAACGAAGACTTTATCATATGCCTTAAGTGGTTAATTGACTGTGGTAATTTTGAAGGTGACTATCTTCAGAGTCTATGTAGTTTTGCAGTCTTTAACTATGTAGTTGTGAAAGTGACTTTCTTAAACCAAGTTTTGAAGTAGATTAATGGCTAGTTATATTGGGCTCCAAGTTGAAACTTTGAATTGTGTATATTATGTATGTGCTTCAACGGTGAAATTAATGTTAATACGTTATTGTTTAAATTCTCTATCCTGATTGTTAGATTAGTTCGTAATTTTGTATGTGGATCGGTATGTCACAGGAAGTCAGCACTCTGAAACTCATGCTCACCTACACAATAACCCACACCATCACCCATACTGAAACTCATGCTCACGTACACTCTTACCTATACTATCACCACAATAAAACCTCCATGACGCACCACTCACCCACACTCTCGCCCATAATATCATCCATACTGAAACTTCTTGGACACACCACTCACCCACGCTCTCACCCACTCACTCACCTTCATTGTTACCCATCACTCACCCACATTGATACTTCCTCGACACACCACTCACCCACACTCTCACCCATACTATTACCCATACTGAAACTTCCATGACACACCACTCACCCATATTTATACCCACACTGAAACTTCCACGACACACCATTCACCCATACTCTCAACCATATTATCACTCACACTGAAACTTCCACGACACACCACTCACCCATATTGTCACCCATACCGATATTTCTTGGACACACAACTCGCCCACACTCTCACCCACCCTCGTACCCTCAGTCTCACCCATACTATCACCCACACTTATACTTTCTCGACACACCACTCACCCACACTCTCACCACGTTGTCACCCTCATTTTCGCCCATACTGCCACCCACACTAAAACTTCATCGACATACAAATCACCCACACGCTCACTCATATTATCACCCATACCGAAACTTCGTGGACAAACCACTCACCCACACACTGACCCTCACTCTTCTTGGACCCACCACTCACCCCAATGAAACTTCAACAACACACTAATTCCCCACATTATCACCCACACCACTCACCTAAAATGAAACGCGCCACTAACCCCTATCATCACCCACACTGTAGCTTCTCCTCGACACACAACTCCACCTGCTTTATAATGAAGCATATATTACTAGAACATTATGTTAAAGAACAAGAGTCATTCTAGAGCTATAATCCTACTGCATTTTAACTAATTTGCACTTACAATATAAGAAATTAAATAGAGCCATAAATAGACAATTAAAAATTCATTTGCTCTTATACATATTTTCTGATGTCTCTGTTGTCCCTAGTCAAACGTATTCCTGCCACATGCACAGTCTGGTGGTAGAAGTTATGAGCAGGCTTCTGCCTGTAGTATCGGTTTGAGTCTTGAATTGTTTTGTTTTGCTTGAAATGGCCAAATGTGAGATCTAAGAAATTCCATATGCTATCACCTCTTTTTTCAAGCAGCGGGATTCTTATGCAAAATAGTAATATTAACAATGTTAATATAACCAGTTTTTATCTTTGAAGATTTAAATAGAGATGCGTCTGAATAATTTTGGCCCAAGTCGCCTCGTCAATGTTGAGCCTTTGGGAGACGCTACACACTTGCACATGCAGCAGTCCCTGGAGCTCGTCGAAAAGTGTAAAACGGGACTTGAACTCCTTGATCTTACGCCACAAATTAGAGTGGGTGAAAAGCTTCCTTTCTTTGTTGATCAGCATTTCAGTGAGGTTATTGAGCAGCCCATTGTCCATTTCCTCTGATGTCCATCTCCCTTGCTGAAACAAGTCGTACATGATATCCGCTAAAGCATGTTCATTCTGAGTAGTCCACGTATAGAGCCAAAACATATTATCCACTTGATGGTTCTCACCCATATCCATCTGACAAACCCTCAAATTAGTTTTCTTGTTAGCGAATGTGGTGGTGCTGAAATCAATTCATGGTGAGTAATTTAAAGTCATCTTAGAGAGATGTTGCCTTGAATGTTACCTCTCCATTCATGGGTCGTTAGGTGGTTCAATTAATTTGATATGATAGGTTATAGGGCATCGAAGCAATAAGTCATGCAAGGACGATTTGTCCATATGTCTATCTTAGTAACCTTGCAAAGAAATTAGGTTTAATAGGAGTACCAATATGGCACACGTATTTACTATCCTTTATTGACTGATATCTCTTACTAGTGTTCTTTGATTTCATTTTATAAGAATTGTAGGTTATCATTTTAGGGTGATTGGACTATATATGTCAAAGTAAATGGTAGTACAACACATACTGAACTTGATCACCCACACCATTTACTCATACTCACTCCCAAATAATCACATACATTGTCACCATATTTGAAACCCCCTCAACAGTATTAATGAAACCGGATATCATTAGTAGATGACCAATATAAATGTTCTTAACAAAACATAACCATATGTTACAACACAATAAATGAAGGAAACCCTAAAACCCTACCACATTTTCATGGATTAATAATAGTCTGATTTACTACAACGACGGCATGAAAGAGGAATGGTTAAAACAAAACTTGAAAATCCATTGCTCTTATGCATATAGCCGCAAATTTCCATAATCGCTCGGCCCCCAAAAGTCATGCGGATTTCTGCCACAAGCACAATCTGGATGGTGGAAGTCAAGTGCAAGCTTCCTTTTGTAGAGAGGACTTGGTGTAGGGATCGGTTGATTTCTCTTGAACCGGCCAAAAGTGAAATCCAAGCAATCCCAGAGACTATCACCTTCGTTTTTCAACCTTTCTGCAGTAGGGTTGTTCTGCAAAATAACAATATTAAAAATATTGGTACCACCGGTTGTTTACGCTAAACATGTAAACGAAGATGCACTGAATAATTTTAGCCCAAATCTTCTCCTCAGCGTGGAGCGTTTGAGTGACAGTACAGAGTTCCACACCAGGCAGTCCCTGGAGCTCGTCGAAAATAATGAAGCGCGACTTGAACTCCTTGATCTTACGCCGCACGTTGGAATGGGTGAAAAGCTTTCCTTCTTTGTTGATCAGCATATCGGTGATGTCATTGAGCAGCCCGTCGTCCATCTCCTCTGATGTCCATCTACCTTCCTGAAACACGTCACACATGATGTTAGCTAAAGCTCTTTCATTCATATTAGTCCATGTGTAGAGCCAAAATATGTGATTCACTTGATGGTTATCACCCATATCCATCTAATAATCCCACAAATGAATTTTGTGGTCTCGAAATGAATTCATAGTGAGTAATATAAAGCCAACACCAACACTTTTTTTTGCCATGAATGATACATCTATATCAATGCAATGTTAGGTGAATCAAATCTTTTAAAAAAAAGTATTATCGGGCATTTAATACATAAAATCATGTAAGTACGATTTTCTGGCATGAAGTACTCAATTCAATGATATTTCAAACTTCAAATTCTCGCATCAATATTTGGAAGTGGGGGAGTCTAAAGAAATGAACTTCCTTAAAAGCTATTATGTGCTGGGTAGTTGAATCATAAATTTCATTCCCTAATCAATGAATGTTGCTTTCTATATGGGTGTGGCTCTCCTTAAAGTCACTCCTCATTTTAATCGTTGTTGTTTCTATACATTTCATATTCTATCAATTTTCATGTAATGGTTAATCTTTATATTTATTCACCATTCATAGCTTAACATGTCATCATTGTTATAATTGAATTTTTTTTATGTAGATTTATTTGATTGTTTGAGAGTAATCAAACTGTGGGTGATCAAATGTATTAAAGTTTGGATGGGGATGACGCGACGGTTAACAATTTTTGAGGAAACATGGTCCTCTTATTTTTGTGAGATAAGTGACGTGGCAACGAAGTAATAGAAGAATGGACGTCATTATTTTCATTAATGATAGGATAAGTTCGACTCCATATGAACACGTCGGTTAAGTTTTCAACTTCCATTCTTGGACATAATATTCGATTGTGTCGATTGAAGTACAAATAGGATTCTTATACATTTCCCTACATATATCATATTGCTCTTTCTTATTGCATATTGTTTGTAATCCATTCTTACTCAGTTCCATATAGAAAAATCAAAACTATGTAAAATATACCATTCCCTCATGAAATGTTGTATGACCAAATCTGGAATGCTGAAATGAATGCATGTTTCCTTAATGCCCTAATCCATCAGAAGAACTTGGGAGAATGGGATAATAGTGGACCTAGTGGCTGGGCATTAGGAGTCGCCAAAGATGTGGTGAATAGGTCGATGATGAAGCGGCTTACGTGGGCAAATGCTTACGATAGAAAGGACTTCATGCGCAAATGTTATGAAATGTTCACTCTTGTGCTGGAAATGATGACTGCACGAGGGATTAACAACAGGGCTGAGATGAATCTACACGCGGGATGGTTGTAGTGTGGTTTGGTATTAACTTGTCTTGGCTATAGAATCACATTAGTGCACTTGTGTGTATTGAGCAGGACCGCTTGAGATCGTTCGACTTATACTGACTTATAGGAGAACTTGATCTCAGTTATTATGGATGTTTGTGCTCTTAATTCCTATACAATAACCTCGACACGTAAGGCAGTATATATTTCTTTGATTCATCAATGAGTGAGATTTACATGTATTAAATCAACAAACTCGGTGAATTGGGAAGTAGTGCTGTCTCTATGGTGTGCTGTTGATTGTAGAAGGAATCCATGTCCGACATAGGTTGATGATGTCCACTTGAGGAGCTCATAAGGTTTATCATGTAAATCTTGCAAGTGGATTAATTCCGGCATGATAATAAGGTTGAGTGGTACTACTCTCGGATGAGATATTAATTAATTTGAGTTGTCAGTAACTTAATTAATTAATTGGCATTGTATATCTTAAACATGAGGAGATTTTCGGGCTCATAATAAGAAGGAGCCCAGAACATAATTTTGGGATTGGATGGGTAGTGCAGTAATAATATTTTAGTGGACTATATTATTATTATTGGATTTAATTATAAGCTTTGGGCTAAGCTTGGTTAATTAAATCCAATTGAGGCCCAATCCAATTTCTCCTTCTCTCCCTGCTGTAGCCCAATATATAAGTCATCTCAGCTTCTAGTAACCAAAAACTCTGCGCCGTTTTTGACGTAAGAAAAGGAGAGAAGCGGATTGAGAGAATCCTGCAGATTGTTGCCCACATAACATCAGGATTCGACTTGGGACATATAGCAGAAGATTCAAGAGGTAGTTCTCTGCAACGATTCATCCTCTACATCAACTCTGAAGAAAGGTAAACTTTTATTTTGCTTCCGCTGTAATTGTTTACTTGAATTCCTAACGGATCACGCTAAACCAAATGATCTAAAAGTCAACAATACTTGAATTCCTAACGGATCACGCTAAATCAAATGATCTAAAAGTCAACAATTGGTATCAGAGCGTTGGTTTCATGGTGAAACGTGAGACGTTAGGTAGGGTTTGTGCCTTACGTATGTTATCGTCGATAAGAAAGCATGTTTATTATGTTTTGTATATGTGAGAATTATCCTAAGTGCTTTTTCGGTGGGTTTAGCATGAATTAGGGTTGGTGAATTTGTATTACACGTGATTGCCCTAATTGTGAAAGAAAGAAAGATTGAGGTGTGTGAATTTTATGATTTTATGATTGAACATGCTATACATACACTGTCTTGATTCCTGAACACACGATACACACGGCTGCACAGTGTGCGATGGGCTGTTGTCGTACGATCGCGACGAGCCTGGTGTAAGATCGACGTGAAGCTTCTAGCGGCATAGGGCTAATGGAAGGCGTGGAATTGCTGCTACTCTCGTCGGAAAGTGTTGGTCGCCGATGTCTAAGGCCAGCCTTGACAAGGATGCGGCTGGTTGAAGGCGTCAATTCTCCAGGCGCGGCAAGAGACACGGCGCGATAGCAGGGCTGGGTTTGTTACTCGCTGATGGCTGTATCTCGACGGCGCAGACCGGTTGGCAACTGCTCATGGCAACGAGATCGGCGATGGGAGGTGACTGGCGAGACATCTAGTGGCATCAAACCTGGACAGGAGCCTCCGAGCAAGTCGCTGATGATTCTGGGACGGGTCTGTCCTCTGTTCGATCGGGCCTTTACTATTTGCTGGCGTGTCTGCAGTTTTGCCGGCCGGTTCTCCCTGATAAGAGATGGCGTCATGCAGAAAGCTGCAAGATGGCACAGGCAGAACGGCATGGTGTTCATGCGGCGGGGCTGTCGAGGCTGTCTAGAGACGATCGGAACCGGCTAGCAGCTTGATGCGTCAACTGTCCAGTCGGCAGCACGACATGAAGGCATCTATCGATTGAATCTGGAAGGAGGCAAGGCACTGTCGGGTTGACGGTGCGACTCTGACGGGTTGACGGCACGACCGCCGAGAGCAGCGCCGCCGAGTTTTTCGCGTGACAGCTGCCGTGGTATCGTATTGCGACTGGTGATTAAGGCAGGAAGAGGGCGTTACATGGTTTGGGCTGTTGGGCTCAATTTCTAATATTTGGTTTTGGGCTGCCTGCTAGGCCCAATTTTAATTGTGGTGTTTATGGGCTGCTGGACCCATAATTTATTGAGGGGATGGGCCAAGTTTTCTAATTGGGCTGCCAATTTTATGCAAAGAATATGCAGGATTAATGGGCTTGTTTTTTTTCAATGGGCTGCTCATTTTGTGCTTATTTGATGCTTTGGGCCCATTTTTTTGAACCAATCCTTTTATGCTCTTAATGAATGATATATAATTGGTTTAATTGTTTTATTTGACAATTAATTGTTATATATGTGGCATGTTCTATGTGATTTTTTTTTTTTAATTACTTAAAATAGAAGCATGCTAGGATGTATATTTTATTATTGAAATATTATATGCATGTTAAAAACTCTCGGTGTTAAATAACTAAGTGGGAGAGGGGATTGGTAATTAATTCCCGAGGCCTCCATTATTGGTTTGTAAGTTATGTGAGTAAACTTGCGTGTTGGCAATAGGCCTTCCTCCCTAACGGATGAGTTTATTCACGGATCACTGGTATAGACTTCATTAAATAATTATTGTTTATAATGTGGCACATAAACTTGCGTGTTGACATAGACCTTCCTCCCTAATGGATGAGTTTGTGTGCGGTCACTGGTATAAACTTATAATTGATGATTGTAGGAAGTTATCCGAGCGCGTGTATACTTCTCCAACTGTAAGGCACATAAGCTTGCGCAACGAACTTGGGATCAAATAATGGTACACACTTAGGTGTGAATAATTAATATCCTCCCCAACAGAGTCACTGCTATTATTTACATGGCTAAAGAGGAACCGACTATTAATTATTTGTCATGAGGTTAGGTTGACAAATGAAATTAATGGGTAAAACATTCTCTTGTAAATGTTCGGGTTTGTAAACATCCACACTAATGTGGCTTGCAGACTCACGGTGCTTGAGATGTCGGTGAATTTTATTTTTATATTGTTTTAGGGAATCAATATAAAAGGATAAAATTTAAAGATTTGATCAGTATATTTATTTGTGATTCTCTGAATTTCGAATGGTTATATTTCACTAATTGTTAACTAAAAGAAATTATATTTACTTGTCCAAATTAGATGATTAGAAAAAAATCTTGATTTTGAATTTTACTGCTTAAGAAAATACATGTGTGTTCTCACTAAGGACGTCTCGTGATGCCTATTTCTAGTGAAGAGATGAGAGCTTCATAGAAATATGATGGTCTCATGTAACTCTTCGGATACTTGATTAATTTAAAAGGCGGTAGGTCATGATAGAATTTGGTGAATGAATTGAAAATACATGGAATAGAAGTTGAAGGAAAACCTAAGTCAATTTTATTCTCCATAATTGCCTAGATGTTTTGAGTAAGTTCCACCTGAATTACGAGAGGATGTAAATGGTGAGAAACTTCTGACAAAACATGTGGCAAACGAAATCCATTTTCATCATAATGTGAACAAGTTTAATATCTTATTCACTAGTTGTTTAAACATGATTAGTGATGGCATCTAATGACACGAAGTGTGTAGATACTGGAATCACTAAATGTTTATCACTATGTAAGGATAAGATTGTTATGACATGGTTAGAACTACGAAGGTAGTGGCTATTGCAGTGAGAGTTGTTTATTTATCTTATGATATGAATAAACGATTGATTATGAGAAATTATCTTTACGTACGTTTTCATAGAAAGAATTTGATTTCAGTTTCTATACATTAACGGATGGATACTTCATTTCATTTAAATGACATGGTCATAGTGATGAGGAATGGAATATAATCTATTATACTACGTTGGTGGATAATATGTATAATCTTGAATCATGTACATCCCACAGATGCAACAAATAGTAATTAATAATGCATCTTCTAATATTAGTAAGAGAAAGGAACCTTCAGAGATGAACTAAACATACATTTGGCGTCTAAGACTAGTTCATTTTACTTGAGTTGGATTCAAAAGTTGATAGCTGATGGACCGTTAGGTTTATCTGAAGAGGAAACTATCAGACTTGCGAGTCTTGCTTGGAAGTAAAAATGATTAACTGCCTTTTCAAGGCTAAGGGGTATAGAGCCAAAGATATATATGTTAGAATTGGTTCATTCCGATTCAAGCGGACCTAATATTATCCAGGCGAGAGGTGGTTATGAATATTCGTCAATCGATGATTATTCTTGAAATGGATATATTTGTTTGATACACTGCATGTCTATGTTCTTTGATTAATTCAAGAATTGCAAGGGTGGTATAGTGAAGCGTCATGGAAAATATATCAAATCATTACGATTTAATCGTGATGGTGAATACCTCTTAGGATAGTTAGGAGCTATTAATCAGAAATTGAGATTAAATCTCAAGTTGTCTACACCGGGCATGCCCCAGCTGAATGGTGTGGTGGATAGAAGGTGTAAGACTCTTATGGTAATGATTAGATAGATGAAGAATTATTTGGAATAATTAATTCATTTTATGGATATGCCCTAGGTACAGTAATTCGTAAAACGTTTGTCTATTTGTGGGACATCCTAGATAAATGGAGGGTGATTTATTTAGTCCAAAAGTTCGAAGGGTGATTGTTAACACAAACACTAGATTTTTAAAAAAGAACTATGTAATAAATCACAAACTCATGTATAAGTTGTTCTAAAGGAAGTGAGAGGGAAAACACTAAGTATTAGTACCAAGTGTACAAGAGGATATACCACAAGGTAAACTGCATCGCGTGTCAAGTCTGATACATAATTACGTGTATTACTTTGTCGTAGTGGGAGGGTCGTTTGACAACCCGTAAAATATATATTTTGGGAGAGTCGTGAGACTTGGTCCCTAGTAAGCATGGTATTGTCCCACGAATACGACATAGCACTACAAGATTAAAATGTGAAATCTTAGTAAGATGCAATGAATATTGAAATAGAATCTACGGATTCTAAATTAAGTCTAGAAGTTTGTAGGACCACTAAATGGTGTAAAAGTCATTGCAAGTGGTCATAGAAAATAAAAGAGGATAATACAGTAAGGTGAAAACCTTGGAAGTAAAGCTTGTTGCGAAAAGGTGTACTCAGAAAGAAATGGTTCGATTATGAGAAAACATGTTCGCTGGTAGCTATGCTTATGTTGATTCGGATTCTTTTATTTATTGCTGCTCATATTTAATTATGAAGAACAACAAATAGATGTCAAGACAGTTTTCCTGATTGGAAGTCTTGAAGAAAACATCTATGTGAAGCAATCAAAGTAATTCATTGCAAAAGGGCTACGAGCATTTTAATAGTAAGCTTAAAGGTGTCCATCGATGGACTAAACCAAGCTTCAAGATCATAAAATATCTGTTTTGATGAGGAAATCCAAATATATGGATTTATTCAATGAGCGGATGTGTCTTGTGTATTGTAACGAGTGACAGAAACGTGGTGGTATTTCTTGTACTATAGGTAGATAGTATCTTGCTCATTGGAGATAATGAAAAAGTATTGTCGGGCGTATGGGGTATGGTTAATAAAGCGGTATGTAATGAAGGACTTAAGAGAAGCAATATATATCCCTTTTGATCACGGTAATACGGATCACAAAAAAGGGATGTTATGATTATCTCAAGCGTCATGAAATAATACGATCCTTACTTGTTTTAGCATGTAACTTTATCTAAGGAAATGTGTCTTCAGACACAAAAGAAGATAAAGGTGATAAAAGCAGTTCCTTATGCTTCGGCTAATAAGGAAGCTTTATGTAAGGAATGTTATGCACGAGATCGGATATTTGTTTTGTCGAAGACATGAACAGTGGGTATCAAGGTAATTCGAAATAAGAATGTTGAACTGTGTTAAGACATATATTTATGTACCTGAAAAGGATTAGAAATTATATTTACCGGACAGATTCACTGCTTTTTATGAGTTACATAGATTCGGATTTTTCAAATCAAATAGGGACGGTAGTAAATCCACTTCAAAGGTTATGTGTTTAAATTTAGGAAGTAGAGTCATAATGTGGAGGAGTGTTATATAGAAATAATTTCAAACTCCGGACTCCATCATGGAAAGATGATAAATTGGAGCCTCTGAGGCAGCCAAAGTATCTGTATGTCTCTAGAAACTTCATGATGGACTTTTAAGTGGTTCTAAGTTTGCCCAAGGTTATTACAATTTACATTGATGATATTGGTGCAGTTGCAAACTTGAAGGAATCACAAGTCCATAAAGCAATTAAACACATGGAGCGCGAGTACCACCTGTTACGAGAAATCGTATGATAAGGGGAAGGTTGTTATCGCCTAGATTGCATCGGATGATGACCTAGTAAATCCATTTACAAGGACCTTAAGGCGAGAGCTTTTAATGGTCGTGTAGTGGGAGTAGGAATCAGATGTATGGCAGAAGACATGACAGCATAGTCTTTTAGTATAAGTGGGAGATTGTTGGATTGTATACTAAAAGTCTAGCTTTAGTATGAACAATGTTATAACAATATTTAAAATGAGAATCATTGATCAAATGATTGAATGTTATAATTTATTTATATGTTTGATGCAATAGTCCATTTACTTTATACTGTAGATAATATATTGTGCGACAACACACGGAAGATCATATTATCAGTTTCCTTATAAAGTATAAACAGATGCTCACAATCGAGATAGACGGGGACTCTCTATCGGGATGGTTGTAGTGTGGTTTGATATTAGCTTGTTTTGGCTATAGAATCACATTAGTGCACTTGTGTGTATTGAGCAGGACCGCTTGAGATCGTTCGACTTATACTAACTTATAGGAGAACTTGATCTCAGTTATTATGGATTTTCGTGCTTTTAATCCCTATACAATAACCTCGATATGTAAGACAGTATATATTTCTTTGATTCATCAATGGGTGAGATTTACATGTATTAAATCAACAAACTCGGTGAGTTGGAAAGTAATGCTGTCTCTATGGTGTGCTGTTGATTGTAGAAGGAATCCATGCCCGACATAGGTTGATGATATCCCTTTGAGGAGCTCATAAGATTTATCATGTAAATCTTGCAAGTGGATTAATTCCGGCATGATAATAAGGTTGAGTGGTACTACTCTCGGATGAGATATTAATTAATTTGAGTTGTCAGTAACTTAATTAATTAATGGGCATTGTATATCTTAAACATTGGGAGATTTTCGGGCTCATAATAAGAAAGAGCCCAGAACATAATTTTGGGATTGGATGGGTAGTGCAGTAATAATATTTTAGTGGACTATATTATTATTATTGAATTTAATTTTAAGCTTTGGGCTAAGCTTGGTTAATTAAATCCAATTGAGGCCCAATCCAATTTCTCCTCCTAGTCCCTACTGTAGCCCAATATATAAGTCATCTCAGCTTCTAGTAACCAAAAACTCTGCGCCATTTTTGACGTAAGAAAAAAAGAGAAGCATATTGAGAGAATCCTGCAGATTGTTGTCAACACAACATCAGGATTCGACTTGGGACATATAGCAGAAGATCGAGAGGTAGTTCTCTGCAACGATTCATCCTCTACATCAACCCTGAAGAAAGGTAAACTTTTATTTTGCTTCCGCTATAATTGTTTACTTGAATTTCTAACGGATCACGCTGAACCAAATGATCCAAAAGCTAACACATATCACTCTTTATATCCGTGACAAGAAAAGAGACCATAACTCAGTATTTTCTTGATTGCCAAAGCCAGTTGCCACGGGGAAAATCTGATTGTTTGGGTCTTGAGTCATCGTGACAAAAACAACCCCCTTGTAGTGCCCCTTAAGATGAGCCCCATCTACAACTAACACCGGTCATCCGAAATGCTTGAATCCATTCACACATGACCCAAGGGCAGTAAATGCAAACTTGAACTTTCCATCGGGGTGTGTGATTAACTCCGTAGTGCTCCCGGGATTGCACTTTTGTAAAACGTGCAGGTAAGACGAAAGCAAACTAAAGCATTCTTCCGGTGAGCCATACACATAAAGGTTCACCTGCTGGTATGCCCAGTAAGCATGGCAGTACTTTATATCAACCCCAAAACGTTGTTTCATATCATACTTAATACTCTTCGGTGTCATGGATGTGGATGGATCCCTTTGTTTGTCAAAATACAACTTGGTAATAACTGTAGAGTAGCATGACGTTGGTTTGGAATGATCACCACTAAACAAACATGAATGTCGGGTGAACCCTGTACAACTCCAAACCCCGTGCTTCCCTTTCGCTGCAAAGAAGAAGTTACACAATTTTATGCCTTTGTATTTCAACTCCTACCTACTAGGGTTAGAACGGAAAACCAAAAACACAGCACCCCGTAGTAAGTGATACATACTTACATCTTCCACCATTTCCTCCCTGCTTATGTATATCTTCTTCGTCGACAATTCATCGGAAGCGAGATCATAGGATTCAGGAGTTGTATTTAATGGTTCCGGAATAGGAGCCTTGCAGGGTATTCTCCAAACAGAAGGGAGAGAGTCGCTGTCTTTATCATTAAAATCTATGTCTATGTTATCATTACCAATATCAGCAGTTGGGTGGTAATCTGTACACCCAATTTCTTGATTAAACTCATCCTCAGAAATAGACATCCTTCTAGACTTGAATCATCATCGGAACAAGACCTTGAATCAACGTCATCAAAATGTAATTCTTTTGAAAATGATGATCTATCCCACGTACAATTGAATTCACCAATACTTCCTGCAAGATTGTCGGACCCCTTTTCATTAAACCAATAAACCAAACCATCATCTCGTTCCTTAAAAGATCTTGAACCACATGCGTCTGTACAGTTCAGTGATGGCTTCAATTTCCTATGATCCACATATATCTCGGGGGCCACCTCATTATTGAATATGAAACTTACATCATCATCATTCAGAATTGAGAGTTGCATTGTCTTATCATTCACAGTACATAGTTGAAAAATGTCATATATAACACTGCTGCAATCTAATTTCATGAATTTGTGGAGGAGCTGTGTTAAACGTTCTATGGTATGATCGTCTGCAGGCATACGCACAACCCCTACATTCCCACCGACATAGTTTGTACCGTTCTATACTCCATTAGTATACACAGCAACAATCTGATTCACCATATTTAACTGCAACTTCCAAGGGGAAAATAAGTAACATCTTTTGTTAAGTACAATCACCTTCACCTATTTAATTGAATAAATAGTAGGTAGATAAAATTTCCAATACAACACAATGTAAGGAGATACCAACAACAGGGAAAATAATCAATGATAAGTGTCGAATGTGAATGAGTTCAAACCATGTATCAAGAGTTCACTAACAGCCGTCCACTTAAACAACCAATTAAATCCAAATGAACTCTGGAAGTGAAACTAAAATTGGCTTGGCACCTCTTAATCATCAGTTATTATCTATACACAACTTAAAAAGAATCTTCATGTTATCCAAAAAATCTAATACTCTGCAATAGGGGCAGGGAATAATTACAGAAACCAAACAAATCGGGTGTACATCATACTAAATATCAAGGAACTCTCAATTATAAGCACAATACATAGAGACGAGAGGTATTAGTTCAACAAAGAAGCAGATTCAGTCAAATCAACCTAGTAGTGCCAGTAGGCAAATAAAAATGAAAAATTGGTTACCTTATCGGAAATTGGAGAAGTGGACGCCCCTAATACTAGGTACAGTTGTGGATTCCTCAATACACATTGAGCGTTGAAGAACTTGCCGCCGTGAAGGAACTGAGGGCTCTACACCTTGATTGTCGTAGATAAGACCTAATGAAAGGCGGTTCACTATCGCCGAGTTCAAGGGCGTTGACTACCGCCGTTGACTGAGATGTCGGCGACACCCAGCAAAAAATTATAACGATAGAGACCTTGGGTGAAAGCGGGCAATGGTGGGTTGGACTCGACAATAACCAACGGGAGAGAAGAATCAGGCCAAGACGACCACCTTTTGTTGACGATATGGTTTGGGGATGGTGGGTTGGAGTGGGTTCACGTGGTCAAACTTCGCTTTTAGCTGGGAGGATGCTATGGTGAGGGAGGAGGGGTGGAATACCACTATACCAGCTGGGATGGGAGTGTGGTCGCTGGGGGTGTGGACACGGGGTTGGGTGGGGTGGAATAATAGATGGGGTGGGTGAGGGGTAAAAGGGTCCATTTTTGGTCATTGATTAAAATAAAATGAATATAGTTTAAGTGTTGGTATTGATATTTGATAGTTGTGAATTGGGTATATTTACTTATTGGCTCTTAAAAGAAATGGAACAATTTTTATAGGACAATAAAAAGAAAATATCACAACTTCTATGGGATGGAGGAAGTCGAAAGTTAATTCACCTATCAAAGGTATATTAACATTGTTCATTTAATTGTCCTTGAATTTTATTTTATTTTTATTTGGCTGAGGGTAGTAGATAGTGGTTAATTTGAATTAATTTAATTATTTATAATTTTAAAATTAATTAATGATGATATTTTATCAACACATGCATATAAGATTTTGTATTTACTTTGTTTTAATAAATAAAATTCATCCACTCATCAAACATATATTGTTCATTTAATATAAATATATATAATTTTAAATAATTTATCTATTATTTTTTCTATAAAAAATTATATTCAAAAGTCAACAACTTTTTGAAATATTTAATGTACAATCTCTTAAGAAATTGCCAATATATTTAAATTTATTTATATCTTAAGAAAATTGTCAATATATTTAAAATATTATCTCCTAAGAAATTCGTCAATATATTTAACATATTTTTCTATAATTTTTAAATATATTTAATTATATTTCTTAAGAATTTTTTTATAATTTATTAGTATTAAAATAATAAGGTCAAAAACTCAAATTTATATAATTATCATTAAATTATGAGTTCAACTATGGTGTACCGGGTGCACCTGTGTGTTTAGTGTGAAAATCTGCATGTTTTAGGGTCCGATTTAGCACCGTTTTATGAAATTTATATTCTTATTTTAGCACTAAATGGTTCATTTTCATATATTTAAGACATTGGTGCATTTGAGGTATTATTTCGTGTTTTTAGTTGGAAAAATGATTAAAAGTGCAAAGTTGGAATGAAGAGTAAAATCGTGAAAGAATGTTGAAAAATGTATGTCCAATTTGCATAATTTTTATGTATCCTTGCGGAAGTCTAAATTTATCATGTGATATATAATTGGAAAGACACAGAAGAAGAGGTCATTTTGGCTCAAGAAACACCTCAATTAGAGCTCGGATGAGGGAGATATGATCAAAACGGTGAAGTCGAACAAGCTGTGCCGACCAGCACGACTCATTCCATCTTTGCACGACTCGTGCCATACTCAAATGGATGAATTTTCAGGAGTTCTTTATATTTTTGGAAAGCCAAGGAAGTGAGGATCGTGTGAGCGTAAAAATTACTTCAATCGGAGATCGAACAAAAAAGTTATGCTTAAAACCGTGAGGTCGCGCAGCTGCCAGAGAATTCCGAAAATTCACGAAAATTACCCTCTATTTCCTATTTTCTTGGTGGCTAAGTTATTTCCTAATTTAATATCCCTCCATATCTTCCATAATATTTTTTCTGATTTTTCAAGATCTACTCCTTATTTTATTCAATTCCCACACCTATATATACTCATTCTCATCACCACATAAAAGTGTGAATAAACCATAACACTCTACCACAAGCTTTGGGCTACATAATCTTACAAATATTCACCAGCTTCCGCAATCCATCTCTACCCTTCACCCGCCTTTCACCTATCACTCTAAATCAGGGTGTTTGCTAACCATATAACTTTCATTAGAATAATTAATATTGGACACTTAATATAACTATTAATTACCATTCTAGAGGATTTGGTTTCTTAGATTGTTAAGTGAACCGAGATTTAATTCTTAAGTACCTATAAAGGGAAGTCTAGTGCACTAGCCTTTAATGAAATTTTGCATGAAGTACCTAAAAAGGAAGTAGGAATTATTCTTCTGAATTTGAGGGCTTAAACCAGATTTATGTGTTAAGTTTACTTTAGAAAAGAGATTTAACATAATTACGTGATTGCTTTTATAAGAACTGCAGGAAGTCTAACCGATTGTCTAGTGATTTGGTTTGACCAATTTAACTGAATTCCTAGTGCTATCTTGTCTTCTCTCTTGAAACACTTGTGACTGATTGTGACTTTTATTTTTATTTATTTTATTTAATATTTATTTTTCTGCATAATTAGTTTAATAATTTTCAAAACCAGAAAATGTTACTTTATCTTAATTATTAGTGGTGTGAATTAGTTAGTGTGTATCTTATTTAACACTAATATCTTGGGTTCGATATTTTTACTTGGTCACACGATTAGCTACAATTGATTCCCTATACTCGGGGACACATGCAAAATTGTGAACAAGCAAATGGCGTCATTGCCGGTGATTAGATTGTTTAAATAGGAGACCACTAAATTATTTGTTATCACTTTAATTTAATTTATTATTATAATTTTTTTAACTTTTAAGATTATATGTAAAAAATGATAAAAGACAAAAACTTGTGTGCGATCGCCTCACATAGTCACAATATTTATAATAAAAAGTGATAATGCTATTTTACAAATAATTTATAATTTAAATACAAAGTGATAACATTTTATAGTAAAAGTAATAATATTTATAGCAAAAGTGATAATTAATTTAAAAAGTGTAAAATGATCTCACTCAAAATTTATCCGGATAAAATATATATTTTTTAAGATTCTTATTTAATGCATTAATTTTATAATTTTAAACATCATTTATTAAATTAAATTTAGTGAATATTTTTACTAAATAATAAGAAATAGTTTAATATTCATAAGAAAATAATTCAGTTCGTTTGAACTATTTTATGAATAATCCGTGGATTAGAATAAGTGATAACATTTATATTAAAAAGTGATACTTAATTAAAAAAAGTAATATTCATTCGCTTGAACTATTTCAATACTAATTCATACTATATATAAAATGATAATAATATTTTTAATAAAAAGTGACATCATATAAAGAAAAGTGATTATCGTTGAATTGAATTGTTTCATCAACAATTTGTGGAGAAAAAGTGATAATATTTTTAATAAAGAGTGATACTTGATGAAAGATAAGTGATATACATTTAATTGAATTTATCATGAATTCTATATAGAAAAAAAAGAAAAAGAAGTAATAATATTTACACTAGTTAAAAGAAAAATCATTATCGTTAAATTGAACAATTTCATAAATAATTAATAAAATAGAAAAAGTGATACATGATGAATGAACGGTGATATACATTCAATTGAATTATTTCATAAATAATATGTAGAATATATAGAAAGTGATAGTATTTTTTTTAAAAAAGTGACACCAATAAAAGAAAAGTAATTGTTGTTAAATTGAACTATTTAATGGATAACTGTTCAAGATGAAAAAAATTAGTAAATTTTTTTTGTAAATAGTGATATATGATCAACGAAGGCAAAGACTCGTGTGAGACTATCTCACGTAAGGGCTTACGTGAGACGACCAGAAAGTGATAACTTTCACATAGAAAGTGATAATAAATTAATGTAAAGTGATAATGCTATTTTATGAATAGTTTATAGTATAAATAAAAAGTGATAACATTTTATAGCGAAAATGATAATGCTTTATAGTGAAACTAATAGCTATTTTAAAAAGTTAAAATGGTTTCATGTGAGACGGTCTCACGTAAGACCTACCAAAAGTAATAGTAAATAATTCAACTATTTTATGAATAATTAGTAGAACAAATAAAAAGAGATAATTTTAATAAAAATAATACATAATTCATAAAAGATATAATAGTTCAATTAAAATATTTAATTAATAATTAAAAGGACATGAAAAATATAAATATGGTAAATATTTAGGTGAAATTATTTCATGAATTTCTGATAAAAAATAATACTGAAAAGTGATAACAATAATAAATAAAATATAAAATATGTTATGTGTTAAAATATAATTCTATTAATTTTAACACATTCTTAATAAAATAAAATATTTAAAAATCTAATTAAAGAAAGTAAAAACTAAAGAATAGTAGGAGTGGTTTGAGCGCACGCAAAGCTCCAGCCAGCTAGCTCCACGCGCCAATAAAATGGATTAAGTAGCAACGAGCTTCACGCAGGTAATTGAGTGGATTAGTTTATTTAGTTGGGTAATTGGATAATCCATCTCATTGAATAGGATCTGTAATTTAATTAATTTCTTTTATTAAAAAACTACCCACTACCAATATTTACCTATTAACATGGGGTGCATATGTGCACGCATGACGCTTAAATTGTACTTCCTTCGTCCTTTTAATAAGTGTTCATTTTGTTATTTTGGTTCGTCTCAATACAAAATATTCATTTTCATTTTGAGTTGATGTGACACAACACAATAATATTATTATACTCAACCATTTACACTTGATCAAAAAAATATTCTTAATATGCGTGCTATACAAATAAACATAAATGCCGAGAACAAGGGAGTGTATATATTACTCAAGGAAACAATTAACTTGAATATACCACTCGTTGTTTAACTCAAAAAATATATTAACTCAAAATTTTGTTTACTCAAATTTTAACTAGATTAATTTTTATTGCACCTCCAAATATACTTATCCATTTAAAAAGTAAACAGACAGACGTTTATAATTTGGCGAATAATCAATTGAAAATATCTTTCATTTTAAGATGAGGCAACGATTTACAACGGCGGCACAGTGAATCTTGGGAGAATGAGCAACAACGCCGCAGCCATGGATCCGACTTTGCTCGGTTCAGCGGCCTCCATTTCCGCCGTCAGCCTGCCTAAGCTTCCGGTCGTATACTTTCCAGTAGTTAAATCCGCCGGAAAAAGGCTCACTGTAACCTGTGCTGTTGCTTCTCCTTCTTCGTTTGGGAGGCGAGCGCTCATGTATATTGCGACGACGTCGTTTTTCATTCCTCATTCCAGCTTGTCATATGCTATTGAGTAAGGATGAACCTTAATGTTGTTCATTTGCTTCTCTTTTTTCTCTTTAAAATGTATTAGAACTGGTGACAATTGTGAAATTGATTATGACTTATGAGTTCGTTAGGGTTTTGGTTTCAATCAGCTAATAATAAAATCTTGTTGATTTCTGTATTGGAAAAAGGGATTCTATGCTTCTAACGTTGGGTAATCATTTAAATTGTTTCAGATGTTTGTGAAATAAAATATGGAGTACACAATTAAGATGAACTTATGTTAGTTGTTTTGTTGAGTAAATAATTCACGAAAAAAGCTTACAATTTTTAAGTAATTGACCTCAAGATCTTTGGCTTCAGTGAGAACTCTGAGTTGCAAGAAGAAATCAGAAAAGTATTATCCAAGGGCAAAGCTGCTGGTTTACTTCGTTTAGTTTTTCATGATGCTGGAACTTTTGACAATGGTGATAATACAGGTATCATTTCAAAAGTAGAAATTTTCAATTAAGGAAATATATAAGATATATGTGCACAAGTATGTGAGGTAATTTATGTAATGAACACACTAACTCTTGCATTTAAAATGAAAGTTTGTTAGTAGGAGATTGCATCGAGTTTGAAATAGTAATTAGGATCTTGACTTATGTTAGGACTTTAGATCCTGTATAACCACCATATTGTTTTGTTCCACTACATGTGGTTATTTCGCCTATGTATTTTCTGGCTAAATCTTTCATTCTTTTAGGTGGCATGAATGGATCAATAGTTTATGAACTTGAAAGACCTGAAAACACTGGCCTTAAAAGGTCATTGAAGGCAAGCTTGCTTCTGCTTCTTTAACTCTTCCCTTTAGTTTTTGGTGATCATTTTTGCACACACATGTATGACTCTCATGACACTGTACTTTCTAACACTTCATTCTTGTCAAATTTGGGATTTGTGTTGTCTTCACTATCATCTAATTTTATTAAAATTGCACAAGCTCCGATTCCTAACTTCTTAATGGTTGCTTATTAGATTCTAGAGAAAGCAAAAGAACAATTGGATGCAGTACGGCCAGGTAGTTTTCAGCGAAGGTCGAAGAAACCATAAAAATATTGCTACTGCCGGGTAGTTAAATATCATCTAACACCTTGTTCTTGGTGCTTGCTATGCTAGTATCCTGGGCTGATCTGATAGCCGTAGCTGGAGCAGAGGCTGTTCTAATTTGTGGAGGTCCGAAGATTACTGTTAAGCTGGGAAGAATAGATGCTATGTAAGTGGCTTAAATCTTATCAAGTTTCATTTTCTTATACAAGTTATTCCAAAAATATGACACGTGCACCTCTGAAAGTATCCTCCATGACCATTTAATTTGATGCAACTCAACTGTCCAAAACAGGATCGATGTATTTCCAAAACAGAATGGTCCCTGTACCTTTTCCAAATCTGTTTTGTATATAAGAGTCTGTTTTTAACATTTTGGACACCCTCTGGTTTCATCAATTTGTACTAACTGCATTTGTAATTATGAAGATAAATTATTGGAAGTTCAACTGCTGCCGTGCAGGGTGCCTGATCCAGAAGGGAAGCTTCCAGAAGAGTCACTTAATGCCAGTTCCATGAAGCAAAGTTTCCAAAAGAAAGGTTTCTCGTGAGTATTATTAACTGTTGCACATCTGGAATCTATTCTCTCTCCCTCTTTCCAATGTCGTACTAAGAATTTCAGTTATCCCATTGCAGATAAATGTTGATATTTTTCCTATAATTCCTTCTGTTGTTTACCCTTATTGGGGTTTTCGATATTCCCTAAATATTCGTCTATGTCGGAAGAATATATATATGTCCAGTTTCTAAGTTGGCCAGTTCTTTGTAGAACTAAGATATAACATAACACATATTAGGCTTACCTACAGTACACATCTGAGCAATGAAACTGATATTTTAGACGTGTGTGTTTTTCGTGAATGTTTTCCCAGTAAAGAAAATTATTTTTTATATTACACTACCCTAAACCATGTACGAAGCTTCACAAGAACATTATAGTTTATTTAAGCATGTGAGAGGAACAAAATGCTTCCTTCATTGACACGAAACTGCATGTGACTGGGAACTGTGGGGTGGATCAGACAGAAAACCAAAAACAACTGATGATTTAAAAAAATTATTTATTTATATTTATCATAGCATCATGTGAGATGGAAGGTTAAGTCTTAATTCAACAAATTGTTGGAGGTTGTCTCTTATAAATTGGCGTGCCAGTTTTCTTGTAGTGGTTCATTTGAATCATGTTCTTCGTTTTAGCTCACTGTTATTGTTATATTAAATGTTCGACGGAACTCATTTACAGAGCCCAGGAACTTGTTGCATTATCTGGAGCTCATACTCTAGGCGGCAAAGGTTTTGGAAATCCAACTGTCTTTGATAATTCGTACTACAAAATTCTTCTAGAGAAGCCATGGGCATCACCGGGTACATAATTAAGCATGTTCTTTATTTCTTTGCTATCTTGTTGTGCTAGTTTCTCACTTTCAAACAGTCCAAGTAGTTTTTCGGTTTAGGACTTAGCTATTATTGTGCACTGCATAAATCCTGAATTTCCTATGTCTTTTTATCAAAAATCATTAATTGTCTCATACTATAGGTGGCATGGGTAGTATGATTGGCCTCCCCTCGGACAGAGCACTTGTCGAGGACAATGAATGCCTTAGGTATTTCGTTACCGTTACTTCACTGCATCTTTCTTCTAATTAGTGTATACTTTAAGTTTGTCATTATCCTGATGAATGTAAAAATGATTGTATGGCCTCGTTTGCTTCTACCATTATTAGATGCGGTATAATCGATTGCCAAGTTGGGCCAGGCCACCGACTGTTACCGTTTTCGACTGGATGACACTGTTGCCCTATCCTATGTTTTAGTTGTCAATTCTTGGGCCACTGAACCTATTTGTGTCGGTTCGGTCCATTCCCTTGGGCAGCACATGAGTTGTCTAAGGTGGGTCGGATCAACAACCCGGGCTCAAATTCCCACCTAAAGACAGTGTTGCATGTTGTGAATCTCTTCTTGCTTCCATTCTATCCTTAATATGTGTACAATTTGACCATATCTTGGTAATATCATGGATGTTTGATTTTACTTGCTAACTTTTTGCATTTGTTATTCTGACAAAACAGGTGGATCACAAAGTATGCCAATGATCAAAACCTGTTTTTCCAAGATTTTGAGAAAGTCTATACTAAACTCGTGAACACGGGCGCAAGATGGAGATCTGCATGAGTCGTGAGAAGAACATTCATGAGCTCGCACGCTCGAGAGTCGAGAAACACTGTTTCTCGACTCCACATGCTTGTAAAGGAGACAAATGGTACCTGCATTCCGTATCATTTTTCTCCTACCTACAAATTCTTCCCCATCACGCAATTGTTAGTGCATTACACTTGAAGACAAGTAGTGTATTGCAAAAATAGTCATGTCTATTTCTAATGTGATGTTTGGATTAAGGTTTGCCACAAATTTGTCCTTGTAGCTAACATCAATGCACCTTTCATGCGTGTTAGTGTTTTTAATCACATTTCTAAGAACAATGTCATCATAATCACAATAATTAAAACCACGATAAACATTTTAAAGGTGTGGGGTGGGGGATTTGATATTATCCTTTTCTTATTGGCCAAAGTGTTATTATAATTTCCTTTTCAACTTTAATTAGGACAAATAATATTGGAGTGAAATTTGAACTCTTATTCTCCAATCATTTTCAATCTCAATCTACCTAGAAAGAAGCACTTATGTGTAGCTGCAAGATTTTTCCACAAACAAGTGATCATTTTTTAAGGATTTCGAAGGCCATCTCGGAGGTATTTTAAGCACATTCTTTACATTATCTAGAATGAATCCTATCTTCTATTTTTCTTTTTCTTTTTATAGAAATTTTGCATGACAAAAGCATCATCCTTTGAATCTTATCCCACGCCCTTTTAATATATATATATATATATATATATATATATATATATATATATATATATATATATATATATATATCTTCTATATATGGATATTGTTGTATCCCTAATTGTTTATTTAATACTAATTTATATTTATGTATCTAAATTCTCTTAAAAATTACTTGAATAAAATTAAGTCATAACTAATAATGCAAGTTATTCATGTGATGCATTATACATGGATATTAAATACGACAATTTTTTTGATATACTATTTACAAGTGAGAATTTAATATGACTCAATTTCTTTAATTTATCTTCAATTCCGTAATTGATTATTTTCTTATATATCAATCATCATTCATTCCCATATCCCATATCCCTCACCGGATAGACCCAACTTTTATTTGTTCGGTAACATTAGGAATCATTCATAATAATTATCATGTTGTTAAATTAATGACGCAGCACTAATTAATTAAGTGCTTTATAAATTGAAATTCATACTAAATCTAACATATTAAAAATAAAATAAATTAAATTAAATTAAATTAGTGCTGTGATTGCCTAGCGGAAAAGAAAATTTTTCGCAAAAAATAATAAAAAATAAATAAAATAAAATACATCGAATCACATCAATTCTATTTTAATAGACACGAATCACGTATGACATCATTACTACATACGTATATTTATTTACTCTTATTTTTATAAAAATGATTCACCAGTATTCATTCATCTTATAAAAATGAAAACTTAGAAGTTCTTCAATATATATCAACTACACCTTACAATTATTATTCTTTTTTAAATTTTGTAAACATGGAGTAATTATTTTTTTTCAAATTGTTTTTCTTAGCCGAAAGCGACCTGGAGCGGAGTAGATTTGATTCATAACGATGGCACAAATGGAAAACCACCAAAATCATACACCTTTGGCTTTGACCATAAAGATTGAAAAAAAAAATTGAGTTGAGTTAAGTCTTTAAAATTTTAAAATAATTATAATTTCCGTTTCAAAAATATATGCACATTTTTATTTTTATTTTTATCACAACAATGTACACCCAAAAATAAAATGAAATTGGACCGATTATATTAAGAAATTACTACTAGAAATCAGAATCAATTATTCACACATTATTTCATTAATCATCCAAAACTCTTCTTCTTTTCACACATTATTATTATATTAAAAAATAAGTAAATTTTATTAACATGTATGTTCAAGAATTCAACGGAAAGAGTGTTATAATATAATCCAAGTGGGCTAGCCCACTTGGCCACCGGGCTCCTCACACAAGTAAGAGACCTAAGTTCGATTCTCATTGGGAACGAATATGAGAGGAGTTATAAGGAGACTTAAAGAATAAGGGTGTATAGAGACTTGGTGTACTAACTACATACTTGTGTAAATCGAGAATTTTCAAAGGTAAAAACGTGTGTGTCTCTTAAATTTTAGTATTATTATCCTTGAATACTAAAAATGTATGAGCGTACGGTTTGCTCAGGACAAAAGAGATGAACTCATTTTCAAATGC
Source organism: Pogostemon cablin (assembly GCA_023678885.1). Lineage (NCBI taxonomy): Eukaryota > Viridiplantae > Streptophyta > Magnoliopsida > Lamiales > Lamiaceae > Pogostemon > Pogostemon cablin. The sequence continues at coordinate 28,194,627 of CM042964.1, read as the reverse complement.
ACCATTATTTATATAGTAGCTCAAAGTCCTATAGATAATGGACAAAAGAGATCCACCATTACTTATACCGTCTTATAAATAGTTCAAAGTCCTATAAATAATGGAAGTAATTTTGAGATCAGAGGGTGATTACTATTATTTTAATTTCTTAAAGTTTAATTTCAAAATGAATCAAGATTTAGATTAATATTAAAACTAGTGATTTCAGAATTGAGAAGTATACATAGTATTATAAGCTAGTTACATATGCGACTCATTTGTTTGATTGTTTCTTTGCCCATCGGACTATGCTCTTATTTCAATTTTCAAAATAGGTGAAAGAGAGTAAGTGGAGAGAGAGGGCCGGGGTAGAGAAAATCAGGAAATAAATCCATTCAATTCATTTTTCAATTTCAAGAAACACCAAAAAAAGGAAAATAAAAATATATATTGCCCCAAAACAACGTAAAAGAAAAGGAAAAAGAAAATTCGAAATTTCAAGATCATTTCACAGTTCAGACTACAATACTGACCAGAGCAGACTGGGTGAGACCCATTTCAGAATCGTTCAGATCCTTTCTAATCCTCTAATGATTTGATGCCCTTCTGATTGTTTCTCCTTCAAATGCTTTGTAAGGTAAGTTCTTCTGCTACTGGAATGATGTTCGTAGCTCAACACCGGTGAAGGTAAATACGTGAAAATGTGTGCGTTTTGGATTTGATAATGTGCTGTTTCTGCTGTGTTAATGGGTTTCTTAATCTATATCTTTTAATGGATAAAGATGGGATCTTGTTGTGGTTGGGGTGTTTTGAAGATCTACTTTTCTGATATTTGTTTTTTCCTCGTGGGTCTGCTGCTTAGCTCTCTTCCTGTGGGGTTTCTTTTTTCTTTTCATATTTTAAATCTGAAATACTTAGTTTAGTCTTTGGGTTCTTCTTCTGGTTAATTTATGTGTTGTAATTGTGATAAGATTTGTTTGTCGGAAGGAATTTATGGTTGCCAGAAGAGATTTAAAGAGGGGGAATTGGGAATGTTGAACTTTTTAAGTTTGGATTCCTAAGTATCAAATGACTTTGTGTTGCATTCTTGTTTGTGAAGACTGATTGTGGAATCTTAATTTATATTCAGTTTATTGATCATTGAAGATGGGTTTTGCTACATTTTTGTCCTTTTAAGCTTAACTTCCTCCTGATATGTGGTTTAATTATTGCATGTTGTTTAGGATTTGAAGGTAAGGAAAAGTTGTTATGTTTTTGTAGTTCGACTAATTTTTTTGTAAGCACTTTATGTACTTTTCCCAATATTGTGATTTGAAGTGTGATTTCTTGTTGGATAGAATGGAAGTGATGGATGCTGATAATGCCATTCCTGTGTCTAGAAATATGGCTGAGTTTGACAATGGTGTTTCTGAACAACTGGTCATCGCGAAGGTAAATGGGACTCCCGATTGCGACGTGGTAATAGAAGAACTTGGTGAGAGTCTTGAAGATGCTGTTCAGTTAAATGACAGTGATACTTTAAACTCTGCGCGAGGAATCACAGAAGAACCCGCTTTACCACCTGAAAACCATCCAACCAGCAAAGCCAGGGTAGGAGGTTCATGATATTTCTTCGGTTGCTTAGCACATGTAGCTCTTTGGGAAGTAATCTAATGACTAATATGCTTCTAGGAACATGGAGTTCAAGAATCTGGCAATTCTAAGAATTTGAAACCAGTGAAGGGTATGGGAAGGGCCAAGAATGAGAAAGCTTCAAGTACCAGACATGCTGTGGTAGCAGGTTCTAGCAAGAGCAAAAATGCTAAAGAGGTGATAAAACCCTCTGTTTCTTCGAATGGCACTGCTTCACAGTCAAACCATAGGCAGACTTCTGCATTGAGAACAAAAAGTAAATCATTTAATGGAGGTGCTGACTTAAAATCAGCATCTGTTCAAGATAGCTCTAAGGTAAAAATGCCAGAAAGTCTAAGCAATGCTGTACATTGTTATTATTTCCTTCATTACATGTGCTATTATCTCCCTTTTTTGGGCCCTTAATGTGATCTACTCTAATCTCAATAAGGAGCAGGAACTTCCCGAGGAAACCTCGTCTTCTACTATTGGAGAACAAACTGAGGAACCCCTGTATGTTCCTTTAACTGATGGCTGTTAGTTCCTTGTCTAGATGATTCTTCATGATAATCACTGGAAAATTTAATGGATATATTTCATCTTGAGAATATGCAAGGATATCTATTCCTTGCAAGCATTACCTGAAGTTGAGTATCCTTTTTTTCCTTTTAATTACTCTCAGAACTTTGGTTTTCGGTTACAGAGAGAAGACAAAACTGAAGACCCTTAAGAAAGGCCCTTCTAGTACAACCGAAGAGAAATCTCAGTCGTCATCGTATCCTTTTTAGCATGTACTAGAATTGATCCCCTTTTGATGTTGAAAGGTGAAGGTGTGCTTCTCATATAAGTCATTGTGATATGATGGTTGTATTTGATTTATCCTTAAGTACTTTGTAGAAGTCCCACTGCTGGAGATACCAAGCCACGTAGATCGGGTACTCTCCCAGCCTATAGTTTCAGTTTTAAATGTAATGAAAGGGCTGAGAAACGAAGAGAGGTGAGTATATTGTTCAATCTGCAGTGCCCACTATTTGCTATATATTGCAAGATATAGACCTGATGATTTTACCTTCATCTTTCTTTCAACAGTTTTACTCTAAACTCGAGGAAAAGATTCTGGCAAAGGAAGAAGAGAAGAACAATCTTCAGGCTAAATCTAAGGTACTTTCTCATACCATATTAAAGTTTCATGTGATGGACTCTGTGATTGAATCAGATTTATTTATCTGTTAATTAGGAAACACACGAGGCTGAGATCAAAATGTTGAGAAAAAGTTTGGGATTTAAAGCTACACCTATGCCAAGTTTCTATCAGGAACCAACACCTCCAAAAGTGGAATTAAAGAAGGTAAATTTTAATTATGTGAGCTGTAGAGAGTGATTATTTTGATGCTCAGAATTTGTGTTTAGAATACATTTCAAATTAGGATATTCTGCTATTAGATTAAGAGGTTTAACTTTGTCTCAGAACCTCTTAAACTGTTGATTTTGCATTTGTAGTTTGACACCCTCATTCCAAATCCCTTGTTCATATTTTGTATGGGCTTGTGAGAAGAATTTCAAATACTCTCTCCATACCATAGAGTAATAGTTCACCTTTTTTGTTCCATGTTTAAGAAGTAGTTATTTTTTTACTTACTTTATTGACTTTTTGGGCAATAACCAACTTTATTAACTTTTTGGGCAATAAATAATCATGAAAAGGGATCACAATTTTGAAATTAAAGTGTAGTTTTGAAATTCTGAATTGAGATGTTATTTGTTTTTTTGGAGGGTAAATGATTCTATGGAACAAATAAATGAGGAAGATGTGAACGAGATTGTGCGATGGAGGGAGTACATTATGACAAAATTTGATACATCTTATGAAATTAAATAAATTCTCGTCTCAGTATTTGATTAAAAATGAATATAATGTCCATGTGGGCATGCATTTTCTCTATGTTGTGTGTGTGTGACAGAAATTGTATTTTTAGTGTATCTATTTCCTGTGACAGATTGTGTGAGAATGTATATCCAAATTGGAATTCTTTACATGTAAATATTTGGAACTAGTGATCATCAGTTGGATCACTCTAGTTAGATCTTTATACTAAAAGTTTTTTAAAACACTTATCGTTTTAATATTACTATTTTTGTTGATCTCACTGTATTATAGTGTTGGTTTCTAGTTCTGGTGTACTGCTTCCTAATTCCTTGTCGCCGTCATTTCCTTATGTAGATACCTACCACAAGAGCCAAATCTCCCAAACTTGGCCGTAAAAAGACTGTTGACTCCAAAGAAAATGGTGCATTGAATGTTCGTCCAGCTAGGTTGAGCTTTGACGAGAAACTCTCACAAAATAACGTTGCTGCCAAAGCACCACGTATCGATCATGTCAAGAAGCCGCTAAGGAAATCTCTCCCTCCCAAGTTACCATCCGAGGACTCGAACCTATCCAATGAAAAGAAAAAACCTACATCTCATAAGAAAGCCACTTCCAAAGAAGCAACAGCTGAATCAGCAGTTCATCTTACAAACGTGTCTGATGCACAAAAACCTGAGGCAGGGACCACAGCTGCTGAGCCTATCAAGAATCAATCAAGCATAGATGAGGGCCCCGTTTTGGAGGATCAAGAAGAAAGCACTTGGGTCCAGGAAGCTGCCATTGCAGTGTGAGTAATGTATCATCAGTATTCAGTAGTTTTGGCTGTGTATATTCTCTTTTCGCCTACAACACCATCTTCACTTTCGCCTAAAATATCAGAGTTGCTCAAATAAAGAACTCGATTAATCCAAGGTTGGTGAGGATTGGCTTGTCGTTTGATCCGTAGTCAGCTAAGTTTGGTTGTTTAATATTTGTTTTCAAGCTTGCTGCATGGTATGGTAACTGTCCTAAATTGTGTTTGGATACTTTTGTCCATCTTTTTAAGTGGAAATTTTGAGGTATGATTATGAGTTGTGCCTTGAATTGCTTCTACATAAAAAATGTTGCCTGTTTTAGAATCTTCGTTGGGTTTCTATTGCTTTTCCCTTGAAATAAATTTCTTTAGGTTTTAATATGTTCCACCACTTGTCTGTAGGAATATTTGTTTTGAGCTTATTAATTCTGGCATAGTTATATTTTGTAAGAAAAAGTTTGTTTGTTTTGATTGAATTATAAATTCTGATTTTCATTTACAAAATACATGCTAATGTTAAGTAGTAATATTTTTTTGTTTTAAGCATGCAATTTCTTTTGTTTTTCATCATCTCTTTAATAAGTCTTTTCAATTTTATCTTACCATAAATTTACAGATCAAGTTTTTACTAATCAAATTACCTTTTTATTAATAATAATAGATTATCAAGTTAATTTCAAATCAAACGTACCGCGCTAAACGCTGTAACTTGTAATTGATATAATATCAATTCAAGTCAAATTGCTGCTTTTTTCTCAAAAGAAAAGAACCTTTTCTACAAATTTAAAAAAAAAAAATTATTGTTATTTTTTTTTTTATGGCAGAGACTGTGTTTCAATCCTTTCTTTAATAGTATATTATTTACTTTTGACACTTTACGGACAGTCATATACTATATTCAGATTTCAATTAATATATTCACAAAACAAAGTAACAAATACAAATATTTGCTATTGTTACTGAATTTCAGATATAAGCTTTACTTAATTAAATATTTGATGTGTTCCATTTGGGCTAATTTGATTAAATGTTGTTTTATGAGTTATATTTGAATATCAAGATTGGAATTCACTTCCGAATTTTATATCTTAGTGTGTACCAAATTAATATATTCCGTATATTACTTAACATTATCAATATATAACAATCATGTAAACCAAGTTTGATGTAAAAATAAAATATTCACACTTTATACTGAAAAAAAATACCAACTCAATCACTCTGTGCAACTCAAATCAAATTTCAACAATTTCTTGAAATTATTAGAAATAGAAATGAAATAATTCATGCAATTGCATAGCTATTACACTAGTGTTATAGTGAGACAAATATAGAAACATAAAACACAGTAGAATAGAAAACGTAAAGATGGATTACATAACAAGGTTGGCAATAACAGGTCACAGCAAGATAACCCTGCAAAACTTGAGCTTTGGCAAAACATTAAAAAACAACTCCTTCCAGAGTTGTCATGGCAACACAACATGACTAAACGCTGCCACGCCCAAAGCCCCCGACAGCAAGGCGGCAACCATTACGCCAACCAACAAACAACCCGTTAGACGAAACCAAGAAACTACATAACCAAATATAGACGACCGACTCTAGGGTACACTCATGGAACTGGAACAAGCTTCCACCCCAGCAATTGGTGGCCCGTTGCTGGGGTAGAAGCTGAAAACATTCATCATAGGACCACTTCGAGGATTTAAAGATCCGGGAGCCACAGTCAAGTTCACAGCTAATAAACACGGCCATCAGAGAACAGCTATCTATCGCTGCAAAAAAAATGAGTGGCCATGAATTCGCTGGAAAAAAAGGGTAGACGTGGAACCGGACCATTGAAGACTCCTCTCGATGGACCCAAAAACTCGTTCTTGTAGCTAGATATAATATCTTTACTGATACTGTTGCCCCACTCGTCTTGAAAATGTTTTCTGCTCAAGAGAGTATGTCGCACCTCCAGAGTTGCTCCATAAGCATATTAATTGCAGGAAAGCTAATTCCTTGGCAGTTCTGGATGTTCAATCCGACCAATGTCTTTCCCAGTATTTTCAAGAGAGTGGAGCTCTTATCCGAAACCAAAGAGCAACCCGCAAGAGAGAGAATCTGTAAGCTGAGTTGCTCAGCACTGGCAAGGACAGAAAGCCCGGAATCAGTTACTCTAGATTGGGAAACGTCGAGTTCAGACAGTACTGAGCAGTTGCTTGCAATAGCCATCAAGCTCACATCACCGATATATCTGCAGCCTTCAAGTTTCAGAGTCTCCAAAGTTTCTCCATGAACCCTAGTAATTTCTCCGACCACATTGTCTGTTAGTTTGGTGCATCCACTCAGGTTAACTTTCACCAAACCAGCCTCTGTTCTCTGAACAAGAGGTAGAATGCCAAAGTCGGTTATTCCCTGAAGACCTCTAAGATCCATGTGGGTCAGAATAGGGCACAGCCTGCACACCATAGCCAAGCCCGAATCACCAAATCCTGGGCAGTTGTGGATGGTCAACGAGTGGAGAGAAGAGCAGGGTGATGCAGATGGGAATCCATAGTCAACGTCTTGAAGCCCCATGCAGTTAGCTAAAGCAAGAGCCTTCATTTTCCCCCCAGCAAGTGCAAGAATACCAAAGACCCCACGTTGCGTGATCCTGTGGCACTCGTCCAGCTTAAGACTTTCAATTGAGCCAGCAGCTTTAGCAAACGACACCACTCCATTATCTGATACAAAGGGACATTTTCGGAGGCCCAACAGCTTCAGATCTGAGCAACCTTTCGCAATAGCTTCAAGAGATGAATCAGAAACTCCCTGGCAAGAAATCACGGATAAAGATTTCAGCTTTTGCAATCCTTGACCCTTACCCATAACCCAGAATCCTCTCTCGTTCACATTGTGAAGGGAGTTGAGCGTAAGATAAGTCATTGCACTTCCATAGTGCCCAATCACAGCAAGGGAGACATCGCTGATGTTAAGTGCCTGAAGGTTGGCTTTATTTATGATGTGACCAGCTGAAGAAAACAGACTTGCAATTCCCTGGTCTCCAACAATCGGGCAGTTCTTAAGGGTAATGCAAGTCAAGTTGGGGCAGTAGCTGCCCAAAGCTTTCAAGGCCTCATTACCCAAGTTAGAGCAAGACTCAAAGGTAATCGATCTCAGATTGGGACAATTCATCGCAATGGCAGTTATGGATTTATCGGTGATAGCTGGACAACGGTACACCTCCAGCTTTTCCAGTAAATGGCAACCAGTTGCAATTTCAGAGAGCCCTTCATCACTAACAGAGGATAAATTCAACAAGGAAAGAGCTTTCAAAGAAGAGCACCCACGGGAAATTGCCTTGAGGCCAAGATTAGTCAACTTAGTAGAAGCATTTCCTCGGATGGAAAGCTTGCCCAAACCTCCACGATTGGCAGTTCCGACAGAAATGGCAGCCAATCTCACATCAGTAGCCTTCTTCCCTTCCAAGCATCTCGAAAGATAACCCTGAGAATCATTCTCCGGGCATTCCTCATCTTCGGACTTAATTCTATTCAGATCACCAAATTCAATCTTTTCTTTAGGCTTAGCAGACTCATCTGCCTTCTGAGAGTCGGATTTGATCTCAGGCTCCACCGTTTGAGAGGTTTCAGTAGAGGTGCAAATCTCATCTCTGGAGATACTGCTCAAAAGCATGAGCCAGCGCTTGGATACACAGGCACAGGCACTCCTTTCTTCGCCTCCGGGAAGCCGTCTGAAAACCTCAAACAGGCACTCATCAGGAAGAATTTCAATTGAAGGCTGCTGTTTTGGCTCTCCACTGACAACAAACGGAGCACTGATGCGAGATCTCTTGCGTGGAGGAAAATACACATCCACATGGCTACCAAGAGACAGAAAAGGGTTCGATTCTTTTGGCTTTTGATAGAGAAACCCTCCTGGACAAAAACCAGTGGCACCTGAAAGAATAGATGGTGGTTCAGAAATCAGGCAATATTCAGATTAAAAGTATCTTAAATAGTTTCATTATTATGAAAAAAACCATGGATCAAACTGATTTTGCAGTCAAGCATCAATTTCTGACATGCTAATATAACAAAGTTTCCACATCAAGAACATCTAAACTAGATCTTTAAGACCAAGAATATGTTAGGAGATCAAATTAAACACCACTTTTATACGGATCATAAAAGCCTATGCTATACTTAAATCAACCGTTATTGATCAAGTCAAGTTTCATTTTTGCAAATTTAACTTCTTTAAAGGAATTAAGCTCCACACAACCATGAAAAAAGTCCGAAACATCAAAAAGCACAATTCATTATATACACAAGAGATTGTTAGCACTAGCCTTAACATAACAAAATGAATTAAGGAGATGTGAGCAAAAAACCTACTAACACGCAAACTTACACCTAGATCCATGAAGGACCTTCAAATCAAAACATGGTACATGAGTAAATACTTGCATATGGCTACAAATCAAGAGGATCCACAAAAAAAAAAAAAGGCCAACAAAAACAAAGGTATGAACTTTGACAAATACACATGAAATTAAATTCAAAAGAAAAGTAAACTCAAAGTTTAAATCAAAACCCATGAAAGATAAGAGACCATACCACTGAAATCAATGACTTTAGACATGGGAATGGTATGAAAGCTCCAAGAATGTCAAATCCAAACATGGAAGCCCAAAAAACCCTCTGTCGAGAGCAAAAACAATCAGATCAAGCGAGAAGAAGGCTATCAAGAGTGCTACGATCAAAACTGAATGCATCAGAGAAAAATCAAGGGCAAGAGATCATGAAGAAACCCTCTTCAAAGGGCAAAAAGGGGTGGAAGAAAGAGGAGATAGAAAGAGGTAGGAAGGATACACAACTGAAATTATATTAGGATTACGTATTTGAACATGGAAACACACAAAATTATGTGGGTGTGGTGGTGTAATATCTTGCGCATATCTTTTGTTGTCAATAGGTGGGCCCATCCTTCCAACCTTTGTCTCTAATTTTCAGTTGTTTTTCTTTGTATTTTAAAGATGAGAGAGAAAGATGGGAGGTGAGAGAATGTATCACATACAATGAACCAAACTATAGTTCTCTAGATTAAATGTTTCTTCGCTTCATTCATTCATTTGAGAAATCTTCAAATCCCGAAATGAATACTTTCAAGTTGCATGCCATATTTTAAAGATTTCCATATTTCATTTATTAATATTAATTCATTAATTAATATAATAATACTATGTGTTACTTTCATAAGGGAGGTGATTTTGTCATGCACTAGTGTGTAGATTCACCTATGCTTAGTAGATTAAAAATAAGGGGAGTGTGTAGGTTTTTTTAAAAAGAAATAATTATTTAAATTTTATTTGATGGTAGAGATGAATTAAATTATAATTTAAAGATTAAAATCGTTCAAATGCATTGGTGCACTAGGTACATAGCAGTCGGATCCATTTATTTATTGTAAAAATAAAATATAAAACGGAAATCTCGATTCAATGAAAATTTGGTCAGGTTCATTAAATTATCAAACCTAACTTAGAATTATTATAATTCCATCCAACAAAAGACCATTTTACGTTAGTTTAAGAAATTTATTTTAATAATAAAATTTATTGATCTTTTAGAGCTTTTTAATATTTTTTAAGTTATAAATAAAATTTAACGTATATTATGTGAAGTAATAATTTTTTTAAACGGATTGATCAATTATTAAAATATAATTATTATATAAGTAAAATATAATTAGTAGTATTTAAAGTATGTTTGTAGTGAATCATATTATAATACTTATACACATACTTTGCATCATTCTAAATGTTTTAAAAAATTATACTTTAATCAACAATAAGTATATTGTTACCTATAAATAATTATATTTTGACGAGTCTAACAAATCGTTTCACATCAATATTGTTTCATTAATAAGAAACTTTTTCAAGAGAGAGAATTTTAAACTGAAATTGCTTTTAAGATTATTGATAAATACATTATTGCGTGAAGGATATATAATATATGAAACAACTTTAGGGATGGGAGAAGTTTTAATCTACATCGAAGATTATAATGCTATAGTTGATATTGACATTTTTTATTTATTGAGTTATTGCTAGGATGATTAATAGTTATCTTACCAAAATATCACTGATATTAGAAAGTACACAAGAATATTGTATCAAAATTTTGGGTATATTCAGCATACTAAAAATGAATACTATTTTCTTATAAAAATTTTAGCATTTTTGACAAGAAATGTAGACTCATGCTCTATCTGATTGATGAATAACTTCATAGAAATATAAACATTCACACTCAAAAAAAAATAGAAAACTAAAACATATAAAATAATGTTTTGATGTGTGTGATTGCAAAATAAAACGAGAGGCGATTTTAGAATGGTACAGTTCAAGAATGAACCTACATCCACTACACTATAGAGTGTTTATCTTTATTGCTATGATCAAATCTAAGGTGATCACACATGAAAAATAAGCCAAAGAATAGCTTATACACACAATGATAGAATAACAGAAATATATGGAACTAATTTACTGTTGTGATTTTGAGCTCCCGTTTGAATTGTGAATGATTGTGAAACTGCACAAATCTGATCCCAACGGATAGCTGATGTGTCAAGGAGTCCATCCATGCATATAACTGCTTATAACTCATCCAGACGAATCATAACCACTCACTTCAAACTTCCCTATCCACTTGTCTTCCGGCTGACCAGATTTCTTGATGCTTGAGTTGCAATTGATTTGCTTCTTCATGTTGCACCTGTTTTTCCCATGCAACACACCTAACTCAATCCTAAGACAAATATACATCCTTAACTAGTACTTATAACCAGCCGTACACCACAAATCTCTACCTTAAACCAAATACATAACATTGATTCACCACTATATTACACTTCTTTTAAAAGAGCAGCAGAACTTACCACTGAAATGCTCGGCAAACATTGATTAGGCTTTTGCATAATTCGAACTTCGAAGTAGGCAAAGCTTTGGTAAGAAAACCTGCAGGATTCTTGGTAGTATCAATATTAAAGATCAGCATTTTCCATTTTCAATCATATACCTTACAAAATACATTCTCACATCAATATGTTTAATACGTTTGTGGTGCCCCTGACACTTTGTCAAATGTATCACACTCTGTTTATCGCAACTAATGACCACAGACTTCTGCTCAATCCCAGATTACTTTAAAATCCCAATTAGCCACATTCCTTCTTTCACAGCTTTTGTTAGTACAATAAACTCTAATTCAATAGTATATAATGCCACAACTAGTTGATGTGTAGCTCTCCAACTAATAGCAATACCAAATAAGCAAAAACCATAGCTACTAAGGACTTCATTGTGTCTAGATTGGCTGCATAATCAATATCCACAAAGCCTGCAAGAAAATCATTGTTAAAAATATACTTATTGAATTGCAAACCTGATATTAATAAGCTTTTGATTTACTTTTGAATCCACTTGATTGCTTCTCAATGATCTTTACCAGGCTTACTCATGAATCTACTAACTAGAATCATAGCATGCATAAGCTAAATCCGATCTACAACAAACCATGACATACATTAGATTTCCAACAACACTTGCATATTGAATCTTGTCCATTTCCAACAGTTCTTCTCTGTCTTAGCAGCTGGTAATGCAAATAAACTCAATCCTTACTTTACTGAAGTAGATAAAAACTTGCTTAGATCTATATTATATCTCTTAAGGAACTTCTCCAAGTACACACTCTGATGCAATTTCACTGAGCTAGCTGATTTGTCTCTCACTACCTGCGTCCTTAAGATCACAGTAGCCTCACCCAGTCCTTCAGATCAAACTAAGATTTTAGCAATACTAAATGGGAAATAAGATTAAATATGTACAACACAAACAAGCGGTAGAGATTGCTGATAAGTGATGGATTAAGGTAGAGCGTTTAATTATCATTTTTTATTAAAAAAGCTATCATTTTTTCTTTTTAAATATTATTATTTTTTATTTATGAGTTCATGAAAAAGTTCACTATATCATTATCACTTTTCAATAATCGAATATCACTTTTTAATGAAAATGTTAACACTTTTCGCGGAATGATTACCGTGAGACACGGTCACCCGATGTGTGGTCACACAAATTTTCTATAACATTATTATTATTATTATGATGAAGAAGATGTAATGGGTTAAAAAGTAGTTATTGTTTTTTTTTTTCCTCGCAATTATCCCATTGCTAAAAATGGTTGACCGGATTAGGGCTTTAGTTACATTGGTGAGTCACACTCGCATTCATACACGTCTTTTGAGAGCATCTATCAAACCCCAAAATTAAGAATGAAAGAATGTTATGAAGGGTAAGAAAAGAAAAGAAAAGAAAAGAAATCCTAACTCACAATACATCAAAGAACAAAAGCTAGCGTACGCACTCCAAAAGCACTCTTTCTTCTATTTCCCTTTATGCCCTCCCCCCAATTACTCCCCAACCAAATTACAACATGCAAAAACAATGGATGAATGGCATTGATGTCAAATGATAGAATGAAATGGGTAAAAAGAAGAAAAGCATATGCAAATAACTTCCCATAACTTCCTATCATTTCTCACCACCACCACTTCACCTTTTTCCTTACTTCCTAAGATTTCTTCCACCACTCACTTGTTTCTTTCTGCAATCTTCCATGGCAGATGCAGTTTCCAAGACCCCCAAATCCCTACCTCATAAGTTAACACTCACCCATTTCATCTACAAAGCTTCTCTAGTCACTCTGTTTCTGGTTGTGCTCCCACTTTTCCCCTCTTTAGCTCCTGATTTCGTCAATCAAACATTACATGCACGAAGTTGGGAGCTTCTCCAGTTGATTTTTGTGGGTATTGCTGTTTCTTATGGATTGTTCAGCAAGAAAAATCAGGAGAAATTGGATGATTCCTCCAAGAATATTGATAATGCCCAATCCTATGTATCTAAGCTCCTTCAAGTTTCATCAGTTTTTGACGATGAATCTGAAAACCCTAGCGTGATTGAAGAGAATAAGATTGAGGCGATGAATTCGCAGTATTATAGGGGGGAGCCTGTAGTTGTAGTGTGTAAAGAAACCCCTGTTGAAAATGGTGAGTCAATTACCCAAAAGCCCCTTCTCTTGCCTGTTAGAAGCCTTAAGCAGAGGGTACCCCCCACCCCTGCCCCTGCCCCTGCCCCAAATGAGGTTGATTTAGCTGATAATGGGAAAGATAGTGTTTCAAGATCAGGTTCCAAAAGATTGGGTAGCATTAATTCAAGAAAATTGAGAGTTAATGGAGATGTGGGGGATGAAAATGTGGTTCTTCCATCTCCAATTCCATGGAGATCAAGATCAGGGAGAATGGAGATGAAGGACCCTCCAGGGCAAGATTTTACTAGGATTGAATCTTCATCATCTTTCAAATCAACACCACCCAATGTCCTATCTCCATCTAAATCTTTTGCATCTGAATCCAAAACTAGCACTGAGAATGTGGTTAGGAAGAAGGCCTTAACACCACCACCACCACCTACAGCTCCTCATCCTCCGCCACCCGCCCCTCAATTCCTACATAAACCAGTACTAATGAAATCGAACACCAGCATTGCGACGAATATAGAGTCTCCGGAGAAGGCCTTGAGGAGGAGTGTACCAGAAGTGAGGGGTGAGGTGGAAGATTTTGGTGTTAAATCTGTAAGAACATTCAGAGCAAGTGAATTGGCGATGAGGGGCGATAAAGAATCGAAGAAGAATGAAGAATTCGTCGAAAGGGTAACGGTGGAAGGCAGTAGGGATGGTACAGATACAGAGGAGGAAGATGATTACTTTCCAGATGGTGATCAAAGTGATAAGAGTAGTGTAAATGATGTTGGACCTGATGTTGATAAGAAGGCAGATGAATTCATAGCCAAGTTTAGAGAGCAAATCAGGCTGCAGAGGATCGAGTCCATCAGAAGATCGACTGCACAGCGTAGCAGTGGATCAAACTCCAGTTTGAGGTGAAAATATTGGATAATTGTTAACTAAGCTACTTCTTTTCTTTTGCTCTTTGTTTGATTTGTGGCTTGGATTAGCCAAATATTATCATGATCATCATACAATTAATTAATCTCAACCCTGCAGATTCAATTTTATTATTTTCATGTATGACCAAATTCTAAATGTTGGTGCTTACATAATTTGCATGCATCTCAAGTCTCAGCTATAGATATTGGTTGTATATGTACTCATTTTTAATTTAGTGTTTCATATTACCCCCCCCCCCCCCCCCCACATCACATTAAGGTTTATGTTCGCTCTCCTTACTTAAATTAAAATATATAATAGTAAATTAAGAGATATAATATTTTAATAGACAATAGATTAATGGATACAATATATAATGTGCACTCACTTTCTTCTCGCATTAAAGTTTACGTTTGCTCTTTGTACTTAAAAAAAATTTAAATTAAGAGGTATAATATTTTAATAGATAGTAGATTAAGAGATACAATATATAATGTGCATTGGATAATTATATAGGATGTGTATAGGCTTCATAATTAATTGTTTTGTAAGTTAAAAAAAGAAAATGTAAATTTTAATTTGGAATAGAAGAAAGTTAACGTTAATATGGTATATTTGATGAGGTGGGAGGGAGTAATCATCTGTGTTTTTTCTTTTTTTAGTTTAAATTTAATCTATTTTCTTTGGACTTTCATCCATCTCTATGAGTTAAAGTGGGAGATGAAATACGGTAGTGAAATAGTAAATTGGACCAATATATGAGTACACACTAATTTTACTAGGTAAGAATAATCAACGATGACCAAGGTTGTGTGACTTGGGTCCAACAAATCACGTTACATGCCAACTTTTGGCAAGTGCTGCTAATTCTATTATTATTTAATTTAGACAAACAAATTTTCTAAGTCAAGGATAATTTAATTTTAGAATTAATGCCCCAAATTACCCTCGTAAATAAAATTGACAAATGTATTACATTAATAATAAAATAAATTTGAAAAAACTTCTTGTGAGATGAGACATATTAATAGATCAATGTATTATTAAAGTATAATAACTACTGAATTATATATATGTAAATTATGTTATTAGATATTTAAAGTATGATTGTACAGTTTTATATTACAATTCACTAAAATATAAATAAATATTTAATAGTAAATTATACTATAGTATTTTAAATAATTTTTAATACACTATTTATCATATATGATCATTCATTAATAAATCATATTTTAATTAGTAAGTAAATATTTTATCCATATAATAATCATAATTTAATAATAAAATTCAAGAGTAAATGTCCCACCATTTAAAGATTTTTGGTTGTAAAACTGTACTATCTATTTCATGACTTGCATTAATTTTTATTTATATTTTAGAAAAAATGGAATGACAAATTACCTTTTACGAAATTTCATCAAATTTTCTTTTTATTTTTTTTTTAAAAAAAGGAGACAAATGCCCGCATCAATTATGACGACGGAGTCAAACATGTACCAACTTTTTCTTCCGACTTATAATTCATTTGGTATGTTTTTATTTATCATTTTTTCTACTTGTTTACCTAAAATACTAGTAATTACACATTCTAGATTATAGTAAAAACTACCATAACGTGAGTATAATTATTTTGTGATGGGATCATTTCATTTTTATTTAATCAAATCAAAAATGTTATCTTTTATCTGTTTCACAATATAATGTTTTAAATACGTATCACACAAACCTTTTCGGAATTGATTTATTTGGGTATGTAATGATCCAAAAATATTGAGTCTTATCAACTAATCACTAGGACTGTAATTATAACCTAAGCGTCAAGATTACCATGATTTGTCCTTTTTAGGGGAAAAATAAACGGAGTTTTGTTGCTTTATTTGACTTTGTCAAAAAAATAGGAGAGTTAGTAGTATGCAAAGAATTAAAGAATAGATGTGTCAACTACGTGTTATCAACCATCGAAAATAAAAAATTAAATTAAATTAGATCCTAATGATTAGCTCTAATTTACAAACAATTCGGATGATTATTCGTCAGAATTTGTGGATCATTAAACACAAACACTCAGCAAGAAGAAGAACATAACAAGCTATTGGGAATACCAATCATCTGCACTCTTACTTGGTAATTAATAACAGAATCAGCGATCGCGATCGCAATCGCAGGAAGGAGAGAGAATTGAAATAGAAATAATCGAGGATGAACGATACAGATGGTTCCGTGAAGTTAGACGACGAGCAATTGACGGAGCTGCGAGAAATCTTCCGATCATTCGATCGAAACAACGACGGCAGCCTGACCGAGCTAGAGCTCGGCTCTCTTTTGCGCTCTCTCGGGTTGAAGCCCAGCCCCGATCAGATCGATGCGCTGATCCAAAAGGCGGACACGAACAACAACGGCTTGGTGGAGTTCTCGGAGTTCGTGGCGCTGGTGGCGCCGGAGCTAGTGCCGGCGAAGTCTCCGTACACGGAGGAGCAATTGAAGCAGCTGTTTAAGATGTTTGATAGGGATGGGAATGGGTATATCACGGCGGCAGAGCTGGCTCACTCCATGGCTAAGCTAGGGCACGCGCTCACGGCGGAGGAATTAACGGGGATGATTAGGGAAGCCGACACCGACGGCGATGGAAGGATCAATTTTCAGGAATTCTCGCAGGCGATTACCTCCGCGGCATTCGATAATTGTTGGGCTTGATTTTGATTTTGAT
Organism: Pogostemon cablin; assembly: GCA_023678885.1. Taxonomy (NCBI): domain Eukaryota; kingdom Viridiplantae; phylum Streptophyta; class Magnoliopsida; order Lamiales; family Lamiaceae; genus Pogostemon; species Pogostemon cablin. The sequence goes on along the minus strand of CM042964.1, from coordinate 28,177,683 downwards.
TTTGATTTGATTTTGAGGTACATAAAGTTTTAAAATCCCAATTCCTATTGCAATTTCCATGGTGTCCTGTTTTGAGTCAAAACTTCCCTTTTCTAGTGATATTTAACCTCAAGAGGCACAGCAGTTGTTGAATGGTTTTAATAGCTGAGCCTGAGCTGATGTATATACATGCAATGATAAAATTAAGCTTGTGTGTTTTAGCTATGCTGATTTCTAAACTGGAGTGACAAGTTGAATAACTCATTTTGGTAAAAATATGAATACTAACACTAGTAGCACTGCTCATGGATCATTCTTTAACTTCATCTACTCTTAACTACTCCTTTACTTATCATCTATTAATTTTATTTTCTTTATTACTAATCCATCATAACAAACAATAATCCACCCCACACTTGCTGTCCGCACCATTTCAGTATAAGTAATTTTTATTTAGGTATTAAATTGAAAAAAACTTGTGTATAATAAAAATATGTCTAACTCGTGTATTCTCACTAAAAATTTTCCCCTTGATAGCACGAAAAAACTGTAAATAATTGTTGAATCACGAAAAAGATAGTAAATAAGTTGAATCACGCCCTTGATAGCACCAAAAAGATTGCAAATAAGTTGAATCACGGTAGAAAAGTTAAAAAGTAGTGGACAATGTGTAAGCAAAATTGTTTTTAGGATTTCTTAAAGTTGGTTTGAAGGAGGGAGGTTGGAATATAAATATTAAATACGATACTCCATTATTATAGTTGACAAAAGTGTAGACCAAACAACCTATACGCAATTCTCGCCGTTCCTATTTTTCTGTATTTGCCATTTCTCTAATGTACCCCACCATCAATCCTACCTTTTTGATCCTGATTTGCTGTAGGATTTGACATGAATTTGGCCCCTAGCAAGCACAAGTTAAACAGTGAATCCTCTCTATAAGCTACTTGAGACACATCCTGCGATTTATCTCCCCCACCAATCCCCAGGGCAGCGGCAGCTACTTGAGACACATCCTGCGATTTATCTCCCCCACCAATCCCCAGGGCAGCGGCGATAGGGGCATACGTGGGGTACATCATTTTTTTAAGAATCTCATTTTTTAACAAAAGCAAATATGTACTTGTATAAATCGGATTCACCAATGTAAATATTTTGTATTGCTAGAATTTAAATTAAAAAAAAAACACATGATTTACACCGTCAGATTAACAGGAGACCAACATTTATCTTTTCCCAACACTCCAACATTACCGCTCTAACCTTCCTGTTGTCCACTCAATTTTAATAATTTAGGAAAACTCTTTAGGACTCTCCTATTTTCCAATCTGTCCTAAAGAAGATTATATCACCTCTATTATGTAAATCCCCTTTCATGCCTCTGCCCTCTATTCTTCCGTAAAATTAGAGCAGTCAAAATGGGATTGAGCCCATTGGGCCAACCCTCCACGTTCCACCTTAACCCATCAATTTCTCAATTTAAAATTAACCTGCCTTATAAAAGTCCGCCCCACTTCAGACTCACTAAAGTGTGGGCTAACCTGCACCGCCCCACCAACCCAACATCAACCCACTTTTATAAATTAAAATTTAAAAAAGTGACATACAATTTTTATTTTTAATATTTAAATAATAAAAATATTATCACCCACCCACCCAAAAAAAAAATTAAATTTTTTTAGATTTTAATATTTAAATAAGAAAAATATTATCACCAAACTCTACCTCCTATCCACCCACCCCAGTGTTTTCATAACCGGATCGGAGGGTGAACCGGTAGATGCAACAATTCGAGGTTTAACCGGTCGGACCGGTTCAACCGGAAAATTGAATTTTACATATTTTCAATTATATTTTATAATATTTACAATTTATTAAAAAAATTTATACTAACCAAAATTATTTTATAAATAGAAAATTCAATTTACATAAAAATATGATTAGATAAAATATTTATAGTTTATAATTCATATTTTATACAAATTTTTATATATTTTCTCAATAAGATATTACATAATTTATACTCAAATTACTATACATTTGGTGCATCACTCCAGAAAAATTACATAATTTAATTCAAAATTTAAATATTATATTTTAAAATAAATAAAAATAAAAGTTAAATAATATAAAAAAATAAAATTAAAAATAGAAAAATTAAAAAAAATAAAAAAATAAAAAAATCGGTTGGATCGGTTCAACTGGTTTTCCCGATTTTGATCGGTTTAATTAAAAAAATGGTTTTATAGGGGTTTTGAACCTGTTTGGAGGCCGATTCCCGGTTGAACCGGCTGGTCCAATCAGTTCTTGAAATCACTGATTGGGGGTAGGGTTGAGTGATAATATTTTTATTATTTAAATATTAAATTTTAAAATTTTTTTGGAGGGTGGATGGGTGAGTAAAGGGTAGAGTTAGATGATAATATTTTTATTATTAAAATATTAAAATCTAAAAAATTAAAAAAAATTGGGAGGGGGTTTGGGTTGGGTTGGGTTGGGTTGGGTTGGGTTGGGGTGGGGTGACTGATAATATTTTTATTATTTAAATATTAAAATCTAAAATTAAAAAAGAAATTCGGGGATGGGTGGTGGGGGTGAGTAGGGGGATGGGTAATAGGTGGGTGATAATATTTTTGTTATTTAAATATTAAAATCTAAAATATTTTTTTTTAAAAAAATTTTGGGGGGTGATTGGGGGTAGGTGATAGGTGGGTGAGGGGTGGGTAGATCATAGGTGGATAGGGGTAGAGTGTCTGGGCTAACCTGAGGCCCGCCCCATCAGTAGACCGCCCCACTTAAGCTCATCATAAGGTGGGTTGTGGGCAAAACCGTCCCACCAACCCATTCTGACATCTCTACGAAAAATTTCACATTCATCTTCCCACCCATTAAATTCTCATGCTCTTTATGCCCTCTACCATATTTTGATTTATGAATTTGACCCACGATCTCTCTCCATTATTTAACTGTATATTTTAAGAAGTGCTAGAAATATTATTGTAAAATTAACTAATCTCTTTTTTTTTTAATTAGATATACAAATTTATTTAAAAAAAGTTCATTTATTATAAGTTATATAAATTATTTAGAAAATAATTTAATTAGATTGTTATACAGTATACTATCATTTAATCAAATATCATTTTTTTATTAGAAAATTGTTATTATTTTGAATTGGTATTATTAATATTCAAGGTTGGATATGCGATGTAATGAACCATCAAGAACACCTTTCGTCAAGGTAATGAACCATCAAGAACACCCGTGGGAATTTTATACAAATATCTAATTTTTAGTTTAGGTTTAAAAAAAAATTAATAATTTCAAAAGTTACTTTAATTTTAAATTTATCACTCTTACTTATACTTATAACATTAATACTTTACACTTTATTTATTATTTAAAAAATACTAAAATACTCCCAAAAGTCAATAAAATCGATTAAAATTTTTTTTATTAAACAGCGTGAAAAAATAAATACTAAGGTTGTTAAGAGACGGAATGAGTATATTTTATTGAAAAAATTAACCAAAAATTAAATAATTTAAAATATAATAAAAAGATGGAATAAATAATTACTCTTAACTACATATTAATACTTTACACTTTATTTATTATTTAAAAATATTAAACTTCCAAAAGTCAATAAAATCGATAAAAGAATTTTTTATTAAACAACGTGAAAAAATAAATACGAAGCTTGTTAAGGGACGGAATGAGTATATTTTATTGAAAAAATTAACAAAAACTTAAATAATTTAAAATATAATAAAAAGATGGAATAAATAATTACTCTTAACTACATAAGGCACATATAAAATTAGTACTAACTACAAAAATTAATGATAATCTTCCTAGTATATCCTTATCTTGAATCTTACTCCATCCGTCTCGTAGAAAGATACGCAACTACGCTCTTCCTTTGTATACAAAGGAAGCATGTACATTTTTGCGGGACGGAGGTAGTACTAAAAAAAATAAAAATATTCATTATATTCCTTTTTTTTAAAAATATTATATTATACTATTTTTTTAATTTTGATAAACACGTATGTAACTGGGGTAAAAATGACATTATCTTTTGTAATTTTGTATCTCGATCAAATTTTGGATTTGTATGTAACATAAATACATACTCCGTATTCTATTTTGGAGTACTCCCTCCGTCCCCCGAAGTATTTCACACTTTTATTTTTCATCTGTTCCTCAAAGTATTTCACACTTTACTTTTACTAAATTTGGTAAAAAATACATTATAACAATACTCACTTTTTACACACATCCCAATATAATACTTACTTTTACTTATTTTTCCACATCTCCTAATAACTTTACACACATTTTTTATTAAATCAACTAAAATATATATTCACTTTCTTACTTTATATCTATTAACAAAAGGATTGTCCAGGTAATTCACGGAGTTTACTTCATCCAATGGTTCCATTTAGATTTATTGCATCCAACGGCTGTTGTGATCGCTGGTTACGTCACCAAAAAAAATTTCCAATTAACAACCATCTCTGTTGACGTAGCCGTAGCTGTAGCCCCAGTACGATCAAATTCTGTGCCTGAAGTACAAGTCTGTTGCCGGAAATGCTCCGCCGGAAAACCCTGAATCTGAGTTGCGCTCTTCTGCTTCTCACCCTCCTTCCTCTCTCAGCTCTCGCCCGACCCTTCGTTCTTGTCCTCTCCCAGGACGACCTCTCCGACCCTTCCAATAGCCCCTCCACCGCCGACGAAGCCTCCGATTTCGACGACTTCCCTGACTCTGAATCCAAACCCGACTCCGTCCTCGATCCCGGGTCATGGTCTCCACTCTTCGAGCCCGACCCCAACTTCAAAAGCCCTGACCCTAATGATGGGATTTATTACAATGGGGTGAGGAAGATGGTGGAGGCGGCAAGTAAGGGGGAGTTCAGAATTATGGAGGAGGCCAGTGCGGAGATCGAGGAGGCGGCCTCTCTGGGGCAGCCGCACGGACAGTCGGTGATGGGGTTTTTACTTAGTATGGGAATTGGTAGGGAGAGGAGCCAAGGGAAAGCATTTTTGCATTATTACTTTGCTGCACAGGGGGGTAATATGAAGTCCAAGATGGCCTTAGCGTACACCTATTATCGCCAAGATGTGAGTGTCTTTCTTCCAGAATTTCTAGTTTAAATAGATTTTGAGATATAATATTTTTTCAAATGGTGAACTGCTAAGAACATACCTGGTTTTGGTTGTGTGTTTACCCAGGTATGTTATACAGAATTTTTGAAATATTGAGTGGAGACTGCTTTACTTATTTTGGTGAAATGATTGATGTATTGGTAGTGTAGGGCCGAGAGTTTGAAGGAGGATATGGTGTATATATAGAGTGACTGCTTTAGATTTTGTAATAATTTGAAGGAGGATATGGTAGCATTTAGCTTAAAAACCGACATGGGGCTTGCCATTTTTTCTTTTTATCATATAGAAACAAATGTTTTAATAAAACTACAAAGAGTTATGGATGAAGAACCTTACACGAAGTACAGACAGTAACTGCAAAAATAGTTCAGGTTTACCATTATCTTATCTTATTGCCATATCAGTCAATGGATTGTGGAACCTAAAGCGGGATGCTAAAGAAAATTATTATTGAGTTAAAAGTTTTTGGGACTCGGGAGAGTATGTTATCTGATTGGGAAAAGATTTCGTCTTATCATTTTCTTGGTTGATTTCTGTATGATATTGTTTTTCAATAAAAAATTGCCTCAAGGCGCAATCATGCAAGCATATGTACAAATTAACATACAGCAGAGCCTAGACCACCTCCAGGTTCTGATACTAAATATAATATTTGATTATCAAATGATGCAGTCATTTATCATGTCAGTAATTCCGTGTTCCAGTAGCTTATAGGAGGTTCTACAGCCAGACATTGATGATTTGAGATCAGTTTATGTAAATTGGAGATGTTTTATGAGTCTGCTTTATTGTATTTCTTCTTTATTTTACAATTTGTTGGGGTAAAAAGTATAAATTCTCTTTACATCCTTGTATTGTTCTGCTTCTTGACTTGGCACGAAGTTTTCTACTGCAGCTGAATAAAGTGAGCCATTTTCTGTTTATTTTGGATGTTTTCGAATTTCATCTTAATGTATGGTAGAATTTGATGGAAGTTAGGTTAATTTTTACGTGTTTTACTGTTTTATGCTTATTTGTTATGACACTTTGAAATGTAATGTGGAAAGAGAAGATGTTATTTGTAGGATATATGGTATATAGGATCTGGCAATCAGCGAAATTTGGGTCAATATAATCATTCTTATAACCCTCTGGAGTGAAAGAAGCGTGAGGATGCAGTTGCTTGATGTAGATATCATTGTAAATGAAAACAACCATAGAGCGAGGAATATACCCAGTTGAAGTTCTGGGGCAATCTTTTTTTTTTTTATGCACCGGGTATCCAATTTGTAGACTAATCCGGGGGAGCTCAGAACCCACCGTCGACTAGCGGGGCAATCTTTTAATTAAAGTTATTGTATAATTAGTTGTTATAGTGTTGATCCATGTTTATTTTGGTGCAGATGCTTGAAAAGGCTGTTAAGCTGTATGCTGAGTTAGCTGAAGTAGCAGTCAATAGTTTTCTTATTACAAAGGACTCACCTGTGATTGAACCAATTAGAATCCACAATGGTGCCGAGGAAAACAAAGAAGCTCTCAGGAAGTCTAGAGGTGAGGAAGATGAAGATTTCCAGATTTTGGAATACCAAGCACAAAAAGGGAATGCAGGAGCTATGTATAAAATTGGAATATTTTATTACTTTGGGTTGAGAGGCGTGAGGCGTGATCATGCTAAGGCATTGAGGTGGTTCTCAAAGGCAGTAGAGAAGGGTGAGCCTAGGTCAATGGAACTTCTTGGAGAAATCTATGCCAGAGGTGCTGGGGTTGAAAGGAACTATACCAAGGCTTTAGAATGGCTTACACTTGCATCGAGACAACAACTTTATTCAGCTTACAATGGCATGGGATATTTGTATGTAAAGGGTTATGGAGTGGAGAAAAAGAACTATACCAAGGTATTATTTCCGCAAGTCTACATTTATATCGTTTATTTTGTTCTCTTTTTTTTTACGTTCATTCCTCCCGTCTCTATAATCTGTATTTATTATCATTTTAATATGAGTTATGATAATACAGGTCAATATTTTATCCCCCCTCTTTTTTTCTTTTCTTATTTCACTATCCTTTTTATAGAAATGAATCACGTGTTAGTTATGTACCATACTTCCTTATCTCAGGCCAAAGAATATTTTGAGAAAGCTGTTGAGAACGAGGAACCTGGTGGTTTTTACAACCTTGGTGTGATGCATTTAAAGGGACTTGGGGTGAAGCGGGACTTGAAAATTGCAACAAAATACTTTGCGTTAGCTGCTAATAATGGTCAACCCAAAGCATTTTACCAATTAGCAAAGATGTTTCATACTGGTGTTGGGCTTAAGAAGAATCTCCATATGGTATGTCTGTACCTTTTCACCTTGTACTTGTATAAGGTCTCTTTATTTGATTAAATGATCATTAATTTGCCTAATTAGCCGGTCAATAAGTGTATTTCCCTTTTAGATTTTCAATTTTCTTTTGACAAATTGCAGTTTACTTCAGTGCAGTTGCTAATTACTTTATGCGCTTCATTTCAGGCAACAGCATTGTATAAACTAGTTGCAGAGCGTGGACCATGGAGCTCATTGTCTAGATGGGCTTTAGAGTCATATCTTAAAGGTGATATTGGCACCGCATTCCTTTTGTACTCAAGGATGGCAGAGATAGGGTATGAGGTTGCGCAAAGTAATGCTGCTTGGATCCTTGACAAATATGGGGAACAAAGTATGTGCATGGGCGAGTCTGGACTCTGTACTGATGCAGAAAGGCATCAGCGTGCGCATGCCTTGTGGTGGAGAGCTTCAGAACAGGGTAATGAACATGCTGCACTTCTGATAGGGGATGCATATTACTATGGACGGGTATGTAACTGCTTTGGACATGCTTAATATGTTCTCAATGGAGTTTTGCTCATTGATGATATGAAAAATCCTGATCCACCACCTTGGTCATGTTGATAAATTCCTGTATTGCCATTGAGTTTCCTTGCTTTTGTATTCTGTAGGGTACAGAGAGGGACTATGATCGTGCAGCTGAGGCTTATATGCATGCTAAATCTCAGTCCAACGCCCAAGCGATGTTCAACCTTGGATACATGCATGAGCATGGTCAGGGACTACCATTAGATCTTCACCTTGCTAAGCGTTATTATGATCAAGCCTTAGAAGTTGATCCTGCTGCAAAGTTACCTGTATCACTAGCCCTTGCCAGCCTTTGGATGAGAAGAAATTATGCCAACAGTTTTCTTGTGAGTATAACTTGTATTATTTTGTTGACTTGTCTAGATGCTTAAAAATGTAGTGTGACATAGTAGAAGTTGATGGATCCCAATAAATCAGTTCTTTTAATCATGACATCTAATCCAATGAAGCAGTCTCTATGTCATGGCATCGATGAATTAATAGAGAATTGCTCTAGCAAGCCCAAGGTTTTATCATATTCATTTTACAAGGAAGCTCCCTCCTGATCATTACGATAAAGTACTTGGAAAAAACATGAGAACTTTTGATATTTACCTTTCAAGATGATCTCAAACCTGCAAAATGTATTCGTTCTTTCTTGAGACATTCATTTTCGCAATTAGTCCTTATTCTCATGTCATACAATGAATTTGAAGTTAATATGTTTATGTTTCCTTTAAGCAGTGAATCTAAAGAATATGATGGACATTATTCATTAATCTTCCTTATTTTGGATTCAAATATTGGTGACTTTTGTGGTAGGTGGGTATGATTGATACACTTCCTGAATTATATCCAAAAGTTGAGGCTTGGGTGGAGAATGTGATTCTGGAGGAAGGAAATGCAACGATCCTAACGCTCTTTGCATGCCTCCTTACGGTTCTCTACCTACGGGAGAGGCAGAGGAGACACGCTGCTGTTGCTGGAGATGTACCACACCCTCAACAGCACCAGCCTCCTGTTGACCCTGTAGTTAATTGAACTCCTCCACCAAATACAATTTTCCTTGGTGTGAGTGAATGTTAATTTTATGATAGAACATACAGGTTTAGTTTTAGATGAATCTAAACAGATACTACATCATTTGTACAAATTGTGGAGTAATTTTTTTTATTGAGAGGACAAGTTTGAAAGATGAAATAAAATCTTGTTGTATATTCATGCCTGCAGGGTTATTGGAATGATTTGGATTTGTTCTTTGATATACACTCACCCCAACTATCACCAAATAATTAATTACTAACCATTAATTTTCAGATGTCACACATTGCAAATCTTGTGAATAATTCTACTCACTGCAACATAAGATTCCTTTTTCTTGATAAAATACAATTATTGTTATTTTACCATCTTTTATTTAAGGCTTTATCTATTAATTAAACGTCCAATAATTAAATAGTTTAGTATCCCAATTACTACTCAAACTATGGAGAGGGACCATCATGAATCCCAGGAAATCTTGCAAATCTTCTTAAAAGACCACCACCTACTTTCTTTTTGCAATAAGAAAACATTAAGAATTCGATCCACCTTACTAAAGATTTAAAGAAGACATCTTTTTTGGTAATTGGTGATGCAAGAGTCTCAACCAATAAAATAAATAAATAAATAAAATTTTTTAACACCAAACGAGGGTTCAGCCAACATCAAGTTAAAATCATATAGTCGAGTAGGCGATTATTTGTGTGTGTATATATGATTTTACTACATTAATAGGATTTAAACCCTTAATCCGAAAAATGATACTTGTGTAAAATCGTTCCAAAAATGATCGATCTACTAATTTCTTGAAATCTATTTTACACAAGTATAAATCAAGAAATAAATTTGCGAATACTTTTAACTTATAAGGGGGTGTTTGTTTGGGTACTTTTGAAGAAGGGTATGAGAATGAAAGTAAAAGAGATTGTTTTTTATTTTTTAACTATGGGTTTGATACCCAATTATTAAGGAATAATTCATTCCTCTCTCAAATGGGAGGAATGATACCCATTCCTTTCCATTCACATTCCCATTCCAATTCCATTCCAGCCTATTTTACCAAACACCCCCCTAAAATTCCAGCAGCTAAAAAACTCTATTTTCAAATAATAGTAATAACTATTATTGATTTTCCTTCAAAATCAATATTCTCTATTTTCAAATAATAGTAATAACTATTATTGGTTTTCCTTCAAAATCAATATTTAAATATGCGCTAAATGCTCCTTCATGTTCTTTGAGGTTATAAGGATGTCATCCACATAAACAAACATGAATGAGAAATAATCTTTTGAAAAGATTATCCATCTTCCTTTGGTATATCTAAGGTGCGTTCGCCAAGCCCAAAGGCATGACGTTCCATATATAATAGTCTTGTGGTGTGGAGAAGGTTGTAAACTTCTTGCTTCATTCTTCCATCATAATCTGGTAAAACCCAGATTTGCAATCAAACTTTGAGAATACCTTGGCATTGATATAGTTGACCAAGTGTTCCCTACTTGGTATGTAGTATCCATCGAATTCGAAGATGTTGTTGATCCCTTTGTAGTTGATCACAAGTCTTGGCTTCCTCCGCTTTACTTCTCCATGATTTCGAACCAGAAATCCTGGACTGCTGTATGGAGATACTCCTGGTGATATTAACTTAAGGTCCAGATGTTCCTTAAGTATTAGCTGCACATCCTTTCGATCTTCTTGGTTCATCAGGATAGGCTTGTATCTCACTTTCCTTCTTTTACTTTGAGTGAAGCTCTGAGCTCATTTTTATCCCACCAGGCTAAATGGTCCTCATTGAAGTGCCTCTGTATCTTCTTCTTGACGTCCTCCAAAGATGTTTGTTCTTCGATTGTGACGTCTCTCTGTAGGCTTTCTCCCAAGCTTGCTTTGAGAAGGTGAATTGTTTTTTCCTTTAGTTTCTCCATCTTCCATCCTCCTCTAGTCTCGGTTCTCATTTTAAGGGCTGCTTCGCCATATTTCCTTCGATCATTCATCTTTGGATGACTAAGTTTTCTTTCATTATCACCACGCTTGCTGCGAAATCTAATTGATATTTTTCTTGAAAATGCATTACGCAGTCTTGGTGCGATGATTTTATGTTCACAAAGGGTTGTGAAAATAAACCTTCTTGTTGCGTTTTCTTAGGTAAAATGCTTGAATGTTTGTAGGAAATTGTTTCCTAACAGAATGTCTGCTCCGGTATCATGAAAATATATCGATAGAGTTTTTACCTTGTACCATGGGTACGATCCGCTCCTCCGATCATGATCTCTGCTTGCTTGATTTCTCTTTTAAGGATTAGTACACTTTGTGAGAAATCTTTCCCTAGTACTGTAGGCAACTCTTCACCTGAGCCTTTAGGAAAGACTCATTCCTTTGTTGTGTAGATACCGGCCCCTGAATCGATGTATGCCGCAAAATACTCTGCACGGTGCTCCTTATATATCATCCATACGGTGATATATATCGAAAATGGACTTGTGGGCATGGGTAGATCAGAGCTTAAAACCCTGAGCTTCTGCTAGTGAACCTTGTATCTTTTCCATTTGACCGTAAACTCCATTCCACCTTGTAGTCGTTCCCAAGATTTATGCTCCTCGAGAAACTCAAATCTCAGTACTAGCTGTTCTGGGAATCTTCCTGCAACTCCCTCGATTATCAGCTCAAGATCACCGAGTTTGAGCTGTCCTTGGTATCTCCCAGTTGTTGGTTGTTGGAGATAATACAAGACATCACAAGGAATAGAGTTTTTCTTTTTTGTAATATCGAATATTACTTCGATTCTTCTCCATCCTTCTGGGCATTTTAGTTCACCCTTTGTTGTGAACTTTTTTGGTTTTTGGATTACCTACACGATTGGTTTCTTTCCCCATCTTTCGCTGATCATTCTATCTTCTTGGAAAGAAATCCTCCATTGCTCGAATGTGAGGCTGTCTTGCCTACTCTAGACCGACTTGTCTTTGCTTCGCAAATCCATGTCGTGGATTGGCGGCAATTCTATTATTTCTGGTCTGGTTGCGTATGAACCCTTTCGAACACTTCTGGTATCTCGATATACTTCTTCGTTTGGAATAAATCCAAATGATGAGTGTTGGATAGAGCATATGAGATACTGTAGGTAATAGAGTACGGCCGATTTCCTTCTTTCATCAATTCTTTATTTTTGAAATCCTGATGAAGGGTGAGTACTCTACTGAAATCTTTATCCGCTAGATTATAGACAATAAGGGCGAAAGTGTGTAGCCGTATTTGAGAAATGTTTTACTCTAGTAGGACGAATCAAATAAAGAATGGGGTTTTGATTAACACTAAAACTAACAACTATTAAAGCAATTAAAGATAGAACATGTACATATATGATGGAAGATGGATGAAGGTGAACAATCTAAGAAGTATGTAAGGCAAGCAATATCATGTAAAAGGCTCATATAGACTCACACACACATATGCATTGATGGCCTTCATGTTATAATATTAACGGCAATCACGTATATACCCTTAATCCCTATGGCCAAAGCAATTAGGTTCTCAACTCTTTTACAAGTTTAAATCTCCTAGAATTGTCTCTTACAGTCAATTCCCATGAATGTACTATGATCATAAGTTGAGTTTCCCTCACTAGTTCATCACTAATGTCCTATCATGAGGTTTTAAACACAAGAAGAATATTACTTACCTCCCATCACACTAGCTAAGTCACCTCATGAAATCAATGATTCAATTAAACCACTAAGCATAATATTGGAATGTCCATCTTAACACTATGAATAGAGAATTTAATCACACAAATCATATATAAAATGAGAATAAACATTCATGATAGAAAATATTCATAACAATTATTTCATCAAACATGTGGTGTGCAAAATCTACTTAATCCCTAACCAATCACATTGCTAGCCTCACATGAGGACTAGTCACTACGAATCATAATAAAATCTATACAATCCATGATATGCTCCAATTGAGCCAAATAATGAAGAAAATAACAAAATAAAGGTAAGTTGGCTCCCCTTTGATGGTGAACTTCCTCCTCCTTGATCATGATATAATCTTCAACCAATAATGAATTTCTCTTCTTAGATTGGTGGATGGATGGATTTATGGATGGATTTGGGGAGATCAAGTGAGTAGGATGGACGAAGTGAAGGATGGAAGAGATGGAGATGAATGTGTGTGATTTTGGTGTCAAGTGTGTGTGGAAACTGATCCAAAATGATTCCTCCCATAATTTATGGTCAAAACATGTATTTATACCCCTTGGAAGCTTCTAGAACACGTGCACATGAAAAAGAACTAACTTTTGCATGGACACGGCTCGTGTGCTGCACTCGGCCATGAGTGTGGGCGTGTATGTATTTCGGAAGCTCACGCACGACCTTTGCTTACAGGGGCGTGTTCAGCACACTGGTCGTGTGCGTGCACATGGCTCGTGTTCATGCACACTGGTCTGGTGTGTGCATCGCGCAACGCAATCTCACAGTTTCACGTATAACTTCCATATCCAAACTCCAATTTGAGTGATTCTTGCGCTCACGCGATCCTCTCTTCCGTGGCTTTCCGTATCCCACACATCCAGTTTTGAGCTCCACAAGAATACAGAAAAATTACATAAGTTGAACGTGCATTTTTCAATATTTTATTTTGGCTCGTTCTCCCTCGTCTCAACTCTGAATTGAGCTCCATCTTTTCCCTCATCTTTCTTATCGTGTCTAGAGTCCATTTTTACCTGAAAATCACACAAATTACACCAAAGTACCAATTGTCTAAATATTTACAAATATAGTGTAATTTAAGACATTTACTCATGAAAATCATACATTTATCATTTAAAAGCACAAATCTCCATATCTTCATATAACACCACCAATGATATACAAAATAAATAAAAACACACACATAATAAAAAGATACTAAAATTTAGGTGAAAACGACACCGATCAACCCCCCAAACTTAAAGTGTTGCTTGTCCTCGAGTAACAAAAATGAGAAAACGAGAGGGGAAATTTTCACCTAGAGAAAGTCCTAAAGAACATAAGCAAAAACACATCATAAGTGACAAGGACTACAAACCATATCAAGTAATCCTATAACATTAAAATCATGACATGAAAAATTAACAAGTTCAAGTCTAAGAGAATAAAGCTCAATCAAGTTCCTTCTGGTCTAAGCCTCACATAGGATTCCAAATTCACTCAACACTCTTTAGGGTAAGATATATCAACACTCATCAACCGATTGAACCCGACACACCATAGGCTTGCTCACGAACTACATTCACAAGCCACCATAGCTTCAATTAGTGATTAAAAAGGTCTTTATCTTTGGATGTAATGTTAGGCTCTTTGGTAGGGTAGAAAGATTTGGATAAAAGTGACTATTCAAGTGTAGATAATCGAAAAGATGATAAGCTTCTTCAACTTCTTCACATTTCTATCTTCCTTTCTTTTTTCTTTAATCACAAGCACTAATCATTATCATTCCTTGGATTTCTTGAGCTTTTTTTATTGCATGCTTCATTTTTTCAACTTTTGAATTACTTGAGCATATTTTTGTTAACTTGCTCCTTTTTCTCGATTTGAGATTGCATGTACATTTTGCTTGAACTCTTTTTATCCTTTTCTTGCTTGTTTACAATTTCCTTCTTTCTCTTGCACATTTCTCACTTCAACCCTGTAGACCATCATCTCCTCAATTACCCACACAAAAATTATATATATAAGGCTCAAGTGGATATTCAAGGCTTGTATTGTGCTTAAATCACAAGAAATAGACTTAAAGGCTCAAAATGGCTAACAATGGATGATGTTTGGGTAAGGAAATTTATGGCTATGACTTTAAATAACAAGGACGACCTAAAATCATTTCACAAATCTCTATTACTCAGGCTCATTCCCGTAGTCCATGAGCAAGTTCTAGTTTACCAAGGCTCAATTGATCCACTCAAGAAGAAATTAACAATGGATGCACAGTTGAAGCTCAAATGCTCACAAGCTTTTGCTCGGACCCTTAGGAACTTATTACACCTCAATTCATCTCAAAATTAAACAAGTTAAATAGGACATGTCACAATTTTAAAGAGTAGAGATTCTTAATATAATTCACCATCACTTATCACAAACAACATGTCATTACTCACATTAAAAAATGACTCACACATCCTGAAAAAAACTACCAAACCAACCTATACAAGAACAAAAATACCAACAAAACAACTAAACAAAGACTCACCAAGTAAGAAAAAAGACAACAACACATAACACGCAATACGAAAGTTCCATCCATCAATAGAACATAAAGCACATATCCTCAATCATCCAATAACATGTAAGCTCAAGATTTTACCACCTTATTCAAAAATGAGAAGAAAGCAAGTAAACTACCTAAATAAAACAAGTAAACCTCCAAAGATACATAACATATGAAGATGCATACCAATCCAAACAAATCCAATTCAAAATCATGTATATGCTAAGCAAATGGAACTTATGAATAGTAAAGTGAACTCCCTGAAAAGGTATTTGGTAGTGGAAATGGTTGGCATGGGCTTCCAGATTGCATGCACAACAAATCTCGACTTGATTTGCGGGCTCAATTCGTGCTTCCACTACACTTCATTTATGCTCAACAACTCATCAAAACCATTAGCACAATAATTACTATCAAATAATGATCTAGCATGCACTTCAACACAACCAAACTAACCAAAATCAAATCAATACTCATGAGAAAATTTTAAAATTTATCCAATTTTACAAGAAGACCTCTCAATCAACATCATAAGCACATTCAAGTGGTGAGTCACATCACGCACTCTCCCCCCAAACTTAAATCGAAACAAGTTGAGAATTAAGTTTGCAAAAAGTGGTGGGACTTACCCTTGTAGTTTCCAATAATATGTTGGATTGTATACTAAAAGTCTAGCTTTAGTATGAATAATGTTATAACAATTTATTTGAAATGAGAATCATATGATCAAATGATTGCGTCTTATAATTTATTTA
This sequence comes from Pogostemon cablin, assembly GCA_023678885.1. Classification (NCBI taxonomy): domain Eukaryota; kingdom Viridiplantae; phylum Streptophyta; class Magnoliopsida; order Lamiales; family Lamiaceae; genus Pogostemon; species Pogostemon cablin. The sequence goes on along the minus strand of CM042964.1, from coordinate 28,161,635 downwards.
TATGCACGATGCAATAGTCCACTTACTTTATACTGTAGATAATATTTTGTGCGACAACACGCGGAAGATCATATTATCGGTTTCCTTATAAAGTATAAATAGATGCTCACAACCGAGATAGACGGGGACTCTCTATCGGTATGTTTGTAGTGTGATTTGGTATTAGCTTGTCTTGGCTATAGAATCACATTAGTGCACTTGTGTGTATTGAGCAGAACCACTTGAGATCGTTCGACTTGTACTGTCTATATAGAAGAACTTGATCTCTATTTTTATGGATGTTCGTACTCTTAATCCCTATACAATAACCTCGACATGTAGGACAGTATGTATTTCTTTGATTCATCAATGGATGAGATTTACATGTAATTAAATCAACAAACTCGGTGAGTTGGGAAATAGTTCTGTCTCTATGGTGTGATGTTGATTGTAGAAGGAATCTGTGTCCGTTATAGGTTGATGATGTCCCCTTGAGGAGCTCATAAGGATTATCATGTAAACCCTACAGATAAATTTATTCTGGCATGATAATGAGGTTGAGTGGTACTACTCTCGGATGAGATATTAATTAATGGGATTGTCAGTAACTTAATTAATTAATGAACATTGTATATCTTAAACATGGGGAGACTAACGGACTCATAATAAGAAGGAGCTCATAACATAATTATGAGATTAGAATGGTAGTGCAGTAATAACATTATAGTGGTATATATTATTATTATTAGACTTAAGTATAAGCACTGGACTAAGCTTGGATACTTAAGCCCAATGGAGGTCCAACTCTAATTTCTCCTCCTGGTCCCTGTTGTAGCCCATATATAAGTCATCTCAGCTGTCCAAAAACCCTAATCTTTGAGATTAATCACGCTTAACACTGTGAGGAGGGTGAGGGAATAGCAGAATGAGAAGATCTCGAAGATCGTCGCCCACACAACGTCGAGATTGGACTTGGGAATATAGCAGAAGACTGGAAGGTTGTTTACTGCTGTTGTCCGCCACTTTCTATGATTTTTATAAAATTATACAGACTTTAGAACAGGACGTGTGATATACTGACGAAAAGCTACGGAAAAGAGGATCGTTTTGGCACGTAGATCACTCAAATCCAATATCGGATGAGAGGTTTATGCCCAAAACGTTGAGGCTGCGCAGGCTAGTAGCAAGAATTCATCGTCTTCAACATACCCTGGTGAAAGGTAATACGTTTCTTATTTTCTTAAACGTATGTTAGAAACGTATAAAATCCTAACGATTTACGTTAACCAAACGATCGAATACCTACAATTGGTATCAGAGCTTCGCTTTTGTGGTGAAGCGTGAAACATTAGGCTAGGGTTTATGTATGTACTTGAATTAGGGTTTAAAATTAAGTTTTTTGTTGAATACTCTAATTGTACACGGTGGCACACGAGCACCACACGACGGGTCGATGATGGAGACGATGGCTCAGTGCGGTGATGTGTTGAACGACGCGATGGTGTGGCATGAGCGGCGGCAGCCGCACGATGGTGGCTTGCGGGATAGCTTGACAAGGTGCGGGCGAGTGGCGCTGATGATCGCCGCACGAAGGCTGGACAGCGGACAGGCGGGCAAACTCGCTGGGCGTGCCACGATGGGCATGCACCGATACCAGCGTTCACGACTGGGGCTTTTACTGGTGGCGTGAACGGTGGGTTTGGCAGCTCACACGGGATGGCAAGCGCTCAGCAGATGGTGGCGGGCTTATTCACAGTATTTCCAGCGGATGGCTAGGTCATGGCATGGGCTGACGGAGGCCTGGCGGGACGCTGAAGACGACGGCGGCAGGCGAGGATGGAGGCAACCCTGATTTCCCGAACGGGGTAGATGGGTTCAGAAGCGAGTCCAACATGATGGCGACTCTGCGGTGTGTGGTGCAATCGCGGCAGGCTGAAACGCGACTGCGACATGACGCGATGTGAACGGAGCTGCGTGAATCGACGATGACGTCAAGGCTTAGATGTTCTGTGAGGCTGAACCACTGCACCACTGGAATACACTAAATTGGCAGACTGCAGATGGTTGTAGAGTGCTGGGCACACGGTTCCGGGCGAGTCTCCAACCTTTTTCGATCGGGTCAGCTTAGTTCGGGGGCGAGTCTGGAGTGCTTCCGGGCAGGTCTTCTAAGCGGCTGGGTCGAGTTATCGCTGTGGCTGGGCGCTGGATACCCCACACTGTGGCTCGCACGTTAGTGTGCAGATGGGCAGACATGTGTTGGGGACTTGCTGCCGGGAGATGCACGCGCAGAATTAGTCGAGCGTGGGCGTGCTGCTTTTGATGGTGGCCGGGCGATGTGCATTTAGAAACTTGCAGCCTGTCAGGCGTTGGCGCCCGTTGGCTCGCATGCATCATACTGCTGCCGAGCGGTTGATGCACGTTGGCCGCCGAATGTTGCGGGAGCAGCGTGCACGTTGCCGTGTGGAGTACGGGTCCGGCATGGGGTCAGCAGGACTGGGTGTCGAGTGGCAGCACGAGCCCTCACAGCCGTCGGCACGACTGCCGATGGAAGAAGGCACGACACGTGCTGGAAACTTCACTTCGGCGGTTAATCGCGACTGTAGCGTAGCTGTTGATGGCACGGCCTGACGGAGGCAGTTGGCACGATCTGCCGATGGTGGCGGCACGACCTGGTGGAGGTTGGCAGCACAATCAGCCATGGCTGGGACAGAGATTGGCGCGGCGTGTGTAGTTGCAGGACGTGACGACCACGTAGATGCTCCGGCACGAGTCGTGCCTGCGACCGGCACTACCGGCTGCATTCCGGCGAGTTGCTGATTTCCGGAGGCGTTTGTTGCAGCGTATCCGTGTGTGTGGCTTGGGGCACAAGAATGATTACTTCATGTGCAAGTTATTGCTTGGAGTGTTGACCTAAGTCAACCTATATTTGGCGATTTATTTCCATAGATAACTGTTAATAATTGATTTAATTATCGAATTATTGTTATATATGTTATGCATAATTCTCCTTGATTTACTGCCTTATTTATCGTAATAGGAGCATGCTAGGTTGCGTATTTTATTCTGGAATATTATATGCATGTAAAAACCCTCGGTGTTAAAATTACTAAGTGTGAGAGGGAATTGGTTAATAATTCTCGCGGCCTCCATTATTGGTTTGTAAGTGATGTGAATAAACTTGCGCGTCACCATTAGAGTCTTCCTCCCCATCGGATGAGTTTATTCTTGGATTGATGGAACATACTTCATTAAATAATTATGTTTGTGATGTGATGCACATGAACTTGCGCGTTGGCATAGACCTTCCTCCCTATCGGATGAGTTTATTTGTGGATCACTGTACAAACTTATAATTAATGACTGTAGGAAGTTATCCGAGCGCGTGTGTACTTCTCCATCTGTAAGACACATAAGCTTGGGCCGCGGACTTGGGATCAAATAATGGTGTACACTTAGATGTAAATAATAAGTATCCTCCCCATCGGAGTCACTGCTTTTATTTGCATGGCTAAATAGGACCCGACTATTAATTATTTTGTCATGAGGTTAGGTTGATAAATGAAATTAATGGGTAAAATCTTCTCTTGTAAATATTCGAGTTTGTAAACGTCCACACTATCTAGCTTGCAGACTCACGGTGCTTGAGATGTCGTTGAATTTTAATTTAATATTATTTTGAGGGAATCAATATAAATGGATACAATTCAAAGATTTGATCGGTGTATTTATTTATGATTCTCTGCAATTTCAAATGGTTTCATTTTACTTATTGCTAACTAAAAGAAAACATATTTACTGGACCAAAGTTAGATGATTAGAAAAGAATCTTGGTTTTGAATTTTACTGCTTAAGAAAATATAAGTGTGTTCTCACTAAGAATATCTCATGATGTCTTTTAAAGTCTCTAGTGAAGAGATGAGAGGTTCATAGAAATATGATGGTCTCATGCGACTCTTCAGATACTTGAGTAAGAGAGAAAGGCAAGAGGTCATGGATAAGTTGATGAATGAATTGGAAATGCTTGGAATAGAAATTGAAAGGGAAACCTAGATCAATTTAATTCTCTGTAGTTTGCCTGAATGTTTTGAGCAAATTCTACCTGAAATACGAGAGGTTGTATATGGTAGGGAATTTCTGACAAAACATGTGGCAGAGGAAAGCCATTTTCATCATGATGTGAACAAGGTTAGTATCTCATTCACTAGTCGTTGAAGCATGATTAGTGATGACATCTTCTTACACATTGTGTGTAGATACTGGAATCACTAAAAACATGTAACTAAGTGATGATGAGATTATTATTGGGTACATGGGTATACTACGAAAGTATTGGCTGTTGCAGTGGGAGTTGTTTATTTATCTAAGGATAGGAATAAACGTTTGGTTTTGAGAAATTGTCTTTACGATCGTTTTTCATAGAATGAATTTGATTTCAGTTTCTATGCATTTACGGATAGATACTCTATTTCATTTAAATGACATAGTCATTATAATGAAGGATAGAGTTGTAATCTGTTATTGTACGTTGGTGGACAATTTGTATACTCTTAAATCATCTTTATCCCACAGATGCAACAAATAGTAATTAATAACACATCTTCTAATTCTAATATGAGAAAGACTCTTATGGAAATGGTTAGATAGATGATGAGTTATTTGAAATTATTAAATTCATTTTATGGGTATACCCTAAAAATAATAATTCATATGAATATTTGTCTATTTGTGGGATATCTTAGAAAAATGAAGGGTGATGATTTATTTAGTCCAAAAGATCGAAGGGTGATTGTTAACACAAATACTAGATTTTTAGAAAAGGACTATGTATTAAATTATAAACTCATGTATAAATTATTCTAAAGGAAGTGAGAGGGATAACACAAAGTATTAGTACTAAGTGTACAAAATGATATACCACAAGGTAAACTGCAACGCGTGTCACGTCTGATACATAATTACGTGGAGTGCCTTGTCGTAGTGGGAGGGTTGTTCGACAACCTGCAAAATATATGTTTTGGGAAAGTCGTGAGACTTGGTCCCTAGTAAATATATGTTTTGGGAAAGTCGTGAGACTTGGACCCTAGTAAACATGGAGTTGACCCATGGATACGACGAAGCACTACAAGATTGAAATGTGAATCTTAGCAAAGTGCAATAATTTCTGAAATAGGATCGATGAGTTCTAAATCAATTCTGGGAGCTTGTAGGACCATTAAAATGGTGTAAAAGCTATTGGAAGTAGTCATACAAAATAAAAGAGGATCATACGGTAAGGTGGAAACCTTGGAAGCAAAGCTTGTTGCGAAAAGGTATAATCAGAAAGAAAAGGTTCGAATATGAGAAAACCTGTTCGCCAAAGGCTATGCCTATGTTGATCCAGAATCTTTTATCTGTTTCTACTTATATGACATATGAGGGATAACAAATAGATGTCAAGACAGCTTTCCTGATTGGAAGTCTTGAGGAAAACATCAATATGAAGCAACCAGAGTGATTCATTGCAAATGGCTAAGAGCATTGTGATAGTAAGCTTAAAAGTGTCCATCGATGGACTAGAGCAAGCTTCAAGATCATAAAACATCCATTTTGATGAGGAAATCCAAAGATATGGATTCATTCAATGCGCGGATGTGTCTTATGTATTGTAAAAAATGACGGAAATGTGGTGGTATTTCTTGTACTATACGTAGATAGTATCTTGCTCATTGGAGACAATGAAAGAGTATTGTTGGGCGTATGGGTATGGTTGATAAAGCGATATGAGATGAAGGACTTAAGATGAGCAAAAATATCCTTTTGATCACGGTAATACAGATCACAAGAAAGGATGTTATGCTTGTCTCAAGCTTCATGAAATGATACGATCCTTACTTATTTTAGCATGTGACTATATCTAAGGAAATGTGTCTTGAGACACAAAAGAAGATAAAGGTGATGAAAGCAGTTCCTTATGCTTCGGCGATAAGGAAGCTTAATTTAAGGAATGTTATGCACGAGATCGGATATCTATTTTGCCTAAATGCATAGACAGTGGGTATCAAGGTAACCCGAAATAAGAATGTTGAACTGTGGTAAGACATATATTTATGTACCTGTAAAGGACTAGAAATTATATGTGGGCTTACCGGACAAATTCGCTGCTTCTTATGAGTTACGTAGATTCGGATTTTTCAAATCAGATAGGGACGACAGTAAATCCATCTCAAGGTTATATGTTTAATTTTAAGAAGTAGAGTAATAATGTGGAGGAGTGTTATATAGAAATATATTTCAGACTCCGGATTCCATCATGGAAAGATGATAAATTGGAGCCTATGAGGCAGCCAAAGTATCTGTATGACTCTAGAAAATTCATGTTGGACTTCGAAGTGATTCTAAGTTTGCCCAAGGTTATCACAATTTATTTTGATGATAATGGTGCAGTTGCAAACTTGAAGGAATCACGAGCTCATAAGGCAATTAAACACATGGAGCACGAGTATCACCTGTTACGAGAAATAGTATGATGAGGGAAAGTTTATTGTCGCCTAGATCACATCGGATGATAACCTAGTAAATCCTTTTATAAGGACCTTAAAGCGAGAGCTTTTGATGGTCGTGTAGTGGGAGTGGGAATCAGATGTATGGCAGAAGACATGACATCATAGTCTTTTTGTATAAGTGAGAGATTGTTGAATTGTATACTAAAAGTCTAGCTTTAGTATGAACAATGTTATAACAATTTATTTGAAATTAGAATCATATGATCTTATAATATATTTATATGCACGATGCAATAGTCCACTTACTTTATATTGTAGATAATATGTTGTGCGACAACACACAGAAGATCATATTATCGGTTTTCTTATAAAGTATAAACAGATGCTCACAACCGAGATAGACGAGGACTCTCTATCAGTATGGTTGTAGTGTGGTTTGGTTTTAGCTTGTCTTGGCTATAGAATTACATTAGTGAACTTGTGTGTACTGAGCAGGACCACTTGAGATCGTTCGACTTGTACTGTATATATAGAAGAACTTGATCTATGTTATTGTGGATATTCGTGCTCTTAATCCCTATATAATAACCTCGACACGTAGGGCAGTATGTATTTCTTTAATTCATCAATGGGTGAGATTTACATGTAATTAAATCAACAAACTCGGTGAGTTAGAAAATAGTGCTGTCTCTATGGTGTGTTGTTGATTGTAGAAGGAATCCGTGTCCATTATAGATTGATGATGTCCCCTTGAGGAGCTCATAAGGATTATCATGTAAACCCTGCAGGTGGATTTATTCTGGCATGATAATGAGGTTGAGTGGTACTACTCTCGGATGAGATATTAATTAATGGAGTTGTCAGTAACTTAATTAATTAATGGATATTGTATATCTTAAATATGGGGAGACTAACGAGCTCATAATAAGAAGGAGCCCATAACGTAATTATGAGATTAGAACGGTAGTGCAGTAATAATATTTTAGTGGTATATATTATTATTATTGGACTTAAGTATAAGCTTTGGTCTAAGCTTGGATACTTAAGCCCAATGGAGGCCCAACTCTAATTTCTCCTCCTGGTCCTTGCTGTAACCCATATATAAGTCATCTCAGCTGTCCGGAAACCCTAATATATGAGATTAATCACCCTTAATACTGTGAGGAGGGTGAGAGAACAATAGAATGAGAAGATCTCGAAGATCGTCGCCCACACAATGTCGAGATTGGACTTGGGAATACAGCAGAAGACTGGAAGGTTGTTTGCTGCTGTTATCCGCCACTTTCTACATTTTTTATAAAATTGTACAGACTTTAGAATAGGACGTGTGATATACTGATGGAAAGCTACGGAAAAGAGAATCGTTTTAGCTCATAGATCACTTAAATCCTACATCGGATGAGAGAGTTATGCCCAAAACGGTGAGGCTGCGCAGGCTAGTGGCGAGAATTCATCGTCTTCAACATACCCTGGTGAAAGGTAATACGTTTATTGTTTTCTTACTTTCGCTGCATGTTAGAAACGTATGGAACCTTAACGGTTCACGTTAAGCAAACGATCGAACGCCAACACAATAATCTTCTTGTGGAGAAGCATATGTATCACAACAATTCAAGGTATGTCCACCACGCACTATCCCCCAAAATTTAAAGTGAAACAAGAGTTGAACTTTAAGTTTGCAAGAAGTGGTGAGACGTACCTTCACACTTTAAATCGAGCACTTCTCGTATCTCCAATATGCATTCTCCTCACGAGCACAATCAACCTACATGCCAAAAATACAACAAAAACTAAATCAAAGCAATTAAATGAAAGCAATAAAGAATGATGGGTTGTCTCCCATCCAGTACTAAATTTAACATCTTCAAGCCTGACGGATTATGGAGAACTCATCGAATGGCCAAGGATATCGTTCGTTCTTGCCATCAAATTTTAATCTTTGTGCTTCTTCCTCTATTAGGCATTTGTGGCAAGTAACGACCATAGTAGCATCCTTCGAAATTGGCTTTAAAAACTCAACTCCCTTGAGCTTGCATTCCATTAACCGCTCCTTTCGAGACCACCACTTATTCCTTTTTATCAAATATATTCCCAATATCTCTTCAAGCTCTCTTTTGTACCTAAGGCATTGAGAAGAATCAATAGATAAGACAAAGTCAATATAAAAAATATTTTAAAATTCAATGCAACTTGGAGACTTAAAAGGTATAGAAATGCGCATTTACTCCCGAACTCATCATCAAGTGCTGCTAGACCTTGTTCCACTTCATCAAATTCATACTCCTCTCTTGATTCTTCATCTTCACTTGAAATTTCCTTATCAACAAGGGACAATAAATCATAGATAATTTCTTCCTCCTGTAAGCTTTCTTGTACCTTGTCTTCCTTATCCTCACTAAGCTCATCATCTCTTGAGTCCTCACTATCCCCCGAACACTTTTCTACCTCTAACTCTTCTTCAATTTTTTCATCAAAATTCTCCATTTCGCGAAGAGTGTTCCGTTCACTGATCATTTAACTCATTCGATGTTCTAGGGCCTCAAATCTCCTTTCATTTTCTTCACTCATTTTTCTTTTTTCTTCAATTATTTCATTCCACATATCCATGAGTTGCCCAACTCTATCTTCTAAGGGTGGCTTTATATCTTCACTCGGTGGTTGCCATCTTTTTTCTTGGAGATAATTTCCTTGATCATTATTTTTGGAAACTACTCATTTGAGGACTTGGCATCATCCACTCTTGTTGCACCGTAGGATAAGAAGTTGGCATACTTTGAAAGAATTGAGCCCCATAACTAGAAGACTTGGTTGAACACTTTGTCTTGCATTGCTTCCTTGAGCATATCTTATACACAATTCCATTAAGGCACCATTTTCGGATAAAGGAGTAACCATATGCACTTGGTTGGAAGAACTTGGTATGGAATAAGTGTTTCCTTGTTACAGTTGGAATGCATTCACATTGTAAGCTCCTGTTACAGTTGGAATGCATTCACATTGTAAGCTCCTTGCCATCCCTTTTATATTCCATTATTGTAGCATTGATCCATTTTTAGCTCTTCTTCTCAAGATCTACTACAATCTTCTCCACTTTTTATTTTTGGTTTGTTCCTTATCCCCTTCTTTCAAGGTTTGTGTACCTTTCAAGAAGAACAAGTTAGAACAAGATTTTTCAAAAAAAAAATATAATGCAAAAATAAGAAAATATCCTAAGTAGAGCTAACAAATTCAAACACATTACACCGAAGGTTTTCTCCCCGGCAACGGCGCCATGAACTTGGTTTCAATTTTTGTTAAATTGATTAGAACAAGTGTACTCTATCGCGTAGTAGACCGTAGTGACCAAGTGCAAAATTTATATAATATCGAACCCAAGGGCGAAAGTGGGTAGCCGTATTTGAGAAATACTTTACTCTAGTAGGACAAATCAAATAAAGGATGGGGTTTTGGCTAACACTAAAACTAACAACTAATAAAGCAATAAAAGATAGAACATGTACATATGTGATGGAAGATGGATGAAGGTGAGCAATCTAAGAAGTATGCAAGGCAAGCAACATCATGGAAAATGCTCATGTAGACTCTCACACACACATGCATTGATAGTCTTCATGTTATGATATTAAGGGCAATTACGTATGTACCCCTAATCCCTATGGCCAATGCAATTAGGTTCTCAATTCTTTTACAAGTTTAAATCTCCTAGGATTGTCTCTTACTCTCAATTCTCATGAAGGTACTATGATCATAAGTTGGGTTCCCCTCACTAATTCATCACTAATGTCCTATCATGAGGTTCTAAGCACACAAGAAGGGTATGACTTACCTCCCCTCACACTAACTAAGTCACCTCATGCAATCAATGATTCAATTAAACCACTAAGCATAATATTGAAATGGTCATCCTAACACTATGAATAGATAATTTAATCACACAAATCATACATAAATGAGAATAAGCATTCATGATAGAAAATATTCATAACAATCATTTCATCAAACATGTGGTGTGCAAAATCTGTATAATGCCTAACCAATCACATTGCTAGCCTCGTATGAGGACTAGCCACTATAAATCATGATAAAATCTATACAATCTATGATATGCTCCAATTGAGCCAAATAATGAAGAAAATAACAAAATAAAAGTAAGTTGGCTCCACTTTGATGATGAACTTCCTCCTCCTTGATCATGCTATAATCTTCAACCAATGATGAATTCCTCTTCTTAGATTGGTGGATGGATGGATTTATGGATGGGTTTGAGGAGATCAAGTGGGTAGGATGGATGAAGTGAAGGATGGAAGAGATGGAGATGAATGTGTGTGATTTTGGTGTCAAGTATGCGTGGAAACTGATCCAAAAGGATTCCTCCCGTAATTTGTGGTCAAAACATGTATTTATACCCCTTGGAAACTTTTAGAACACGTGCACATGAAAAAACTGACTTTTGCACGGACACGGCTCGTGTGCATGCACACTGCTGCACTCGGCCATGGGTGTGAGCATGTAGGTGTTTCGGATGCTTGTGCACGGCCTTGGCTTATAGGGGCGTGTTCGACACACTGGTCGTGTGCGTGCACACGGCTCGTGTTCATGCACACTGGTCGTTTTTGTGCATCGCACAGCGCAATCTCACCGTTTCGCCATAACTTCCACATCCAAACTCCGATTTGAGTGATTCTTGCGCTCACGCAATCCTCTCTTCCGTGGCTTTCTAACCATGTATCACAAGTCCAGGTTTGAGCTCCACAAGAATACAGAAAAATTACATATGTTAGACTTGCGTTTTTCAATATTTTGTTTTGGCTCGTTCTCCCTCGTCTCAATTCTGAATTGAGCTCTATTTTTTCCCACATCTTTCTTATCGTGTCTAGAGTCCATTTTTACTTGAAAATCGCACAAATTATACCAAAATATCAATTCTCTAAATATTTATAAATATAGCGCAATTTAAGGCACTTACTCATGAAAATCACACATTTATCATTTCAAAGCACAAATCTCCATATCTTCATATAACACTACCAAATGATATACAAAATAAATAAAAACACAAAAAAATACATAATAATACTAAAATTTAGGTGAAAACGACACCGATCAGTAGGCAGATAAGATTACATTTTTACTTATATCGTGCATTGCACGGTAGAAAATATAATACAATTATTTACCTTTTATTTTATATTGATATTTTTATGTTAATCATTTAAAAGATAATATCTATATATTTTTATATGAATTTATATATATTTTTTAGTTATAACCTCGCCTTATTCGAATACAAATAACCTTGGTTTATTCAAATATAAAATATAACCTTGGTACCATAAACTATAGGGGTAGAGTCGTAATTTTACACATTGAACAAACACTATATCCTACCGATACCCTCTGGAAGCATTATACCATAAACCATTAGGTAAGAGTATATCAAAAACTACAGAGGTAAAAATATAATTTTACCTTTGGACTAACGCTATACCCTACCGATAAATGGTAAACTTTAGTGAAACATTATACCATAAACCATTTGGTAAGAGTATATCAAAAACCACTGGATAAAATTGTTGCAACGAACACTATACCCTACCGATAAATACCACAGGATAAAAAAAAGTTACATAAAATGTACTCCCTCCGTCCCACCGAAAAGTCTCAATTTTACTATATTGGCGTTCTATTCAAAGGTCCCCATTTTCCCCTTTTAGTAAAAGGGCCCCACATATGGCCCACCACTCTCTACTAATACAACTACCCACTACACATAAAATAATAATACTCCTTAATCTACGCGCAAAAAACTAAATTGTGACCTTTACCCGGAACGGATGGAGTAGTTATTTCATTACCCATAATATTGAGCTCAATATAATCTTCTTTTTTTTTTCTTTTTTTTTCAAACTATAAATTTCATTCTTATATGGTAAAATAAATTATAGTAGTATACTAATATAATTTTCACACTTTCAATTTTTATCTGTCCCAAAATTTAAACACATTTCTAGAAATGGTAATCCATAGTCCATACAATATCCATACCCTTAATATACAACAATACTTAAAAATTGTCACTCAGTATTTTATCGTTTTAATAAAAAAAATAATATTTTGATTAATGAAAAGTAATAGTTATGTTGTGAATTATTTCATTAATCATAAGTAATATAAATATTAAGTGTAATATTTTATTTTATTTTTGAAAAGTGATAACATATGTGATAAAAAAATGATAAATATCTAAAAAAATATATAAAATAAATTCGTGTGAGACCGTATGCAAGTGTTGCCCATATACCACAAATTCTTATTGGTTCAATTTTAGTGACGTTACAATTTTGTGTGTATGGATTACAATTTTCAAGTAGGTCAATCTTTCTGCAACCATTACCATAAACTATTCTTTCATTTACATGACTAATCTAATTAATGAAAATGCATATAAACGTCAAATGAAGAAAGAAAAATAATTCTTGTGTATGATTTGGGAATTTAGATATCCAATTGTCTTCTTATTAAATATTTGGTTTGTTTTACCGTGGGCTGCACAGGAACGGTTATCAAAGTTATAATTGTATTTTATTTAATATTTTAAAATTCTACTTGAATAATATTATGTGTCTTGTTATTTGAAATTTGAAAGTTATGATATGGAAAATGGCTTTTTAATATAATGATTCCGATTTTGATATAACAAAACTTATTTATAAGAATTTGAAACTTAAAAAAATGAAATGTACTGTGTGCATCCCGTCATTACTTGACAAAGATGAGAAGAGACAATTCAATTAAAGCCCATCAGTCAATTAGTTGGCTCATTAACCCACAGCTGCCGGTACATTCTAGTCAATTATTCATTTACAACCTTTCTTTTAATATCCTCGAATCTCTCCAATTTCAACCAAATTATACTCTGTAAATCATCAAACTCCCCAAATAATCAGAAAATCTCTTACATCTACATATCTGATCTTGTGATATTCAATTGCTTTAGCTCTCAAGAATTTGCAGCATAATTCTTGTCCAAAAATTCACAGATTCTCCGGCGGCCATCGAGGAGAAGCTGGATGAGTAATTGTTAAAAGAAAAGAAACTGTCAAAATATATAATCGTATATTATTATTGTTACCTTCAACCTTCATATGTTGATGATGAGAGCTTCATTAAAGACTCGAATTATATTCTTTGGAAGATTCTTCACATGTAAATTTGTTCCATTTACTGTTCTAGCTCACAGAGTCAGATTCATTATCATCTTTGGTTGTTCAGTTTCCTCATGTGCATGACTTGTGCACTGAAACAGTACACGCTACAAGCGAAAATATCTCGAATCTACATCTTTATCACAAGGCAGAGGTCTTCTTGAAGGAGCAAGAAACATATTAGCTAAAGAGTTATCAATTGATGCTATACAACTTAAAAGATGCAGTTCCCTGAGTGGAAGACGGCAAGGTTTGTTCTTCTCTGTGAACTGCAGAATGCTATATCAAACTTAACCATCAATTTTTGTAGACTATATCAACTAAAATGATAAGTATATCTGGTTGTTTTTAATTTCGTGTTTCCAATTCGTGCATACTACATAATTCTAAAGCAACAGGATTGAAAAAAGGGGAGGAAAAGGAATTATTGACTATTGGAAAAGTAAAGTAAGAAAAATTATTTCCCAGTGTAAAGATGTAAAAAAGTAATCAAATAACCTGCTAACAAAATATAAAGAAATAGCTGTTTGTTTCAGTGATGCCAAGCTTATTAGCTGGCCATAGTTCATCTTAAAATAAGCTACTTGTGCACAACACCTGGTCCCCAGCTTTAAGCCCAAGTCTAGTTGCATTTCCACTACCTTCGACAGCCTAAATCATTTTCATATTTCATTACTTTCTCTAAATTTAACACACACACATACACACATATACAAAGACACATGTATATCAATCTAGCATACTGTAAGTGATATATGCTAGTCAAGTTTTATATCAGTACCAAGAATATAAAACACTTATCCGATCAAATTGCATGCAATAATAAATGATAGATACAAAATACTTACAGTGATCACCACCCCACCACGTTGTTTTTAGCCCAATGACTTATCAACTTCAATCTCAAAACCCATTTTGCTCACACTCCCAACACTGATAATACTGTCACCAACCAATAAATTAACTCAACCCTTTTGGCTTCTTGAATCGAAACCCCCTATAAGACTGGTTTTCTGATCAGTATTTCAAGAAAAATATTCCTAAATTAAAATGAGCCTTGCATAAATGATTAAACATAGAAAAAAAAATTAAGCGGGATGAAAATACAATAGGGAAGGCACAACTACATAGACTAATCACATATATACCCTATGAAAGTCGTCTGTAGAGTTCACTTGAATAGGAAAGGAGTGGCAAACTCATTCATCACACTCCTAACAATAAACTTGAATCCAGCAATAAGAGCTCCAAAAATCCATTCCCATTTTCAATAAAATTCAATATAGAGAGCTTACATTCCCATTTTCATCAATTATATTGCTCCAAAAATCCTGACATATTGAAGAAGTGTGCAGATGAACATAAAATTTTCTTAGTTAATAAATCTAGAATTTGAAACAGGATGTAAATATCTACCTTTGATGAATAGCTCCATCTTAATATTCTTCTCAATGTAATGGGAGTTTGAAATAAAACCATCCATTTCAAAAATCGAGCTGGAGATACCATCATTTGAAGTTTTGATATTTAGTTCTACAAATATCCTATATTGTGATAACGAAATAACAGCTCCAGCCCTTTACTAATTGCATTTGCATACCAATAAGAAGGAAAATAATTTCAAGAAACAGGCTTCATGAATAGGAACACATCAGAGGAGAGAAAATAAATAGGCATGCACTAACTCATAATACATAAATAACAAAGCTATTCCTAATATACTACTGAATAATACGTACACATTAATATACTTTAGATTCCATTGTCTAAACTTGAGAACACGCATAGTTTTAACAAATAATATACCAGGATATTGGATTAGTGCATGAGTTCCACCATTCTTTTCTCACATATCGGCCAACTTAAATATATGAATATAATGCATACCCTTTATCAAAATCAAAGCAGAAATCCTAGAACTCAAACAGTATTCAGCAACCATCTTTCTCATTCTTTCATGTCCTTTATACAAACTGTTTGCCATGATCAAACAATATTATTAAGCACAACATATAAGAAATTTAATTTACTTATATCGTTGGTTGGCAGTTGATGGCAAAAGTGCCAAATTCGTCACTGACTCACTGGTATAGGAGCTCTCACATTTGTATAAAACCTCATACAAAAAATGAATTCATGATTATTACTATAAAAATCTAAGGCACTTTTCTTTCTACCGCATTGAGCTTATCTACTAATTTCATGCCCAAAACATACTCTAGACTCATATTCTTTTCAATAATAGTGAAAAATATGACATAATATTAATGTGACCCAACTTGTCGAATACTAAGAATTGATGGGCTATAACAACAGTTTAACCAAACAATATAAGCACTCAATCAAACACAATAGCTATGATAAAGACATAGGCATTCTGTTGACATGTAGCAAAAGCATTTTGATGACAATCAGACTTGTATGACATTTTTTTAAACTTAGACAATCTAGCATTTCGACAACATTAAACTAAACAAAAATATTAAAAGATTTTCAGAACGCAAGATTTCAAAACAAAAAGGATTTTGTGCAAAAAAAAATAATCTTCCAGAGGAAATATAAATATTTCATAGGAAGACCTAATTTTTAGTTTAGGTCTCAAATTAAGACCTGATTTTATAAGTGTTTCAAATTAAGGTCTAAATTTAGATATTTTTCTCAAATTAGGGCATTATTTTATGTTTTTCAATTTGTTCTCATTTTAAGACTTACAATGTAATTTATTTTCTCATTTTAAATCATACAACATAGTTTAAAAATATTATTATACACCTTCAAATTAAATTATAAAATTAAAATATGTCATTTTTAATAATATTTTATATTTTTCTATAATTTATATTGAATTCGTAAAAAAAATAAAATTAAGACATGTCTTAATTTGAGAAAAAAATTAAAATTAAACCTTCAAATGAGACAATCCTAAAATGAAATCCAAAAGTGAGACATAAAGTAAAATTTGGATCTTTATATGAAAATTTTCCTTTTCGAGAACACAAAGTCATAAAGTGATTTTCAGAATGCGAGATGTGCCATGAGAAGCTCTAAAACTGAAGACTATTATTGTGTCAAAGCAGCTTTGAAACTGAAGACTGTAATTATGTCAAAGCATTCTTGAGAAGAACGCGACAAAGGTTTTCTGAAATTGAATTTTGTGATTCTCGATAAAAAAGAAAAAATATGTAATTATTTGATATATTACAGATATTCGTATGCATTAGACGAAAAATTAAATTGAGATGCCTACTTCAACAAAATGGTATCAGCAGAAGATCGGGCTAAAATCCACAAAGAGGGTTTCATCTTATGCCCTCAATAGTGTCCAGATTGATTATTTAAGGGTTAGGAGCGGATGCTTTAGAGATGAAGATGTTGGATTGTATACTAAAGTCTAACTTTTTATATGAACAATGTTATAACAATTTATTTGAAATGAGAATCATTGATCAAATAATTGCATCTCATAATTTATTTATATGTCCGATGCAATAGTCCACTTACTTTATACTGTAGATGATATGTTGTGCGATAACACGCGGAAGATTATATTATCGATTTTCTTATAAAGTATAAACAGATGCTCACAACCGAGATAGACGGAACTCTTTATCGGGATGGTTGTAGTTGTTAGATGGTATACTAAAGTCTGGCTTTTGTATGAAATAATGTTTTAACAATTTATTTGAAATGAGAATCATATGATCAAACATTTTTACATATTATAAATTATTTATTTGTATGTCTGTGCAAAAGTCCATTTACTTTATACTGTAGATAATATGTTGTGCGACAATACGCGGAAGATCATATTATCGGTTTCCTTATAAAGTATAAACAGATGCTCACAACCGAGATAGACGGGGACTCTCTATCGGTATGGTTGTAGTGTGATTTGATATTAGTTTGTCTTGACTATAGAATCACATTAGTGCACTTAGTGTGTATTGAGTAGGACTGCTTGAGATCGTTCGACTTGTACTGTCTATATAGGAGAACTTGATCTCAGTTATTATGGATGTTCGTGCTCTTAATCCCTATACAATAACCTCGACACGTAAGACAATATGTATTTCTGTGATTCATCAATGAGTGAGATTTACATGTATGAAATCAACAAACTCGGTGAGTTGGGAAGTAGTGTTGTCTCTATGGTATGCTATTGATTGTAGAAGGAATCCGTGTCATATTTAGGTTGATAATGTCCCCTTGAGTAGCTCATAAGGATTATCATGTAAATCTTACAAGTGGATTAATTCCGGCATGATAATAAGGTTGAGTGGTACTACTCTCGGATGAGATATTAATTAATTTGAGTTGTCAGTAACTTAATTAATTAATGAGCATTGTATATCTTAAACATGGGGAGACTGTCGGGCTCATAATAAGAAGAAGCTCATAACGTAATTATGGGATTGGAGCGGCAGTGTAGTAATAATATTTTAGTGGACTATATTATTATTATTGGATTTAAGTATAATCTTTGGGCTAAACTTGGATACTTATGCCCAATGGAGGCCCAACTCCAATTTCTCCTCCTGGTCCCTGCTGTAGCCCATATATAAGTCATCTCAACTTCCTGGAACCCTTACTCTGCGCCGTTTTAACGTGAATACAGGGTTAGTAGTAGATTGAGAAGATCCTGAAGATCGTCACCCACACGACGTCAAGATTGAACTTGGGGAATACAGGAGAAGATCAATAGGTTGTTCTCTGCAGTTGTTCTTCAACAACATACCCTGGTGAAAGGTAATGTGAACTCTGAACATTAATTGCTTCCATTGATTATTAGTTTACATGGTACCCTAACGGTTCACGCTAACCAAACGATCGAACGCCAACAGTAGTGTGATTTAGTATTAGTTTGTATCGGTTTCCTTATAAAGTATAAACAGATGCTCACAATCGAGATAGATGTGGACTATCTATCGGGATGGTTGTAGTGTGATTTGGTATTAGTTTGTCTTGACTATAGAATCACATTAGTGCACTTTGTGTACTCAGCAGGACCGCTTGAGATCGTTCAACTTATACTGACTATATAGGAGAACTTGATCTCAGTTATTATGGATGTTCGTGCTCTTAATCCATATACAATAACATCGACATGTAAGGCAGTATGTATTTCTTTGATTCATCAATGTGTGAGATTTATATGTAATTAAATCAACAAACTCGGTGAGTTGGGAAATAGTATTGTCTCTATGGTGTGCTGTTGATTGTAGAAGGAATCTGTGTCCTATTAAATAAGTTGATAATGTCCCCTTGAGGAGCTCATAAGAATTATCATGTAAACTCTGCAGGTGGATTTAATTATTCCGACATGATAATGAGGTTGAGTGGTACTACTCTCGGATGAGATATTAATTAATGGAGTTGTCAGTTACTTAATTAATTAATGAACATAATATATCTTAAACATGGGGAGACTAACGGGCTCATAATAAGAAGGAGCCCATAACATAATTATGAGATTAGAACGGTAGTGCAGTAACAATATTTTAGTAGTATATATTATTACTATTGGACTTAAGTATAAGTTTTAAGCTAAACTTGGTTACTTAAGCCCAATGGATGCCCAACTCTAATTTCTCCTCCTGGTCCCTACTGTAGCCCACATATATAAGTTATCTCAACTGTCCGAAAACCCTAACTGAAAAGTTAATTTACGTCTAACACTATGAGGAGGGTGAGAGAACAGAAGATTGAGAAAATCTTGAGAATCGTCGCCCACACGACTTCAATATTAGATTGGGAATACAACAGAAGATCGGAAGGTTGTTTGCTGCTGCTGTTTGTCAATTTCCATGATTTTTCTAAAATCGTATGGAACTCAGAACTGAACGTGTAATACATTGTTGAAAGCCACAGAAGAGAGAATCGTTTTGGCTCATAGATCACTCAAATCGGAGATCGTATGAGGAAGTTATGCACAAACCCGTGAGGCTGCGCAGGCTGCCGGCGAGAATCCTTCTTCTTCAACATACCCTGGTGAAAGGTAATACGTTTCTATGTTTTCTTGCTTCCGCCGATTTAGAATCGTATGAAACCCTAACGGTTCATGTTAACCAAATGATCGAACGCCAACAGAAAAAGGAGAAGACATCCACGATATTAGATTGCCAAGACATCAAGAAATCGATTGAGAATACCGCGCAATATTGTGTATTGGGGCAGTATTGTTTCAGCGATGACAGAAAGAATAGGAAAGGCAACTCAATCGTGCAATAGAGATGTCAGATAAATTAAACTGTAGATTTGACATGAATAAGGGCAGAGGAAAGGGGAAGAGTACCAAAATAAGGGCAGAAACATGATCTTTAGACATTGACGACGATTCAAAGATGTTACTTCGATGATTCTTAAATAAAGAATAATGTCTCTGCTTCAATGAAGATGCCTGCTTCGATGAAAAAATAAACATATGTATTGAGATGATTGCCAATAAATATAAAAACTTCACTTGGATTGAAGATGTCTGCTTCGATGAAAAAATAAAGAAGGGGATTGAGAGGAAGAACAGGAGAGAAAGGAGGCAAAGGTTGCCATTGACAACAAATTACCGCCTCGCATTCCATAGAGGAATGAGACGATCATGAATTCAGAGAGAAGAGAAACTTACAATGAAACAACAATTTGAAACAAAATTCTATAGAGGAAGTTGAATTAGGAGAGAGTGTTGATTCTAGGGTTCATATGTATTGGTTGATTTTCATCAGAAAGAAAAAAAGGGAGAAAGTTTTGATATGAGAGGATTAATTCAGTGATCGAGTTTTTGATATGAGAGAATTGATTAGGACATTAGTCCTTGCCGAGGTCACAAAACATTACCTTACAAAATCGGTTACAGAGCGGAAAACACAAAGTGTCCCATTAGGGGCTTATATATATATATATATATATATATATATATATATATATATATATATATATATATATATATATATATCATATTTTAATGAAACATACTTTACTTATCATAACATATCTTATAAGCTAGTCTAATCTAAGCATCGTCTCACAAGAACTTTTATCTTTTCCATCACGTCGGCTGTTAGTAGAGGAGCTTTAATGATCACCAAATACTTCATGGTAAGGGGAGAGAGAGTGTGAAAAAATATTAAAAGAATATAAAAATTGGTAAAGGAGAGAGAAATTGTCATGGCCAAGCTTTCATGAAAGCATAAACTTCACCCGGTGGTAGATAATATTTTATTAGTATATTTTATTTCATAAATGAAAAATAAATGTGTTGGAGGAGAGAGAAGGTGGGGTATAGATAAAAGTAGGAAAGAGATTGTAATTTTTATGGTGTTGGTTTAAATTGTATTGGTGTTAGATGATAGTAGATTTGGTGTTAAAGAGATACAAATGAAGAAAAATAGTCATAGCACCAATTTTTTTTTTAGTCATTAACTATGTTCTTAGTCCCTCCGTTCTTGAAAATCGTTCACTCTTTCCTCATCCAACATAATTGTTTACTCTCAAAAAAGGAAATATCATTCTAATTTAACACAAAAAAGTACACATTAATTTAAAAAAAATTCTTCACTTTCCACACATAACATACTTTATACTCCCTCCGTCCCATTGAAAGATGGACATTTGCTTTTTGCACGTAGATTAAGAGATATATTATTTTAATGTGTATTTGGGTGAGAGATATGATATTTTGATATAAAGTAGGTAGGTGTATTAGTGTGATGCGTGGGTCCAAAGAGAGAGAGATAATTAATTTGTGTGGATTCTTTTTACCAAAAATGAAAATACACACTTTATATTGGGACAGATTAAAATGAAAAAATGCGTAAGTTTCAGTGGGACGGAGGGAGTACTTCATTTATTATCTAAAAATATTACATTACTCTTAAAAATCAATTAAGTCAGTAAAAATAAAATTTTCTTAACAGTTGGTCTCCTGTGTCTCGGAGACACACCGTGCCCCCATGAGAACACAAGAATAAAATATTAATTAATGGCAAAAATTATTATTAAATTCTTGTGTTCCCATGGAGGCACGGTGTGTCTCGGGACACACAAGTTTTTGTCTTTTCTTAATATTCATTCATGGTATTGTAAAGATAAATTATTCAAAGAAACAAAGAGTAATACTTCCTCCGTCCCACCGAAAGGTCACCATTTTATTATATTAGGCGTCACATCGAAGTGTCCTCATTTCCCACTTTTAGTAAAAAGGTAACAATGTGGCTCACCACTCACTATTAATACAACTACTCATTACACATAAAATAATAATACTCCTTAATCTACGTACAAAAAGCAACCAGTCATGTTTGGGCGGGACGGAGTGATTATTTATATATAGAATACAAAATTAAAAGGATTAAATAATACTTCTCCATTTCATATGAAAATAATTTAAAATTAAAATAAAAAATTTTCATTCAAAACCAATAATTAAATTAAAATCAAGTACTTCCTCCGTCCCAAGAATATATTCACATTTTCCATTTGAATTGTCCCAATAATACTTTTATACCGTAAAAATAAAAACAATATACAATATCAATAACTTTAAAATACTATAATATTACAAAAATGTCACCTTCTTTCTACACAAAATCTAGTCAAAGTCAATTATATCATACTTCCTCTGTCCCATTTAAGGGTCTTTTTTTTCCATTTTGGGCGTCCAACTTAAAGGGTTCTCTTTCCTTTTTAATACACATGGGTCCCATACACACCTTTTAATACAATTAAAATATGGAGCACACACTCCCACTAATACAACTGTCTACTACACATTAAATAATAATACTACTCCTTAATCCACGTGCATAAAGCAAAACACACCCTTTGAATGGGACGGAGGGAGTACACTTTATTCAATTCAATTACCCAAAATACCCCTCTCTTTCTTACATCACTACAACAAAAAATTACTTTTCTTAAACTTCGTTCCACCAAATACATGAATGTATTCAAGAGATGGATGGAGTAATACTCAATCCATTTCTACATTAGACATCATAGGTAAAATTTATTTTGTTGGGTGTGAAAATTATAATTAAAAATGTTAAAATAAAATTATTTTCTTTAATAACAAAAATAATTTTTATATTTCATCTGTGAGCTAAAGCATTCATTGTACCATTTTGATCATTTATTTTAAAGGTATTAATTTCCAATTTTTTAATAAAAGAATCTTAATATAAAGTGATTTTCTTAAATAAATTTTTTATAAAGTATATGTGTCATTATTTGGTTAATAGTTGATTTTATATTTTATATGTATCAACCTTCTATTGATTAGTCTCTATTTATTACAATTAAATGTTTATTAATGAGATAAGTTAAAAAGTTTCTTTGTTTTGATTTCTAATTAAAATTTATTAAATTCATTTGAATAGGTTATAATTTATAATTTATGTTATGTAAAAAAAAAGTAAAAAAATAATTAAAAAAAACAAGGGGAATATATGTACAATAATTTTTTTTTTTAAAAAGTGATTATTCTGTTCGAAGTATAAAAGATTATATAATTTATAAGTCTTAGTTAATTTAATGTAAAAAAAAATTAAAAAAGATAAAAACAAGAGAATATATGTACAATAATTAAAAAAAAAGTGATTATTCTGTTTGAACTATAAAATATTTATATTTTAATTTATTTTTTAAATTCAATTAATTAGTTTGAGATTTCAAAACATGTTTAAATTGGTGTACATCACTTAAAGAGTATATAAATTAAAAATTAATAATAAAAAATTTGAATTATTATACATATTATGTTATTTATAATATTACTAAAAATATTATAATTTATAATGTTATTATCTATAAAAGAAGGGGCGGCTATTTGCACCCCCAAAATTACTAAATGTACCCCATAAATCTTAAATAAGACATAATTGCCCTTATAAAACTTATATATGTTCGTTTGTAACAACCGAACAGAACAAAAAATTCATCTATTGTGTTCGGTAGCAACAACCGAATAGAACAAAGATTTCTATTCGGTAGCAACAACCGAACAGAATAAAGAATTCATCTATTATGTTCGATAGCAACAACCGAATAAAAAAAATTAATGATATAACTTATTTTATTTGGCTTCCATTGCAAAAAAGATTTTTACTTTTTTAAATTCATATCTAAATAAATAAGATAACAGAATGACGCATTTATATTCCCTGATGGTGAGTACGCTGGTAGCACGGTGACCACGCCTGGATGGATACGGAACTCCAACGAACGCAGGAGTTTTCGATCGTTGGAGGTACCGATCTTTTTCGTCTGGCACGAGGCTACGTCCGTTCCAATGTCTACTGTTTTGATCCCACCATTAGCTACTTCCTCTTCCAAAATGATTTGTATGTCTACACAGATAACAAGTATCTCTTTTGATTGATTAGTTACTATGTTATTCTATGTTATTCGGTTATTTATTACAAAAATATTGAACAGAGAATTAAACATTATGATCCGCTAATGTAATAAGTGTGATTTGATTTAGATATGAATTTTAAAAAAATCATTAGTTTTTTTCTGTTCGATTGTTGTAACCGAACAGATAAGGTAGATGAATTATTTTATTATGTTCGGTTGTTGCTATCGAACAGAATAGATGAATTATTTATTCTATTCGGTTGTTGCTGCCGAACAAAATAGATGAATTTTTTGTTCTGTTTGATTGTTGCAACCAAATATATATAAATTTTATAAGTACAATTATGTCTTATTGAAGATTCATGGGATACGTTTAATAATTTTAGGGTTCAGATAGTTGCCCCATAAAACAATCCCCAAATATGATTCACATAATTGGAGTATCCGTATCAGGTGGTCAGTAGTCCATAAGAAGTGGCTGTCCGGACTCTTAAGAGTCTAGACGCACTGAACTAAAACCCTTCCAAACCACCCCACCCCACCCCACCCCACCACCAAAAGAAAGGGCAGAGAGAGAGAGAATCCCTTCCTCGTCCAATTTTTGAAGATTAACAGACCAATCGAGGGAAGTAATCATGTTGAAACGAGGAAAGTCATCCATCTTAACTTATGCTGAGAAATGCAAGGTTGATAATCGCCAATGTGTTATCTGCTATCTCACGCTCCATTTCAGTTATTACCTGTTTTTTTTTTCGAAGTATTAATTGTTTATGTATGTCTTTGTTATTTTATTTTTTTGCAGAATATACTGGCTTCCAATTGGCACGGTAATCTCAATACCATCAAAGCCGACGCCAAAGGAAGGTATGATGAGTTCTAGTAAGTCTTTATTTTTATTATTATATCTGGTTTTTTTTTAAATTTATTTTATACTGGACAATTTATATCCTGGCATTCAGCAAGGAGGAGATTTACACATCGAAAGTGAAGTATTTTGTAAAGAAAGGAAGGCCCTATATATGGGTGCCTGAGAAGGAGATGCATAATGTGGTATATGAACATCTTGTTATTTTTGTGTGACTATGAATTTACTTGCTTCATATAATTTCTGATACAAAAAACATGAGATCATCTGTTACAAATGCTGCTTTGTTTAACATCACCAAACTGTGTCAAGTGTAATTTGGTGTCACTTTATGATTGTTGTGTATTATTAGTGATGTAATAAGACTATAAGAGATGAAGCTCTAATTGCAATAGAGGATCACTTGCTATTTTTTGGGTTTAATGGATGGTAAACTTTAAGTTATCTTTGCTATTGATGCTAATCTGTACAAAATATGGATGAAAGAGGTGCTGCTTTGATATGTGGCTGCTGTTATCTTCTAGGATGTGACATACATCGATTCCAGAGCGATTAGTACTGCATATCCAAATTTATAAAACATGGAAAAACTGAAATTATCCAAAAGGAGGCATTTTTTGCTAGTATGCTCAAGATAAGTGTGGATAGTTTCTGATGAGTCAAAAAGAGCATTTAAAGATTGGTTTGGCAGATCACATTATGCTTTGGATTTGACAGGCATAATCAAGTAGTAGTATAACCTTATGGTAAATCAAAATTCCAAGGAATTCTCTATTTTTAGGCCTCTTAAGGAAGCATCTCCTTTTTGTCACTGTTGCCAGGGAAGATACTTTAACAGGACTCCTCTCCCAATGTCTTGGGTTCTAACTGCTATTCTTTGAGTTAATCTCACGTGTGATCAGTAATGGCAGTTGATTGATTACTTGGCTCCATATGACTTTTTTCAGTTAGGTTTAAAAGCTGTTGTTTGAGCTTGCACAATTTTGCTGTTATGTGGAAGCAGCACTAGGACCTCCAACAAATTTGAGAACAGTTTCATACTTGAAAGTATATCACTCTGTTTGTACCAGAAAGATGTAAGGTCAATTTATCACCTCAAAGCAGTGGACCAGTGTTAATCTAGATTTTACTGAAATACTTCCCATTTTTATCCGAGTTGATTCTGATCCTCACAAAGATGTCCCAAAACCTCTGTGCCATTTGAATGTTTTTTGTTTGAAATGCATTTCATTTGATTTGAGGTATGGGATGAGGAGTCCTGGTACATTATTGTTGAATGGCAAGCTTTGCATGGCTATTGAAGGATGTGTTAACTTGCATTCCCAAAACAGTATTCTTCCGGTATTTCTCACTGGTGTGTTCTGACCATCTGGGCTTTCATCTAGCGGGGTTTTGCTTGTTACTTGCAGATTTAAAATTTATCATTCGCAAAGAAACAATGGTAATGATTAGGAACTTATTTTGACGGACTGCAGCTCTCAAATCTAAATAATCTTTCAGACAGTTAGTTTAACCAGCAATTGCCCCATGGGAAATGGTCATATTTTGTCAGTAAAAATTTAAAGATAGAGGAAAATCTAAAGGGAAAAATAATTGTAGCTAATGCTAATCACATTGTCTTTAGTTGTTTAAATACAAATTATCTTGAGTAATTCAGATTTAAAAAAAAATTACATGATATTAAATGCTACTCCTATACTGTTCTACCATAATCATGAATTTATCATGTTAGTTATAATCTATAACCATGAAATAAAAAAAGTAATAGAAGTTTAAAAGAGTACCTTAACACTAGTTTCCAGACAATCAAGTCCAACTCTGTTTATGTGAGCTGGTCAGTTGTATTATTGGAAATTCATCCTTTCTTACCCATTTTTCTTCTGCAGAACACTATGATTGATGAGCGTGCCTCGTTTGCTGTGACTAGTCCCTTTCCAGGCCATCTTGCACAAATACTTAAATCTATTAAAAAGGTGCAGTTCATCTTTTAACTTGTTTTAGTTTTAAAGTTCTCCTCCTAATTATCCTTCAATTGTGTTTTTAATATATAACTGCTAAATTAACCACATTCTTATTTTATCTGCTGATTAAAACAAAGAAATGAGAGATATGAAATATATGTATTTTAATTTTTTTTGGCCTTTCAGTACAGTCATTTCTGGCATCCTTTTGCCTCCTTGTAGTAAAAAATTGCGTGATCTGGATATATATTTTTGACTGAACAATCCAAATATATTAATTGCTTATTATGATGCAGCTACCAGCTCGGGTTGCTCTATTTGGTGATGTTGTGCTTCTTGAAGATGAAAAGGTATAGTTAATAAATATATTTATTGACTAATGCTAGGGGAACTTTTACTTCATGGAGCTGAGATCTAAATATTGCAGTTTCATCTTCTGTGATTTCTTAATTGCTATATTTAGCACAAGATTTAAGTTCCGTTGAAATTCTTTTTCTACCTTTTTCAGTAAACCTATCTGTTAGCTTTCATTTTTACTGAGTTCTGTTCCTTTCAGTAACAGTAGGAAAATATGTTATCTGTAAATGTTATGTGCTTTCCGCCCTGGGAATCTTAATGTGACTTGGCAACTAACTTACTTATACAAAGGACAAATTCCAAACTAGACTGAAACCTCTATATTTATTTCATTTTTCCTCTTAAAAGAATATCCATAATGACATACTCCAAGATGCTCATGATTGCATATGGAAAGAAATCATAGCTCATGTTATCTGCTGTCTAATTGAAGGTTCTTCCTAAATTCTGAGATCGTAGTGGTTAATATATTGCCTTGGATAGTTGGATAGGAAATGGTTATATTTTATGTTATGCACTTCGCCACTTCCATAGTATATAGAATTATAGGTTCACCTAAACGACTGGCATATGAAGAAAATGAGAGATATGCTTAATTTTCTCTCTTACCTTGTAACAGGCTAATTTAGCATCCGAAAGCCTTAAGGAGACTCTGTTAGCTGACCAGAGAGCTGTAAAGGAGTCAAGCCACTCATTTTCTGGAATATTGACTTCATCTAATCTTCACTCCACTTCTCGAGGTGCAAATCTACAGGAATTACTCCAAGCCGATATAGAATGTTCCATTTATAAGTTCAATATAAGGTTAGAATCTTTAGTGTGTCCTGATTTATTCTGAAATGGGTTTTGTATGAATGAATTGTTGCAAGAGAATTACTTGTAAACTGGGCCAGTATTTTAAGCTGTGATTTTAAAAGTATATACTTTGACAATCACGAGAACTGAGAAGAACAAGAGATTTCAAATTCCTACACCTATATAGTATTTTTTATTTTTGATCGGACAAAGTTAGTTGTTAGTATAGTTAGTAGTTAGTTCACCAATCCTATCTCCTAGCCTCTTTATTACTCCTCACCTATTCGTTCCCAAAGGGAATCGAACCTGGGTCACTCACCTTAGTGAGGAGCCCAGTGGCCAAGTGGGCTAGCCCACTTGGTTCCTACACCTATACTAACGATTAATGCCCTTTAAACTATGCAGTTCGTGGACTTATTTTGATTTCAGTGGGGAAGCTCATGCAGTGAAACTTGAGGATATTGAGAAATCAAAGACAGATTGTGTGGGTAAGTCCTATTTATTCCATGAAGGGTAATCATTGTGCTCGTCCTATCTCATGATTATCCACCTTCTGATTTACTCCTTATTACATCATTGTTACATAGCTCGATTTTCAAGTGGCCTGATAGATGGAATTAATCAAAGTGAAATGAGGCGGCGAGCTCTTATCCTTCTCTGCATTGCTTTCCTAAATGAAAATGCAAAGGTATTCCCTACTCCTCAACAACAGCTGTAATATGATTCATATTGAGCATGAAGTTACAGGTTATAAATGGTTTTCCTAAAGAGGCACATATGTTACTTTGTTTCTAGAGCTTGAGATAATTTGCCATATAATCAACCGTAACCACTGTAATCTTTTTCAGTGCTTTCATGGTTTAAATGGGTTTTTGTTTTGTTTGAAGTCATCCACATTCAAAGAAAGTTTCCTCGACTTCTTGTCCTTTTCTAAAATCACCGGAATTTATTCAAAAAACATACTGACTTGCGGTTTCCTTCCTTTCAAAAGGATGCTTTCCTTCTTTCAGTTGATAGGAAGGGATTTGATGTGCTCGGAAAAGTTGTTGGTTCAGTGAATGCCGTAGGGTGTCGTGAGTACCAGTGGAAGGAGTTAAGATTCACGTTCGTAGAGGAGGCGAAAGATGTCGAGACGTTCTGTCAACAACTGGTTAGAATGGAAGAGGAAGCCCTGAAGAAAGTCTCTAGTATCAGTGGTATATGAGCATTCCAGCACATTCACCCATGCATTTGCATCTAGTCTAGAGCTAAATTTGAGAAGAAAAGAAACTGCAATTTAGTTTTACCCGCTTTTTCCCTTTTAACTTTTACTCCATTTATTTATTTCGTTTTTTATTTATAGTTTTTGCTCCTTGTATTTAATTTTAGGTAAACATACATTCACTCTAAAAAATTACTCATAAATATAAAATTTTATTTTGTTTTACCTATAATAATCATATCCATTTGAAAATTAGTGTGCATCATTAAGAGGGTCATTTGTTTTTGACATATGGATTAAAGAATATTATTATTGAGTGAGACTTTTGTTCCGCCGGGGACACCGTGCCCCTTTGCAATAGCAATACATATGTATAAATAGAATATAGAGGGGGAGAGTTGTGTTCACATAGGGACACGGAGGATACTCCGTGTCCCCGGGGGTGCAGAGCTTTGTTTCTGTTTTGTTTCTGTTTTGAAGGAACAGTTTGAGAAAATCCAACTTAATGGATGTAACTATGAGAATTTGTCCCCCTCCTCAATCATAAAGTCCCTCCTGCTCCCACACATCCACCAGGAAATCCACCATTTCCTGCTCATCAAACCGAATCCCGAATTAGTTACCAACACAACACACTGAAACTATGGCGAATTTCGCCATTATAGCAAGCAGACTAACCGCCAACGGGATGGGCTGTGGGAAAGGCTTGTTCGTCCCAAGCAAACTATCATAAGTTGCATCCCAACTGCATGACCATAACATCGTCCATTTCATATCTTTTGACATATCTTGAAAATCGGGAACTGGTGTTGGTTTCAAGTTGTTACCTCAATTTAGGTTCTTGTGCTTGTTCAGCCTTTTGAGATCCCTTACATCCAACCCATTGCTGCCTGGTCTGATTCCAAAGTAGAAGACCTTTGACAGAAAAACGCAACAGTGAAGTGTCAGAACCAAAGAATGCATATGACAAGTTTGACAATAACGTGCAAAGATGGAGGATGAAACTTATTACCGTGATTGACGAATTCAGAAGAGTTGCTTGTGCCACCGACACTGCTGTGCGTGTCGAGGGTTTGGTTTGAAGTGCTGATTGACGAGATACTTCTGTGGGATGGAAAGGCACTATTATCCATATCACCTGAACTGGGACTCCAAAAATCTTCCGTTAAACTATGTTTCTTGACACGTTGGCCTTGAATTTTGAGCCCCTTGGATGGCTCATCAACGGATATCACAAGCGGAGGCTTGGTACAACATCCAAGACAACCTCTGCTCTGTTACAAATGAGGTTATCACCATACAAATGATTAGTGTATCAGTGGAAACTAATAATTAACATGTAAGAAAACATCATGTTGAACAGGTTTTCCACAGATGCGGGCTAGAAGAGTTGAATGATTCAAATTGATTTTGGGTAATGAATATTACATATACGTAGTATCATACCCCATATTTGAGATCAACCGCTACACTGCAAACTAATTTGCAGATCCACTTCCACATAAACCAAAGGTAATCTTTTAAATTATCATAAAGGAACTGCATGAGATGGACGTGTCAAAGAAAGGGACAGAGAGCTCAATAACCATCTCAAGTAGTCAGTTTAAAACAATATCAATAATTTGGCAAGCACGAGCCGAAGAACGGTGATGTCAAAGAGCATTGCATTGCTTCAGTAAATTTGGCAAGAAAAACATGAAAGGGATAAAATTTGCCAGATTGACTGTCAATCCAGGCAGTAAACAAGCACATAGTGTGTGGTAGCTGATCATTTATCCACAATAATAAGATTTCAAAATCCAGAAAATCACGATATAGAAATCCATATTCCACATTTGAGAAAAGAAAAGGGCGAGAAAAAAATCGAACATCCAGAAAACTGAAATAAAGCAATCAAATTGTTAAGCTCAGTCAAAAAGGAGGCAAGTCAAATAAGCAAGAAGCAAGGATATCATGAAAGTTTAATGTAGAAGGAAATTTCAACATTCAGAAAAGAGCAACATAAGCACTTAATTCAACAAATCAGAGCGACTTTAGCCAAATATAATGTTGAAAACTCATTATACTGTCTTACATTAAACATATCTCGGCATTTATCCTTAAACCTTAACATAATCAACCCAAGGAATAATCAGAAGTACTTCCCAAAACAATCCAGGAGAGAAAAAAAAGCATTTTGTAACAACAAACTTCTATCCGTACATGCAACCAGCATCTACAGCACATAACTGCAAATATTTTCAATCCTTTTCTTTTCACAAATGCCTCATGATGCTATGGACAATCAACACATTTATGAAGTGCATCAAAGAATAACCCAAACAACCACATAGAAAAGAACGATTCAAAAGAAAGAGACATACAAAAACTTTCTGTCTGCACGCACTACTGTGACTTGCTTAAAGCACAAGCAATATCAAGATTCCAAACCACATAAAAAAGAACAAATAAAATAATAGACAAATTATTCATTCGTACTAAGATGACTCACCAAAGATCAAGAAAAGAAGTTAAATAACAACTTTATGTCCTTATGTTTTCTTGCATTCATGAATGCTGAATGTGCTTTTGACAGTCCTCTACCAGTTGCTTCAGCCCTTAGGCCCCCACTGCTGCCCCAAAAACTAAAAATGAAATTGCAAAATATCCTCACATTACACTCACCCCCACATATATTCACAACCAAATTACCCCTTCACCCAAATCAGTATGTTCAAGCTCCTCCCCTGCTCTATCATTATTCCTTCCTCTTAGTCAATATCAGCGTAGCATTCACACATATAAACATACAGAGGAAGAAATAAAATATGAATCTTTCAGCTCTATTTTTTTTAGGGGTGGGTGGGGTGGCTTTTTTAATATAAAATTGTATATCTACAAAGAATCCTCCATATTTTAGCAGCTGCCCACCAAATATGAACCGGAAAGGAACACAGAAATCAGCAAAATCAACCATTTACTCATTAGAACTGAACTCAATTAATTCTAACAGAGCAAAATGATTAATCGCGAGCACGAGCACACACACCGAATACACAAGGAGAGGCAAAACAACTGACCCCATGCATGCAATCAACTGAGAAATCCAAGAAGGAATTGATCTACACCAATACTTCATTCAAAGATGATACTAATTCACTCGAAAAAAATCATTCCTTCCTCACGAAGACCAGATCTAAATACCCATAGAAAGAGATAGCGGACCAATCTGCAACCGAAAACAAATAAAATTAATCAATCAAACCGGAGCATAAATAAATAGCTAAACACAATAATCAAGAAACAAAAATACCCTTTGATCCAATCAATTACCTCCACCAACTGTTTGATGTGGTGGTTGATTCTCGAATATAGTAGCAGAAAAAGTGTCGACTTAGAGAGAGAAAGAGAGGGGGGATGTAGAGGTGGGCTGAGTGGGCAACGGAGTATGGGGGCTGTTAAGTCCACTTGATTTATGTGTGAAATGACATGGCTGCCCTCATATGGGTTGACTTTTAAATTATTGAATTATTTGGGTCCAGTATAATTCACTTTATATTATATTATATACTCCTAGTTATAATTTTTATTTACATAAATAATTGCTCTTTACATAAAGTTTAATTGATTATTTCCATTTTTTCTTTAATCGCAATACATAAATAAAAAAATCCAGATATAGGGCCCAATACTTATTAAACATAATATTTCCCACACCTGCAAACTTATTTTACTACTCCCCCTTCCTACAATTGCTGCAGATATGAAATAAATAAATAAAATACTTGCATTTAAGTTAAAAAAAAATACTTTTATTTAAGTTTAAATGTAATGTGATATCCTAGGTAATGAATTATAATATAAGTCATGCGAATGTGAATGAAATTTTTTTGATAATTTTGAAATTAAAATATATACTCTATCATGTAGTTATTGAATTGAGTATAGAGTATTAATTTTATTTAGAGTGAGAATTTGTTCAGGAAAAAAAAAACTTTTTATGATAAAGTATGAGGATTGAGAGAGTATATATATATATATATATATATATTTTGGTTGAGTGAGGCTTGCGTACGTCTGGGCGCACGCCGTGCGCCTTTAGAATTTAGTACTATAGATAAGAGTATATTATTTTGTTTTAAAGGGTATACATTTTAATTAATAAGGGTACACAATTTATTCTAAAGAATATACACTTTTCATTATATTTTTTATTTTTCTTCAAAAAAATAAAGGGTACATATCTTTATACTAAAGGATATATAATTTAACACAAAATTCTAAAGGTACACGGAATGTGCGCCCGGGCACAAATTTTTGTCTTGTAAAATAAATGGTACACATCTTTATACTATAGGATATACAATTTAGTACAAAATTCTAAAGGCACACAGAATGTGCTCCCGTGTGCTCGGGCACACACAAGCTTTTGCCTATTTTTTTTTACCAACATTATTTTCATATTCAAGAATGAAAATATAACCAAACACGATAATCTTTTACTATATTTTAATTTTAAATTTGTCTACTCCACCTAATACACAAATAATTTAGGAGAAATTTTGTAGGAAACCATCTTATGTGAAGATTTGTTTTAGGTTTTTATTGTTCTTAAAATAATCCATTGCATCATTATCACTTTTTATTAAAATGTTATCACTTTTTATTCTTGAATATAAATATATCAAACTCAATAAAGTGATTTTTTAGACGGAATGAAAAAATTTGCACCGATAATTAAAATAAAATAAAACAAAAATCCATGGGCCTATGCCCCTGAATTTTATTGAGCTCATAACTTCAACTCCCAACTAAACCGGATCATCCAACTCACACATGGACCCAGTTTTAAGAATTTTACTACCTTAGTCATTTTAGGATTGAGAGAATAAAGTAATTTATTTGGTAATAGAATCTTATTATTATTTGACTTAATTCTGAATTCGTGTATCTAAGATATATAAATCTAAAAAAAAATTGATTAAAAATGCAAATTTCATTCAAATTCATATACTCTTTTGCAAATAAAAATTTAAATGTACAATATTCCATTTGAATATTTGTGAAAAAGATACTATACATATATATGTATATGTATGTAAATGGATTTTTTTTTAGAAAGGAAATTTATGAATTCTATGCTTATGATAAAAATATCAATGTTAAAGGAGTTGACCTAAATACATTAATTAGTGTGCATGTTTTACAGTCACATATACCAAGTGTAATATAATATAGATAATTAAAAGTTTTATAGTCATTTTATGATTTTAATCATCACTACTTAATAAAATGAGAAAGTCAATTGTTTCTCTCATTTTACAAAAAGTATTGATTAAATAATTCACTTTAACCATTATCATTTTTCATTGACTATGTATCAATTTTTTTATTATAAATATTACTTCTATTATTTTTTTATGGATTGAGTTTAATGTGAAAATCGTGTAAACATGATAATCCTATTTTTATAAAATTACTTTTTGAAGAGTAATACTTTTATTCAAAAGAGTAATAATTCATCTCTTTAAAGAGTACTAATTTTTATACACTAAAAAGTATCCCAGGGTATGTAAAAATTTGAAGAGTAATTTTTTCATTTAAAAGAGTAATAATTTATCTCTTTAAAAAATAAATTTTCATGTATAAAAGAATAAATTTGTGAAATATAGTTTACGTATTTGTCTTTTTTTATTTGTTCTACCAAACATATTCTACCAACATTCAAGTATAAATAAATAATTGAGCAACGATCACTGTAAAAATGTACATGTAATAGGTATAAATATATATAAATGGAAAAGGAAACGAAAGGAAATACATATAGAGAATCCCTAGCATAACATCGGTTGTACCTTACATAACACCTTAAACAAATGAAATTATAATTATATTCTTAAAATTAATTTTGCTTAATTAGCTGCGCGCCGGTAGCATTTGCTTCATTGTCGCAACTCTTTTATTTGTGACACTTCGTCGCATATATTTATGCACATATTTTATCTTGAGATTTTCAAAGTATTTATGCATCTTTGATTAGATACTTTTAAATGATGGAAAACAACT